>LR991039.1:15146468-16386221 GCA_905163495.3 Cosmia trapezina
TTATGAATAATCTCCGTCTGCCTAGCGTTTTCTAAAAATCGGCCTGCCTTGGTTGCCTGTGATCTGATTTAATTAAATATTTTTTGATCAATGTACCTAGTAGAATTCACAACTTAGGTTCTAAGCAAAATTTACTTTACAAATTCTTTGAATACGTAGGTATAATCAATTGTGTATTAATATCACAACATAATATAATTCAAAGTACTGCCTGATACAAAATTTTACAAAAATATGAATAATTCATGCTATGATGATGAATGGGACCTGCCCTGTGAATACATTGCATATCATTACGTGTTAGTATGGCAATTAGAGAAAAATAGAGTCTGACTATTCAGGTGAAGGAAATAGATAATTATATCTATGTTATGTGTATGTATACCTACTTATAGGTAGGTACTGCTAGCAGTGGTGGCCCAGTGGTAACGGCCGTGACTGACAAGTTGTAGGTCGTAGGTTCGAACTCAGACAGGCGCACTGGGCCCGCGTGGTGGATTACGGTCCACTCCCTCTCACTGAGAGGAGGTCTGTGTCAACATTATAGGCTGATTATGTTATGTAAGATACTGCTGATTAAATGACGGTTGACTCCCTTTATCGTTTGGTTAAGATGAATTTCCCTGCACCTCTTACATTATCATAATAAATTATTATCTAAACTCCGGCTTGAAATACTCCATTGTATATTTTTAAACCAAAATTAACTTACCAATAACCGCCATAAGGAAACATGTTTATTGTTAAACACACTGGAGGACTACTGCCTATCTTTTTCATCCATAACCTCTTTGTCAGCTTTTACAATACCCATGACTGCCCTATTTTTAATGGGAACTATATAACCGTATTTCGTATTAAACTGTTTGCTGCATAATAGGAATTCCCGTCGTAGACTTACGTAACCTCATCTGAAATGTCCAGCAGTGGACTGCTATGGCTTGATGATGATAATATTCATTCCATAAGACAGCTGACTATCTAAATCTACTTCAGTGAAAAATGTAGAGTAAGTATGCATATCTTTATCCAAAAAAAAAGATTATCTTTTAAATACTGGCTGAAAACAAATACCTACGTTCTAAATCCAAGTTATTCCCGATGACTACATGAGTTGCAACCACGCCCTTTGAGTACCCTTCATGGACAAGCGACAGTGCAACCACGATACGTATCAAGAGTGGGTGGCCCCAAATATTTAGTCTAATTGTCCTGCGCATGCGCTGGTATTCCGCTGTATTGTGCGCGGGATTGACTGACTAGGACCTATCTCGTGAACTTTGAGCTATCTCATTGACGTGAGATGTTATTTTATTTATTGGGGATGATTGGTAGATATGCAGGTTAAGTGCTGTTTTGAATTTTTTTTGACGCTCGCTTTTTTTTGGGTATTATAAAAATATAGTTTTTACTTCGGCACGTCGACTTCAAAAAGTCTTGCTGAGCTAAGCGAATCCGTTCTAGTTCAACATAATAGCCCTATTGTCGGGGCTGTAGTATTTTTTATAAATTGAAGAAATTACTTTAAAAAAGTAAAAACCGGGTTCAAAAACCTAAAACGAATAAATGACTGTCATATAAAAGTTAACGTCACTCGTCGTAACTTAAGTCGGTGCCAAGCTAAGGTGTATTGAAGCATTGAAGACACCGACTTCAGAAGCTGTTAAGTTTTTCGTCGCTTTTTACTTTTTTAAAGCAAAGTTTTTATTTGAATAGTCAATTTCATAAGGTTAAGACGAACGGAAAGAAGAGTCATGAAAATCCGCTTAAAAATAAACATATAACTTGATACAACATAATAACATGTAACTTCGTACTTATGAGTAGTTACCTATTGTATTATATATAATAATATAGTTAAACCTTCCTGAAAGTATGTAGATCACGTTAGTGAAAAAGTCGTGAAATTGGTTCATTCCTTTTTGAGAAAAACGCGGACATACAAACATATACGTACAGAACCTCCCTTTTTGAAGTTTTAGCGGTTAATCCTGCTAAATCTCAAAGGAAATTTTATTCTCAAAGATATGGAAGGTTAAAATTAAAAGACGAAAAATTCAGTCTTTTTCTATACGGTTCCAACTTTGCGTTTCCTTTAAAAACAAAATCAGAAAGAAACATTAACATAACTGTTTCTTTAACTACAGATCAACCAACAAATCAATAACATTCCCCTTGCCGATTAAACGCCCCACAATAATCTCAATCTATATTTTCGGACCAGTCAAAAATTAAAAGCATTTATCGGTCTTCCGACTATGTCAATCGGAGAGCCTGACATATGGCCACTCCCCGGCACTCCCTGGCTTTGGTCCACCCACATCCAACAGTCCATAGTCCATTTTGACAACGCTTTTATTTCGTTCGTAGTAAGGGCGGTTTTTGTAGGTCAAGTGATTCAGACGTACAGTTGACCGCACGTCCAACCACGGAGATATGGGCTTGTGGTGAACTAAGGTCAATAAGGAGACATGGCAGGTTAATTGATTTATGTTTAATTGTTTTTTTGTTGATCAGTGCCAGTTGTTTACGGAAACGGTGGATTTTTAGTAGCTGGTTACTGACAGAATTAGGTCAGGTGAAAAATTCGATTTTTTATTTCAAACTAGCACTTCCCGCGCGGCTTCGCCCGCGTAGATGTCGGAAAATATCCCACGGGAACGTATTCCCGGGAATTCCTTCCTTTTTCCTTGTCTACATTATAAAGGAAACCTCTGTGCAAAATTTCAGCTTTCTAGGTCCAAGGTTTTGGGCTGGGCGTTGATGAGTCAGTCAATCAGTCAGTCAGGACTTCTCTTTTTATTTTATGGATAGATAGATTTCGTTATTTCAAAATAAATTTTAAAGTATTTTTCAGGGTGGAAGAAATATTTTATTCGTTTATTTGCAAACGAGGCAGCCGTATAATATGCTCTGCATCATTCAGTCTATTACTTGTAATTTCTGAACTATGTTGGGGTCGGCTTCCAGTCTAACCGGATGCAGCTGAATTCCAGAATTGGCCTATCTGACCTCCACTACCCACGTCTTTGCCTTCCCCTACCAGTCTTTGGTTGGCAGACTTTCGGGATTCTGACGGCCCGTAACGACTGTCAAAGAATCACGAATGACAGCCGGGACCAACGGCTTAACGTGCTTTCCGAGGCACGGAAGGGTCTTGGTATGTAAAGATGGTCACCCATCCACGGAACAACCGCGGCAACCGTAGAGCTTTACGTGGTCGATCGACCCGTGCGGCTGTTATTACTTAGCCACAAGCCGCTCTGAACATTGATCTATATTTTATAAATTTAGTTTTCCGCTAAGTCAAGTTTTAAAACATGTAGTTGACCTTTCGGCTCGATACAAAATGCATTGGTATGATCGTAGACATTCCACAAAAAAATGACACATACTTCTTTTACGACGAACTTCTGTAATTACATCCCTACCCGGAAGATACCCGGAAGGATTGCTGACGAGTACCCGCAATTATAGGGAAAACCTGTTTTATTTGACACTCCTCGCAATTCAAATGTCAAATGATAACGATTAACATGCAATTCACATTATTATTACTTGTATTACGGATAATATTTTTATTGCAAAAGTAATTATTTACGTTTTATTGCGGCACGACCCTGCGGCGACAGTTTAAGGACTTTATATTTGTATCGTTATCTTATCTGTGCAATATACAACGTGTAACGTTAAATGCGCACAACCTCTTAAGGGGTCATTGTACTCATCATTATGAACAACTTTTACTATGGGACCAAACCTGAAATCGCGAAAAAAAAATCAGCCGTTCAGTACATTTATGTTCGCATAATTCGTCAAAATGTACTGAACAGCTGATTTGTTTTTTGAGTACAATGACCACTTAAGAGATTTTGCGCATTTAGCATTACACGTTGTATAGGTTAAAATTAAATTATCTAGCGAAACTCTATAAACGTGGTGGGTATCGATATCTAAACACGACAAAGTAAAATGATTTTTCTTGTTTTTTTTTTTAATTTTTTTTTAAATTTTATTTTTGTTTTTTTTTTTGTTTGGGGTCAAAGATCGCTGTTAGTGTTGTTACTTTAAGTGTGAGATGATAAAATCAGTTTTTTCGTGTTGAGATATCGATACACATCACGTCTGTGAAGTTTACACAAAAAACTGATGTTTTAAGTGACAACTATACCTGCTGATGATCCAAAAATAAAACCTCATATTAATTTCTTTTAGATATCGATACCCATCACTTCAATGGAGTTTCTTTAGCTAATTTAATTTGACCCTGTTTGTTGAAAAACCTTTATTATGGAAAATCTTGATCGTTCATCTCCATTCTTTTAAACAAGGCAGCTGACTTCTTTAATACGACAAATGACGTCTCAACTGTGAATCACTCAACTCAGCCTATCGCAGTGCACTGCTGGACATAGGCCTCTCCCAGGCTGCGCCACAACACCCTGTCCTCCGCCATCCGCATCCAGTCGTCGGTGCATCTAGCTGGAGGTAGCCCCACGCTACTAAATCATTTAATTAAAACAAATGTTACGACTTTAAACCTTTAAGTTTAGTCAGGGCCGGTAGTCTCGACATTGTTAACGATTTTCGTTACGACATTCGTTAACTAATTACATGCTCTGTGGTCCTAATGGGCTCCCCTCGACCCTCGAGACGGGCAAATGGTAATAGTTCGATTTTATTAAAGACACACAGATGACACAGACACATCTTCGAGCCCGTTCCTTAAAATTTATCAGACCACAGAGCAACGTAACGATCGTTAGGGCAACGTTAATAATGTCGAGACTACCGGCCCTGGTTGATTTCCAGTCCATCCAAATTAGGTCATGTCCTAATCTCTTAGCAGGAACTTCTTCTCGATCTCCGTCTGTACCTATGTATGCTTAGATCTTTAAAACTACGCAACGGATTTTGATGCGGTTTTTTTTAATAGATAGAGTGATTCAAGAGGAACGGTTATATGTATAATAAACGCGGATGAAACCGCGGGCAACAGCTAGATAAAGCTGAAAACAGTATTTTACAGAAGTTAGGTACAAAAAGTTCAACTGGTCCAATGCTGTCTAAACACTTAAGGCGTTAAGTTGGTGACTAAAAGGTCGGCAGTTCGAATCCTTGTTCCGTCATAAAGCCTATACATCTTTTTCCAGCTATCCATATGTATGAGGGTTCATAGAAGGCCGTATAACAGAAATAAAGCCGTAAGTACCTAATTAATCTAATGGCTTAATGATTTCCATAAAAGTGTCATTAAGGACACACTTTTATGTATCAACGATCGATTTAAAACCAATTAGAATCATGTTCACCTTACACAAACAAACAAATCTTATAATAATAACAAGAAGTCTAGAGACCACACAATACATTGGCATTCCTCAAACTACCACAAAAAATCAATCAAATAATTAGACAACAATACTAACAGACCCGCGGGCTATAGAACACGACTGCTCTAAATCGAACACGCCCTTGATTTTTCTATTGCATCTACATACGAACGTTCTAGATCTCCACGCAAAATGGCTTCCAAATGTCAAACGTTTTCTCACAAATCGTGACTGCTATGTACCTGATTGTCTAGCAGATAATCTGACTGATGCTGTTAGTTTTTAAACAAAAAAAAACACTTTTAAACTTGAATAAGTAATTAGATTATTACCTAATTCTACGCGTTGTAGAAATTAACGCGTAGTTTAAAGTTGCAAAAGTACATGAGTAATAAGTTTTTGTAATGTCTAAAATTACTAATATGTTTTGTAATTTGCAAGTTGCAAGTTTAAATGTTTACATTTATTTATAGTTCCAAAGTAATTAGATATTGCATGCCGTTTAAAAAATTGCAGCACACATTACTGGGTGATTCCTGGCGGAGGAAATATATACCACTTCCGTTCGCCCTTTACCGTGTCAGAAAAATTAACTACAGTTTGCGATCACCAAAGCGTTGGTCAATGGTCATGCGTGGTGATTAGAGCAGTTTTTTTCGGCATGGTAGCAGCCTATTAGGACCTATTTATGTTCAAACGAGTTGGAATGGGATTTTTTGTTGAAAGAAATGGCCTCTTAGATCGAATGAAATAAGCAACGGGTCATCGAGACAACCCGCGGGGGGTTGTCTCGATGCCCCCGTATTGATATACCATACCTACGTTTCCAGTCCCCAATGCCTTCATTTCTCTTTTTCGGTAAATCATGAATTCATGAGACAGAAGGTGTTTTATTTTACACGTATTTCTGTAAGTACCAGCTTTTCCAGTCTTTAATTTAATTTAAAACATTGTTGAAATCTCCGCTATGTCAGAAATTACACAAGTTCTATATAACTGCTAAAATATAACATTATTAATAGACGTAAGATATTGCGATTGTTATCTAAACCGGGGTTTTTAAAAAAATAAAATAAAAAGTGTTCGCAATTATGTTATTTTTGTTTGCTAGTCTATAATAATTCGCTCACTTTACTTTTCTTTTTTGATAGCTGGCCAAGTGAATTGGTTTTGTCACACGTTTGATCGATTATAATAGCCACTAGTCGTTCGACTATTTTCTATAAAGTGTTTGCTGTCAGTGGAGACAAATCGACAGTTTAAATTTGATCGATCGATCGTGATCGTGTCAATATTAGAGTTTAAAAAAAATATTGAATGAAAATATGATGTTTTGTTAAAACTCAAAAAAATGCGATCATTCCTTTAACATGTAGGTAATCATAGCTGAGAAGCACTCTGACCTTTAACCTTCATCATCTCCTTGCCTTTTCCCAATCGTCTTTTAGTAATTTTTAGGGTTCCGTACCCTTGCTATTACTAAACTTCCGCTGCGCTGGCCGTCCGTCCGCCCGTCTGTCAGGGTCAGTGGACTTTATGTCATGAACCGTAATAGGTAGACAGTTGAAATTTTCACAAATTGTGTATTTCTATTGCCGCTATACCTACCAACAAATAATAAAGTAAAGTTAAAAATTTCAAGAAACATGTTTTTTTTAATGAAGTATTTTTTTAAAATGATAAGTAGTATTTTACGGTGGTACGGAACCCTTCGTATGCGAGTATGACTCGCACTTAGCCGGTTTTTATTTTATCGGTAGCAAAAGAATAGCAGGTTTTTTGTTTTACACAAAGTATATAGCAATAAAATTGTATGTCTTACTGCAATGCACATTAAAACAGAAACAAAAGCCAACATTAATAAAAATAAAAAATTAACATCTTTATCACTAAAAGAAAAGAATCTCGATAACGTCCGATACGGATAGCAAATAAGATCTTTATTTAAATTAACGTTTATTTATTTCACATAAAGGATATGGTCAGCAGAACAATTGACTGGTGGGTTTCGCCTTCGGTCGGGAGAATGCGCTTGCGGTGCCCGAGCCCATGACTGTTGACATTAAGAGCACCTGCCCATCGTGGGACAGACTGAAATGGAGGCAAGTGTCAAGGGTTATCGATTGAAGTGACCGGTTGGAATAATACCTGGAAATAATGGCAAGTACGTCAGTAGAGCATTATTATAATTTGTTGTTAACAGGAAAAACAGAAAATATTAAAAATAATAGTTGGTATTTTATTTAAAAGTAATCTTTACAAAAAATTATTTGGATGGACCAAAACTTCTATTATTTGTTAGATTCGATTCACAGAATTTTACTTTTCTATCCTACAAAAATTTACTTAAATAATTTTCGGGGCAGTATCGCTTTCAATTTTTAGGGTTCCGTAGTCAACAAGGAAGAGCCTTATAGTTTCGCTATGTCCGTCCGTCTGTCCGTCTGACCGTCCGCAGCTAACCTCAGATACTTTTAGTACTAGAAAGCTGTAATTGGGCGTGGATATATTCATTAAGCCAACAAAGTGTTAAAATAAAATCATGAAAAAAAAAAATTTTTACGGTACCTTCTGTACCTACACATAAACTGGGGATGTTTTTTTTTTCTCGTCTACCCCATGGTGTGGGGTGTTGTTGGATGGGTCTTTCAAAAATATTGTGGGTTTGTTACTACAATTTTTCGATTTAGGGATCCGTTTCTGAAATATTAAGCTTAAAGTGCTAATTTTTGTAGAGAGTGTCCCCCCCCTGCCAGCTAAACGGTTAGTTTTGGATGAGTGAAAAAATTCACGGTAGTAGTATACCGGATGACCTTTTTTACCGTCTCGAAAAAAAATGGGTATATTAGGTGAACGGAGTAGAAGCCTATGACATTCTAGTATTTATTGGTACTTAGGTAATTTTTTCTGTCTAAGCTATAAAAAAAAAAACTAGGTATGCCATAGGCTTCTACTCTGTTCACCTAATATACCCAATTTTTTTCGAGACGGTAAAAAAAGTTATCCGGTATAAAACGAAGTTAAAAATAAAACTATCAAAGCTAAGTAGGCTTTTCAAGTTTACGAGTAATTATAGGTAGTCATTTATACAGGGCTATTTTTAAATGACTAGCTAAATTTTCACAGGGTGTTCTACCCATGAACATGAACAACTTTCACTATGGGACCAACTTTGAAATCGCAAAAAAAATATCAGCTGTTTCATACATTTTGATCGAGTAGGTATTGAACTTTTGTAGGAAACCGCTGGTTTTTTTTTTCATGATTTCAAAGTTGGTCTCTTAGTGAAAGTTGTTCATATTCATGGGTAGAACACCCTGTGAAAATTTAGCTAGTCATTTAAAAATAGCCCTGTATATGAAACAACAAAAAGCCCTCATTTTAGTCCGCATTATTGTGCAACTACGGAACCATATTACTGCGCGTGGCCCGACACGCACGTTTTGTTTTTCGCCAACGACTTCCGAAAGAATTTCGAATTTCTCAGTAGCATCCCGGAGTGTGGATTTGTGCCCGGTATAATAGGCTCGCCCTCTATTACATAGGAATTAAACGTAACAAAACTAAAACTAAAACTGTTATGTTATATTATAAGATCTGATTGTACACAGTTACGCAATAAATAATTCTTATTCTTATTCTTAACTGGCGCGTGAGAGTACTCCTTAGAGTATACCTTTGCCTACACCTTTAGGAATACAGGTGTGATGTTATGTTGGTGATATTACATATTGAATACCTATTTATTTACATTATTATTATTAATTACTAGCTGCGCCCCGCGGTCTCACCCGCGTAGACCCGGAAATAAAAAGTAGCGTAATGTGTTAATCCAGGGTATAAGCTATCTACATACCCGTCCAAATCGGTCTAGCTGTTTGAGCGTGAAGAAGTAACAAACATACAAAGACACACACACACTCTCACAAACGTGGCAGGGTCATCGATGCGCAACCTGTTACCTCGGATTTAGTACCTACATGATTCTGGATCTGGGGGCCTACTCCCTAAGTCCCTCCGTCTTTCCATGCGTCAGTTCATCCGTCCGTCTGACATTACGATCCATCAAAAGAAGTGTAAAAGTTAAATTTTTCGGACGGGCAAAAACACATCGGGGGTAGGGACAACTGGCAAATCATGTTGTCATTCATACTTCGTTCGGGCCCCGAACCAATCATCCATCTGTAGGTGATACGGAGTCGGAAACGCCCGTAACGGAGGCCAAAACTACGGGCTTCGTGCTTAGGGAGTAGGCCCCCGGCGTTGAAAGTATAAGTCGGTTAGAAAAAAAAAGTAGCTGTTCCATAGATACATGTTGACCGCGTAGGGGACTTTTGTAGGAAACAGCAGATTTTTTTTTTACAACCGACGAAAAATTCAATGCAGTGTGGTCCAGAATCATGAACTGAATCCATGATATACTCAAACTCAACTCAAACTCAAAGCATTTATTTCAAATAAACCAATTACAGGATAAAAACTAAAAACAACTAAATTAAAAATAAGCCGTGGCAGCTAAGAGACGACCAGCCCCAACTGACGGCACCCGTTCACGAACATGACGCATGGATCAGCACCAATTAGCTCAACCATTTTGAAGGGAACTTAATGATCCAACACACACGCCACCACCAGCGAGACATTTGAGTGAGCATGACATACTCTCAACCGCCAGGGCACATTCAAGTCAGTGAAAGACGAACCAAGTAAAAAGTAGCTTTATATTAGTGCTCACACATGTGCTATGCAATTATACAATACTAAGAGATTGAATTTAAACAATGCAAAGAAAATTTTCTCTCTTCTTAATCTTCAGCAGCTCCAACAATATTTTCGAATGCTAACCAATTAGTTTAAGCGTCCTTGTGGAGCACGACCAGCATTTAGCCAAGCATTTTTGTCAGCAACAATATAATCTCCCAACTTATAATATGCCTGGCTGCATAGTGTGCGTTTTATACATGGTTTAAATTTCCTTTCATTCAACTGGAGTATGTGTGGAGGTATTTTATTACCTATAACATTTTAAACAGTACCCCATGAGTCTACTTTAGCCAGTCTGAAACCTGGTTGAACTAAATGGTCCCTATTTCTAGTCCTATAATTGTGTCTTTCACTTCTTTTACCGAAAAGATTTAGATTTTTCCTTACGTATATGATGTTTTCGTAGATATATTGACAAGGTACCGTCATGATGTTAATATCTTTAAACAGTTCCCTTTTTTTTTTTTTTTTTTTTTTTTTTTGATGGTTGGAAATCATCAAATAACTTCTCCCGCTCTGGGTGGAGCGGAAGGGCGTGTCAGACTTTTACTGACTAAAACCCACCCGTGTTCCTTCAGTTGCCTATGCCAGGGCCGCGGTAACCCCTTCAGACAACCCGCGACCCCAGCGGCGTCGGCCCTATTGGACCCCGTCACTTGCTGACATCTCTTTGAGGCGCGCGTGGAACACAACGCGCCGTCGACTCGGGCCTGGTCCTTACCGGACGGCGAGCTACCCGCTGCTCACCGTCCGCAGGTCCGCGCCTACGGTGGCCGGAAATCACCATGCGATTCCCGCCGCCCAGGGCGTCTCCTGCGGCGACTGAGGGCGTGGGGCTGCCTCTCCCTCACGCGTTCCGCCTCCTCCTTCGCGAGCATCACTGCTTCGCAGAAGGAGGTGACGGCCTCCCATGCACTCTCGCTCCGCACCATGGCCTGGACCAGGCTCGGACGCGAGAAATCGCCGCCGCCGATCGCCTCCGTGAGAACACGGCGGTGCTCTGCCCAAGCCGGGCAGACCTCCACTGTATGCTCCACCGTGTCCTCCGGGCGATCCACACAATGGTAACACCCGGGCGTTTCCTCCCGCCTTATGCGAAACAGGAACCTCCCGAAACAACCGTGTCCGGTGAGGACCTGCGTCAGGCGGAAGGTGAGGACGCCGTGGCGCCTCTTTAACCACTCCTCAAAGAGGGGACTTATCGCCGCAATTGTGGCGTGCCCAGCGCTGGGTTGCGACAGTCGCGCTCTCCATGCCGCCATGAGATCCCGCCGGAGCTCTGTCCGCTGTACCGTGATTTCTTGCGGCAGCGGAGTTACGCCCCGGCGAAACCGCAAATGCGGCCCCAGGACCGATCCCTGTGGGACACCGCATGACATCTCTCGCCGGTTCCACTCTCCCTGATGACCGGGGTAGATGACGGCCCTGTCCGTCAGATAGGCCTCGACCACTCGACAGAGGTAGGTCGGCATCCGGTGATACCGGAATGCCTCCCTGATGCAACTCCAGGGCAGGGTATTAAAGGCGTTGGCGATGTCTAGGGACACCGCCAAGACGACCCAACCCCGGGCCACTGCATCCCCCGTCGTGAGGGCTCGCACGCGCATGATGGCATCCACCGTAGAGCGCCCCTTGCGGAAACCAAACTGGCTCTCCGCCAAATCCGGCCCCTCCTGCACCAGCCACCCGACGAGGCGGTCTGCAATAACTCTTTCAAAGAGCTTGCCCACCTCGTCGAGCAGCACGATGGGTCGGTAAGCGGACGGAGAGTCCGCAGGGCGCCCCGGCTTCTTAATGAGGACCAGTTTCCCCGTCTTCCAGCGAAGTGGGAACTGGCCCCTCTCCAAGCATGCGCTTAGGAGCCCCCCTAGTCGAGGCCCGAGAGCCCCAAAGGCCAGAACCCAGGCTCTTCCAGGTAAGCCGTCGGGTCCTGGGGCGGTATTTTTGGCACTGAGCCTACGTACCGCCGCTCTCAACTCTACCTCGGTCACTTCCGGAGCATCATCGTCGTCGTCGGTGTCATGGTCCGCAGCGGGCACCGCATGAGGCGGAGCCATAGGCGGGGGAGTATGTTCCCCTCGCGAAGGTAACAGAGCGCTCACCACGTCCTCCACGAGCTCGGGCCGGAAACTCTGCGTCAGCGGGGGCGCCCATGGGCGGAGTTTCTCCCGCACCATCTTATAGGGGCGCCCCCATGGGTCTCTGTTCAGAGTCTCCAGCGACTCCTCGCGGCCCAGATCCCTGGACCGCAAGATCTCCGCTCGGAGGGCGGTCTTCGCCGCTCTGTACCCCTCGTACAGCTCCGCCTGAATGGCTTCCGTATCCGGAGGGCGGATACGGAGCCTGCGGTGCCTGGTGTACAGGCGTCGTCGAAAGGCGCGACCGGGCTGGGCTGGGGCTGGGGCTGGCATTTTAAACAGTACCCCATGAAGATGAGTCTACTTTAGCCAGTCTGAAACCTGGTTGAACTAAATGGTCCCTATTTCTAGTCCTATAATTGTGTCTTTCACTTCTTTTACCGAAAAGATTTAGATTTTTCCTTACGTATATGATGTTTTCGTAGATATATTGACAAGGTACCGTCATGATGTTAATATCTTTAAACAGTTCCCTTAGAGAATCGCGCCTGCGGAGGCCATATATTGCTCTGACGGCTCTTTTCTGCAGAATAAAAATAGATTATATATCAGCAGCCCGTCCCCATAGTAAGATACCGTAAGACATAATACTATGAAAGTAACTGAAATAAACTAGCCTCGCGGTATCTACATCAGTAAATTGACGTATTTTTCTCACAGCATATTCTGCTGAACTTAGCCGTCCTGCAAGAGATGTAAAATGAGGACCCCATTGCAGCCTTGAGTCGAGCGTGATCCCCAGGAAAACAGTTTTATCGACGAATTCTAGTTTCTCTTTATTCAATACTATGTCACAATCAGTACTTTTAACATTTGGTAAAGCAAATCTTATACATTTAGTATTTTTCCCATATACCTAATACTAAATTATTAGCAGTGAACCAATTTTGAACCTGCAGTAGGGCGTTATTTACGTCGTCAAGATTTGATGCACGTCTATTTATCTTAAAAGTTAAGGATATATAGTCAGCAAATAACACCATTTGTGGTTAGTTTTTAAATAAATGGGGTAGATCATTAATATATACTAAAAAGATGAAAGGACCCAATATCGAGCCCTGTGGAACACCCATCTGTACTTTTAGACCGAGTGAATTGACACCATTTATTTGAACTTGCTGTTGTCTATCATTTAAATAAGATTTTAATAAACTGAGCGCAAGTTTACCTAGTCCGTAATATATATACGATAACAGGTTGTACAGACGCCAGCAGGTCAAACCACCCGAAACTTTCAAATTTTCCCAATCAACCTTGAACTTAATGCTTTAGCGCTAAAGATGAAAATTTATTAAAGAAATTTCACATATTGTAGTAGCCTGATGTTCTGGCGTCTGTCTGTACGTCGACGTCCCAGCCACGCTGTATTTTCTGCCAATCACTGGCTCGTTAATAACTCACATCCTTATCTATTTGTACACAATCTCGACCACACGACTTCAATACTACTTCATTTACATATATGAGTTAACTGCAGTATTTTGTTTGTTATAGGTTAATATGGCAGCATAACATATTAACTGTTCATATTTACAGGGTCAAATTATATACTCCACAGACGAGAAGAGTATCGATATCGAATAAAATGTTAGACCAAAAAAAAATTGATGATATTTTTTTTTGGGTTGAAATTGGTGTTAAGTTACAAATGGAGCGACTGCCTGTATAACCTCCACAACCCAGTAACTGGGTCATACGATACCCCTTGGTATGGTTGTCAGACTGACCTAGGTACTGGTTGTCAGACTTTCGGGCTTCTGACGACCCATAACGACTGTCAAAGATCCACGAATGACAGCCGGGACCAACGGCTTAACGTGCTTTACGAGACACGCAGGAGTCTCGGTATGTAAAGATGATCACCCATCCACGGACCACGGCAAGCGTAGCTTAACCTGACGGATCGACCCGTGCGGCTGTTATTACTTAGCCACGAGCTCTTTATTGTTTATAATTCACGATAAAAAAAAATACTTACTGTCCTAACTATTTTTTTTTTTGTTCTATTGTCGTCACGTCTGTGGAGTTCCGCTAGCTAATTTAATTTGACCGTATAACAAATATATAATATAAAAACTTTTTAACAAAAAAAAAACCGACTTCCAAAAATCACTACAAAGTGAAAAATAACTTTGATTTCGGAAGTCGGTGTCTTTTGTTTTTTATTTATTTTATTTTTTTTTGCCACCGACTTCCGAAATCAAAGTTATTTTTCACTTTGTAGTGATTTTTGGAAGTCGGTTTTTTTTTTGTTAAAAAGTTTTTATTTCTCGCTTTTTAGTGGGTCTGTTTATAATTTGTATAAGTTACAATAGTCTAATGTCAATTGCTCATCACATGTTACAAAATATTGCTTTTCCCGATGCTGGGACGTTAATTGTTGAGGAGTTCTACTGGTAAGAACCAGGAGAACTCCTCAACAACCACTCACCACACGCATTGTGTGACGAGCGGAAATTGCTTAGCAACCATATTAAAGTAATCGAATCGCAACCCGTGAAATATTTATCATTGAGTAGTTCCGGTAACCATTTGTGGTCTTCATCATCAGTTCCACTTCACCAAGTGGTGCTTTCCGAGAGCAAATGCACGAGCTACTATAAAAAATACCCAAATCGCTATAGGTGTGCCTATAATATTTGAAGAGTTCCTTCGATTTCTCCAGGATCCCATCATCAGAACTGGATTTTGACAAAAATGGGACCATTTGGAAAGTATACCCTTTCCAACAAAAAAAGAATTTTTCAAATCGGTTGGCAAGCGACGGAGTTATGCGCGAACAAACATAAAAAAAAAAAAAAAAAAAAAAAAAAAAAAAAAAAAAAAAAAAAAAAATACAAACATTCGAATTGAGAACCTCCTCCTTTTTTAGAAGTCGGTTAAAAATAACAAAATATACATTTTTTTTAATGTTTAAAATTACAAATCTAGGTTTTCTATCCTCATTTTGATTCAGACCCTAATGAATGACCTACGAAATTCCTTACCTAGGTAATATGGCAATAATCGGTGGTCAGACGACTTACCGAAATAATTGCACTCCTTTATACAGAGACCTGAGGGCTTATCGCGTAACAACAGTGGTCGTTCGATATAGGCTTAATGCCGATTGTATATAACTTACCATACACAAACTAAAGAAATCTACTTTACTTAGAACCGCTCCGTCACCACTAAAGCTAAAAAACATAATATCCTATTCTATGCTATTAAATTAAATTAAATGAGCAATATTTGTATATAAATACAACGTGTCGATTTGCATCCTCGACAAATTTAAGGGTGTGTTAAATAATAATAAATAATAATATAAGCCTTTATTCAGACAATTAATTTTGCATTAAGAGTGTGTTATAGATCATCAAACCGAACAACTTTTTCCATGGCACCAACATCGTAATCGCGAAAAAATAATCAGCTGTCCCATACATTTGCGTCGAATAAGTTTTGAAGTTTTCAATGGGACAGTTCAAAATTTTTTCGCGAATACATGCTGGTCCCATGGAGAAAGTTATTATTTGTTCTGTACCACAAATTTGACGATTTCGATGTAATTTGCAATATGGGTTTGCGAGGGTGAAAAATCGATCTAGTTATAGGTCTCATATCTGGGAAAATTCATTTTCTCTATTTTCACCCGAGCAGAGCTCGGCCGACCAAATACTATAAGTATATAAAATAAATGAACTTAGTACTAAATACTAAATTATATAAGTAGGTAAACTTTCAGCCGGACTAAGGAAGGCTTCTCCAAAGATGCGTCAAAGTTCGCCTCGATTAGATTAAAGCTTAATGATAATCTTTAAGCTTTATTTAAGATCTGAGTAAGAGTATGGTTTGGTCATGTTGAGAGGACAAATGAAAGGCGACTAACAAAAGGTATTTACAAGACAGAAGTGAGTGGAAAAACCGGAAGGGGACGCCCTTTTTTTTTTTTTTTTTGTTCATGGGAAATCATCAAATGACTTCTCCCGCTCTGGGTGGAGCGGAAGGGCGTGTCAGACTTTTACAGACTAAAACCCACCCGTGTTCCTTCAGTTGCCTATGCCAGGGCCACGGTATGAACGTAAACGAGGCCAAAGGAGTATGTAAAGATCGTAGCAGGTGTCGTTCTGTAGTCGTTCTGCCTACCCCCAGGGCAGAAGGCATCAGTTTATGTATGTAAGATCGAAGTTATTTCTGCATCTCCGGGTGCAAACCGATAGAAGCAGAGACTGAGATAGACTCACTCAACTCTGGCGCATCCTGATCGTGTACCTATTTAATGCTGCCACACAGAACCTTACCAACTTCATAGGCTATTTCTTTTCAGGTCAAAGACACTGATCTATTTCACATCACTCAAATCGAAGCTCCAGTAAAATAAACTAGTGATATAGCAAGAACAAAAATAATTTGTGAACGATTCCACGGGTAAGGCTCATATTAAATTGACGCTACATACAATCCAAATAAGGGCTGAACTCGTCTCGTGTAATTTCGCCTCCATACATCATACACGAAATTGTTATTGATACCCCGCTGTCACATTAATACTTCACACTTTATAAACTTACCGGCGAATTAAATTAATGGCTGGAATTAAGTTGTAATTTTTTATCGTGCTGATATGGTCCCAATTAATTTTAATAAGAGCTTGTGCTTCTCCTTGCCTTTTCGCAAATATTTTGGGGTCTAGGTCAACAAGGAATCTACACTGAATTAATCGAAATATTCGTTATTTTTTTGCGACAGTTGCTAACATACCATTCAGGATATCATGTCATTAAAATACCTACCTACATCTATACTAGAAAGATTTAGGTAGTAAAGCATCTAAAGGTAAACAATCTTGATGTCTTTTATCTTTTTTATTTTAAAACCTCAGTTTAATAATAAAATACTAAAAACCAAAGTAAACAAAAATGATTACTAAATCAATAGAACCATTAGTTAAGCAGTAGTTTATTTGTTTAATATGTGTTTGTGTAAAAAGTCACATCAAGATTGTTTACCTTTATTTGTTTACCCTAAGCAATGATAACATTATATAACATCACGTTTCTATTCCCCTAAGGGTTAGACAGAAATGTACCTATTGTACATCCACATTCCTCCAGTTAAGTCCCACGTAATAAGGAGCGAGCTTATTGCCATCAACCGGGTACAAATCTAGCCTCTGACTGACTGAGAAATTCCAGATGGAAAAACCCAATAACACTGCTCAACCCGGGAATCGAACCCAGGACTTCATGCTCAGCAGTAGTGCTCGCGACCACTACTAGACCAACGAGCCAACGAGGCAAATCATTCAGGAAATGTGATCAATATATCTTCTTACGTCTCGCTCGCACTGCAAAGATAGGTTTCGATGATAAGGGCGATTTTGTTGCAGTAGGCATTGTGTGACTCCTTTTTTTCAGCAGTAGAAACATTTTATTTATTTGAGAATACCTTATTACAAGCTTTTATTTAGTTTCACCTGTCTCGGTGTGTGTCTGTAATCTAATCTTGCAAGTTAAATTAGACCCATTTCCCGGTTTTCGATTGTGCTCAAATAAAATGATTATGTAAATCGGATGACAATGCAATAAATAAAACAAATAAATATCTTTGGACATTTCACACAACGCCATCTTGTCCCAAGCTAAGCAACCTCATGCTTGTGTTATGGTAACGAGATGGCTGATAAACTACTTATATACATTTTTTTTTGTAAACACCCAGACTCGGAACAAATACTTGTAGGTCGTACAAATATTTGTTCCGTGCGGGAATCGAACCCGCGACATGAACAACAACCCGCAATATTATTATGAGATGGAGCTGATTGATGATGAAGCCGGAAGGTGGTCAGGGGAACTCGTAGTAATAAAAGGACGCAACCCTATCGAGTTTGGGCTCGTTTGATTCGTCTTGACAAGGACTCTGGTCCTAGATTCAGTCTGTCTGTCTGTCTGTCACAGCTGGATATCTCCAAAACTACTACTAATGCTATCAACTTGAAAACAACAGTTTTAGATGACGTTTGCCCAACTATTTTGCAAATAAGAAAGAAATAAAAATACCTATACAGGGACTAAGAGGTGGTCTTAAAGATCTCCTGACTAATAAAAGCTTGTTATTTCTATTCTTTGGCATGCGGCAGTCAGATAGAAAATCGTTATGAAACTGTCTTGTTTAAAAGTGATTCAAAACTTGCAAACTTCATAATTCTACTAGTATTTCCCATTCATTAGTATACTAGAGCCCTAAACCAGACGATAATTTCTAAAGGCCAGCTCCCACGACAATCTCAGCAGCTATGCAACACGGATATACACTGATAGTGCACGTAATAAGAGCTATTACGTCACGCAATGTCCTATTACTGAGGGGAAGTAGTCATTCATAGCACGATAAAAACCGTAGCGTTTACTCCACTGCATAGGTTTTTACGCAACAGTGACGCTTATGTGAGATAAAACATCTTATGACTTTGTAGAGCATAAAATGCAGTGTAAGTGGTGCGTGGAAATAATATAAATAAAGTATCAGTGCCGATCCTGATGCACACGCGAACGAAATTGAAAAAAACTTTTTTACAAAAAAAAAACAACTGACTTCCAAAAACAACACTACACAATGAAAAATAACTTTATTATCGGAAGTCAGTGTCTGGTTAAGTGTATTTTCCTTTTTTGCCACCGACTTCCGAAATTAAAGTTTTTCACTTTGTAGGTAGTGTTGTTTTTGAAAGTCGTTTCTATTTTTTTGTAAAAAAGTTTTTATTTTTCACTTTTTGGTTGTGGTACCTAACCCTCACAAATTCCAATACTTACCACTACCTGCAAAAGAAACTAGAACATCATCCACATAAAAGTGGGGAAAAAATATGTATTATTGAAGCTAACTCAAAAACTACCTGTTGAGGACAGAGGACTAAATCGAATAATAAAACCACGACTCGTTATTACCGATTTATTGTCGGTATTCCATAGCTAACAAACTAATTAATTACACGCACTGATATAGGCAAACATGGCTTTGGTTAAATAATTACCGACCCTCTACAAACTACGCGCTAGAACATTACGAAAACTTGTTCACCATAGTAGCTCTGAAAGCGGACTAACTATCTAAATTTAAGAGTGGGCGGAAAAGGATTAACATTTACGACCACTTCCGGTTCTAGAAGTTTCCAGAATGTTCCAACGTATTCTACAGTGCTTCCCCTAGCGTCGAGGAGCGATAACTACGCTGGCCATTGATAAATACACAATGGCCCATTCATAAAAGCGGCCCTCTGGCGTCGAGGAGCGATAACTACTATCAAATTATCAATGGGCACTCGTAAGAGATTCATTCACAAACGCAAGCGCCATCTATCAGCGACTAGCGCAAATGAACGACACAAATCACATCATTTCCTCCTCCACCCAACGACAGAGGTCGCTACGCTACAGTAAATTACTATTTTATCTTGGTGAAAAATGTAAATCGGTCACATTTCTCCCGCCGTGTACATTTAATGTACATAATTGTATCACTAGTGACTGGTTTACAGTTTCCACACGTCAATGATAACAATTTAAGTTACTCTAACTTAATCTAATAATCGCTGTATGCGATAAGCACTTGTACTGAAATCAATAAATAATTTAGAACATACATAACATAAAGCTAAGGGTAGTCACTGCAGGATCCTTGCTCTGCTATATATTTAATTGAATTAAATTAAAAAACTCCTCCTAACAGCATGATCCTGCAATAACGCCAACAAAACAATGACCTTATTTAACAAGGATCTAAATCCACATAAGGAATCCAATAATTACAATACTAAGTATGTAGGTACAATACTAAGTATTACTCAGACTTAGTCTCTTATTCTACTTAACCTTTAGTTAAATACATAATTTGGTTATATAACTACATAAACATCAACGGTAGTCGCTCCAGGACCTTGTTCTGCAATATATTAAATCACATTGAATTAAAAACTCCTCCTTACAGCAAGGCCTTAGAGTGACGCCAAGAAAGAAAACAATATGGTGACTTAGTCTACACCACTGGTTAACATTAACAATACAATATGTTTTACAATTTTGACTTTGACAACTAAGCTTATTCTACTGGTATGACGACGAGACGTTTAACAGGACGACGCATTGTACCACTCTTGGTTTTGACGTCAACGACTCTTACGATACCATCCGCGCCTGGGTACACGCGTTCGACTCTCCCCTTTGGCCATATGTTTCTTGGTAAGTTGGGGTCTACTACTACTACCAAATCGCCCACCTTGACTGTGTCGCCGCGTCCATGTGGCTCCCGCCGGTTTTGAAGTGTAGGTAGTACTTCGCGTACCCATCGTTGCCAAAATAGGTCCGCTAGTCGCTGCGACGCTCTCCAGTGTGAATGGCGTAGTTCATCCGGTCTTGTGAAATTCCCTGGCAGCGGTACTTTAGTGGGTGCGCCAAGCAGGAAGTGGTTAGGCGTCAGAGGCTCCTCGTCGTCTGGGTTAACCGATACATGGGTCAAAGGTCGTGAATTAACTGTGTGTTCTACCTCTGTCAGAAGTGTATGAAGCACATCTTCATACGGGTGCCGATCTATCAGTGTGGCATTCAATGCTGATGGCGACTGTGTTTCTCGTAATATGTCGGCCGCCGCTGCGATGCGCGAGCGTATTCTTATTATGTTGTGTTCATCGACTGTCAGAGATAGCCGATTCAAACGGCTGTCGGCTGGTACCGCTCTCCAGCCGGTGACATGACGCAATTCTTCCGGGAAACATTCCTCCTGTATGGCGCGTGTCCACAGGAACTCGGCTCGACGTGTGTACTGTGTACCAAGAGGTATGTAGACCGTCGGCATGACGCTGAGGTTGCGACTATGCGCTCCGGATCGCGTCCTCGTAGTCTCCCGTTGCTGCGCCTTCCAGTTCGGGTCGTCTGTGGTAACGCGACTATTGGGTTTGCGGGTAGCGGCTGTGGTGTGCACTCGAAGTCGGTCGATGAATTGAAGCACGCGCGCCGTGGCCCGGATGAGTCGCAGCCAGGAAGAGAAACGTGTAACGTCGGGTAGCGCCTCTCTTGTAGTCGGTCGTTTGTGCGCCGTGACAGTGGTGACACGCTCCTCTCCAGTGTCGAGGCTGAGGTGCGAGTTTGTTTCTTGCGGCCAGGCGTTTTCGTCGTCGTACAGAAACGAAGGACCGGTGTACCAGCGGTGGCTCGCTGTGAAGTGAGATGGTGTATCGCGAGTCGAGTCGTCGGCGACGTTGTGAGCGGTGGGGACCCAGCGCCATTCGCTTCGCTGGGTTGTTTCTTCTAGTTCTGCTACTCGGTGCGCGACGAACGGTTTGATGGCGCGCGCGCCGGCGCGCAGCCACGCTAGCACGGTGCGCGAGTCGGACCAGAAGACTCGGCGGTCAGCGCGACGATCGTGCTCTTCTTCCACACAGCGCGCCAGTCGCCCGCCGAGAACGGCAGCCTGCAATTCAAGTCTAGGTATAGATGTGACCTTAAGGGGCGCAACGCGCCCTTTCGCTGCCGCGAGCGACACATTAACTTGACCTATGTCGTTCACTGAACGCCAATATGCTGCTGCGGCATAGGCCCGTTCGCTCGCGTCCACGAATATGTGCAATTCTAAACCAGTTGAGTCATTAAATCCCGGGTAACAACGTGGGATACGAACGCCTTTTAGAATTGGCAGGGCAATTAACCAGTCGTGCCATTTACGCTCTAAGCTTTTAGGTAGGCGCTCATCCCAACCGATATTTAAACGCCAAGTGTCTTGCATTATGCACTTCGCTTGTGTCGTAAACGGCGCGGCTAGTCCCAGCGGGTCATACAGAGACATCGCCGTTTTTAATAACTGGCGTTTCGTAACCTGCTTGTCTAAATAAGAAGGGTCTACTTTCCTGAAGTTGAATTCCAAACTGTCATTGTGGTGTCGCCAGATGAGGCCGAGAATTTTCTCCTCCTTGTTGAGCAGAGTGTCCGCCTCTGCTGGCTCAGTTGCGAGGCCTGCGATGGCGGCCGGCTCGTTGGACGCCCATTTCTGCAGTGTGAAGTTACCTCGCCGATGTACAGCGTTGACTGCTTTAGATACTCGGTTCGCTTCTTTTGCGTCGTCAAAACTCTGTAAATAATAGTCCATATAGTGATTTCGAACTATAGAGTTCACCGGTTCGGGGTAGTCAGACTCATGAACCCGTGCGTTATAATTTTCTTGCATGAGCTTTTCTATAGTTTCGTCTGTACTTACATGACTGCAGCACTCTCTGATCTGTGGTACTAGATGTACTTTTGTCAGATTGCAGGTTTGGCCGTGTAAAGCCCAGCCAAGTGGTGTACGTGACGCTACCGGTTGACCTTTTGTACCTACTCGCACTTCTGAGGCAAGTAGGAGCGCCCAGTTGTCCTGGCCTATCAAGACAGTTGGCACGCCTGTGTCGTATGAGAGCTGCTCGACTATAGGTGTCAGATGATCGAAGCCGACCAGGTCATTTGCGCGTATTGACTGGCTTGATAATTCAAGTCTGTCGATAGTTCTGGCTTCGATGTCTATGCCTTCGGTTGTGTACTTACCTCGTATATTTACCTTGACTCGGCACGAGTTTGTAACGTCGATACGTGTGCCCGCTACGGCCTCGATGTAAAATGGCTCATTGGGGCCTTTTGCACCTATCCGCTGTGCGACGTCAGTAGTAAGTAGTGTTATTGTCGATCCATCATCCAACAAAGCAAATGTTTCTACTTTACCGTTTGGTCCCGATAGTGTCACTGGTACCACTTTCAGCAAAACTCGGTTGTATGTGCGCGGCGTGCTCGTGTTGCTGATGACGGCGTGTGGCGCGGTGTCAGCACACGGCGTGGTGTCGACGCTCGATGCTACGTGGTCTGTTGATGTGACACGAGGACGCTCTTCTCGTCTACTGCCACTGTGCAGCAGACCGTGATGATAGTGCTCGCAGTCTTGCACTTCACACTGCTTACTTTTGCATTTGTGATTCCAGGTCCGTCGTTTCAGGCACCTGAAACATAATTTATTTTTACGTACAGTTTCCCATCTATCAGTTATCGACATTTTCTTAAAGTTATTACAGACAGCCACGCTGCTACATTTTTCGCTACATATTACACACGGTGTTTTTTCAGTCTCTACTATATTAAATGACTTTTGAGCCGACCGTTGTGGACGTTCTCGTTTATATTCCACCTCTGCTGAGGCGTGACGCGCATTGATATCGGCCTCTCTATCGAGGAATCGTCCCAACACTACTAGGCCGGGCTCTGCGTCACCCGCAGCAAACTCATAATCATACCACCGGCTTCTAAGCGTAACTGATAATTTTTCTGTAATTACGGAAATCATTTCCGGGCTATGTAAAAATTCTGTTCTTTTCAGAGCTTGCACCGCGGCAATGGCATTCGTGACCTTCGATGCAAACACACATATATCTGTAGGGTTATCTGATAGTTTAGGTAACTGACGTAATTTATTTAACTCGTAAGTTATTAGTGCGTTTGGTCGCCCAAACCTAGATTCTAACCTTTGCATAATTTGAGCGGCCGAGGATCCTAGAAATAGGCATTTGACTGCCTCCATTGCTGGCCCTCTCAAAGATTTTCTGAGGCGGGCCAAATTCCCTGCCTCTGTGTGAGTCGACGCTGACTCATTATATGCTGCTTTAAAATGCAGCCATTCGCCCGCGTGGCCACTAAAAATAGGTAAATCAATTCCATACCTGCTGGCGGCGGGGTTACCCCGCGCTACCTCTAACAATGCTTGAGTCAGTCCTTTCAGAAGGCTCCCCTCGTCGCCGCGTCGCGGTGAGGGCGGCGGCGCGTCATGTGGCGTCGCCGTCCGTGTGTCCCCTCGACGCGGTGTGGTGGGCTGATCATCGTGTGGCGACATGGGTCGCGACTGCGGCGGGCGGATGTAGCCGCGGTGTTCGCCGAGCGCGTCCGCGGCGTCCGTCTGACGTTTCGATGCCGCAGTCGAGCTTCCCGCCAAAAATTCTTCGTCTGCTGAATCCGCTTCCAAGAGCGCTAGCCTAGCGGCGGCGAGCTCCAGTCTCGCTCGGGCCAACGCCTTTCTGTTGGTTCTCGTCTCGTCCAGTGGTTGTCTGTGTGGAGTTGTCGTCGCCCCAGGGCTGTGAGGCTGGGTCGGGTCCGAATCTGTGACGGAATTATTGGGTGTGCCTGTCGGCCCCACCGCTGTCGCCGGTTCCGTGGAGACGGGCCCGTCCCCTTCCGTTGCCGCTGTGACGGGTTCTTGCATACCGCGTGTCTTCACCATGTCGACACTTACTGCACTACACCACACTACCACTCTCGCGTGAGGGCAAACCAAAGCTATGCCTGCCTATATCCGGCTCTCGAAGGACCAATGTTGAGGACAGAGGACTAAATCGAATAATAAAACCACGACTCGTTATTACCGATTTATTGTCGGTATTCCATAGCTAACAAACTAATTAATTACACGCACTGATATAGGCAAACATGGCTTTGGTTAAATAATTACCGACCCTCTACAAACTACGCGCTAGAACATTACGAAAACTTGTTCACCATAGTAGCTCTGAAAGCGGACTAACTATCTAAATTTAAGAGTGGGCGGAAAAGGATTAACATTTACGACCACTTCCGGTTCTAGAAGTTTCCAGAATGTTCCAACGTATTCTACAGTGCTTCCCCTAGCGTCGAGGAGCGATAACTACGCTGGCCATTGATAAATACACAATGGCCCATTCATAAAAGCGGCCCTCTGGCGTCGAGGAGCGATAACTACTATCAAATTATCAATGGGCACTCGTAAGAGATTCATTCACAAACGCAAGCGCCATCTATCAGCGACTAGCGCAAATGAACGACACAAATCACATCATTTCCTCCTCCACCCAACGACAGAGGTCGCTACGCTACAGTAAATTACTATTTTATCTTGGTGAAAAATGTAAATCGGTCACACTACCCAAGCAAAGTTAATCAATTTTTGGGACCAACTTTGAGGTTATACCCTCTCGAATAAAACAACTTTTGTTTTAAATCGGATGACTGTAAAAAGTTATGCGTAAAAAATATATATGTACAGTAACAGCCAGAAGTCGAGTAGCAATCTCACAAAAACATGGCATAGCAATATTAGTTTACTTATGACCTTCTTCGGCGCCGCAGCCCGCACAGCGCAGGCGATAATGGTCATTGCGGTGTAAGTGGACTTCTGGCCGTTGACTGTACACACGGCTACACATCAAGCTATACATTTCCAGTTTACACTGACTGAAGAAAGTCCTAAACAATGCGAGATCAGCTTATACTGGATATGTATAGCTTGATCTGTAGCCGTGCGTACGTACGTGTCGGACGATTGAGAACCTCCTCCTTTTTTATCGTCGGTTAAAAACTCAGGGTGTAAGTATCCGAAAGGTGTGGTCAAATTTAAGGGTGTGGTACAGACCATCAAACTGAACAACTTTCTCCATGGGACCAACATCGTAATCAAGAAAAAAAATTCAGATGTCCCGTACAAAACTTAATACAGGTACTCGACCCAAATGAATGGGACAGCTGATAACTTTTTCTCGATTACGATGTTGGTCCCATGAAGAAAGTCGTTCGGTTTCATGGTCCCCTTGACCACACCTTTCTGATATACCCTGTATATCTTGGTTAAGTAACAAGTAGATGGTAGAAAACCAGAGTATAGGTACCTACACTACCCAAGATTGTAGCTAAAGCTTCCAAAAAGGTATAACAGCTCACACCGCCCGCTTGACGAATACTTACGTATATACAACGTGTAACGTTAAATGCTCAAAACCTCTTAAGGGGTCATTGTACTCATCATTATAAACAACTTTTACTATGGGACCAAACATGACATCGCGAAAAAAAATCTGCTGTTCAGTACATTTTGACAAGTTATGCGAACATAAATGTACTGAACAGCTGATTTTTTTTTAGCGATTTCTGGTTTGGTCTGGTTTGGTGCTGCGCACAAGATCCCGACGAATATTTATACAAGGTGTATGTGTTCATACACGAAATCTCTTAAGGGGTCATTGTACTCATCATTATGAACAACTTTTACTATGGGACCAAACCTGAAGTAGCGAAAAAAAAATCAGCTGTTCAGTACATTTATGTTCGCATAATTAGTCAAAATGTACTGAACAGCTTTTTTTTTTTTTTTTTTTTTTTTTGAGGGTGGGAAATCATCAAATAACTTCTCCCGCTCTGGGTGAAGCGGGAGGGCGTGTCAGACTTTTACTGACTAAAACCCACCCGTGTTCCTTCAGTTGCCTATGCCAGGGCCGCGGTAACCCCTTCAGACAACCCGCGACCCCAGCGGCGTCGGCCCTATTGGGCCCCGTCACTTGCTGACATCTCTTTGAGGCGCGCGTGGAACACAACGCGCCGTCGACTCGGGCCTGCCGGTTGATTCTGTAAAAATGTCACCGTGAACACTTAGGTGACGTGAGTTTGTTTTTGCTAGCAATTGACACTATTGACAGCTCACTCCACGCTCACTTCACTTAAGTTTTCACGGTGAGATGGTTACAGAATCGCACTGCTGGTCCTTACCGGACGGCGAGCTACCCGCTGCTCACCGTCCGCAGGCCCGCGCCTACGGTGGCCGGAAATCGCCCCGCGATTCCCGCCGCCCAGGGCGTCTCCTGCGGCGACTGAGGGCGTGAGGCTGCCTCTCCCTCACGCGTTCCGCCTCCTCCTTCACGAGCATCACTGCTTCGCAGAAGGAGGTGACGGCCTCCCATGCACTCTCGCTCCGCACCATGGCCTGGACCAGGCTCGGACGCGAGAGATCGCCGCCGCCGATCGCCTCCGTGAGAACACGGCGGTGCTCTGCCCAAGCCGGGCAGACCTCCACTGTATGCTCCACCGTGTCCTCCGGGCGATCCGCACAATGGAAACACCCGGGCGTTTCCTCCCGCCTTATGCGAAACAGGAACCTCCCGAAACAACCGTGTCCGGTGAGGACCTGCGTCAGGCGGAAGGTGAGGACGCCGTGGCGCCTCTCTAACCACTCCTCAAAGAGGGGACTTATCGCCGCTATTGTGGCGTGCCCAATGTACTGAACAGCTGATTTTTTTTTCGCGATTTCCGGTTTGGTCTCATAGTAAAAGTTGTTCATAATGATGAGTACAATGACCCCTTAAGAGGTTTTGCGCATTTAACGTTACACGTTGTATATATGACAATACCATTAAGTGAATAAAATCTTCCGATGACCTTGTGAAGGCCACAGGAATTCGCTGAATGCGAGAAGCACAGAACCGGTCGAAGTGGCGGCGCTTGGGAGAGGCCTATGCTATGTCCAGCATTGAACGTCATTCTCCTGAAATGACGACGACGATGAATTAAATCTTTGTAAGATTTCAATTTCTTCAATATGTCATTTTAGTTCGGTACTAACAGACAGTACGTCGATTCTGTAAAATTCAAACAACAACTCGCATCTCACATCGCCTATATATTGACTCTCACTTCGCATCACTTCGCATCACTTGTTTTTTATTTGACACTTTGAATTTAGAACGCCAATCAAGAAACTCACATCGGATTCAGCAGTGCGATTCTGTAACCATCTCACCGTGAAAACTTAGGTGAAGTGAGCGTGGAGTGAACTGTCAATAGTGTCAATTCCTAGCAAAAACAAACTCACTTCACCTAAGTTTTCACGGTGAGATTTTTACAGAATAGACCGGCAGATTCGAAGTTTAGAATGAAGTCTTACAGAATCACACGGCTGAAGTCCTAACGAAATGCGAAGTAATGATATGATGGCCCATCAAAATTTTCATGCCACAATAGAAATACGATCTCTGAACAGTCTCCGCTACCTTTCTTTCAGCTCAATCAACCCTGAAAAAAATATCACCTATTACGAAACTAAAATTCCAATATACACACGTCTAATCGACTGTAGTTAAAAAATCTTAATTATAAAGGAACGGTAATTGTATCCATAGGCCACTAGTTGCACACCCGACTTACATGCACTTTAGCAACTGTGGCATTGCGTCCGTCATACGTCACAGATCTATTTACCAACCAATTTACATAACCTCCACACGATTTTCCACCTTTAGCAGTTGTATTAAAGTTGGGGTCCACTGCATGTTGAGTTTGTCTCACGGTCTAGCCGTACCAATCCGTTGTATGCGTGTGAGCACTCTTTGATTTCTCGCTCCATTTATCAAAGAGCTATTAATCAGTTTTAAGCGTTACAACAGTTTTTTTGTTACGTTTTGCAAATAGATATGTTCTGTTATTGAATGAAAGTGAAGCTGTCTTCCGATTTCCTTCTTTATAGTCTGCAAGAATTGATTTTTAATGGGGTTGATAGTGGTTCAAATAGGGAAGGTTCAAGCACTAGACGTGCAAATGGTTACGCAGAAAATTATTATGCTGTTTAGTTTTTCGCCAAAACTATTCTATTCGGAACTGTGGGAATCTCCTAAACTAAGCAATAATATACTATTCAAAATGAGCAATACTTGTAATCATCTTCTCGAAAACGGCTCTGAACGATCTCGATGAAACTTGCAATATATTTTTTTTTTACAATTTACGCGGGCGAAAAATCGGTATAGTCCCATATCGGCACCCATGAATATATTTATCATGCCCAAAAAAAAAAACCAATAAATTCATGGGTGCCGAGTAGGGAAGGAGCCGAGATGGGACGATACCGAAAAATCGATCTAGCTATGTCTCATATCAGGAAAAATTCGTTTTCTCTATTTTCACCCGAGCAGAGCTCGGTCGACCGAGGATCGATTGAGGTACTGAACTTGTACTATATAAAACTGATGTTTCAACAGCTTGGATTGCTTGGCATCATAAAAGTCAAAAGAGTTCTAAATCGGAAACCACGCATTCCGCATGGCATAGTCGAGTAGGTATAAGTAATTAGCTGCCAGTTGTCATTATTAAATGCCGGAACCGCCAATCACGAAATAACAAATACACAAACTAAAAACACTTAGCCAGAACAGAACAATAATTACAGAGCACTTACTAAAATTAAACCGTTGGTGATAATTACGTACGAATAGCTTATCTGTTTCAATAATCGTCAGTAATTAGCCAATTTTGCTAACTAGACCACAAATATAATCGATCGAAAAAGTAGAAGTAAATATTCGAAATTGTCGGCTTGCTGTTGCAACAGATGAAGAAGTTTGTAAAAAATGGTTTTGAAACACCATAATGGCATCAGTGCAAGGTCATTATTATGATGTTGCCATATCATGTTTGACATGCAGATTTGTGACAGTATTTTTTTGCCAACTTGTGCAGATTTGTGACAGTATTTTTTTGCCAACTTGTGCAGATTTGTGACAGTATCTTGGCTTAATATCAAGTTGTAAGCTGGTTGTCAACGCTGGTTAGCGCAGGCAGTTTTCATACTTTTTGCCAATTATATTTTAAGTAAAAAGAGGTAGGTAGATATATATAGGTTATGGGTGAATATCCCAGCGGCATATTTTACGTGTCCACGTTGAGAATCGAGGTGTTAAATGATAGCGGTCCGGGGGGTTTGGACTTAATGTCAAATTTCCATCTTTTCACATCATCTGAAACTCAAAATGTCTTATGCCCCAAAATGCCCGAAATTCGTACCGGCTCTTTTTACTAATGACTGAATCACTGAATACCTTTGATGTTTCATACATTCGATGACAAAATTGTATTGTGCGATTCTGTTCAGTGTCATGTAGCTTCCTAATAGGTAAAGTACTTCTTGTTATCCTTGTACGACTAATGTTCATATATCATTCTGGCCACTTGAAAATAAAATAAAAAACCGGTCAAGAGCGAGTCGGACTCGCGCACCGAGGCTTCCGTTCTGATTTCTGAAAAAGTGTGCTGTTTAGAGACATCGTTTTATTTTTGCTTTAATCTATACATAAACTTCAATCTTAAAAAATAATTTCAGATTTTTCTCTATGCAAACTTTGGAGATATTTTAACATTACACATAGACTTTTTAACATTTTTCATCAAAACTCAAAAACTATGCTGCCTAAAAAAAAGAAAAAAAATGTTTGAGAATTTGCAAACAGCGCTATTTTATATGATACCCCAAATGCCCTAGTAGCTCCACTTCGATTTTTAAAGACCACCCTTGCAAAAAAAAAACATATATTTTTGTTTCTTTCTTATTTGCAAAATAGTTGGGCAAACGTCATCTAAAACTGTTCCTTTCAAGTTGATAGCATTAGTAGTTCTTGAGATATCCAGCTGTGACAGACAGACAGACAGACAGACTGAGTCACACCATAAGGGTTCCTTTTTACCATTTTGGTACGGAACCCTAAAAACAACTGCGGGAGCTAAGGCCTAAGCTATATTACTCCAATTTCTTTTTTGGAAAATGTTATTTTATTATGAAAACGATATAGATTATTTAAATAGGTATTATTTTTGGTCAAAGAAATTTTATGTTTTACTTTGCAAGTTTTTTTACTTCAACTATCCGTCAACCGCACACCATTATTACATTAAGTAGGTAGGTATACATTGTCATACGACTGTACATTGATTGTCATTTTCTTTATCAGACATATAAACATTCAGGCATTTTAGATTTCAGGCATTTTGGGTCATAAGACATTTTGAGTTTCAGATGTTATGAAAAGATGGAAATTTGACATTAAGTCCAAACCCCCCGGACCGAATGATAGGATGTTTCTGATTTTTTTTTATAGTGCACTACGTAACTTGGTTCAATTAGGGTAATATATATTTTTTTAATAAGTGTATATAAATAATCAGGAATAAAATATCGCCTTAAAATTCAAGTTGGGTGCTTGTCCCAGCTCCATTTTTTGATGTAATTACATTCACCAAAGTAACAATTTAAGGTATAATAAAAAAAAAATAATAATGTTGTTAGTATATGCATAAGACACATTATCTAAAAACAATTTAGAAAATCTTATTTAAAAGCCCAGGACACTCGATGAAAGTTTGTCCCAGCAAAAATCTAAATTTTGGTAGCACTTGTTCAACTTACTATAACATGATGTTTCGTGCGTGTGCGATCATTCGCGTTTTATCATTTCGCATCTCTCAGTCGTGCGCCGGCAATTGCAGGTAACAGGTGTATGATTAGTGCTGTGATTTCCCGTCAAATACGTAATCATGGGTCGCACGGGGGACAAGAACTGTTAAATTTTTGGTGGATCGATTTGCTGTTGATTTTGAGGTGTTTTAAGAGTGAGCTACACGTTATAGGTAGTGATTTGGGTTACGCATAAATTATTGGTATTAATTTAATTGTAACTTAAAACCCATACTTTTAAAGATTTTTTTTATGCCTGGATCCTATTTTGGTGGCTTTGGTGGCGTTTTTCCATTGATCTCGATGGTTCCAATTTTGGTGGCTCAATTTTGGTGGCTTTGGTGGTGTTTTTCCATAGATCGTCTGGTGATTAGAATAATAGTGTTTTCAATTTTGGTGGCCACACTAGACTTTGAACTAAAATATCTCAATAAGTTATCGAGATATTCTCAGACCTCTTGAAGATCCTTCTAGCTTGGACTTTCTATTCTTAGACCAGGTCCTTATTTTCACGAAAACTGATGAAATAATTTCGCCACCAAAATTGAGAAAACATGCACTTTGTTGATATTGACCCTTATGAGTTATGACGCTCTGCAAGTGGCACGTCAAAAACTGGTTAAATAGCCACATTTTCGTCGTCTTCTCTCTTTTTTCACTCCTGATAATTACGACATCCTACTTCCACGCGTCATCTAATAGTTCGACATTGTGCCGTTTTTAGGGTTCCGTACCAAAATAGTGCGACTCAGACTGTCTGTCTGTCTGTCACAGCTGGATATCTCAAGAACTATTAATGCTATCAACTTAAAATTTGGGACAGTTTTAGATGACGTTTACCCTACTATTTTGCAAATAAGAAAGAAATAAAAATATTTGTTTTTTTTTGCAACAGGGACGGAAAGAGGGTCATAAAAATTCAAAATGGGGACACTAGGTATGTGGAGTATCATATGAGTGAGCGCTGTTTGCTCATTCTCAAACATTTTTTTTTAGGCCGCATAGTTTTCGACTTTTGATGAAAAATGTAAAAAAATACCATTCCCCCCTTATCTCTGAAGTTTGGAAAGAGAAAAATCTGAATTATTCTATGTGATAGAAGTTTAAAATAAAACGATGTCTCTAGTTTCATATGTAGCTTCATATGTAGCTTCATATGAAGCTACATAAGAAACAACATATGAAGCTGCATGAAGCTGCATATGAAGCTACATATGAATCTGCATATGAAGCTGCGTATGAATCTGCATATGAATCTGCGTATGAATCTGCATATGAATCTGCATATGAATCTGCATATGAATCTGCATATGAAGCTGCATATGAATCTGCATATGAAGCTGCGTATGAATCTGCATATGAATCTGCATATGAATCTGCATATGAATCTGCATATGAATCTGCATATGAATCTGCATATGAATCTGCATATGAATCTGCGTATGAATCTGCATATGAATCTGCATATGAATCTGCATATGAATCTGCATATGAATCTGCATATGAAGCTACATATGAATCTGCATATGAAGCTGCGTATGAATCTGCATATGAATCTGCATATGAATCTGCATATGAATCTGCATATGAATCTGCATATGAAGCTGCATATGAAGCTGCGTATGAAGCTGCATATGAATCTGCATATGAATCTGCATATGAAGCTGCATATGAACCTGCCTATGAAGCTGCCTATGAAGCTGCATATGAAGCTGCATATGAAACTGCATATGAAGCTGCATATGAAGCTGCATATGAACCTGCCTATGAATCTGCATATGAAGCTGCATATGAAGCTGCATATATATAACTAATTTACTGGCGAAAACACCCCTCACCCGAACAATCCGTGTGGTGAACGAAGTGCATGACAGACTAGATATTTTTTCGTGCTCTTTGAGTGAATTCGCAAGAGTTTTATTGAATGTAAAAAGTTATTTAAGGTAAAAAATATTATTTGTTGTTAGATATAAAAGGTTAGATAAGTTATTTTTTAAGTTGATGACTACACTGTCGCATTAGGTTAAAGCCTGTAATGATAGCTGTAAGGATGATAAATAAATAAATAAATAAATAAAAAAATCTGCATATGAATCTGTATATGAATCTGCATATGAAGCTGCATATGAAGCTGCATATGAAGCTGCATATGAAGCTGCATATGAAGCTGCATATGAATCTGAATATGAACCTGCATATGAAGCTGCGTATGAATCTGCATATGAATCTGCATATGAATCTGCATATGAATCTGCGTATGAATCTGCGTATGAATCTGCGTATGAATCTGCATATGAATCTGCGTATGAATCTGCATATGAATCTGCATATGAATATGCATATGAATCTGCATATGAATCTGCATATGAATCTGCATATGAATCTGCATATGAATCTGCATATGAAACTGCATATGAATCTGCATATGAATCTGCATATGAATCTGCATATGAAGCTGCATATGAAGCTGCATATGAAACTGCATATGAAGCTGCGTATGAATCTGCATATGAATCTGCATATGAATCTGCATATGAATCTGCATATGAATCTGCATATGAATCTGCATATGAATCTGCATATGAATCTGCATAATTATGAAGCTGCATATGAAGCAGCATATGAAGCTGCATATGAAGCTGCATATGAAGCTGCATATGAAGCTGCATATGAAGCTGCATATGAAGCTGCAGATTCATATGCAGCTTCATATGCAGGTTCATATTCAGATTCATATGCGGCTTCATATGCAGCTTCATATGCAGCTTCATATGCAGATTCATATACAGATTCATATGCAGATTTTTTTATTTTTTTTATTTATTTAAAAACAAAATAACAAATAATATGCAGATTAAAAATAAGCCAACTATTATATAGATTAAAAATAAAACAACTAAATTAAAAATAAGCCGTGGGGCTTATTTTTAATTTAGTTGTTTTCAGTTTTTATCTTTTTCATTACCCGACGGACGCTTTTAACGTGCACGTCTTTCTACATTGTTCTCACATCTATATTTTCAATATGAACGATGTAACCAATATTATGTAAAATAATTGATTCAAAAGAGTGTACGTGGAGATTCTTGCCCGTTCTTCTCCAGGATCATTTTTAGCTTCATTTTTCTGACTGACCGACCCAAGACCGACCCCTTGACAATTCAAAAGTGCCTGTAATTGGTTTATTTGAAATAAATGCTTTGAGTTTGAGTTTGAGTTGAGTTTCTTATGTAGCTTCATATGCAGCTTCATATCATGCGGTCGTCTTCCAGTGTAACCGGATTCAGCTGAATACCAGTATTTTACATGGAGCGACCTATCTGACCTCCACAACCCAGTAACTGGGTAATACGATACTCCTTGGTAAGACTGTTTGTCAAACTTTCGGGCTTCTGACGACCCGTAACGACTGTCAAAGATCCACGAATGACAGCCGGGACCAACGCCTCGTGCTTTCCGAGGCACGGAGGAGTCTTGGTATCTAAAGATGGTCACCCATCCACAGACCAACCCCGGCAAGCGTAACTTAACCTGATGGATCGACCCGTACTTAGCCACGAGCTCCTAGCGTGCAAAAAAATAATCAATAAAAATTCCGATCCTTGCTTTGTGCAGTGCATGTGCACGCATGCGGTAACCTGCTAGTAGGACGTAGAAGTAAGAAATAAGGTTATAGAGTATACGGTAACCTTCTGTGAGTCAGTGTAATAGTAGGTAATTATGATATTTACCTAAGAGTGGTCTGTGGGTGTGGCAATAATAACATCTGTAACTGTTGTGTGCCATTCTGTGACTAATATGAACTAATTATCTAATGTTATACAGTGTGCTCGTAAGTGGGAGACTTTTTTACTAAGCATATGTGGCTAAGTAAATAACAGCCGCTTGGTTCGATCGATCAGGTTAAGCTACGCTTGCCGCGGTTGGTCCGTAGATGGGTGTTATATAACAAGATCCGTATACGTACCTGGGAAAGCACCTTAAGACGTTGGTCCCGTCTGTTATTCGTGGATCTTTGACAGCCGGAAGCCCGAAAGTCTGACAACCAGTCTTACCAAGGGGTATCGTATAATACCCAGTAACTGGGTTATGGAGGTCAGATAGGCAGTCGCTCCATGTAAATTACTGGTATTCAACTGTATTCAGTTAGACTGGAAGCCGACCACAACATAGTTGGGAAAAGGCTATAGACAGATGATGATTGAAATTCATAAAGAGACTTTCTGAACCAATCCATAACAGCATACTATTTCTTCTGCCAAGCAGTGCCGCTGTGTTCTGGTTTGGACGATATGGATGCTGGTGTATTTACAGGCACATTAGGCATTCTAAAATTGTTTCTGAGGGCCCGTCCGGCAAGGACTTATGTTTATTTACACAGGTCTATTTTTTTCAATCGTCAGTCTGAAGAATAAATATTTCAATTTGATAAATATTGTATAGAAAATATGACAAACTGTAATATAAATTCTTCAGGTAAGAGTATTCTGACTATTGAAAAATCAGCCCTTAATGTAATTAATTTGTAAAGTTATGTCTAACGCGGATATAAAACTGAGAATCGCGCAAAAACTATCAACCGTATTTTTGTGAAACCTTCACCATTTTAAAGATAATTTAATTATTTATCTTTTAGTATACGTGTTTTATTATAATACGTTTTTTTATATGTATAATAAATTAATAATGCGTCTAATTTTAGACAGCGCTGCTTGATGGGCAAGTCCTATTACTGGGTGGACGTACGACGCGTTGTTTGAGGAACACACAAGTAACCTGCACTCAAGGCCGCAGGCACTTAACTGCGTCATAACCTTCGATCAACCCGTGCGGCTGTTATTATTCAGCCACGAGCCCCTCCTTACGTTATTTCTTGCATAGAGATAATATTTGGAAATGTCAATCAATAAATGTTAAATAGGCGTTACCTGCCAATGTATTAGGATTTGTATAACGACATGCAATAAGGTACAACTATTAGTTCTCGCCCAGAGGCTACATTTGTTACAAAATGTAAAATGAAACACTACCTAGTTATTTGTGGTTTATTTAAGCAAATATCGACCTCATTAAATATTATAGAAAACATTACAAAATTCCAAATTCTACAGGTTATGAAGTTAATTGGCCATCATAGGTAAAGGGTGTTAAGTAGTTGTCATTACATTCAACCCTTAAATTAAACTGTGTCCGTCCGTTCAAATGATTAAAATACGGTATGAAATTAAAAACATGTTCCAAATCGAAATGGGAGATTGTACTCATCATTATGAACAACTTTTACTATGCAACCAAACCTGAAATCGCGAAAAAAAAATCAGCTGTTCAGTACATTTATCTACATCAAACTCGTCAAAATGTACTGAACAGCTGATTATAGTACAATCTCCCATTTCGATTTGGAACATGTTTTAAATTTCATCCCTTATACACACAGACAGAATCAAACCGAGAAATTATTTAAGAGCATAAAAAAAAGTTAAAAGAGTAGGTATTTCTGCATAGATGATTTGGACATGTTGAAAGGATGAATGAAAGGCGACTAACAAAAGATAACAAGTAACAAGGTAACAAGGCAGATGTGCGTGACAACGCCGAGAGGGGACGTCCTAGGAAGGCATATAGTGACCTTATTGGCGATGTTCTTCAGAAAGGTCAGGTGCGTAGTACTCGCAACCGGCGGGGCGTGCGTGTATGACCTAAAGTATGAACGTAAATGAGGCAAAAGAAGTATGTAAGGATCGTAGCAGGTGTGGCGTTCTGTAGTTTTTGATTACCGCCATGGGAAGAAGTCGTAAATTTATGTACATATGCATGTAGGTATGTAGCTTCCTTTGATGCTCCTGGAGTGAAATATAAACAAAAAGTGTTGACTGAAGCTACTGAAAATCACAATAATATGCAGGGGGGGCAGTCGCTCCATATACCTATAATATACGGTACTTGCATCCGGTTTGTCGGAAGCTGCCGTGTGATTCTTTTAGACCTCATTCTAAACTTCGAATTAATTAATAAATTCTTCAATCCGCTGTGATGAGTTTCTTGATTGGCGTTCTAAATTTAAAGTGTCACATAAAAAACAAGTGAGAAGAAGTGATGCGAAGTGAGAGTGAATAGCGATGTGAGATGCGAGTTGTTGTTTGAATTTTACAGAATCGACGTACTGATCCCAATATACATAGAAAGCCTAGCCAAATGCTGATAATATAATATGCAAGAGCCAGATTCTCGCTGTCTCCTTAATATATTATGAGCCTTTTACCACAAGATACAACCACAAAAATCGAATGTTTTGCGGTAACGACATTGTTTCTTGACACGCTATATATTGAATTACTGATATCAATGAAGCATTAATAAGGCCTCTGCCACTCGTGCGAAAATCCGCTGCAGCATAAATAAACACAATCTTACAGATCAGGTGATTATCAAAACAACATGAATGTTTAATATTTAAGTTGTTTATTACATAACAAGCGAGAAAATCAGCTAACTACGCCCAACATCGAATGAGACGTAAAGCTATGTAGCGCGGTATTCACTTGTTCTTGTGCAGTTTGAGAGCCTCTTTATATACTACAGGGACGGGAGACAGAACTTTGGGCTAAGTAATAACAGCCGCACGGGTCGATCGATCACGTAAGCTGCGCTTGCCGCGGTTGGTCCGTGGATGGGTGATGGCCACCTTTACATACCAAGACCCATCTGTGCCTCGGAAAGCATAATTTCAACTCTCTCTCTTGAATTTGTATATAATTTTAAGTTGTTTATTACACAACAACAAGAAAATCAGCTAACTACGCCCAACATCGTTAAAGTTAACGTTATAGTCATAGACCTAGGTATAAAAAAGGCGGACAGATTCTCGCTAGCAAAAAACTGTGTCTATCGGAGTCAGCCAGCTCGCTCTACCTACACGGCACGCACACATTCACATATCAGTCAACCATTCGTAATATACGTATTCGTAATATGGTAAGCTATATATTTAAGATAAAAATACAGCATGTCTTGTGAAATGTGTGCGGTAGCTACAGCGAGCTGGCTGATTCCGATAGTCACAGTTGTTTGTCAGCGAGAATCTGTCCGCCTTTTTTTATACGTCTATGGTTACAGTTAGTAAAATTTTTAACTAAGTACTAAGTAATATGGTGCAAACCAGCCTTAATGATTTTAGTTATGAGTTTTTTTTTTGAGCTACTGAAAAGTTTATATTATGTAAACCCTGCTGAAAGTCGTTGTAGGAATACGAAATACTTTGAAGTGACTGCCACTTGTCTAGGCCCTCTGGTCATCCAGTCAATTAAATCAAACACAGTCACAGTTCAAAATAGCCTTAAACTTCACAGGGCTATTTTTCCAGCAGACGGGTCATCACTACCACCCTATACTGTGCATTACGCAGCACAAATTCCATTAGATCTTGATTTATGTTACTTCCTATTTCGTTACTGTAGTGTTAAATACATACTTCCGTTTCGTCACTCTTTCCTCCGACGTTTCAACATGAACAATCGGAGCATGCCCTTTATCATTACAACTAATTAATTATACTTTACTTACATAAATTATATTATAACTACATATAACCGTCATGGCTGTGAGTAACGGAAGGGTAAGCAGAGTAGAGTCACATTCGGACATCATCTAAAACAAAGTCGCTTTTCTTGTCTGTCTTTTTGACCACATATATATTCTAAACTGCAAAATAGATTTTGATACGGTTTTTATTATCATTTAGAGCATTTATGCCGGAAGCTATATGTGTATAATTCATTAATATGTAACGTAAATATAGCTTAGAAATTTGACGTTTTGACATGTCGCCATTGCACTCGTACGAAGCAGGAGCGAGTCGCTAGTGACAAATATTTGTTTGGTGCAGTTTGTATACCTAGTGTGGTAAATACTCATACCTATTGCAACTGTTGCATGATTATAGCATTGTTGTGATTGTATATTCACCACGTAAATTACAAATTATAATTTCACGGTCAATACGTTGAGAGGCGTTAATTATAACCCTCGTAATATGGCACTACGGCTGTAGGCGGCAATTTAAATACACCAAAAGTAGAACTCCGTCCACGGCCGACTATTACCCATAACATTCATAGGAAGGCAAAACTCTGTGCCGTTTTAGGCTATAATACAGACGCTAGTGCCACAACAAACAGTCCTGCGCGCGCACACATGTTACCTCTGTCACGCAAACATTGAAAGAATACGTCCGCCAACAGGCGATTACGTCTCTGACCGTTACTGCCGCAACACATACTTTTAAAACCGAGTAATGTGGCAATCCATCCCTAGACGTGGTGCCAGTTTGTATGGAAAGTTTGTGTGTCATATCACAAATTATTGAGAATGGTTTTGTGTCCGTGAACGTGTTAAGATTTTCTAACAGAAAAAATTACTCTATTCACAACCTATTTACAGTTTGCCCACCGGAACCCTAATTACGCAACACACTATCAATCACAATCTGAATCATGTTGAAGCATATTGCTAATCCATGTAGTCTGCTCAACAACGTAAATAACGCAACGAATGTTGTTGAACTGTCAAAATGAAACCGATTCCTACTGTAAGGGCACAGGCCCTTACAGTAGGAATCGGTTTCATTTTTAGGGCCTGTTTCTGTGTTTCACCACCTATTAAAACTTACTTAGCAGATAACTTCATACAAAATCTGTTCAATTTTTTAATTTATTCGGTAAGTTGTGGCTATTCAGACATCGTGAAATAGGCCCCAAGTATTTTACGCAATTTCCCCGCAGGTCTAACCCAAGAAACAAATTACAATCTAATTAAACATTAGGTACAATACGTTGCTATTTCATTGGGCTAGCAATAAAATGTATTATATTATGTAACACATAACTAGGCTAACTGTGGTATGTTGGGTATGTTGTTCGCTCAACATTTGACAAGTGCACCGTCATTGTGTTCGAGCTAGTCGAGCTGGTAACAGGCCTTCCCACAGTTATGGGTAGGCTTCAAGACGCAGACATTATGCCAACGGCCTTGAGTGGTTAGCTGGCGTGTTCTGTGCTGAGCTCACGCAATGCGTCGTACGTCCACCCATTAATAAGACTCGCCCAGGAGCGCTGTCCCAAATTAGTCGCATTATTAAATAAAAATACGCTTGATAGTTTTTGCGTGAGTCTCAATTTTTTATCCGTGTTAATATTCACATTAAGAAAATGCTCTAATTTAACATAGATTTTTTTTTTCCAAATTATTAACATTACATGTTTAGACGTGATCTTCAGTTTAATAGTTAAATATGCAACTGTTGTATAATAAGGTGTATTAAAACACGAATGAGGGTTTATCACACGAGGCGAAGCCGAGTGTGATAATAGTATCACTTGAGTGTTTTAATACCTAATTATGTACAGTTGCATACAAGACTTTATCTACACCCATCATAACATGAATCCTCTATAAAAGGTTCTGAAACCACAGGGTAGGTATTGTACAATGTTGTAAGAACTCTATGTATTTTCATGGAAAGTTTAATTGTTGAGTATTTAATACAAACAAAGTATGTAGGTATAGGTAATAATAGAATTTTATTTAAACGCACAACCCTTTAATAAGGGTCATTGTACTCATCATTATGAACAAGTTTTACTATGTGACCAAACCTGAAATCGCGAAAACCACTCACTCACCACCACACTTACTTCACTCTCTCACCACACTCACTCACTTACACTCACTTCACTCAACTCACTCACTCACTACCACACTCACTTCACTCACTCACCACACTCACTCACTTACACTCACTTCACTCAACTCACTCACTCACTTCACAACCACTCACTCACTCACTTCAACCACTCACTCATTCACTCACTCACTTCACCACCACTCACTCACTCACTTCACCACCACTCACTCACTCACCCCAATCACTCACTCACCACTTCACCCCTACAAACAAAACAAAACAATATCGGCTGTTACCTACATTTTGACGAGATAAAATTCATAAAGATACCACGTGAGTAAGTAAGGGATCGAAAAAGCAAAGGAGTTGCATAATGAAATTTAGTACAACATTATATCGCACGTTTGGATGATATTATGGTTACTATGATACTGGCTGTTTTAATGATGGCAATAAGCTAACTGTTTCAGAAACTTTTATAGAGGATTTATAGCATGGGTGTAGATAAAATCATTAAAAGTAGGTTATCGTCGCCTTAAGTGGCTTTATAGAGTCTCTAAATTAAGTGCAATTTAGTTAGTCCCTGAATTTGGATGTAATCTCCTTCGTCGTTTCGACGGCCCGAGAGTGCATTAAATGTTGGCCCAAAACTTCGTCACTTCCACGGCATCATCTCTGGCAGCCCAGAGGAGATTGAGTCAGGTGAAATTACTGGTACATGAGTCTCCAGTCAATCCAACACTGAACATATCCTAAGCAGCAACACAATGCCGTTATGATGGGGTGAGAACGTTCTCATTATCTTACTTCCTACTAATATTATAATCTAGCTACGGCCAGCGGCTTCACCGGCGTAGACCGGGATAAAAAGTAGCCTATGTGTTAAATTAACACATAGGCTACTTTTTATTAACACTGTTAATCCAGGGTATATACAGGGTGGCGGGAACATTGACGTCCAAAAATAAAATTTCGGTCCCTCGTATCGTGGGGTATTCGAATCACCCCCATGTATGTTCCGCGACTTTTCATAGTTTTCGAGTTATGAATTTTTTTCTGAATGTTTGAAAATTTTCGACCTGACCAACCTAAAAAAATTCTAAAAAAAAAAGTAGAGGGTTTTATCGAGTTTCTTTTTTTGCAACTGAATTTTCATAAGTAGTACTTTTATGCATAAAATAATCAGCTTCGTAACTGTGATGAAAGTTATGAAAATGTTGATCTAAAGTGAAAAATTTACGTTCGGTAAATTATGACTTAAATTTTCAACTTCAAATTAAAAATCTAAACAGGTGATTTCATGGTTCTCAAGTAGGCTTCAAGAATGCGCCAGACTCTCAGCTTTCATAATCATTAAAAAACGTAGGACTTAATGGGGCTAACTTTGGCCTTAATCGGCCTTCAAAGACTGCGAGGTGGAAAATTCTTAAAATTAGCAATCTGATTAATAATTTTTTTTTTCCATTTTCTCGCTCCTAAGGTTATTTAGTTTGCTAACCAAAAATGACTGCAGGAAAGCTAAGATTTAAACACGGAGATTTTTTTAAATGTTAGTTTAATGAATTTTGCGCGATCCGTTCTCGTGGACTATGGGTTGTAAACGAGGGTGCAACTCTTTTACCTGCAATAACAATGGACCGAGAGGAAAAGAGACCGAATTATTGCTATCTCTCTCACGCAAGGCGCGCAACCGAAGCCAACGCAAAACAAGTACCTCAGTCGTACTCACATTGTGTTTACTGCTATACGCGTGTCGCCATTTTGTCTTTACCACACTCGCTTTGCCCACGGACTCCGCTGCCTACTTGTTTGACTACTTTGCTCATTTATTGGACTGTGTTTTGCATTCTGATTTGGACTTTTTTTACGTGGAAGTGTAAAAAATGAGTTACACGTTAAGTGAATATGCAGAAATGCATTATTTTTATGGAGTTGCACAAGGAAACGGCCATGAAGCAGCGCGACTGTATCGCGAACAACTTCAACGTCGTGGTGGGCCGCAACCTGAGCGATATCCCGACCATCGTGTTTTTATTAACACGCACAACACTTTGATGGCAGGCCGCATTCCTGGTCGACGCGGCAGTCATGAAGGAATCCCTAGAGCTAACCCGGATCGCAGAGAAATGGTGCTGGAAGAAGTTCAGCGAAATCCGGCTACGAGTACGAGAAGTATGGCTCGTGCTCTGAACATCCCAAGGACTTCTATCCAAGACATTCTTCACGATGAAGAATACCACGCGTTCCACATCCGACGAGTCCAAGCTTTACTGCCTACAGATCACCAATTGCGCGTTGATTTTCGCCAAACCATGTTACGAAAAGAGCAAGAGGATCCTGGATTTTTCAATAAAGTTTTATGGTCAGATGAGTCACGATTTGAGCGATCCGGAATATTCAATATTCATAATTACCACACGTGGGCGAATGAAAATCCACTCGAAGTGAGAGCTTCGACATTTCAACATCGCTTCAGCGTTAACTTGTGGTCTGGTATCCTCAATGGCGAACTAATTGGTCCGTTTGAACTGCCGTCCAGACTTGATGGAGAAACATACAAAAACTTTTTGGAAAATGAACTTCCATTGTTGCTGGCAGATGTGAATCTCGAACTCAGACGAACCATGGTGTTGCAAAATGACGGCGCCCCGTGTCACTATGCAACCCAGGTCCGAAATTACTTAGATGAAACATACCCCAACAGATGGATCGGACGCAGCGGACCAATTAGGTGGCCTCCACGCTCACCTGATCTCAACCCCATCGATTTCTTTATTTGGGGCTATTACAAGGAAATAGCATACGCCCGAGACTGTTCAAGTGAACAAGAGCTGAGGCAGTTGATTGCAGAAGCTGAACGTGTTGTGAGAGAGAACAGAGACGCTTTTAGACGATTGCCAGACAATTTCTTACGTAGGTGTAGAATGTGTATTGCTGCTGGTGGTGGCCACTTTGAAAACCTTTTGTAAATGTTAAAAATAAATTAAGTACTTTTTTCACATTATCATCTGTGTTCAAAACCACTTTTTACGTAAAACTTTTCTTACCCAACTCTGAAACTATTTGTTGGTTAGTTTTCAGTATTCTTATCATTAATTAACCTTAGGAACGAGAAAATAGCCAAAATAAAATAATTACTCAGATGGGTAATTTTAAGAATTTTTCCACCTCGCTGTCTTTGAAGGCCGATTTTAAACAAAGTAGCCCTATTAAGTACTTCATTTTTTTTATGATTATGAAAGCTGAGAGTCTGGCGCATTCTTGAAGCCTACTTAGGAATTATGAAGTCACCTGTTAAGATTTTTAATTTAAAGTTGAAAATTTGAGTCATAATTTACCGAACGTAAATTTTTCACTTTAGATCAACATTTTCACAACTTTCATCACAGTTACGAAGCTGATTATTTTATGCATAAAAGTACTACTTATGAAAATTCAGTTGCAAAAAAAGAAACTCGATAAAACCCTCTACTTTTTTTTTTAGAATTTTTTTAGGTTGGTCAGGTCGAAAATTTTCAAACATTCAGAAAAAAATTCATAACTCGAAAACTATGAAAAGTCGCGGAACATACATGGGGGTGATTCGAATACCCCACGATACGAGGGACCGAAATTTTATTTTTGGACATCAATGTTCCGGCCACCCTGTATAAGCTATCTGAATACAAAATTTCATCCAAATCAGTCCGGCCGTTTGAGCGTGAAGAAGTAACAAACACACACACACATTCTCACAAACTTTCGCCTAAGTGTAGTGTGATAGTGTGATGCGAAAGTTTGGATGGATGTTTGTTACTCAATCACGCCAGAACCGCTGATGAAATTTGGCACAGAGATAGATTATAATCTGGAATAGCGTATAGGCTACTTTTTATACCGGCAGTACGTTCCCGTGGGATAATTTTCGACACGCACACAGGCTGGCAACAGCCAACTTTGTTTGTGTTCCCAGAAGAAATTGAACATGTACGTCCGTATAGACCAACGTTTGTCAAATCAGTAAAGCGGTACAAGACCTAAGGCCCATATTCAAGAACTAAAGGTTCTCAAGCATAAATCACGATTTCAAACAAGATTTAATGAAAGATATGTTTGATACCTGACAGTTGCAAATCGAGATTCATGCTCGAGTATCGATTTACACTGATACTGATATTGTATCGATACGTTATCGTCTCGATCCCGTATCGTTACCTATAAACAGTACCGTGGCTAAGCGTGCGACAGCAGCCTACGTCTATCCACCACAGTGCAGCCGTCTAGCCGTGCTGTGCATTCAAACGTCCTAAGTAAGGGTGCTTTGCCACCAGAGATGTGCTATACAGCTGTGCTGCGAGAATGTGACAGCTGAGCTATGAAACTGTGTGACCGTTGCCACTAATGCTAAGCTGTGTAGCGGAACGAGTGAGCTAGCTGTGCGAGGAAGATGCGCAGCTCGAACTATGCGATGCATCGACAGTAGAGGAAGGGGAGCGGCAGCTACACCAGTGGCGCATTCATTATAGCTCCCATCCATAGCGCTCATCCATAGCACGCATCCTTCCCTAAAAGAAACATAGATTAGTTGAACCCGTTTCCACCAGAGCTATAATACCTAATAATAACAATCACCCCACCGCAGTGTCTCTACGTTGACGTCGTGGTGGGGTTTGCACGCTCCGAATTCTGGGTCTGTGCCTGTAGAATTTACTTTGCCGGAACAGGTCTAGGATGAGGAGCCAGACCAAGAGAAGAAAAAAAAATGAATGGGAATGAATGGGAATGTCCAAGGATATTTATTTATTTTATTTTTTTTATTTGAGAGATACAGAAACCCGCAGAGCAGCATGTGGCGAGTTGTTGGGCAGTAGCGACCCCAAGGACCCTATCTCCCGGGAGAAGTCTTGTTCCTCACCTCTCGCTTGCCTTATTGGCCGGCTGGAGTGAACACTGACGAGAAACAGAGCTCCCACCTATTTCTTGCCTTTATTGGCCGGTTTGAGTGGAGATTCGCAAGAGCAAACTTACTCGGAGGAAGGAAGTATTCCAGTAAGATGCTGGTAGGGATCTTGACCATACTTCCGGGATTATCCTGATAGCCGTGGGATACCTCTCCACTCCTCTTAAGCATCTCAGGATATATTGCCCCCTTGAATGAATATGATTGGTGGATATCAAACGCTTATTATATAGCAAAGTAGCATAGCATAATTATATGTATATCTCTGGTGGGAAAGCAGCCTAACTCGCCCGCAACTTGTACAACACTCGAACGGTATGCGATACAAAAGGTCCTCGTCGATTATCTTGCATTACGTTTTAAATGCCCTAATTTGCTTGACCGCAGTCAAAGTATAGAGAATACGAAATAGCCTGAGGTTATTGTTTATTACTTGTGTGCAAATCTGATTCATACAAAGAACAATGAGATTGTTCAATGAATAGGTATTACAGTTTCCAAATGTTACCGATACGTAACGTTTATTAGGAAGTTTAAGTTTAGCAATAAATACTGGTCCTTGTCTTGGACTAGGTACACGGCTACACATCAAGCTATACCTACATTTCCAGTTTACACTGACCTCTCATTGCAAGGAAATCCTGTACAATACGAAATCAGCGTATACTGGAAATGTATAGCTGGATCTGCAGCCGTGCGTACCTCGTTGGTCTAGTGGTCGCAAGTGCTACTACTGCGCATGAGGTCCTCGGTTGGATTCCCGGGTCGGGCAGTGTTTTTTTCGTTCAGGAATTTCTCAGTAGCAGCCCAAAATCTGTATTAATGCACGGTTAATGGCAATAGGCTCGCCCCCTATTACATGGAATCACACTAATATTTAATAGGCGAAAGTTTGTGAGTGTGTGTCTGTGTGTGTTTGTAACTTTGTTACTTCTTCACGCTCAAACGGCTGAACCGATTTGAATGAAATTTGTTATGTAGATAGCTTATACTCTTGATTAACACATAGGCTAATTTTTATCCCGGTCTACGCGGGTGAAACCGCGAGGCGCAGCTAGTTAATCATAACTGGTGAAATGTGGGCTATTACACCACTGCCTAACCCTTCAGGAATAAGAGGCGTGATATTATGTTATACTACTGGTCCTTGTAAATGGCTGCGCGTGGTGGATTACGGCCCACTCCCTCTCACAGAGAGGAGGCCTGTGTCCCAGCAGTGGGTACAGTATGGTCTGATTGCGCTATTACTATGGTCCTTGTAGTCTAGACGATTCCTCAAATCAGTATTATTATACCTCTATAATAAAATCAAAGTAGATCTGATTTTATTAAGTTTATGGCAGTTAATTCAATTTTATTATGATGATTGAGTAATAAACAGTTCATGGCAATGCAAAACAGCTCCAGGATAATTAGGCAAGTAGGCAGCTGGCGCAAGAGTCGATTCTAAACACTAAAAACACTTGCCTCGTTGATCTAGTATCCCAGTACGTTCAAAGGTTCCATCGTTTATTTTCGGAAAAGCCGAACTTTGCCGAATTAAATGTGGCTGGTCCAATATGGGAGCGACGGAATTAGTACTTAGAATGTCATACCATGAACGACATTTTGGTACGACACCCTAAAAAAACAACAACACACAACAAATAAAAACCAATATGAATTTTAAGTTAAAACAATTTTAAGTTGTTATCAATGTGGTAGGTATAAGGACAATAAATTTCTCAAATAGGTAGTTACCCTAGATACATTATCAGGAGTTAATAACAGAGTGTAACGGGTTGTTATCAATCATAACAATCGATCAACGACTGTACAGCGTCCAGCTAATGGTTGTAATCAATTTGGTTATCTCTGAGTGGTATCTTAGCGCCTGTCTTTACTTGTGGTTGACGCCGAAGTCGCAAACTTTTGTGACAAATAGATCTGGCCTGCGGATTTGTTTATAGTACCACAAACTACCCGGTAACGGTGGCGACGTCGGTGAACAAAATATGACAATCCTTGTCACTTTTCATGGTTACTTCGTTAGTTCCAATTAAAGCCACCGGGTCAGATTTTGTGGCACTCTACCTAGGAAACTTTAACAACTTGACATAAAACAGCGGGGTAATTGCGAAACACACTTACCTTTTACACCCGCGCTGAAACCAAAAAAAATTAAACTCACCCGTAGTTTCACTTTTTTTTTAAATTAAATTATGGCCCCAAACCATTTACTTTTTGCGAACGCAACCGGAATCGATCAATCGTGAGAATGTCGCTCGAAACGCTAAACGCGGCGTTTTTTAAACGGTTTTTTTTTTCGAAAACATCTATTTCGGAAACCATAGGATTTTTAACCTTAGGAGCAAGAAAAACATCGGGTGTAAAAGGGGAAGGAATGGGTTTAATTTTGACAGTTCAACAACATCCATTGCGTTATTTACGTTGTTGAGCAGACTTTTTCGGACATATGATTTCGGATATATCCTTCAAAATAATTCAGATTGTGACTGATAGTGTGTTGTGTATGTGTAGGTATATTAGATTGCTGGTTTTTTAATTGAGAATTTATAGTTGAAAACTTGTCAAACTCTACTTTAGAATTACTTAACGTGAAAACCGGCGAAGTACAAAATTTATTTGCAAAAACGTAACAATATTTGTAATTTTGCGGGTTCCATTGCACTATAAGTCATGATAAAGTAGAATTTGATAACTTCTCAACTTCAAATTCTCAATTCAGAAACTGTGTGATAAGTAGTAGATTATCTACAAGAATTTCTTTGTTTCGTGTTTAAGATTTCAAAGGCAAATTAAACTTTTAGCTCTATAAAAACTATTCAACTGACAAAATTTCAGATAAATTTTACAGATTTATTCTTGTGTAGGCACTTTATATTTGCCTTTTACCGAACCTCAGCTACCACCAATCTCCCAATGCACAGCCTCCTCACTGTGAGAAGGAGCGGACCATAATCCACCACGCGGGCCCAGTGCGGGTTGGTAGATGTCACATGTCTTCGAATTTTTGGGTCTAGGACATGCTGGTTTCCTCACGATGTTTTCCTTCACCGTTTTGAGAGCAGTGGTGATGAAATAAATTGCAGAAAGTAATGTGCCTGCCTGGGTTCGAACCCACGACCTACGATACGTAAGTCGGGGCCGTTACCACTGGTCCACCACTGCTCTTTGAAGTTGGATGAAGTGACAATGTAATTATCGTTAGATTGTAACATTTGATTTCAAATATTCATATAGGTAATTAGCGGCTGTCTGTTATGTTATGACATGTCATAACATGTAATAATGCCTGCCGTCTCGACTAATATTGTCGTAAAGAAACATGGCGGTCATGTAGAACAGGGTTAGGCGCATACGCACCTTGTTGTATGTTATACTTATTAGGTGTGTACCTATGTACAAAAAGTTATGGTTTGTACTCTTTACTCTATTCTTGTCATCTTTATTTCCTTGTTCTTTTATAAAGCTGTTCGGTTCTATTATATTAAATTCATTTCTTCTGTTCGGTTCTATTTATATTAAATTCATTTCTTCTAGCATTATTCTTTTAATTAGTTTATTCCTCCAACACGTTATCAGCACGAAGAAGCTCTTATTTTAAAAGAAGATAATGTCAGGGAATATTATGAATTTTCAAGGTATTCAGATGTTAAAAAACCGAGACGGATACCCAACCTGGAAGTTCAAAATGAGGATGCTCCTTATTCATGAGGAGTTGTGGACGTCTATCACTGGGTATGATGATTCTGATAAAACGGCGGAGGATGTGCGCTCTCGTAGTGACCAGAAGGCATTGTCAAAAATATGCCTTACGGTAGATGGAGGTGCAATTTCGCACGTGAGAAATGCGAAAAACGCTAAGGAGGCTTGGAGTGCTTTACAAAAAGCATACGAGGATAAAGGTATGGGTCGAAGGCTCTCTTTGGAGCGTAGATTATATAAATATACCTTGATCGATTTCCAAGACATAGAATCTTATATCAACGCCGTTATGAGTACTGCTCAAGATCTTGAAGATATTGGTAAGAAGATCGACGATGGATCTCTGGCTGCGATTATTCTCGGAGGATTGACATCTCGGTACGAACCGCTGATAATGGCTTTAGAGAATTCGAATGTTGATGTAACCAGTGAGTTGGTTAAGGCAAAACTATTAAACGAGTTTTCGAAGGACCCTCACCAGAATGAGGTGGCTGCGCTACATTCAACAGGTTCTACGAGCAAAAAGAAGAAGTCTATAATCTGCTTTAAGTGTAGACAACCAGGACACAAAAGTCCCGAATGTCCCAATAAGAAGGACAGGAAGGCTATGAGTGTGTCAGGAAACGTTTTTAAAGGTACAGATTGCCATCATAGTGAAAAGGTGGAACAGGCTGTTGTGAAGGAAATGGCTCTCTCTGCGCCGGCTGCAAGTTACGGGAAATGGATTATTGATTCCGGTGCAACCATTCACATGACTCCGCACCGCGAGTGGTTCAGCAGTTATCGGCCAGTACAAAGTGGAACGATTACTGTGGCTAATGGACAAAAACTGGCGGCTGTAGGTATTGGTGATGTATCCATTGATACGGATACTTTGGCGAACAGAATAGAGAATGTAGTTCATGTTCCTGATTTGAACTGTAATTTACTTTCTGTGAGTAAAGTAGTAGAGAAGGGTTACTCTGTAGTTTTCAATAAAGAAGGCTGCACTATTTATGTAGTAAACAATAAAAATGTTTTAGCGTATGGTTCTGTAAGTGATGGGCTGTATACTGTCGATTGTTCAATTAAAATGTTCAATAATGTTTCAGCTTATGTGCACTCTGATTGTTCCAATTTTCAGCTCTGGCATAAGAGGTTGGGACATCTCTGTCGAATTGGCATGGATCTACTTAGAAAAGGTCAGGCTATCGGCGTGGAGTACACGGAGGTCGACAAGGAACCATGCATACCCTGCATAGAGGGTAAGCAGTCTAGAAAGCCTTTCAAAAGCTTAAAATACAGGAAGGCTACATCGCCACTTCAATTGATTCATACCGATGTTTGTGGACCTTTTTTTACAAATTCTTTTACAGGTAATAAATATTTTATTATTTTTATAGATGATTATACACGTTTTACTTTTGTGTATTTTATATCTTCTAAAACTGAAGTCAAAAATAAGTTTTGTTCTTTTCATTCTTATGTCGAGAGACAGTTTGGTGGAAAAATAAAGACTTTGCGGTCAGATAATGGAACTGAGTTCATTAATAAGGAATTGATGGATTATGTTCAGTCACTGGGTATCGATTGGCAAACGACAGCACCTTACAGCCCTCAGCAAAATGGGGTAAGTGAACGGTGTAATCGTAGCATAGTAGAGAAGGCTCGGTCACTATTGTCACATGGTTTCCTCTCAAAAGCTTTCTGGCAGGACGCAGTGGAGACGAGCGTCTACTTGAAAAATCGATCACCACACCGCGCGCTTAGTGGTAAAACACCATTTGAAATGTGGTTTAATAGAAAACCCGATCTGTCTCATCTTAAGGTTTTTGGATGCAGAGCACTTGTTCATGTTCCATCAAGTCAAAGATGTAAATTGGACATGAAAGCTGAGGAACAGATTTTTGTAGGATATTCAGATGATCCTCATACTTATTATTTCCGGAATGCGGCAACTCCTAGACGGTCACTAAAGTCAAGAAATGTTACATTTTTTGAAAATAACTTTACTGGACTGAAGGAAAATATTGAGCCTATAGGTACTGTGAACTCTGATATTGTCAATTTGCTTTCCCAGTCACCATTGCCAGCAGTTTTAAGACAAGAAGTATTGCCCTCCACTTCATCTGGGAGATGTGAGGTAGATGCTCCTAGCATAGATACTTCTTTCATGGATGCTGAGGATGCTGATGTTGAAATCAATGAAGCAGTCAATGTAGAGGTCAACAATGTTGATGATCAGCAGTCAAGTGAGGCTACAGATTCCTCAAATGAATCTAGTCGATATCCTTCAAGAGTTCGCAAACCACCGGATTACTTCTCATATAATACTCTGCTAGACGATGAGTGCGATGATCCAAATAATTATCTAGCTGCGATTAACAGCAATGAGAAAGATAACTGGATTTTAGCAATGAAAGATGAGTACAATGCCTTAGTCAGAAAGGGCACATGGGTTTTGGTAGACAAGCCAAATCATAGAAAGTGTATTCCTTGCAAGTGGGTTTTCAAATTGAAACGTGATGCGAAAGGTGGCGTTGTTAGGTATAAAGCGCGCCTAGTAGCAAAAGGTTTTCGACAAAGAGAAGGTGTCGATTATCATGAAACCTTTTCTCCGGTTGTACGTAACTCATCGTTGCGAACCCTGTTAGCGCTTGCAGTGCAGGAAGATTATAAGGTCCGCCATATGGATGTGGATACAGCTTTTCTGAATGGCGATTTAGAGGAAGAAATCTTCATGACACAGCCAGAAGGTTTTGTAAGGGAAGGGGAAGAGTCGAAAGTGTGTTTTTTGAAACGGTCCCTTTATGGATTGAAGCAGGCACCAAGAGCCTGGAATACAAAGTTAAAACAGACTTTGTCAGTTCTTGGTTTTATGCAAACATCTGAGCCGTGTATTTTTAAAAACAATGCGAACTTAGACTCCTTGGTTCTGGCTGTATATGTCGATGATTTAGTAATCTTGTATAAAAATGAAACTACGTTTGACAATTTCAAATGTCAATTTGAGAAATATTTTTCATCAAAAGATCTTGGACAAATTAATTTCTTTACGGGAATTAATATTCACTATGATAATTATGGAATTAAGCTATCTCAGAATACGTATATTGAAAAGTTGCTAAAGAAATTCAACATGCAAGATTGTAAGGGTGTTTCTACCCCAATGGTCAAGAAAAACCTTGAGTCTGGTATTGGTGAGTGTGAGTACCCTTTCAGAGAGTTAGTTGGCTGTCTAATGTTTTTGTCTGTAAATACCAGACCAGATATAGCCTACACTGTGAGCTATTTGAGTCAATTTAACTCTAAATTTGATCAGTCACATTGGAATATTGCTAAAAGATGTCTACGTTATCTGAAAGCCACAAAAAATAGTGGTATTACATACAGGAAAGAAAAAGGTAATACTACAACTTTGACGGGTTTTTCAGACGCAGACTGGGCAAATTGTCCAACTGATAGACGATCCTACACTGGGTTCTATTATGAACTTGCAGGCGGCCCTATTTCGTGGGAAGCTAAAAAACAGCCCACAGTGGCTTTGTCATCCGCTGAAGCTGAATATATGGCATTGGCTACAGCAGTAAAGGATGCGTGCTTTTTAAAAACGACTAATTTCCGATTTAACAGGTAAGTCCCTTAACATAGTTTTGTATACGGATAGTCAGAGTGCACAAAAATTGGCCATGAATCCGGTTCACCACAATAGGACAAAACATATAGATGTTAAGTTCCATTTTGTCCGAGAAAAAGTGAACGATAAAACCGTTGAACTTAGGTATATGCCCACCGACAGGTTACCTGCAGATGTTTTGACGAAACCTTTGGGTCCAACAAAGCATCGCAGTTGTTTGCAAATGATTGGTATATCCTAGTTTTGTAATGGTTTTCTTTACTGGTTTTATATGCTTTTTGTGTTATGAGTGCAATGCAATTAACTTTTTGAGGGAGCATGTTGTATGTTATACTTATTAGGTGTGTACCTATGTACAAAAAGTTATGGTTTGTACTCTTTACTCTATTCTTGTCATCTTTATTTCCTTGTTCTTTTATAAAGCTGTTCGGTTCTATTATATTAAATTCATTTCTTCTGTTCGGTTCTATTTATATTAAATTCATTTCTTCTAGCATTATTCTTTTAATTAGTTTATTCCTCCAACACACCTTCAGGGCACAATGCTGTTATTAATCGAGCCATTTTTGTCGATCTCTTGCCAAATACTTTTGTAACTTAATTTTTTTTTTCTCGATTTAGTTCGATTGATTGATTCAATTTGATTGATAGGTACCTGTTTTTTTTTTGCAATTTTCAAGTTATGAGACAAAGTTCACTGTTTGCCCCCTATTACATTGGCTGTATGTACAATTTGCCAGCTATGTTTATTACATAACTGGCAAATTGTACATACAGCCTAATTAATTACACCTCTGCCTAACCCTTTTACAGGCGTGATTTTGTGTTCTTTATTCGGTTCCGGACTCTCTTGAGGTCAGAAGTTTCTAGTAACCAGCGGCGTGCCAGCAGAAACCTCTATTTTATATCAATCGAAGTTAAAAGCTCGCATAGCTTTGATCCGCCCAAGCAAGAATGTGCTTATTAACCTCATCCCAGATACCAGAGATCATATATTATGAGACATGGACCGAAACTCGTCTAAACAAGGCCCTACACATTAATGCCTTTGCACTGATTCTTCGGAAAAATCCCAGGGCTTTCGATTTGATTAAAGATGGTTCCCGTCGTTGGAAAAATTCTGTTTTTTTTTTTTTTACCAAACGTTGCAGTACAGGATTGGCCCAATTGATACAGCTACAGCAAACTATTTTCACAGAACCACTTGGTCAAGCAAACATTTTTGTTAAATTGAATTGTTTTTTGTCGTAAAAAGGTGAAAAAAGGACAAGGAGAGAGTTGAGTGATCATTAAACTGTGATTCCAGTCAACCAAAACTTTGTAAATTTTCTCGTCCAAGATAGGTAAGTACTCCAAAATGTTCTGCTATAAAATAATCATTATTTTCTTTACTTTAAGGCGAGTATAGCTGCTAATTCTGGGTATATGGAACATTTAGAAATTTCAGCTCACATTTTTATTCAGATGAGGTAGATTTTTTTTATTAATAAAATCAACACTAGACCTCCTAAGTTCGAAGTTATAAAATACATATATACTTATAGTTAGAGCATAGGAAATTTCAAAATGTTATGTATCTCCTGACTTATTAATAGCTACTCGTATACTCGCCTTATGTAAAATAAAATATTTTATACCCGACAGTTTAAAAAAATACGCCTACACCGGATACTATCCATCCGGAGCATAATTATCTCAACTGACTGTATGTGTGAATTGAATGATGTATGGACGTTGGACTGTTGCCTTGTAGGCATTAATTACCAGCCTGATTGATTTTGACAAATGAGTATTGATTTATTTTTAGTTTACGAATTGCACGACTGATTGAATGGTTGTAATAAAAACTTCGTTTTGTACACACGGCTTCACATAGCTATACATTTCCAGTATAAGCTGGCCTCTCATTGTACAGAAATCCTATCGATGCCTAACAACCAAAAAGTTACAAGCGACATTTTTTGCGAAATCGACTTATACACAACGTGTAACTGTAACGTTAAATGCGCAAAACCTCTTGCGGGGTCTTTGTACTCATCATTATGAACAACTTTTACTATGGGACCAAACATGAAATCGCGAAAAAAAAATCAGCTGTTCAGTACATTTTGACGAATTATGCGGACATAAATGTACTGAACAGCTGATTTTTTTTTCTCGATTTCAGGTTTGGTCCCATAGTAAAAGTTGTTCATAATAAGAATAAGAATAATTAATAATAATGATGAGTACAATGACCCCTTAAGAGGTTTTGCGCATTTAAAATTACACGTTGTATATGGTTAGAATCGGCTTTTTTTCTGCGTCTATTCATCAAAGTTTCGTGATTTCGCAAAAAATGTCGCTTATCCCTTTTTGGCTGTTAGGTATCGCTATGTAATGCGAGATCAGCTTATACTGCTACTGATGTTAGCTTGATATTGTAGCCGTGTATACCTACTGTTGAAACAATTTTATTTTTCAGAAGTGTTTAGAGCATGTTTGATTGAATTCTGGCATTGTGAAAAACTAACTTTTACACTAATATTCTGTACCTAAATTTCTTTGGAAGGGTTCGAAAATGTTAGATATATCATTTAGTACTGTGACAAAACTCGAGAGGAGCTCGTGGCTTATTAATAACAGCCACACGGGTCGATATCCATCAGGTTAAGCTACGCCTGCCGGGGTTTGTCCGTGGATGGGTTATCATCTTTACATAACGAGACTACTCCGTGCCTTGGAAAGCACGTTAAGCCGTTGGTCCCGGCTGTCATTCGTGGATCTTTGACAGTCGTTACGGGTCGTCAGAAGCCCGAAAATCTGACAAACAGTCTTACCATGAGCTATCGTATTACCCAGTTACTGGGTTGTGGAGGTCAGATCAGGCAGTCGCTCCATGTAAAATACTGGTATTCATCTGCATCCGGTTAGACTGGAAGCCGACCCCAACATAGTTGGGAAAAGGCTAGGCAGATTGACTGTGACAAAACCAGTCAAACGCTTCCTGGATACTCTCATGTCAAATTTCTCCAATGAAATTGAATCTCCCACGATCAAGTGTCAATCTCCCTCGAAAATTATGACACTGACAGCTCTTGAACGTAGTTTAACCGCGCGTTCAGTTTAATTGGTGATATTCGCCCATTGTTCGCCCACGTCAAAAGTAGACCAAATCAATCCGAGGATCCCTACTCATATATATTGTGTAGGTACATCAATATTATACTGTGTTCCTACTCCGCTTTGAAAACGTTTGCACCTATTTATAATGGAGTACCTACTTGTATTTAATAGGATAAAGTGAAGGACGAGATTACAGTCATTTAGCGAGACAAAATACAAATTATTACTTACTATTTCACAATACAAACCTGTAATCGCCATTGGAAATGCAACTGTCAGACGGTAAATACTTCAAATGCCAGTCCGACACTGTTGATTAGGAATTATCATTATTTATCTGTCTCGCTGCTCAGCGGTGCGAAAAATGTCTAAGCTGCAGATTGGTTGGAGATTACGATTGTTTACTGAGATTGTAGGTAAATTGGAGGCAGTTCTAAAACTGCTTTGTTTATGATCAAGTTTTAGAGGGAAAAGTCGAGGTTAAGGTAAAATTAATTTGCAGTCTATAGCTTGTCCGTTTGCCAGAAATGCAAAAGCTTGGTTTTCACTTAAAAAAAGTAGAGAAAAATAAAAGACAAACAAAATAAAAGGGTTGGATCTAGAATCGTTTGGCAGGAGGAGCGGGGTGAATGGGGTGAAAGTTGGTAGGGGTTGGGTCCCTGATTATAACGCTACCAGTCTCATTACAAGGTAATGCATATTTTTCGAGAAATTAATAAAAATTGTTTCTTACTTCAAATCAGATAAACAGTGAAACGAAATGTCAAAATGGGCGATTGACAACCAAATTTGTATCTGTATATTGTCTGCGGAGTAAAATGTCGTGTAAAATCGGTGAAACGAAACGCAAAAAAAACGAAATCGTTGATTGGAATTGGAGAATGATCAACATTCTCCAATTCCAATAGGAATGGTTCATTCCGTTTCTCCCCGAGTTGCGTGAATGTGTTCTGTGTGCTTCGTGATATTTTTATTGTGGTTTTCTTCGACGACTCTGGCTTTTCCTTTGGACTTTGATTTTCTACCTTCTCGATTGACCTACGCTTTTATACTGGATACCGATTTTCTGCCTAAACGATTGACCTACGCCTGCATACTGGACACCGATTTTCTGCCTAATCGACTGACGCGTAATTTCCTGGACTCCGATTTGCCGCCTTATTCTACCATGGAGGAAGAACCTCAGCCATCGACTAGCCGTTCTGCGGTAGAGGATGAACCTCAGCCATCCACGAGCCGTTTTGCGGTAGAGGATGACCCTCAGCCATCCACGAGCCGTTCTGCGGTCGAGGACGAACGTCGGCCATCGACGGACAGTTCTTTAGGAGAGGAGGACGATGAACCACAAGCTAAGCGTGTGCATCTCTATGTGGAGGAAGTGCGTGGCATGTGGAACTTAGTGAAAGTGTAGGTACCGCCAATTGGGCACGCGTGAGCAGGCTGTTGCATTTGCAGAGGAAAGGGGCATGATACCCTCTCGAAAACTGTGCAACTACCACAAACAACCAATGAAAGTGGAATATACAACCAATAAAACAGTAGGCTCTTTTGTTTGCAATAGAGGGCCATGCAGAGCCAAATCCAAAGTGAGCCGAGGCAAAGGCACTTGGTTTGACAACATAAAAATTGAAATGTCACAAGTGTTTTATCTTATGTACGCCTACTCAGATAAGTTCAGTTATGACAGAACAATTAAAGAGGATTTTTCTGAAGGAGAGCACTGCCTTTCTAGGTTAACAATAAATGACTGGTTTAACTACTGTAGAGAGGCAGTTGTAGTTTACCAGAAAAATAAAGAAACAGTTGCCGGGAAGATTGGAGGTCCCGGCAAAATAGTCCAAATAGATGAAAGCAAGTTTGGAAAAAGGAAATACAATAAAGGTACAACTGAATAAATTAACAAAAACATATCATTATTTTTAAGGTGTATACATACAATCAAATTAAATCTTTTTTTTTTTTTCAGGTCGTCGAGTTGAAGGAAATTGGATTCTCGGGATGATCCAGGATGGGAGTGAGGATTTACGCTTAGAAATCTGTCCAGATAATGTCCGATCCGCTGACGTTCTAGTGCCCTTAATACAGAAACATGTGGCTGCGGGCACCACCATACATAAAGATTTCTGGCGGGCCTAATGATTGTCTGGGTGACTATGGTTTCATCCACCATAAGGTGAATCATAGTGATCCAGACAATCCTTTTGTGGCTAACGACGGAACACATACTCAAAGAATCGAGTCACAGTGGCGTGTCGTAAAAAGATTTTTTTCAAGAGATAATTATAATAATCGTGCAAATATGGGTGATTTACTATTTGAATATCTGTGGAGAAGAGACGTAGAAAGGCACAAAAGAGATCCTTTTGAGGAATTAATTAAAGTTGTTAGTTATGGATTTAATAAATAATAAATTTATTAATGTTTTGTTGCTTTATTTGTTTTTATAACAACCTAGAAATTCTGCTCAGAAGGAAGTTAGTGTGCACCCCACTTTATAGTTAAAATAGGTCGAATCTGTCCCAAAACCGAATCGGGGCACCCCGACTTTACGTAGTCTTTTGGCTGGCATACTAGAGTGTATATAAAAATCCGGAGGCGCGGAGGGAGAGCAGCCCCCGCCCGCTGTAACAAAGGACAGGCACCCGTGCCCACCTCCGCAGCTTCGGCTTACTGGTCGCCTCCGGCGACCAGCCTCAGCCACTGCGGCTCGCACGGGTGCCTAACCTTTGTTACAGCGGGCGGGGGCTGCACTTCCCGCAGCGCCGGAGACGTTGCAGAAGCAACTTATGTGTTTAGAGGTTAGGTTACAATAATTAGTTTTTTTTGCAACAATGGTGCTTGCCTTTACATAGGAGTGGTGGGGGGGGTAGGGTACCCCCACCCCACCCCCCCTCAACCCCTACTCCTGCCAAACGATACTAAAAGTAACTTTAAAGTGTTTTGAGGTTAGGTTGCAATAATTAGTTTTTCTCAAGAACGGTGCATTACCTTTTCATGGGAGTGGTGGGGGGAACTCAGGGTACCACCCCCACCCCCCCACCCCCCCAACCCCCTCCTCCTGCCAAACGATACTAGATTTTAACCGTAATTTTTGTTGATGATTTCTGAAAAATTGTGCTATTTAGAGACATCGTTTTATTTTTCCTTTAGGTAATCTGTACATAAACTTCTATCACATAGAATAATTTCAGATTTTTGTCTATGCAAACTTCGGAGATAAGGGGGGGGACGGTATTTTTTTAACATTTTTCATCAAAAGTCGAAAACTATGCGGCCTAAAAAAAAGAAAAAATGTTTGAGTATTTCCAAACGGCGCTCTTTCATATGATACCCCACACGCCCTAGTAACCTCTTTTCAAATTTTTAAGACCCCCTTTCAGGGGCTGAAAGGGGGCTGTTGCAAAAATAACATATGTATTTTTGTTTCTTTCATAATTGTAAAATAGTTGGGCAAACGTCATCTAAAACTGTTCCAAATTTCAAGTTGATAGCATCAGTAGTTCTTGAGATATCCAGCTCTGACAGACAGACAGACAGACAGACAGACTGAGTCCCATAAGATCTGATAAGGGTGATAGGATCTGATGAGTCTGATAAGGGTTCCTTTTTTACCATTTTGGTACGGAACCCTATAAAGAGAAAAAAAAGATGGTTTATAATTTTTGCCATTAGTAGGTAAGTACTTCTCTTTAATGTTTGTGGCCGCCAATCTTTATAGAAGCATCCATGCAGGTAGATAATCCCGATCTCTTGTCAGCGTTGCCGTCCTACTTCATACTCTAGACAGTGTTTTTACTTCGAAGAATAATTCCACCAAGATACATGAGACACCCATAAAGTAGCAATCTTTGCTCACTTTTCTGGAATAAGTAATATAAGTACCTATTTTAAAAGTTTGAATATGAAGACTTCTTTCTAAAGACGTCAGCTAGATTGTGTCAGTCTATAACCTCTTACGCCTGCACTACACTATTTGCGAAGTTGATCGAAGTTAAGCGAATACGAGAGTGTAGAAGGGCACTTCAGTGACCTTAGTGCGAGTTTTTATACTTACTCGATCGCGTTTACGTTAACGTTGACGTACGTCAATTTGTATGAAATAATTGTGATTCCCATTACAGTCACCAGACGGCGCTTATTCAGTTTCAGTACAAACTGACGTTTACTTTAACATGATCGAGTAAGTATAAAAACTCGCACTAAGCCTTTAGTTGCTTCATGCAACCGTTTTAACCGCTTGCCACTTCGACCCTGTACTTCGTCGAAGCAACTTCGCGAGTAATGTTATGTAGTGTAGGCTTTAGGCTGGATTTAGTGCTCCACGGACGTTCTGTACGGACGACCGTCGTCGTCGCGTCGTCCGGAGCTATCATATTGAAATCAACGTTTAGGTAGTAATGCACTGCTTGCGGACCGTCTGATTTCTGTTCGGCAGCTCCGGACGACGCAACGGTCGTCCGTACGGACCGTCCCGTCCGTGTAGTACTAAATCCAGCTGTATGCTTGTCTCATCCGGGTATGACCTGCGATGACAGCACTTTCGTCCGCCTATCTCGTCGCTAGACGACCAACATTCCTTCTTCCAATCCTTGGAAGCCACTTCACTTGGTTACAGACAGACACATATTAGATGTAGGTCCTAATTTAGACGCAAATCTAGATTAAGATTCTATTAGATAAACGATTCCAATAGATTAACTATAAACTTTATCATCGCAATAAAAACCAACCAATCTTATCAAAACAACATAAAAATCATTACAACTTATCTACATAACATAATAGATGTTTGAAATTAACAAGTCGGCAACTATTAACGAGGGAATAAATACTTCTTGCGATTAGTACCTACGTTGGTACTTGTAGCTACCGCATAATACAGCAACATCATAATTTAAACTTTTAAGAGTCTCATTAATACCGAATTGGCCGCAGGCGCACAATTAAACTTGATCTAACATTCTAGTACTATCAATTACGGTAAATGTCGACGTGTTTTTTTATGTACAAAATGCTTGAACGATATTTCTGTTCGGAGACTTAATTTAGAACATCAGGAGACGTTTTTATCTGAAAAACAAGTGTATTATTTAAAAAAAAAAAGCTTTTATTATTCTGGATATCATCTAGGACCAGAGTGTCATTGTCAAGACGATTCAAACGAGCCCAAACTCGGTAGGGTTGCGTCGTTTTATTACTGAGTTCCCATGCCCGCCTTCCGGCTCCGTTATCAGATCAGCTATGTCATAATAATATTGCATTGTCATTCGATTTACATATGCATGTAAAATTTCAGCTCAATCGGAAAACGGGAAATGGGTCAAAAACTTGCAAAATTAGATTACAGACAAACAGACACCGAAACAGGTCTAACTAAATAAAAGCTTGTAAAAAACAATACAAAGCATTTCAAAAAATTCAGCTTGCCGATGTTTTTTTTTTGCGCTTGAAATGGTTAAAACTCTGGCTGAAAAGGATTCTATTTGTGAAATTTAAACCATAAGTTTGTTGTTGAGTTGCACGAAACCAACATTAGTTTAGGAGACTTTAAATTCATGCCCTCCCTTACATTTTGTATCAAAAGGAAAGTAAATAATTTATATAAATAATAATAAATAAATAATATTTATTCAAGCAAAAAGGTATATATGTCAAGTTCACTAGTGTTAATTGCCTGAACTAGGATCTAGGACATCCTGTGATTCAGGCCAAGTGACAGCATCAATTTAAAGTCTCCGTTAAACTAATGTTGGTTTCGTGCAACTCACCGAGAGCTTATTCTAACAATGTCCAAGTTTACCTTGGACGTTACTAACGTGAAGGAAAAACGTCGTGAGGAAACCTGGACTTAGTTCAATATAAGTCTGAAATCGCCAACCCGTCATGAGCAAGCATGGTGATCAATGCTTGTGCCTTCTCACTTCTCTGTATGAGAAGAGCCCTTTGCAGTTCCCTGCAGTGGGACAGTAATAGGTTGGTATTTCATTAGTGTTATATAATTATAAAGATAAACATGTGATATAATTTTTGGCAATAATTTTGTTTTTTTAATATTTTTCGCTAATTGCTCCTCAATTAAAACTGGCCTCGAGATTGCTATCTACTGTAGACGAAATGTTTCAACAACTAATTAATGTGTGTACTAACAAGTGTAGATTTATTTGATAAGTGTAACATAGGTGTTATCAGTGCAGTAACAGTTTCTTAGTACAAACATATAACTGCCGGTCTATTTTGTAAAAATATCATAATGGAAACTTAGTTGATGTGATTTTTCCAGTTCACATGAACTAAGTTTTCACGGTGAGATTTTTCACACACAATCACACACTATGACTATGACATAGTTGGCACTATGTCATAGTCATAGTGTGTGATAGTGTCAATCTCTCAATAGTCTCAATCTCTGTGAAATCACAGATCACTTCAAGCTCAAGTTTTCACGGTGAGATTTTTCACACACTATCACACACTATGACTATGACATAGTGTCAATCTCTCAATAGTCTCAATCTCTGTGAAATGACAGATCACTTCAAGCTCAAGTTTTCACGGTGAGATTTTTCACACACTATCACACACTATGACTATGACATAGTGCAATCTCTCAATAGTGTCAATCTCTGTGAAAGACAGATCCCTTCAAGCTCAAGTTTTCACGGTGAGATTTTTCACACACTATCACACACTATGACTATGACATAGTGTCAATCTCTCAATAGTCTCAATCTCTGTGAAATGACAGATCACTTCAAGCTCAAGTTTTCACGGTGAGATTTTTCACACACTATCACACACTATGACTATGACATAGTGCAATCTCTCAATAGTGTCAATCTCTGTGAAAGACAGATCCCTTCAAGCTCAAGTTTTCACGGTGAGATTTTTCACACACTATCACACACTATGACTATGACATAGTGTCAATCTCTCAATAGTCTCAATCTCTGTGAAATGACAGATCACTTCAAGGTCAAGTTTTCACGGTGAGATTTTTCACACACTATCACACACTATGACTATGACATAGTGTCAATCTCTCAATAGTCTCAATCTCTGTGAAATGACAGATCACTTCAAGCTCAAGTTTTCACGGTGAGATTTTTCACACACTATGACTATGACATAGTACCAATCTCTCAATAGTCTCAATCTCTGTGAAATGACAGATCCCTTCAAGCTCAAGTTTTCACGGTGAGATTTTACAACAGATTTAACATTATAATTATATAGGTACATTTGATTTTATAAGCATTTTAAACAGACAGGCGTTTCATTGTATTTTCGTAGTCGGCTTCCGGAAACAACTCATTATTGAGACTATTAACGTTTTTATTAATAAAAACATTTATTCAATGAAGCAGAACATTGTAACGACTTCAAAAAAAGGAGGTTATGAATTCGACACGTATGTATGTAACTGCAATATATATATATATAGATATACCCACGGGCACTTTGTGGCTCCATCGTGCCATATAAGTAGTAATTTGTTGATCCGTTTTCACTTGTTGATCCGGGTGGTATTTGTTGATCCAATGCCAGTCAAACCATACGTAAGTGGCTCTGATTGGAGCCACAAGTGTTAACGCGAGTAATAATAATAATTAAGACATTTTTATACAAATCCACCTTTTTTGCATTTGAGCACTAGTTGATCCGATTCAAATGAGCCAATCAGAGCGCACCATTTGCCACGGGCTTTTTCATTAGCTAATATAGATGATAGATCTTGGATGGTATTCAAACAAACTAATTCTTACATTGTGCAGCATGCCGCCGCTATCGCGACATTAACTTGAGACGCGAATACGGTTCCGCGTTTTCGTTTTCGGAGGGTGTGTACTGGTGAGGGGGCAGAGGGCAAAGGGGGAACTGGGGAGGGTGTTAAGGAAGGAGGGTGAGGAGGAGAGGAGATGGTAAGGTGGAGAGGGGGAGGAGTGGTGAGAGGGATAGAGTAATGAGGTGGTTGAAGTGGAGGGGGTATGTTGAGGGGGAGAGGGAGGGAAGGCAGTAGTAAAAGGGAATATCGAGGGGAATGTTGAAGGGAGAGGGAGGAAAGGCAGTGGTGAAAGGTGGAGGGGGGGGGGGGGTTAGGGGAAAGGAGATGCGTGAGGTTTAGGAGTAGTGAAGGAGAGATAGGGAAGGGAAGGGGGTGAGAGGGGAGGAGGAGGAGATCTGGAGGGTGTGGTGAGTACTGGTGAGAGGGGAGAGGGTGAGGGGAACGGGATAGGGTGGTGAGCAAGGAGGGGGATCAGTAGGAGAGGGGATGGTGAGAGGGGAGGGGCGAGGGGAGGGGCGAGGAGTGGTGAGAGGGATAGAGTAATGTAGGGGAGGATGTGGAGGAGGGATGTTTTAAAGGAAAAGGGAGGGGAGGCAGTAGTAAAAAGGGGAGAGGAGATGGAGGGGGAAGAGGGAGGCGGAAAGGGAGGGGAGGCAGTGGTGAAAGGGGAGGGGCAGGTTTGGGGAAAGGGGATGCGTTGGGGGGGTTAGAGTGAGAGGGAGATGAGGGGGTGAGAGGGGAGGGGGAGGGTAGGTGAAATAAGGAAGGGGAAGAGGGTGGTGAGAGGTGGGTGAAGAGGGGACATAGGGAAGGGCTTAGAGGTGGGGTGAGAAGGACAACCGCCTTCAATCAATCAATCAATCAGTTTTTTTGCCTTTACACCTTAAAGTTGATTTTTGTATAGCACTGATTCATTGAAGAAACCCTGCACGACAGAAATGACATGATGAAAAATAGAAAGTCGAAACGGCACAAAAAACTGAAGTTAACTCCAGTCGTGCGTCGGACACACACTTTTTTTTTGTAAATGCATACTTTTATAGATAATTACACCCAGACTCGGGACAAACAGACATCTTCTTGCACACAAATGTTTGTCCTGGATGGGATGGGATGGGATGGGATGGGATGGAATCGAACCCACGACCTGCGGCATGATAGGTGGTATCTTAACCAACTACGCCATTGTGGGCTGTCACTGTCAGAATGCTTCACTGTTAATGGTGTTGTCACATTTAACATCAGGTCACAAAAGCATCTCTATTATCTTCTATACCTCATCATCATCATTTCAGTTGAAAGACATCGACTGCTGGACATAGGCCTCCCCCAAGCACCGTCACTTCGACCGGTTCTGTGGTTCCCGCATCCAGCGGATTCCTTCTTGCGATCTTTACAAGGTCATCGGTCCACCTTATTCCAGGCCTTCCAATGTTACGTCTTCCGGTACGCGGCTATCACTCCAGAACCTTTCGGCCTCATTGGCCATCTATTCTGCAAGCAATGTGCCCTGCCCACTGCCACTTAAGTTTGGCAATGCTTTGGACTATGTCTTCTCGAACGCTGCCCACCCGAGTCCGAAGTCCACCGCTTTCTCGAAATTGGACCTACGTCGAAACTGGATAATTTGTCCTAAGCAACATACTCGTCCTCAACTGTGTAGTGTCTCCGATCTTCATGAGAGTGGGTGCTACATGGGCATTTGACGTCACCATCCATCCATGTCTAACCCATGTTAATTTTAAGACCCACTCTTTCGAAAGCTCCACTGAGGTCATCCAGCATTGTAGGTACTGAGGTCCTCAGTCTTAGCCATGCCTACTATATCGTCGGCAAACCGAAGGTGAGTGACGTGCTCGCCATTGATGTTGATGTCTAGGCTTTTCTAGTCCAGAACATTGAAGGCATCCTCCAGTGCAGCGGCGAACAGTTTCGAAGAGATAACGTCTCCCTGTCTCACCCCTCACTGCAGAAGGATAAGTTTCGAGGTCTGGTCCTGGAGTCGGACGGACATGGTGGCGTTTTTGTACAGACACTTCGGTCGCCTAGACCGCTAAACGTAGAGAACTGAAAAAACTCCTTGCAGAAATGCATACTTAGGTTGATCCAATCGATTTTATATTCGCATTGCTTCATACATTGTTGGATCCGCCACCATACTAGAGGTGGATCTTACAATGTATGAAGCCGAATATAAAATCTGCTTGATCAACGTATGTATGCAAGTATGTCTGCAAGGAGTGTATAATACGGAACCACATAGTACTTATAACCGATTCGAGGTGGATCTGACATGTACGAAGCAATGCGAATATAATATAATCGAGTGGGTCAACGTATGTATGCATTTCTGCAAGGAAAGTTTAAAACGGAACCACATAGTACTTATAACCTCAGGTTAGAGATGGATCTAACAATGTATGAAGCAATGAGAATATAAAATTGAGTGGATCAACGTTTGTATGCATTTCTGCAAGGACAGTATAAAACGGAACCACATAGTACTTATAACCTTATATTCGAGGTGGATCTAACAACGTATGAAGCAATGAGAATATAAAATCGAGTAGATCAACGTATGTATGCATTTCTGCAAGGAGAGTATAAAATGGAACCACATAGTATGCTGTGCGCGGTGCCGCACCTCTTAGTCAACGTGGATCTGACAATGTATGAAACATTGCGTATAGGTTATCGAGTGGATCAACTTACGTAGGTAGAAAATTATATCATTTTTATGCAAGGAGTCTAAAATCAGAATTACAGTGATTATTAGAAGTATCCGAAATTCACTGTATATGGAGCCAATAAGTATTGGTCTTCAGATAAAATTCGGAGCCAAAAAGTATTGTTGAGTATAAAAAAAATGACCGTTACGGATCCACTTTTGTTTAGATGCTAGAGTAAAAAAAATGTCGAGTATAAATATATTACTACAAATATATTTGGCAACGTCGCCAAGTGGAAGGCGATGTTGCGACTCCGGTTTCATATTTTCCGCTTGGCGATGTTGCCAAATATATTTTCAGAAATATATTTATACTCAACATTTTTTTTACTCTAGCATCTAAACAAAAGTGGATCCGTAACGGTCAATTTTTTTATACTCAACAATACTTGTTGGCTCCGAATTTTATCTGAACACCAATACTTATTGGCTCCATATACAGTGATATTCAGATACTTCTAACATTCATTTTTTTGATTTACACACTCCTTGCATAAAAATGATACTAATTTTCTACCTACATAAGTTGATCCACTCGATATTCTATACGCAATGTTTCATACATTGTTAGATCCACCTCTACTAAGAGGTGCGGCACCACGCACAGCATACTATGTGGTTCCGTTTTATACTCTCCTAGCGGAAATACATACATACGTTGATCCAGTCGATTTTATATTCTCATTGCTTCATACGTTATTAGATCCACCTCGAATATGAGGTTATAAGTATTATGTGGTTCCGTTTTATACTATCCTTGCAGAAATACATACAAACGTTGATCCACTCGATTTTATATTCTCATTGCTTCATACATTGTTAGATCCACCTCGAACATGAGGTTATAAGTACTATGTGGTTCCGTTTTAAACTCTCCTCGCAGAAATGCATACATACGTTGATCCACTCGATTAATTATATTCGCATTGCTTCATACATTGTCAGATCCACCTCGATTGGTTATAAGTACTATGTGGTTCCGTATTATACTCTCCTTGAAGAAATGCATACGTACGTTGATCTAGTACATTTTATATTCGTAATGCTTCGTACATTGTAAGATCCACCTCGAGTATGGTGGCGGATCCAACAATGTATGAAGTAATGCGAATATAAAATCGAGTGGATCAACCTAAGTATGCATTACTGCAAGGAGTTTTTTCAGTTCTCTACGTTTAGCGGTCTAGGCGGCCGAAGTGTCTGTACGAAAACGCCACTACGTCAGTCCGACTCCAGGACCGTACCTCCAAACCTATCCTTCTGCAGCGAGGGGGACAGGGAGACGTTATCTCTCCGAAACTGTTCGCCGCTGCACTGGAGGATGCCTTCAAGATGCCTGCACTGGAGGATGCCTTCTGGACTGGAAAGGGCTAGACATCAACATCAATGGCGAGTACGTCAGTCAACTTCGGTTTACCGACGATATAGTAGGCATGGCTGAGACTACGGAGGACTTTAGTACAATGCTCGATAACCTCAGTAGAGCTTTCGAAAGAGTGGGTCTTAAAATGAACATGGATAAGACATGGATGGATGGTCACGTCAAATGCCCATGTAGCACCCACTCTCATGAAGATCGGAGACACTACACTCGAAGTTGTGGACGAGTATGTTGCTTAGGACAAACTGTCCAGTTAGGTAGGTCCAATTTCGAGAAAGCGGTCAATCGTCGAATACGACTCGGCTGGGCAGCGTTCGGGAAGACATAATCCAAAGAATTGCCGAACTTAAGTGGCAGTGGGCAGGGCATATTGCTTGCAGAACAGATGGCCAATGGGGCCGAAAGGTTCTGGAGAGGCGGCCGCGTACCGGAAGACGTAACGTTGGAAGGCCTCCCACAAGGTGGACCGATGACCTTGTAAAGATCGCAAGAAGGAATCCGCTGGATGCGGGAACCCCAGTACCGGTCGAAGTGGCGGTGCTTGGGAGAGGCCTATGTCCAGCAGTTGATGTCTTTCACCTGAAATGATGATGATGAGGTATAGAAGATAATAGAGAAGCTTTTGTGCGCTTTTGTGACCTGATGTTACATGTGACAACACCATTAACAGTGAAGCATTCTGACAGTGACAGGCCACAATGGCGTATTTGGTTAAAATACCACCTATCATGCCGCAGGTCGTGGGTTCGATTCCATACCATCACATCCCATCCAGGACAAGCATTTGTGTGCAAGCACATGTCTGTATGTCCTCAGTCTGGGTGTAGTTATCTATAAAAGTATGCATTTACAAAAAAAAGTGTGTGTGTTAGCTCCGACGCACGACTGGAGTTAACATCTGTTTTTTGTGCCGTTTCGACTTTCTATTTTTCATCATGTCACTTCTGTCATGCAGGGTTTCTTCAATGAATCAGTGCTATACAAAAATCAACTTTAACGTGTAAAGGCGCTCGTCCCTCTCACCCCACCTCTAACCCCTTCCCTATGTCCCCTCTCTGCCCACCTCTCACCAACCCCCTCCCCTCCCTATCTCACCCCTCCCTCTACCCTCTCACACCCCCCACATCTCCCTCTCACTCTCACCCCCTCACGCATCCCCTTTTGCCCGAACCTCCCCCTACGCCTTTCACCACTGCCTCCCCTCCCTTTCCTCCTCACTCTTCCCTCTGCATCTGCCCCCCACTACTGCCTCCCGTCCCTTTTCCTTCAAAACATCCCTCCTCCACATCCTCCCCTTCATTACTCTATCCCTCCTACCACTCCTCACCCCTCCCCTCTCCTCCTCACCCCCACCTTGCTCACCACCATCTCCCGTTCCCCCGTCCTCTTCCCTCTCACCAGTACTCACCACACCCTCCCCTTCTCCCCCTCCCTGTATCCTCCTCCCCTCTCGCCCCCTTCCCTTCCTTATCTCTCCTTTAATACCCCTTCCCCTGACGCATCCCCTTTCCCCAACCTCCCCTCTGCCTTTCACGGTGGTGCCTCCTATCCCTCTCCCCCTCAACATGCACCTCGATCTCTCCTTTTACTACTGCCTTCCCTCCCTCTCCCCCTCAACATCCTCCCCCTCATTACTCTATCCCTCTCACAACTCCTCCCCACCCTTACCACCCCCTCCACTCCTCACACCCCCTTTCCTCACCACCCTCTCCCGTTCCCCCCTCACCAGTACTCACCAAACCCTCCGAAAACGAAAACGCGGAACCATGTTCGCGTCTGAAGTTAATGTCGCGATAGCGGCGGCACGCTTATAATGCAAGAATTGATTTGTTTGAATACCATCCATGTTCTATCTATCTATAGTAGCCAATGACAAAGCCCGTGAAAAATGGTGTGCTCTGATTGGCCCATTTGAATCGGATCAACTAGTGCTCAAATGCAAAAAAGGTGGATTTGTATAAAAATGTCTTAATTATTATTATTACTCGCGTTAACACTTGTGGCTCCATTCAGAGCCACTTACGTATGGTTTGACTGGCATTGGATCAACAAATACCACCCGGATCAACAAGTGAAAACGGATCAACAAATTACTACCTATATGGCACGATGGAGCCACAATGTGCCCATGGGTATATCTATATATATATATATAGATATACCCATGGGCACTTTGTGGCTCCATCGTGCCATATAGGTAGTAATTTGTTGATCCGTTTTCACTTGTTGATCCGGGTGGTATTTGTTGATCCAATGCTAGTCAAACCATACGTAAGTGGCTCTGTTTGGAGCCACAAGTGTTAACGCGAGTAATAATAATAATTAAGACATTTTTATACAAATCCACCTTTTTTGCATTTGAGCACTAGTTGATCCGATTCAAATGGGCCAATCAGAGCACACCATTTCTCACGGGCTTTGTCATTGGCTACTATAGATACATAGAACATGGATGGTATTCAAACAAATTAATTCTTGCATTATACAGCGTGCCGCCGCTATCGCGACATTAACTTCAGACGCGAACATGGTTCCGCGTTTTCGTTTTCGGAGGGTTTGGTGAGTACTGGTGAGCGGGGAACGGGAGAGGGTGGTGAGGAAGAGGGGGGGGATGAGGAGTGGAGGGGGTGGTAAAGGGGATAGGGGGAGGAGTTGTGAGAGGGATAGAGTAATGAGGGGGAGGATGTTGAGGGGGAGAGGGAGGGAAGGGAGTAGTAAAAGGAGAGATCGAGGGGCATGTTGAGGGGGAGAGGGATAGGAGGCACCACTGTGAAAGGCAGAGGGGGAGGTTGGGGAAGGGGATGCGTCAGGGGAAGGGGTATTAAAGGAGAGATAAGGAAGGGAAGGGGCCAGAGGGGAGCAGGATACAGGGAGGGGGAGAGGGGGAGGGTGTGGTGAGTACTGGTGAGAGGGAAGAGGACTGGGGAACGGGAGATGGTGGTGAGCAAGGTGGGGGTGAGGAGGAGAGGGGATGGTGAGAGAGGAGGGGTGAGGAGTGGTGGGAGGGATAGAGTAATGAAGGGGAGGATGTGGAGGAGGGATGTTTTGAAGGAAAAGGGACGGGAGGCAGTAGTTAAAGGGGGGGGGGAGATTAAGGGGGAAGAGTGAGGAGGAAAGGGAGGGAAGGCAGTGGTGAAAGGCGTAGGGGGAGGTTCGGGGAAAGGGGATGCGCGAGGGGGTGAGAGTGAGAGGGAGATGTGGGGGTGTGAGAGGGTAGAGGGAGGGGTGAGATAGGGAGGGGTGAGATAGGGAGGGGAGGGGGTTGGTGAGAGGTGGGCAGAGCCCCTTCCCTATGTCCCCTACATAGGGAAGGGGTTAGAGGTGGGGTGAGAGGGACGAGCGCCTTTACACGTTAAAGTTGATTTTTGTATAGCACTGATTCATTGAAGAAACCCTGCATGACAGAAATGACATGATGAAAAATAGAAAGTCGAAACGGCACAAAAAACAGAAGTTAACTCCAGTCGTGCGTCGGAGCTAACCCACACACTTTTTTTTGTAAATGCATACTTTTATAGATAACTACACCCAGACTGAGGACATACAGACATGTGCTTGCACACAAATGCTTGTCCTGGATGGGATGTGATGGTATGGAATCGAACCCACGACCTGCGGCATGATAGGTGGTATTGTAACCAAATACGCCATTGTGGCCTGTCACTGTCAGAATGCTTCACTGTTAATGGTGTTGTCACATGTAACATCAGGTCACAAAAGCGCACAAAAGCTTCTCTATTATCTTCTAGACCTCATCATCATCATTTCAGTTGAAAGACATCAACTGCTGGACATAGGCCTCTCCCAAGCACCGCCACTTCGACCGGTACTGTGGTTCCCGCATCCAGCGGAGCGATCTTTACAAGGTCATCGGTCCACCTTGTGGGAGGCCTTCCAACGTTACGTCTTCCGGCAAGCGGCCGCCGGCCGCCTCTCCAGAACCTTTCGGCCCCATTGGCCATCTGTTCTGCAAGCAATATGCCCTGCCCACTGCCACTTAAGTTCGGCAATTCTTTGGACTATGTCTTCCCGAACGCTGCCCAGTCGAGTCGTATTCGACGATTGACCGCTTTCTCGAAATTGGACCTACCTAACTGGACAGTTTGTCCTAAGCAACATACTCGTCCACAACTTCGAGTGTAGTGTCTCCGATCTTCATGAGAGTGGGTGCTACATGGGCATTTGACGTGACCATCCATCCATGTCTTATCCATGTTCATTTTAAGACCCACTCTTTCGAAAGCTCTACTGAGGTTATCGAGCATTGTACTAAAGTCCTCCATAGTCTCAGCCATGCCTACTATATCGTCGGTAAACCGAAGTTGACTGACGTACTCGCCATTGATGTTGATGTCTAGCCCTTTCCAGTCCAGAACCTTGAAGGCATCCTCCAGTGCAGCGGCGAACAGTTTCGGAGAGATAACGTCTCCCTGTCCCCCTCGCTGCAGAAGGATAGGTTTGGAGGTACTGTCCTGGAGTCGGACTGACGTAGTGGCGTTTTCTTACAGACACTTTGGCCGCCTAGACCGCTAAACGTAGAGAACTGAAAAAACTCCTTGCAGTAATGCATACTTAGGTTGATCCACTTGATTTTATATTCGCATTACTTCATACATTGTTGGATCCGCCACCATACTCGAGGTGGATCTTACAATGTACGATGCATTACGAATATAAAATGTACTAGATCAACGTACGTGTGCATTTCTTCATGGAGAGTATAATACGGAACCACATAGTACTTATAACCAATCAAGGTGGATTTGACAATGTATGAAGCAATGCGAATATAATTAATCGAGTGGATCAACGTATGTATGCATTTCTGCGAGGAGAGTTTAAAACGGAACCACATAGTACTTATAACCTCATGTTCGAGGTGGATCTGACAATGTATGAAGCAATGAGAATATAAAATCGAGTGGATCAACGTTTGTATGCATTTCTGCAAGGATAGTATAAAACGGAACCACATAGTACTTATAACCTCATATTCGAGGTGGATCTAATAACGTATGAAGCAATGAGAATATAAAATCGACTGGATCAACGTATGTATGCATTTCCGCAAGGAGAGTATAAAACGGAACCACATAGTATGCTGTGCGTGGTGCCGCACCTCTTAGTAGAGGTAGATCTAACAATGTATGAAACAATGCGTATAGAATATCGAGTGGATCAACTTATGTAGGTAGAATATTATTATCATTTTTATGCAAGGAGTGTGTAAATCAAAAAAATGAATGTTAGAAGTATCTGAAATTCACTGTATATGGAGCCAATAAGTATTGGTCTTCAGATAAAATTCGGAGCCAAAAAGTATTGTTGAGTATAAAAAAATTGACCGTTACGGATCCACTTTTGTTTAGATGCTAGAGTAAAAAAAATGTCGAGTATAAATATATTTCTGCAAATATATTTGGCAACGTCGCCAAGTGGAAGGCGACGTTGCCACTCCGCTCGAAAAATATTAAACCGGAGTCAAGTTATTCCGCATGAAAGGTGGAGTCAATAATGCATTGGCTCACTGCTGGATCAACTAAGTGTGGGAAAGGGTGTTTATATATATATATATATATATTATATGCTGCAATATATATATAACTAGCGGCCCCGACAGACGTTGTCCTGTCTGAACGATCCTAGAACCCGACTGCAGCGCCACCTACCAGGTTCAATTGTGTTTTCAAACCATCCAGGAACCCATTCAAATATACACACAAAATTTCATCTAAATCGGTCCACCCGTTGATAAACCACGTTTTATCAGATTTTTTTAAGGATGCTATGTCCGTCTCCTAGTTCTAAGCTACCTACCCACCAATTTTCAGCCAAATCGGTTCAGCCGTTCTTGAGTTATAAATAGTCTAATAATAATAATCATTATAAAGGAAGTGACTAATGAGATGACGGCTAATAGAGATGTAATAGAAGAAGAAGACATAATATCGGGACCCCAAATAATTAAAGCTAGGTTGGTACAGTAAGCCACACGTCAGCAGTCATACCTTTATGTTGAGCTGGCTTAGCTTAATACAGAGGTAAATAAAATAGAATATGAGGCCAGATAACGCTGGTTTTGTTACAACTTACCTGCCCTACCGTTCTATGAAGTATAGTACGATAGGCCGTATGTGTCAAAGTTCAAAGGGATATTTCTTTCGTTAGCTCGTCGTCCCTGGAGACTACAATTGAAATTGCAAAAACTCAACTTTTCAGAAAAAAATAAGAACCGATTTTTGTTATAGCCAAAAGTAAAAGTGAGAGAGCAGATTTTATAATTTAAGTATTGTTTTAGTATTAAAAAAACATTAATTTACTTTAAAATTCATTTAAAAAATATTATATCCTAAACTAAAACTATTAAAAAACTAAAATATGGCGTCGAAAAATTCCTCAGCATCGCTATCGACTGGTAAAGTACACACGTTATATGGCAATTAATGCTAATTCTCTGGCCAAGGTAAAAGCCAGCCCTTGGGTCACGGGAAGTGTCATTAATTAATTAGATTTACCAATTAGAAGATGTTAAAATTATGATACCAAGGAACGCACGCATAAATATTTGAGGAACTTCTATTCAAATCTGCTTAATACACTTTTCAACCTTTTTAATTCTTTAAAAAAAATACAGACAAAAGTTTATTCACCCTTTTTAAATAGTTTACACAAAATACATTTCTGAACGCATGCATAAATGTCAATCACAGTATTTGACAGGATGACAGGAAGAAAACAAATGTTTGACAGGTACGAAACAAAGGAACATAATTAAATGGAAAATGATTCATTTTCATAATTATTTATTCTTTAAGTTTTCATTGTTTTTAAAATGTATTCTGCTATTCAGGGCAGAGACAAATCCAACGAAACAAAAACCATGAAAATTGATCCAGCCGATCTCGAGTTATAAGTGTTGTAACAAACCCGTCTTTGTTTTATATATATAGATATATAAGTATTCACATATGATAATTATATCATTCTTAATTCGTTAATGAGCATCATGATATAATCCATTAGGACTTCCAAATAAATTTTAATATGCAAAATTTTATGAGATGCTTTGTTTTGAAGTCGGTGGCAAAAATTAAAATAAAGATGGCAAGACACGGACTTCCGAAATTTAAGTTGTTATAGTTTTGAGTTAATTTCTTTTTGAAGTCGATTTAATTTTTTAAATTACTTTTTTGTTCAGACTTGCTTGTTTTTTATGGAGGTATCTAATGAATACTGTAGACAGAGTGTATCAAAAGCATTATCCTCATTTTTGACATCGCCGCGCCGCCGTAGTCGGGTAACAAGTGAATAATATCCATATTGATAATTTTCCTGACCTTCAATAAACAGAATTTAAATATTAATAATCTAACTGACCTACTTTGATAATAAAAATACCTTGAATGGTAATTAGATCAACTTCTGCAAAAAAGATTAACACGTCCATCTCAACATACCTGAGCTCAGTAGCGCATGAAATAATCTCGTCATGACCGTCGAGGTCGCCGGATCGATTCCCGGATGCGTATAACAACTGTGCGAATATTGAACCTCTCGATTGTAGGGCTGGTACCTTTGAACTTGATAAGCATAGAATTAATACTCTAAGTTGATAAGTAATTTTAAAATTTTTAAAATTGAGTAAGGAAAACTTCCGTATAATTCACTTTCCTATTTTGTCTTAAGTATAATGTAATAATTTGCGGTAAACTAAAGAAGATTTTGAACTTATTTATAGCATTATTGCTCATCCTCCATAGCAAACAGCGTAATAATTTATAGCCTATAAACTGACCAGACATGTTATAGGGAATATCTATGCAAAATTTGAACTAAATTGTACCCGTGTTTGCGTGATATACTTATGTATAAAAAAAATTACATGCTGTAACTGGAAAGTAAGTTTTCAAACTCAACATAAATAAAAAATCAAATGATTACTTTAAAAAAACTTGTAAAATCTTTAGTGCCATCCCTGTTTATAGGCGTGTACGTACCATACACATATTACGATTGTTATTTTATCAGAGTACGCGGAACACTCGTTAATAGCTGTTCCCAGGTGATAATACCGCCATAAAATACATATTTATATACCCTTAAAGATTATAGCCCATATTTATGTACCTTGAATAGTCCATTTGAGTACCAGAAGTATCGTTAGTAGGTACTGTAATTCTTTCATACTTTATACTCTGAGATACGACTGAAAATTATTATTGAAATTTCAGAACGGTTGCAACTATTTGACTAATTATTTTTTTGTTGTGTTTGTAATTGTCAGGATAAGATTTAGATTTTTTTTTCAAAATTCACGGGAAAAAATGGTATTTTTGTATGAAAACAGACAACAGACAGCCTAAACCACTGGAGATAGAGACATGAAATTCACCCGGGCGACGCCGGGCACGAAAAGCTATAGTTTTAAATAATTTTCGTAAGTTGCTTTTGTTAATGTATTTTCTATTTATCGCTATATGATAAGCAGCATTGTAATAAAGATATTAAGTTGTAATTTTTAAGTAACCAAATAAAAATTAATATTTACAAGTATAATACAAAAAGGAAGGGAAATAATTATAGGGCATCGAAAAATTCATCCGCATCGCTGTCGAAAGGAAAGGTGCCCAAAAGGCTGGCAGCATTGCCACGTTGTATGGCAATGCTAATTCTTTGGCCAAAAAATAGGCCAGCCCTTTGGTCACGTGTAGAGTCGACCAACCGCTTGGCGATGTCCCGAAAAACTAAAAGGGCACTCGGACCCCATGGCCCTAGTGTTTCAACCCCAAACGGCTCGAACATATAAGTCCCAATAAGATTGGAGTATTTGCGCGTTTGAGGTTTTCCGCACCTGCAGCAGCCGCCCCAGCACAGCCTACCGTGCTAGGAAGATGAATATGATTGCTATATGATTGCTAAACATAAGTAGGATTAAGAATTTTCATAACAAAATATTTACATTTACATCTATCACTAGCGATCTCAAGCAAAAAGTAAAAAACTACAGTGGTTGTATTTAAGTAGGTATGCAAAATCAGTCAGAAATAAGTAGAATCCAAAAAGGTTGCACTACTTTAAAACAAAAAAAAATACTAGCTGATTTGTACGAAAACCTTTGAATAAAAGCCATTAACTTAAAAGAAAAAAATAATTAAAAGAAAACCTAATGACATAGATTATTTTGACAACAAATGACCAGTTCAAATGCAAATTCCTTAATAAAAATAGGAACAACCAAAAAGTCTGCAATACACATGTTCGTGAAAATTATGAAAATCGTTATAGGTATCTATGGAATAAAACGATTTAGAAAGGACATATTAAAGTTGAAGACACTTTAATTTTGAATAAAATTATACCGAATGTCTTATAAATTAAATTATAATTAAATGACCTACATAGTTATTAATATATAAGATTGATTAACTATCATAAAAAAATAACTGCATTGATTATTTTGGTATAACATAGTGAAGAAACAGATCCGCCTGATCCGCATAGAATATGGGTGCAGCAAATATGTAACAAACTAACAATAATTATCAAGTTCATTATCTAACTATATGTAATTCGAATCACTCGTAACTATTAATGACGGCGAAACGTATAATTTTTCACACTTTTAATAATACGTGTACCCACGAAGTTATTTTTACGACATGCGAGGTTGATACTGGCAATTATTGTTACTGGTAATTAATGGTGATAAGGCGTGGTCGACACTAAATCCAAGGTGATAGACAACTTGTCCACATGTCGTAAATCTTTTAATATTAGATATTTCAAGTTTATGCTGCTGCAAACTCTTTTACACAGGGTCAGGATTTTTTGTAGGGAAACTTAATCTAACTAAAAACTTATAAGTACCTACTTAGAAAAAACGGTTTTTTTTTTTAATTAATGAATCTCTAAAAGTTTTTTGCGCTAAATAAGTTTATAAGTTTATAAGTTTATTTATTTCGTAATCAACAGGTATAACAGATACATTTTAGAGGCCTTCTTTTAAGTATGTAGAAATACCTGTAACAGAAGACCTCCCTCTTCCTAAACTACATGTACACAAACAAAGCCTGTTAATCAATAACAAAATAAGTAGGTAGGTACATGAAAAACTAAAATTAAAGAATTTTAAAATAATTAAATATTTTGGTACTTGAATTCGTAATCTCAGATAATTTACAAAAGATACTGAGAGAAAAAAAAACAAAAAAAAAAAATAAAATAAAGTAAAGTAAAAAATCCAATATTTTTGTTGATCATGTCGTGTGACATTGAGTTTGTCGTTCCATATTTGATAATTATCTCAGACTCCGATTTCCGATTCCGATTTCCGATTTTCCGATAAATGATACTTACACACTTTTTAATAATTGTACTTCTTTTTAACCGACTTCAAAAAAGGAGGAGGTTCTCAATTCTGATATTTATATTTTTTTTAATGTATTTTCGGGCAGAATCTGTCATATTGACTTTGTATCATAAGGATAACAGCCAAGGATAGCCGGAAAACTACATTTCGCCAGTTATGTTTAAGTCCCATGAAATGGAGGACGAGCCTACTGCCATCAACCGGGCACTAATCTAGAGTCCGAGCTGCTACTGAGAAATTTCAGATGGAACAACCAATTAACACTTTGCCCGACCCGGGAGTCGAACCCAGGACCTCACGCTCAGCAGTAGCGCTTGCAAGCACTACACCAACGAGGCAGTCTTTAATGTGTTCTGTTTTTCTTTGCTTGGATAGAGACAAGTTTGTGTCAAAAGCATGTAAAATAGTCGGTTATAGATAAACGTTTTAATAATGTAATGCAAACTTTTCAGTTGAAACTTTTTAATGAATCACTGCGTCACTGGCTACTTCCTGTCAAAGAAAGCAGAGATGCCATTAAATGGTTTATTTTTTTTATTTATTCCTCTGGGTAAACGGCGTCTCACAAAAGTTTTTCGTAAATATCAGCTAGCATTTTTGATTTTATTTCAGTGCAACCTTTTTATATAATATTTTTTTAAGGGAGTTAGGGTTACCTTCTGTAATAAAAATGTTACTTAATTCAAGCACGAAACAGGATTCATGTTTTATGCATATTCGAGCGCAGATATTTTTGTAAAATATATAACCAGCTGGTTGTGCTGAAGCGTTTCGTTTTTCTGTAGTTACCGTATCACACTTATTATGTGCTCTATACACGCATCTCCAACTGCAACAAAAAGTAAAAGTAATTATCAAATGTCATGCGAGAAGTCATCAATGCTCACAAAACGGTGAAGGAAAATATCGTGAGGAAACTTAGAACTAAAAATTCGAAGATATGTGACATCTACCAACCCGCACTGGGCCCGCGTGATGGTTTGGTCACTCCCTCTATCAGAGAGGAGGCCTGTGTCCCAGCAGTGGGAACATTATAGGGCGATTATGCTTTGCGAGAAGCACCTGTGAGTTTTCCAATAAATTAATGAGTACAGACCAACATTTATTTTTCGAAGGGAGTTTAGTATTATTTGGTTCTGACCACTATCGCCATGTTATTTGGTCCAACATATTTCATAAGTATTTAAATAGTAATGAGGTACTCGTGGCTAATTAATAACAGCCGCGGGTCGACCGAAGCGGCTTGACGTGGTTGGTCCGTGAATGGGTGACCATCTTTACATACCGAGACCCCTCCGTGCCCCGGAAAGCACGTTATGTTGGTCCCGTCTGTCAATCGTGGATCTTTGACAGTCGTTACGGGTCGTCAGAAGCCCGAAAGTCTGACAACCAGTCTTACAATGGGTCTAGTAACTGGGTTTTCTAGGTCAGATAGGCAGTTGCTCCATGTAAAATACTGGTATTCAGCTGCATCCCGTTAGACTGGAAGCCGACCCCAACATACATAGTTGGGAAAAGGCTAGGCAGATGATGATGGATGATGATATTTCATGAGTCTCATGTTATCGAGTCTATGGCCACTAATCGGGCATAAATCCTGCTACTGAAAATTTATTACTTAATGAAAAAAACCGCCCAAGTGCGTGTCGGAGCACACACAATGAATGTTCCGTAGTTGGGATGAAGAAAGAAGAGAAAGAATTATCCCAAGAACAAACTTAGCATTGTAGGTACCTAATTGAAAAACGAGTTCTCCCATAAATTCCAACTGCAAATGGAAGTTTGTACGCACAATATTGGGAAAATTTACCATTTTATAACTATTTCTGATTTTTTTTTTTTTAAATTTTAGGGTCAGTAGTTTCGGAGATAAGAAGAATACTAAATTTTAAATAAATTGTTTTAAATTAATTATAAAATTATCCTCCACGATGTTCGCGGCGGCTGACACAGACGCCATCATGCGCAAGCGGTGCGCTTCTGTCATGCGCCGCACACGCGACAGTCCCAACACCATCCTGCGTGCGCTGGCGGACCGGTGGGACTCTCCGATGCTGGCTCGTTGGATACGGCTGCACGCAGTCGTATAGTGATTTGTCACCATCATCGGGGAGTCCACCCGGACCGGTCACTTAGTATTTACTTAGTTGAATAGGATGAAATAAAATTGTGAATCAAACGAGCTTACCTGTTAAGCGAAGTCTTGATTCTAATTTTATGAACGGCGATCTGAAATATAATTAGTTAAACAGAGTAGTATTTTCTATACACACATATGACTTCGCGACTTTTGGAGGATAAAATATTTGTAAATATTTTTTAAATAGAATTGTTTCACCTCATAGTTGGCAACACATAGCTGTCACTTATTTTAGAGATCCTTGAGATAAGGAACAAGCTCTGTTTTCTGTACAGAGTAGTTCCATATACTTACATTCACTAGGTTTTCCTGAAAGGATAAGTAAATATTTAAGTAGACTAATTATTGCAGCTTTGGGGCTGTTAGGTGGCGGGTGGGTAATTATATTTCAGATCGCCGTTCATAAAATTAGAATCAAGACTTCGCTTAACAGGTAAGCTCGTTTGATTCACAATTTTACTTCACGGCGATCTGAAATATAATTAGTTAAACAGAGTAGATGTTTAGAGTTGTCTGCAATAATTAAGTTAGTTAATAAATTATCTGGTTATAAGTATTCTAGTTTACTAAGTACTTTTATTTTTCTTCATTAGCATTGCTTTTTCAAGAAGCTATTGTTAACCAGCAAAAAGGTATTATCACACATTATTACAGCAAGTCTTATTAATCCACGTTGTTTTCTCAATTGATGCCAGCTCTAAGTTGAGCTGCTGTATGTGTTGTACTGTGAGAGTTGAAGAATTGATCTATCTCTCACTTACCACACCACAGCTAAGGTACTGATAAAAAACTTTAAATCAGTCTCAGTAGGTAAGTACTTATTTGTTTTTTTTTTTTTTTTTTTTTTGTAGGTTTTCCTGGTTTGTTCTGTATAAACCGATCAGGAAGATATTAATTGTGATATTGAATTGTAAGTCTAGAAAGTTTCTATGATTGAGAATAGCAGTTGTATATTGTCTCCGTAAACGTAAACAATCACTGTATTCTTTGAGATGCAGTGTAGAACTGCAGTGCGTTGCGTGAGTTTACAACAATCTGTATGCTGTAAATTATGTTGCATGGCACATTATATGTATTTAGTCACTCAGATGGCATTTTTTTTTTTTTTTTTTTTTTTTTTTTTTTTTTTTTTTTTTTTTTTTTTTTTTTTTTTTTTTTTTTTTTTGCAGAAGGTGATTTACTGAATTTTCACGTAAATTGCAGATAAGTTAAAGTGGCGGCGTCAGTTCCAACTTTGGTCACGCGCCACAAGAACTTTGTGGCGTCCTGTAATTCAAATCCTTGTTAAAAATGTATTTATCCACAGTATTTTTACAGCTCTTAAGTATCTGTTTTATGAGATACATAGTTATTTTGGAGCCTAGAGTGCCAAGTGCAGAAGAACCTTTTAACTTTATAAATTTTAAGTTTTGTAAGAAGAAAACGCTTTTAATTTTATCAATTTAAAGTTTTCTAAGCAGAAGATGCTTTTAACTTTATCAATTTTAAGATTTATAAGCAGAAGACACTTTTAATTTTATCTATTTAAAGTTTTGTAAGCACCATTTTATAGGTTGTTGCCTAGATAGAAGAAAAATTTGCGCTAACTAATTTACTAAATTTCCTAATTGACTATTAATGCATTTAATAAGATTGTCAGATTGAGAGCTAAGCAAGAAAAAGGTAGATTAATTATTCTAAAAGCATAAAAGTATGAACCTCTTTTCCCTGACCTCGTATTATATCCACAAGTAGATTACCTATGGAATGAGTTATATTAGTTTAAGTGAGGGACTTGTATAATTAGCTACAGTGTAAAATTGGTGAGCAGGTGGTTATAGTGTAAAATGATTTGTAGGTAGTTAATTCATTCATATTGCCTACATTGATTGTATGGACCTGTTTGTATTCTAATTACCACCCCTCAATACTTTGTGCCCCCCCCCCCTTTGTTTCTTTGACAATTTCACTTTAGTGATGACTTGTAATTATCATTGAAGTCTACTGCTAAATATCTATTTAGACTAGTAGGTAGTTAAAATGGTTGAATGTTTAATTAGGTATTTTGGTTTAATAACCTTTGACTAAGATTGCCATCTCTGCCCGGTCCTTCAGGAAATACGGGTTTGATATTATGTAATGCCACTAAGGTCACTAAACCATTAACTTGTGAGCTAATAAGTATAGACACATGCTTCAAGTACCTACAGCTTAGCAATCTAACTTAACAATTCACATTATGTTTGTCAGGTGTTAGATTTCTATGGTTAATTTTCAAGTCCAAACATTTAAATACACTTACTTATAGTACTGTTTTGTTTTATGGCAGTCTTGATACTTTGACAAGTAAATACCTAGTCATGGTAGGTTGGTAGGAAATCTTGTTTCAGTAGGTATCATTTACTGTTGGTAATGTAGTAAATACCTACATCATAGCTATAAGGTAAGGTTGAAGAATGTAAGTTCTAATATGGAAGTTATTAGAGAATGTACTTAAGATTAACCCTTTATTTTGGTATCTGGTAACAGGAACTGACAGGGGTACCTATAGGACTAAATCCTATAGGTACCTATATTTTGATATATTGAACAATAATTGAATAGTGTGCAAATTGTCAGTCAATCTGACTAACCTTTTCCCAACTATGTTGGGGTCGGTATCAGTATAAAGCAATCGTTTTTACTGCAAATTGTATTTGTCATTTTCTGAAAATAAAATATGGTGGAATTTTCACTGCCCTAGAAGGTGCTAATTAACTGTTTTAGGTTCAGAATGAAACTGAATTTGCTATTTTGTTTGGGTTTGAAAATAGATATTTACATAAATTGTTTGTAGGTCAATAATGCATTTTAATTCATCTCAGTATTTACTGACTGTAATGGTATTGAGAAGTTAAGGCATTGAATTTTGATAGTTATCAAATAGTTTATTGTTCTTTGTACCCGCAGCCAATAACAGCAGCATGTAACTATTTTGTCAGCATTCAGTTGGTGATTCCAGTATCAGTCTTGTTGAATTGTTATTTTAGAGTAAGTATAGCTATAAGCCGAGTTATTGTTGAGGTCCACCACAAAAATTCATTTTTGTTTTCAATATTGATTGATTCCTGTTATTGACCCCGTTGTATGATGTTTTAATTTGTTGTACCTACTGTAACCAATCACCTCCTTTTGTGCTTGTTTTACATTTTTCCAATAGGACTGGTAAGTTTTCTCTATTATCTTAAGAGTGATTGTCTTGTGGTTTTAATATTATTTGATTAATTGTTATTGTTTCAGAATCTGTTTGTTTACCAAATATAATAAATTAAGATTCATGATCATTAGAGATTATATTACTTTTGAACTTTTGTTCTGGTTTTTATTTGGTGGTATGTATTGAACATTGGCAGGTGTTTGTGGTGCAACCATCATCCAAATCAGTCACCAGGTTATTTTTGTCTTAACTTTCTTCATTAGCATGGGTCAGTCATTGCTTTCCCTATGGTAGGGGTAATCAGTCCAATTTGGTTCTGGAATATCTCAATCCCTTGTTCCCTCAGTTTAGAAGGAATCTGGGAGTAAGGCTTATGAATGACCTTATGAGTAAGTAGGGGAGCATAGAATAGTACTTTGTATTTGTTTGGTCCATTAGGTTATATCTGAAATCAAGAATTGCCATTGAGGCATTTGTCATCAGCCAATGTACCACAGAATCATGTTGGCAAAGTACATTGTACTCAATGTACAGTATTTGAGTTTATTAATGTAAAAATTGCACATTTTTGCTTTATTATTATAATAATTTACAAAATAGATGTTGTTTATAATTTTGTGTCCGGATAATTAAATCACCTAGTGCTTAGATGGGCACTGAGTATCTTGTACATGGTGATTTGTTTTAATTAGGTATAATTGTTTGTTAAAATGGCAACTGGGTAGCATAGCCATAAACAGAAATATGTTAGCATTTGTTGCAGGCATGTGTAACAATAATTGATAAAAGGTAATCTGTCAAGACGAGGTGACCATGATATCATCCTCGATGCGAGAGCTAGATCCTATAGAGTTGTGATAATTTGCTATGAGCGTCTCATGCTAAGCATGTGCACATTATGGCAAATGTGTACCAGCTAGCAACATATAATTAATGTTGCTAAGAGTATCTCGTACTCACTGGTAACAAACTAGTTAGCAGGGTGGGATCCCTTACCGCTGGGGAAGTATAGTGCTTTTGCAAGTTTACAGCACAGACAATGTGCAGGATTGAGCAAGGCTGTCTCGCAGCTTTCATGCTCATAAGTTTAAAATATATCAAAGCACCTGTTTTATATATTCCTAACCTAGTTCATAGGAATGGGACTCACCTGTTATGGCGGGCACATACTGGTGTTAGATGTGTAGGGTAGCATCGCTATGGGCATCACATACTTGCCGCACTGGTGGCTTCTCATCCAGCTAGTAACATGAAAGTAATGTAACTGAAGGCATCTCGTGCGCACTGGAGAGGTACTGTTGACGGGCACCTATCAGCGCTTGTTATGTAGAATAACATTGCTAAGGACATAATCGTGCCCCACTGGTGGCTTCTCATCCAGCTAGTAACATTAGAGAAATGTTACTGGCGGCATCTCGTGCGCACTGGAGAGGTACTGCTGACGGGCGCCTACCAGCACTTGTTATTTAGAATAACATCGCTAAGGGCATCTCGTGCCCCACTGGTAGCTTCTCATCCAGCTAGTAACGTGGAAGTAACGTTACTGAGGGCATCGCGTGCACACTGGAGAGGCAATGCTTTAACAAGTTTACAGCATACATGCAAAATGCAGTGTTAATGACCACCATAGTGCTCTCAGAAGGAACTGTCAGTATCACGTCCCTACTAGGTGGTCAGTTAAAGCCAGGCATTCTCGTATCTCAAGGTTGTGGTATGCCTCCGTATCATTCATTTGTGGTCAGGTCTAAGGGTCTGCGTCTGCTTCTGATGTATTTATCGGCTTCCCGTAGATGTCGTTGATGAACGCCGGGGCTGTGCAAACGTGAGTTGTTGTTGCTCAGATTTTGCGTCTCAGGTCCATCGACGATGCACTCGATACACTTTTTATCACCTAGCATAGTTAACGTTCTGTTATTTTAGTCAACTACACCGTAAACTTATTTTAAATGAGTAATTTGTCTAGAGAGAAAATTTTCTCGCGATGTCAAGAACGCGCGCGAAAAGAAAAAGTGACAGCTATGTGTTGCCATTGCCAACTATGAGGTGAAACAATTCTATTTAAAAAATATTTACAAATATTTTATCCTCCAAAAGTCGCGAAGTCATATGTGTGTATAGAAAATACTACTCTGTTTAACTAATTATATTTCAGATCGCCGTGAAGTAAAATTGTTATTATTGTTACATATTATTTAATTAAATTATTATAATTATATCAATCAATTGTTATTTAATTATTTCTAACACTAGTTTGTAAGCTCGCTATTGTACTAACAAATATGGATGTAATCGTGTGATTTGCGATGAATCTGAAATAAATAATTATTTATTTATTTTAGTATAAAAATCTATTTCATACCCTCACAGTAAGCTGTTTCATTTGATATGTTTTCTTATTTGCCCCCAAAAGTGAACCCCATTTTCAAAATATATTTATTTACGTTATTACGTTCGTGTTTGGGTCACAGAATGTTATAATATGAGTACCAAATTTCAACTTAATCGGCCCATTAGATTCGGAGCAAATTGGCTGACAGACAGACAGACCTATAAGGGTTCCGTTTTTTTCCTTTTGAGGTACGGAACCCTAAAAACACAATAAATCATGCGACCTGAGGCCGAGGCCAACCAGCCGAGGGGTTCCATTTATGCTGTGCAGCATCTGGTCTAACTGTTCCAGCGTCTCTGCAGATACAAATGGTACTCACATATTTACAAACATTGTATTTAGTAGGTATATGATTTTCTTAAAATTTTAATAAGTGATAAGTGTGTGAGTTAAAGAATAAGGAAGGTTGGCGATGTCTCGACAGAAGCAGCAAGTGACAGCATTCTATGTGCCGTCTGTTACGACCAAAGAACAGAAACAACATGTCTGGAAGAGTGACACATCTTCCTCCAAAGCTGCAGAATATCACAGATTAGAGATGAGAGATGTGACTGTCCGGTTACTCTAGTGGACGCAACCGCATCTACTACTCCGTCCTTCATAACCCTCATTTTTGCTTCGCCGTAGTTGGATAAAAACAGCTGAACATCTTACACCAATCTGCCTAGCCTTTTCTATGTTCGGGGCGGCTTCCAGTCTAACTGGATGCAGCTGAATACCAGTATTTTACATGAGTGACTGCCTATCTGACCTCCGCAACCCAGTAACTAGGTATTACTATACCCCTTGGTAAGACTGGTTGTCAGACTTTCGGGCTTCTGACGACCCGTAACGACTGTCAAAGATCCACGAATGACAGCCGGGACCAACGGCTTAACGTGCTTTCAGAGGCACGGAGGAGTCTCGGTATGTAAAGATAGATCCACTGACCAACCCCGGCAAGCGTAGCTTAACCTGATGGATTGACCCGTGCGGCTGTTATTACTTAGCCACGAGCTCCTGAACATCTTACACCTTGCTCCTAAATTACCTCTGTCTGAAAGACACATTAACACGATAAATTAACGTAACGTGTTGATACAATTATAACTCATTTAGTTACGTATTTCTTGAACTATCTGTTTCCGCATACTTGGCTCCAGTTCCAATGGCCGCCTCCGTTAATGTACAAGTAAAGGTTAATCTGAATAGAAATGTTTGTAGAACTGTGACAAAATAATGGTAACCCGATTAGTCAATAACCAACTGTTGAATATTCAAAAGCTGTCTCAAACTGAAAGATTGGTTTATAGATCGAGGTGTGATATTAGAATTAAACCCGGTGTTTCCTTAATACTTAAAGTTATTCGGTTTCTACTGCCACCCATTGTTAGTAAAATTAACTATTCGCGAAGTATGTAGGTAATAAAATCCGGCCAAGTGCAAGTCGGACTTGCACACGAAGGGTTCCGTGCCACCGTACCATACAATATTTAACAATACCTACCATATTTTTTTAAAATGCTTCAGTTTAATAAAAACACGTTTCTTGTAAGTTTATGGCAATAAAAAATTTCTTTATTTATTATTTATCGTCAATCTGAAATGGAGTAATATTGGTGATCCCTCAAATGGTTGCAGATTTAATTATCCTAACTAATAATATAAATGCGAAAGTGAGTTTGTTTGTTTGTAACGCTTTCACGCTAAAACGGCTAAACGGATTTGGATAAAATTTGGCACACGGGTAGACCATGACCTGGAAAAGGACATAGGCTACTCTTTATACCGCATACCACGCAGGCGAAGCCGCGGGCGATAGCTAGTAGTTAATTAAAAAAAACCCTCAGCGACTACATGAATTCTAGGGTTTTGATGCGGAAGATTGAAAATCGTCTTTGAAGTGGACTCAGATGAACCCATTGGATGACTGTTTAATTATTTTCTTTTAATAATTATCAATATTTTTCAGTCGTGCAGCCAAAATTTAGACAGAGAAAGTACTGAATGCAACATCACGCGACCGACAACGAAAATGTTCTAACGTCAGGGAAAGCCTTTAATTGGGTCTTTACGCCCGCTATGAAGTAAAACGTTTATAAATAAACTAGCTTTTGCCCGCGGCTTCGCCCGCGTGGATGTCGGAAGATGGGAAAACATAGGACCGTCCGACATAACTGTGCAAACTCAAATCGTTACGATATCGTTGCCGTGTATGTCAGCATGATTTTTTCCGACATCTTCAACAATCACACTGAATCACTCCGTCCATTAGTGAAAACTGTATGAAAATCTGTTTGGTAGTTTCTGACTTTATCGCATTCAAACAGACAGGCACGGAGATTTGGTTTAATTTAAATTTATTATGCCAGTCACGCTATAATAACAATTATAGTAATAAGTTCGTCGTAAAAACGTTGAATGAAGAAATACTAAATGTTACCTCAAGATACCAACCGTGACTACATTTCCAATCCCATAAATCTCTTAAAAAGAGGTATGTACAAATTTAAAAAAAACAAACCCTATTGTACCCCGTTAGGGGATGATTTTTCAAAAACGCTGAACCGCGTATTTCTTTGTTTCCCACCAAAATCATAAACTTGAATTTTCATAAATAAGTATCACTAACTTAAGAAATGCTGGGTTTCCCATACATACTTTCATCCCCTATATCACCCCCTGTAGGATTATTTTTTAAGAAAAAAGTAGCTTAGGTCGTTCCCCAGGATGCTATCTATATCCTTGTCAAATTTTATCGAAATCCGTGCAGTTTTATGAATTTTAAAATCAACCCCTATTTTACTACCTTAGGGGATGATTTTTCAAAAACACTGTTTATTTCCCACCAAAATCATAAACTTGAATTTTCATAAATAAGTACCTAACTTAAGAAATGCTGGGTTTCCCATACAAACTTTCATCCCTTATATCACCCCCTGTAGGATTATTTTTAAGACAAAAAGTAGTCTTTGTCCTTCCCCAGGATGCTATCAAAATTAAATCGCTTGCTGATTTAATCTGCTTGATTGCTTGTTGATTGCATGCCAAATTAAATCGAAGTCAGTGCAGTATTGTGAATTATAAAATCAACCCCTATTTTAACCCCTTAAGGGATGATTTTTCAAAAACGCTGAACCTCATGTTTCTTTATTTCCTACCAAAAGCATAAATTTGAATTTTCATATCCCTGACTTAAGAAATGCTGGATTTCCCATACAAACTTTCATCCCCTATATCATCCCCTGTAGGATTATTTTTGAAAAAAAAGTAGCCTATGTCCTTCCCCAGGATGTCATCTATAGCCTTGCCAAATTTTATTGAAATCCGTTCAGTGGTTTAGGCGTGAAAAGGTAACAGACAGACAGACAGACAGAGTTACTTTCGAATTTATAATATTATAATAATTATAATAATAATCTGTGGCCCGACTGTCAAGCTGACGGTTGAAAAATATTTTCTCCGTGTATTTTTTACTGGATTTTTAAACTTTAAATGCAACAATGTTAAATTATGTGCAATATGTGTTCCTACATAATTCCTTCCAACCCAAAATTAGCATAAAAACAAAAAAATACTGTACCAGATTACAAGAAGAACTTACTTACAATAAAACTAGAAGAGAATAATAAATATGGAGATTATAATACCAATTCAATGCTGACGAGAAGTCGGGCGCAACAGCTACGAAACACACAACCAACATCTTCGGGTTCGTCGCTCAGCTCCGCCTCGCAGTTGCCGGAACCTGCTCCAGACGTGAGTCAAGTGATACCGGCCGCTGCAGTTGCGTCGAGCTCGAGCGACGAATACTTCTCACCGCCGACGACACCACCACCAGTACGTCGACGTGGAAGAGGCCGACCACCGGCCAGTTTAGGACCCCGAGGCCCATCGGCCTCTGATAGGGTCCCCGCTCCCGGTGGAAGTGTGCAGCGCATGAGGTGGACACAAACTGTCAACGAAAATGTCATGCGCGCATACTTTGGGGCTACAGAGGGGGGAAGTAACTTGACTGCGTACCGTGGTCGGATGCTCTCTCTGTTTCAGGTGCTTGAGCCAGCTGTTAACGTGTCGGCGCAACGACTGTCGGATCAGGTGCGGGTCATCCAGCGTAACCATATGCTGGATGACGTCGTACTTGATCGACTACGTCTCGAATCACGGAATAGCCGTGTTACATCTGTTTCGCCTATGGTCGCGGTGCAACTGCAAAATTTACCAAGTGCTTCACCGCGACCCGACTGCGTTGGTGAAGAGGATGATAGCGGGGCTATATCCGTGAGTTCCCAATGCAATGTACAGTTGAGGAGCGCTTTGGAAGATGCTTTCCGGGAGTACCGTTCCGCTCCGCCTGGACTTAGACCACGTTTACCTCGTTTGCCCATGCACAAGAAAAACAAGGCGCTGGTGGGTGCTCTAGACTCGCAGCTGTCAAATTGTTTTGATGGCAGCAAAGACCTCGCCGATACCCACTCAATCTTGTACTGCGCAGCTGTTGCGGCATGTCGTGTGGCTCATGTTAAATTTCCTAACAGTGACAGAGTACCACGACCAAAACCAGCCGTACCAGCTTGGCAGTGCAGGATTGAGCGTCGTATAGGTGAGGCTAGAGCACTCATCGGCAAACTAATCTGTTTCAGGGAGGGCAATACTCGCCCTAGAGTGATGCGCTTTGTGAGGCGGGCGTTCTCGGGGACGGATATTAGTCCTCGAGATTATTTCGCCTGCGTCACAGAGCGTATCGACTTCCTGAAACAGAAGATCTGTGCATGGGCAAACCGTATTCGTCGGTACAGGCGGAGAGTGGAGCGGTACACTCAGAATCGCACATTCCAGAACGATGAAAGGTGGGTCTATAGGGCTTGGGAGCGACCTGACCAAGGTGTGGCTGACACGCAACTACCGGATGATGACGCCATGTGTTCGTTCTGGCGAAGCATCTGGTCGGTGCCTGTCAGTCACACTGAGGGTGATTGGACTAGGGAGGTCGAGCGAGCGTGCGATCATATACCACAAATGGGGGCACTTACCATCAGCCCCCAAGATGTAGCTCGTGCGGTCCGCCCGTTACCTAACTGGAAATCTCCAGGGCCGGACGGGCTACACAACTTTTGGATAAAGTGGTTTCAAAGGTCGCACGCCCGCTTGGCATCCCAGTTCCAGTCGGCCTTACAGTCAGGATCGCTACCCCAGTTCCTAACGACAGGAATAACCCACCTGCTCCATAAATCAGGTAGTACTGCGGAACCCAGAAATTATAGACCGATCACTTGTCTACCGACGGTCTATAAGGTTCTTACATCCATTTTGAGAGCTAAAATTAACAAACACATAGACACCAACTCCATCATGTCTGCCTCTCAAAATGGATGTGGGAACGGGTCCCGCGGTACTAAGGAGCTGCTCCTCATCGATATGACCATTAACCAGCAGGTTCGTCGTTCCCGAAAGGATCTGTCGACATGTTGGATAGATTATAAGAAGGCCTATGACTCGGTGCCACATACATGGCTCATGAGGGTGCTGGAGTTGTATAAAATAGATGCAACTTTACGCACCTTCCTGATGTCGTGTATGGGGCAGTGGAGGACGGTCCTTCGCTATCCAGGATGTCGAAATATCCAGAGGAATAGCGAACCGATAAGGATCGAGCGAGGTATATTTCAGGGCGACAGTTTGAGTCCACTTTGGTTCTGCTTAGCCTTGAATCCTCTAAGCACACTGCTGGAGGATTCAGGTCTAGGCTACCGATTGAGGAGAGGTGGTCAGGTTATATCTCACCTCCTTTACATGGATGACTTAAAACTTTTTGCCCCCAACAATTTGCAACTGATGGAGCTACTGAAGGTAACGGAAACTTTCAGTAGCGCCATCAGGATGGAATTTGGTGTGGACAAATGTGCGGTCATGCATGTAAAGCGAGGGGAGATTGTGGAATCCGTGAGAACCCAACTCTCGGATTCCATACACCTAAGATCTCTCTCCTCACTCGAAACCTACAAGTATTTGGGTATGTCGGAAGCGTTAGGCATCAACGCTGCTGACATGAAACAATCGTTGAGGGAACGTTTCTTTGGCCGCCTGAATAAAGTTTTAAATAGTCTTTTATCAGGCGGAAACAAGGTGCGTGCCTTCAACGGTTGGGTCATGCCGGTTTTGATGTACTCTTTCGGCATACTCAAATGGACTCAGACGGAACTTGACGCCCTGGATAGGAGGGTCCGCACACTGCTGACCGCAAATCGGATGCATCACCCACGGTCATCGGTGATGAGACTGTATATCCCGCGGAAATGCGGAGGTCGTGGCTTCTTAAATGCTAAGACCCTGCACAACCGTGAGGTATGCAGTCTCAGGGAATACTTCCTAGAAGCCGACGTGGGGATGCACCGAGATGTGGTCTCAGTAGATAAGGGCCTCACCCCGCTCTCCTTAGCTAACGAGAACTGGCGCAAACCTGTAGTATTAGATACTAATGACCGCAGGGAGGTATGGCAGAGCAAAGAGCTTCACGGGCGCTTTTACCGGGTCCTACATGGGCCCGATGTAGACTTCTTAGCGTCCGTATCCTGGTTGCGATTCGGTGATCTGTTTGGGGAAACCGAAGGTTTTGTCTTTGCGATTATGGACGAAGTTATGATGACGAACAACTACCGGAAATATATTGTGAAGGACGGCACGGTTGACATCTGTCGGGCATGCCACCGTCCGGGGGAATCAATCCGTCACATTATTTCTGGCTGTTCTCGTCTGGCTAACGGAGACTACTTGCATAGGCACAACCTTGTAGCCAGGATTATCCATCAGCAACTTGCTCTGAAATACAGTCTTGTTGAATCAGAAGTGCCATACTATAGGTATGTGCCCGACCCAGTTCTCGAAAATGGCAATATCACGTTGTATTGGGATCGGTCTATCATCACTGACAGGACTATTGTTGCCAATAAACCTGACATAGTGGTGATAGATCGATTAGAGCGTCGCACGATGATTGTTGATATAGCGGTACCGCATGACGAGAACCTCGTGAAAGCCGAAAAAGATAAGCAAATTAAGTATCTTGACCTGGCTCGCGAGGTTGTCGACATGTGGGATGTGGATACAGCAGTCATTGTGCCGATAGTCGTGACGGCCAATGGCATAATAGCCAAGAGCCTCGATCAACACCTGAGGAGGCTCTCGTTAGGCGGCTGGATCAAGGGCTTGATCCAGAGAGCGGTACTTCTGGACACGGCGCGTATCGTTAGGAGGTTCCTCTCTCAGCAGCCCTGACCGCCGGTAGCTTGGACCCTGTTCCCGATACCGGTGGGCTACTATTTTTTATATTTTTAAATGTTTTTTTTATTTTTGTTTTTATAAAAATATTTAAAAATGTAAATGATATGTTGTACATAAATGGAATAAAGATAATAATAAATAATATAATATATATAAAATATATAAAATAAATAGTAAATAGTATGGAAGTATGGATGCCTATTGGTGTGCATAGGAATATGTCAAATTACAAGTAACCCTGAATTACAGGTTACTTGTAATTTGACATATTCCTTGCTGGGGGGCTAAAACGGTCACAAACTGACAATTCATAATTATATTGTCAGTTTGTGACCGTTTTACGCTTTCTGGACGTCATACCCGTAGTAGCGTTAAAATGCAACAAATTAAATCACCAAATGGTCTACCGATTCGATAGTTTTTGAGTTAGTTAGATTTTTAGTTTTTTTATGAAAAATACAATTGAAAAATGTTTTACGGCGTGACTTTACTTGAATTTAAGTTATTATCATAGCTGATGCCGTAGCTGATCTTTGTTAAAAAACAAAAGTTGAAAAATGCCTAAAACTTTGGAAAAGATCACTAATTAAACATTTTATTTTTCGTAATTTATATTTTTCTTAAACAAAAAGAAACTCGCATACAAACATACGTCAACCCTGAAAACATTACACTCCTTTGGGCAGTCGTGTAAACAAAATATTGAATTTCATCCCGAAGTTTTAGTAAGTTGGTTAGAGTTTTCCCTCCTCCTTTTTCGTTCCGTACCAAAATGGTAAAAAAGGAACCCTTATGGTGTGACTCAGTCTGTCTGTCTGTCTGTCTGTCTGTCTGTCACAGCTGGATATCTCAAGAACTACTAATGCTATCAACTTGAAATTTGGAACAGTTTTAGATGACGTTTGCCCAACTATTTTGCAAATAAGAAAGAAATAAAAATGTTTAATTTTTTTTTTTGCAACAGGAACTGAAAGGGGTTCTTAAAAATTAAAAGTGGAGCAACTAGGGCATGTGGAGTATCATATGAAAGAGCGCTGTTTTCACATTCTTAAACAATTTTTTATTTTTTTTAGGCTTTATTTTTGACTTTTGATGAAAAATGTAAAAAAAATACCGTTCAAAGTGTGCAAAGAGAAAAATCTGAAATAATTCTATGTGATAGAATATTATGTAAAGATTACAGTAAAAATAAAACGATGTCTCTAAATAGCACACTTTTTCAGAAATCGGAACGAAACCCTCGGTGCGCGAGTCCGACTCGCTCTTGACCGGTTTTTTAAATATGTACAACACATTTTTTCTTAATTTTATATCCTACAAAATGTCCACCACTTTATGCTTTTCCTATGCGGACGACATCAAATCACGCCCCGCGTCATCCGATACTCAGATAGTGTTCAAATAAGTTGTTAAGTTGGCATGCGTCGCGTGCGCCGCGCTCCACTGCACATGCTCGGAATTGCGTTGATTGGATTAAATCATTAAACTTATTTGAAATTAATTAGTAGTTTCCTCTTCAATATTGCTTTGCCGGGTTCCGATTACGATAGATACCTTATCTATATCGTATCGCACTAATTGCATCTGTATCTACATCTTTATTGATTGCACACATGCACGGGGTGCGGTCAAAGGCACTGAGTTAGGTACATGCTTTCATCGCTTGATTGGCTTTTGCAATAGCTATGTTATTTTAAAAAAACCGGCCAACTTCTTGGGATAAATTCATCCCAAGAACAAACTTAACATTGTAGTTGAAAAACATGTTATCCTATATCATTAATGCAATAATGATTATGATTTATACATTCCAACTCTAAATGTAAGTACTTATTTTTGTACGCACAATATTCAAAGATTTACCATGATATGTTAAGACCACAGACTTCTTATAGGTTTTCCAATGTACAGGTAAAGAAGCTCTATTTTCTGTATTTTCTTCAAAATTTTAGGCTCAGTAGTTTCGGAGATAAGGGTGGGGAATGGTAAATTTTCGTCTGTTTTCTTAAATAACTTTAAAATAATTTATTTTAAAATTATAAAAAAATATTAAAAATATTTGAGACCCTCATAGTAGCCCTTTCATTTGATATGTCACACGGTATAGTTTGCAAAACATTTTATTTGCACCCCGAATGTGACCCCCATATTCAAAATTCATTCATTTACTTTACCCGTCCGTGTTCGGGTCACAGAAGTTCATAATATGAGTACCAAATTTCAACTTAATCGGCCCATTAGATTCGGAGCAAATTGGCAGTGACCGATGGACAGACAGACACACGAGTGATCCTATAAGGGTTCCGTTTTTACCTTTTGAGGTACGGAACCCTAAAAAGTAAATTTCATTCGAATCCAGATTAGTGAGTGCAGTTTATACAGGGTGGCAGGGACCAACCTGTTACCATGGATTCAGTACATGATTCTGGACATGGATACGCTGGTGAGGAAACCGGCATGTCCTAGAACCAAAAATTCGAAGACATGTGACATCTACCAACACGCACTGGTCCCGCGTGGTGGATGACAGCCCACTACCTGATGAGGCCTGTGTCCTAACAGTGAGAATATTATAGGCTGATTATGTTACGTATGTTAAGATTCAAATCAATGAGTAGCCAAATACTTAATCAATTAGTCAATTAGGCCTCTATTATCTGATTCATTAACATTTTTTAATAGAGGCCCTATTAAAAATTGTTAATGAATCAGATAAAAGAGTTACATTGCACCAACTTGTAGTAACATTGCCACATAGTAAATGGACATTAGTATAAATAAGTGTAAGTGTTCAATTCTTCGATCCGAGCCGCGCCCACAGCGCTCGCTGCGTGCGTACTACCGTGGGCGAAAGTGCTCCACAATGCACTAATATTCCGCGCGGCCAAATTGACAGCTTTTGAATTATGTTGTTGTTTGAATATGCACCCGGGCGGCAGCTTAATTGACAGTCTAAATATTAAATATGTACATATTCACACCTTGTTAGAGAGGTTCATAGTCATAGCTAAAATAATAACAGCCGCACCCTTGCCGCAGTTGGTTCGTGGATGGGTGACCATCCTTTACATATCGTGACCCTTCCGTGCCTCGGAGAGCACGTTAAGCCATTTGGTCCCGGTTGTTATTCATAGATCTTTGACAGTCGTTAGGTACGTGTTGTCAGAAACCCAAAATGTCTGACAACCAGTCTAACGGTACGGTGACACCTGGTGACACCAAAACCGAATAATCGGACGATTTCGTGTCGGAACTATTTGGATGACAGTCGCGGCCGTTCATCTTGTACACTGTGCACGGCTAAGGTATAGAGGTTTTCAAAATAGAGGATTTTGAAGAAATGTAGGTAAATATACCTACATTTCTTCAAAATGAGACTGACGACAAATCCAAACAAGTTCAGATTCAACGGTTAATTGGTTATTGTCGGGCGTCGTCGGTACGCGCTCGCATTCTTTTACATACGTTTGTTTCGATCAGCCGAATTCGACCGGCGATGCCCGAGCATACTTCGGGTGATGACGGATTTGGTGTAACCGTACCGTTACCAAGAGGTATCGTGTTACCAGTAACTAGGTTGTGGAAGTCAATAGACAGTCAATCCATGTAAAATACTGGTATTCAACTGTTTTCGGTTCTAGACTGGAAGCCGACCCCAACATAGTTGGGAAAAGGCTAGGCAGATTGATTTTATTCACACCTTGTAAGAGTATTTACAAATTGAATACTCAGGCTGACGTATTGTTCGTAGGCAGAAACGTTCATTAATTTTGTTTAGTGATTTATCGAGTGTTAAACACTTACCTACGTCATGCTTAGGTCATCACATTTGCCACAGCTATATAACAAGCATAGTTAATGCGACATTTCGAATCAGCAATCATCATTGAATCAATCAATCTGCCTAGCCTTTTCCCAACTATGTTGGGGTCGGCTTGCAGACTAACCAGATTGAGGTGAATACCAGTATTTTACATGGAGCGAGTGCCTAATAAGACCTCCACGAAGCAGTTAGTTTTAATTATGTAAATACATATTTCAATCATATTTTGATCAAGATACAACTTAACATTGATCTGCAAATTGCAAAAAAAACGAAAAAAAATTTCAATTTCGCGGGCTACGGATCAACCTTAAAAGACAATTATAAATTTTACTCAGTAACAGAGGAAAGCCAATTTCGAAAAGTCCCTAAACATTTTCGTGGTCATTGTACACCGGGTCGCTATCAAACACAAAGCGTTGCTGTAAGCCGGCTGGTGGCCGCCGCGAGATAAGGGTTATGTAACGCACGCAAGGTAAGTAGCACCACTTTCATTCTCAACCGATACAATAATAAATTTCACTGCTTTATACAAATACCTAAATATTTATGTATAACGTTTAGTGAAATGAATATTGTATATTTTTGTATGCTCATAAAAAGGTAGACATTTTCTTTTTAGATAGGTAGGTATTTGAGGAAAGCTTTTATTTTAATTTGTTATACAAATTGTGAGAATTTACAAGATATTTTGCATTATTATGGGGCTCCATTAAGAGTCTTCTGGCTGAACTCATGACTTTCTTATTTCAAATAGGCACTTATAGAACTTTTGAACGTTTAAACTTACAAAAAAAAATTGAATTGATTGTAGTCCAAAAGGTAGGTTCATATGGAGAAGAATGGGTAACAAACTCCACTGTTACTTTTTGAAATTGTTTTACAATATTATTATTACCTATATTCGGCAAAGCCGGTCAGAAATATAATAGAATTATATTTTGCCGCCCGACCGTGCCGATTCGTGCTGAATTATGGCGAATCATGCCGACCCGAATGGCGAACAAGTGTCTACATAGCACGCACGCTTATCATTCTATACAGGGTGTAAGTATAAACAGTGGCAATATTTTAAGGGGTCATTGTACTCATCATTATGAACAACTTTTACTATGGGACCAAACCTGAAATCGCAAAAAAACAGCTGTTCAGTCACTAGGTACCTACATTTATGTTTACATAATTCGTCAAAATGTAGGGTGCAGCTGATTTTATTTTCGCAATTTCAGGTTTGGTCCCATAGTTAAAGTTGTTCATAATGATGAGTACAATGACCCCTTAAAATATTGCCACTGTTTATATACTTACACCCTGTATACTTATTTTTCATGTTTAAATACATATTATATTATATAAGGTTTAGCTAACATTTTTCGGGACTGACTGAAGTTTGGCTGTGTATTGTACTTCGTTGTGTTGTGTGCAGACTGTGACAAGTCGATGCCTCATCTAAATACGTAGACAGAGTCTAATATCTCACTAATACCTACACAGTAGATACTTCTTTTTGAGTATTCATCGCTACATAGGTACATTTGATCGATCGACGATACGTCACGAGTCTTACGACGACGAGACTTCATATATTTCCATACATTTTACTTCCCCGTGTTATCGTGATGCCGTGAATGTACACGATAATATCGTCACGTTAGAAATTATAAATGATCACAAAGGCTGATTAGTAAAACAACGTAAACGGTCGCATGAATAAATTGTAACAACATTCTTTAGCAACATTATTAAAATTAGTATAACTAAGTAGGTACAATACTACAAACACAAACAACCTCCAAATTCTCAAAATATCATAAATTCCGACAGATCGAGATATAAACACACTTGTTAGTGCGTGTTACCCCACGATAAATTAGCAAAATAGCCCTCGAGCTGGCAACCCAGCCGGTCAAGAGTATCCGACAGATATTGGGCCAAATGCGGTGGGCGTGGGGCCTGTTACCGTGAGTCGGTTAGGCGGTACCTTGATGTTGATGGCAATACACTGCGAAGTTAGTAATGGGCAGTGTAGCTACCTGGACGTATGTGCCTACTTCCTAGGTCCTAGGTCCTCGATAGTTCCATACTAATCCATAGATAGGTACTAATATTAGGTAGGTATATGTAAGTTTAATGTTAATGTACACTTATGTACAGGTTTATACCTACCTTCCGGAATAATTATCTAACTAAATGGTGGTGACATCCGCATAAAAATCCGTTGTGTAGTTTCGATTTTTATTTTATTTTATACTTACTAGCGTACCCGACAGACGTACGGGGTTTTAGGGTTCCGTACCAAAATGGTAAAAAGGAACCCTTATGGTGCGACTCAGTCTGTCTGTCTGTCCGTCTGTCACGGCTAAAAATCTCAAGAACTAGTAATGCTATCAACTTGAAAGGAACAGTTTTAGGTGACGTTTGCCCAACTATTTTGCAAATAAGAAAGAAATAAAAATTTATAAGTACTTATGCTTTTTATGCAACAGGGACTGAAAGGGGTCTTAAAAATTCGAAGTGGGGTTGCTAGGGCTCAAACATTTAAAAAAGATACCGTGACCCTGGCATAGGCAACTGAAGGAACACGGGTGGGTTTTAGTCAGTAAAAGTCTGACACGCCCTTAAAAAAGAAAAGAGACAGCAATATAATACTTTTTCTAGGTTATGTGGTATGAGAAATGAAGTCTTCCATATTTTGGACTTAAACTGTCAATACATACGCACAATGCAAAAACTGTCCAAAAAAGTTAAACTAATCGACGCAAGATAACTTTTGTAACGGTGAAAGCACTTTGTTTGACTAACATTCAAAAGTTCGCCAAGCAAAAGTACGGCACGCAATAAGAGATAGACAGAAGATACGATGCTTTGTCTCAATTTTCCTATTAATTTTGTATATATGTGTCTCACCTCACTTCCACACTTCACACTGTAATCATGGCAACGTCTAGAGGTTCAATATCTTTGGTCGGGACTGATGCTTTTTTTTTCTATCAAATCTTTAATGCATGATACTTACACATTTTATTGCAAATATTCAAGTTGATTTATATCCTGATTGTACTTATTTATAATAAAAAAAAAATGTTAATTAAAACATGTGTAACATAGTTTTAATTCCTTGGATGTATAAGTTACACGATAGCTTTATTAAACACCGGAATTGAGTTATTGATATGACGGCGTTTAATATATAGGTATACATATTTACATATTATAGTTAGCGAGATACTTGGTTATTAACCCGTGGAATGTCGAATGAACACCATTGGTTCAAAAGGTAAAACTTTATAGGTATATTTTCCATATTATTTTTTTATTTAAGTTTCTGTCTACCCCCATGGAAAGAAGGCGTCTGTTTATGTATGTATATAAACTAAAGAACGCTATAAATGCGTTTGAATGATATTCAAAGCACTGATCAGTATCCGTATCAGAAAGGCACTTCGTTACGAAGCCCAACAGTGGTCTTAGTGCGAGTTTTTAAACTTACTCGATCACGTTAACGTAAACGTCAGTTTGTACTGAAAATGAATAAGCGCCGCCTGGTGACTATAATGGGAAACACAATTATTCCATACGAATTGACATACGTCAACGTTAACGTAAACGCGATCGAGTAAGTATAAAAAACTCGCACTAAGCCCTCTGAAAATGAATAAGCGCCACCTGGTGACTATAATGGGAAACACAATTATTCCATACGAATTGACATACGTCAACATTAACGTAAACGCGATCGAGTAAGTATAAAAACTCGCACTAAGCCCACAGGTATATTCATTCAATAAGCTATAATTCAGGGCATTCGGCCTTTAAATGTGATTGACCTACATTTTGACCTTTTACACCACACCCTAAGCCATTGCCAATTGGTGTGCAACCTATTTATTTACTAATCTACGTAACACGAGCACACATAGTTTTCTAATCATTAAATATATTGCAATATTAAATATTTGTATCTACATATACACATGTCTATAAATAAAAGTCGCTTTTCGTGTCTGTCTGTGTGCCCGCGTTGCGTTGTTCTTCTAATGCCCGGGCCACATTAACATCAAACTCAATGCCCATAAACGCCATAAACATCGCGGTAGTTAAATTCGGTCATACCTATTATCGCGGTAAGTCGTGGCTACACCTACGGCTAACGCCCTTCAACGCGATAATCAACAGCACATCTTTCTCGGTCACTGTCGGACTGAAAAGAAAGAGAAGCGCGATGACACAACGCTTGCAAAATATGAAGTAATTACCGATTTACAAAATCTAGGGATTGGACTAAAAAAGTAATCACATGAAATCATTCCTTATTATTTTGTAAAGAACTGTAAGTATTAAATTTATGAACACCTTGAATGAAAACTGTAGGAGTAATTATGGTAAAAACTCGAAAAAATTTACAGAAATAGACCTGGGTTTAGCCTTTTTTTTTCTTTAGTTCTACAAACTAAAATATATGTGACGGCGGGAACGTGGGCACAGAGATAGGTGGTTCATCTCTCCGACCCTGTGGTAAGGGTTCCATTGCGTGGGTTACTCAGGCAAACCAATATGATGCTGTGGCAGGACTATTACTGAAGAGTATACAGAAGTAATGACTAGGTATAGGTACTGTGAACTTGATAGGTTCGATGGTAGCGTGTGCCTCTTTCGAGCTCTCGATCCAGTCTCTCCACAGAGTATGCTCGCACACCTCCCAACGACCCCGTCCTCGTGCGGCGACCAAACGATACTGGCGCCACACAGCGTTCACCGTACGTACTAAACGAACAACCAATCAGAGCTAAGCTTGACTTGTACTAAGAAATCAACTGAGTGACGTACTATCGCTAAACTATCGTTCGTGACGACATATGTATTCTAGATTATTGTGTATTTTTTTCTATCAAAAGGTGCTATACCTAGTTACTGTAAAAAATGGAAACAAAGTTAGTTATTTTCGCCGTATTTTAGGGAGATGCGCTAAGGTAGCCGGCGAAATTCAAATTTTCTTAGGTTTTGGCAATTTCCGGGTCAGTGGGTTACGGCCGAGAATCATATTTTAATTAACATAGGTGCATGTTAATTAAAATATGATTCTCGGCCGTAACTAACATGGCTTTACACTACAGAATTATAATAATTAGAATCAGCAATACAACTCCATAAGTTAGAATTGACCTCAAACCTCATGATTTCATGAAATCGTTAGATTTGAATTTCGCGGGCTACCTTAGCGCATCCTCCTAAAACAATGGCCACAAAAGGGATGAATGAAAGGCAATTGCATGCAGCTGAGATGAGAATGCTAAGAGGGATGTGTGGTGATAGAATAAGAAATGAGTAGGTACATAAGCGGAAGTCTGAAAGTGGCACCGGTGACTGAAAAGTTGTGCGGCAATCGGTTGTCATAGTATGGGCATGTGATGCGGAGGAATGAGGAAAATGCCGTGAGAAAATTTTTGAGTATGAATGTCGATGGCTATAAGAGTAGGTAGGGGAAGACCAAAACAACGATGGATGGACTGTGTGAAAGATGATATGGCTAGAAAGGGTGTGACTACCGAGTTGACGACTAATAGAGAGTTATGGAAAAAGTGGACATGTTGCGCCGACCCCAAATAATGACTATTAATAATGATGACTATTGATGATTGACCCTATACAGGGTTATTGGTAAAACACTAGCAACCTCTTAAGGGGTCATTGTACTCATCATTATGAACAACTTTTACTATGGTACCAAACCTGAAATCGCGAAAAAAAAATTAGCTGTTCAGTAGGTACATACACCAACAAACAAACCCATACAACAAACATCAAACTCTACATCAAATTCGTCAAAAGGTAGGGAGCAGCTGATTTTTTTTTTGCGATTTCAGGTTTGGTACCATAGTAAAAGTTGTTCATAATGATGAGTACAATGACCCCTTAAAAGGTTGCTGGTGTTTTACCAATAACCCTGTAGGTATACAATATATTATAAAAATATATACAAGAATAATCATGAAACAAGATCAAATAACTATAATATTGATGTAGAAGTGTTCTAGTTATTTATGCAACTGTTGTATAATAACGGGTATTAAAACACGAATGTGGTATACCACATTAGTGCTTTAATACCTAATTATGTACAGTTGCATACAAGACTTTATCTACACCCATCATGAATCCTGTATAAAAGGTTCTGAAACCACAGGGTAGGTATTGTACAATGTTGTAAGAACTCTTATGTATTTTCATGGAAAGTTTAATTGTTGAGTATCTAATACAAACAAAGTATGTACTTAGGTATAGGTAATAATAGAATTTTATTAAAACGCACAACCCTTTAATAAGGGGTCATTGTACTTATCATTATGAACAACTTTTACTATGTGACCAAACCTGAAATCGCGAAAACCACTCACTCACCACCACACTCACTTCACTCACTCACCACACTCACTCACTTACACTCACTTCACTCAACTCACTCACTCACCACTCACTCACCACCACACTCACTTCACTCTCTCACCACACTCACTCACTTACACTCACTTCACTCAACTCACTCACTCACCACTCACTCACCACCACACTCACTTCACTCACTCACCACACTCACTCACTTACACTAGCTTCACTAAACTCACTCAATCACCACTCACTCACTTCACTCACTCACCACTCAATCACTCACTCACTTCACCCACTCACCATTCACTCACTCACTTACCTCACCCATTCACCACTCACTCACTTCACCACCACTCACTCACTCACTCACCCCAATCACTCACTCACCACTTCACCCACACAAACAAAGCAAAACAATATCGGCTGTTCCCTACATTTTGACGAGATAAAAATTCATAAAGATACCACGTGAGTAAGTAAGGGATCGAAAAAGAAAAGGAGTTGCATAATTAAATTCAGTACAACATAAGAACACCCGTTTGGTTACTATGACACTGGCTGTTTTAATGTTGGCAATAAGCTAACTGTTTCAGAAACTTTTATAGAGGATTTATAGCATGGGTGTAGATAAAACAATTTATGTGTTTTATCGATAACGAAGGTATCTATTATTATAAATAATAATACCTTCGTTTTACGTAAATGGACTCAGATACCAGAATATTTTAGCCATATTTATAACACATTAATTCTACGGCAAATGTCTCTGACACTATGCTAATTTAATTTGTGATAAAATATTGATTTCTATGTAATTTTCAATTAAGCTTTATATACGAAATATTTATTAATCTAGTCGGTTCCATTGTAGGTAATTGGTCGTTTATTTGATATTATGAATTGGAACAGTGCATTATTGAATACTAGCGACCGCCCCCTGCTTCGCACGGTTTTTACGACTTGACAATCACATTGAGTTTTATTTATTATAATTTAGTGTAAGTTGTATATTATTAATGTATTAGGTACACACACCCTTAGAGGTACCATCCGGAATAAATTCTATAAATGACGGATGAATTGAAACCTTACTAAAATCCGTTGCGTAGTTTAGCAGAACAATGCGATCATACAGACAGACAAGAAAAGCGACGTTAATTTATATGAATATGAATAGATAGGTAGGTATACAACGTGTAACGTTAAATGCGCAAAACCTCTTAAGGGGTCATTGTACTCATCATTATGAACAACTTTTACTATGAGGCCAAACCTGAAATCGCGAAAAAAAAATCAGCTGTTCAGTACATTTTGACGAATTATGCGAACATAAATGTACTGAACAGCTGATTTTTTTTCGCGATTTCAGGTTTGATCCCATAGTAAAAGTTGTTCACAATGATGAGTACAATGACCCCTTAAGAGGTTTTGCGCATTGAACGTTACACGTTGTAGAACTCACTTTATAATGTAGCTCAGAACACATTTTTGCATTTACGTAAGGGTATTTATTTACCCACGTAAATGTACGTAGGTAAATACATAAGGTATATTTAAGTAAGGCCGTACATTTATCCGGTTAAGCTACGCTTGCCGCGGTTGGTCCGTGGATGGTTGACCATCTTTACATACCGAGACCCCTCCGTGCCTCCTTGGTCTCAGCTGTCATTCGTGGATCTTTGACAGAAGCCCGAAAGTCTGACAACCAGTCTTACCAAAAGGGTATCGTATTACCCAGTAACTGGGTTGTGGAGGTCAGATAGGCAGTCGCTCATGTAAAAAACTGGTTTTCAGATGTATTCGGTTAGACTGGAAGCCCTTTACATATCTATGTAAAGGGTTACCTTTACCTTTACTTACCTACCTACCATAAACACATAGGTACTGTAAACCAGCAGCACCAGCTCTTAAACAAGAAAGTGCCTGGTATTTTTTATTAAACTTTGATATTAGTCTTAGCTATTAGTCGCGTTTGGCGGACACATTGCTATACCTTATTCTTTCCTCACCCCACATGCTAGGCTAAGATTTTTTTTACAAAATGAAAAGTTTATTGTATGGGGATCCCCTTTAATTTTTTAACTTTATTTTATTTTTATTATTGCTTGATAAAGCCGTAATAGAAATACACAATCCGTGAACGTGTGATGGACGGACGGACAGACGGATGGATGGACAGCATAATCATAATCATAAATCATAAAATCTTTATTTTTCTCATTCAGTATTACAGGCACTAGATATTATATGCACAATCTTATATAGAGAAAGGTGTCTGAAGTAGGAGGGCCCTGAGTTACAGATCACCCGGCTCTTTTGTTACACATGTTACATTACAAAATGGTTAGTCAAGATATACTTTCAATGAAATGTACAAATTATAAGTAGATATATTATTATTAACAGCGGAGGCTTATTAATGATAATAGGCAAGCTTATCTGGTTTTGTTACCTCTGACATGCGGCCCACTGTACCTACGCACTAATCACTAAGGGGATAGGTACATCGATAATTTTATGTTACCTACTACTTTATCGTCTACTGTTGTACTAAACCCGAAACATGATTACTTAAATTTTTGTTCGATAGAAAGAAACAAAGTAGCACCGTCTATTTTCTGTTATATACGATTATACATAAACAGTTCCTTATTGTGCAGTAAAATTTGCTATAGCGAAGGTATTTAAATATGTTACGAACTTACTAAACTAAAAATTAATGTAAGTAAGTATAGCATTTTGCCATAAATCTACATTTTAAACGAAGCGCGTTTAGTTCTGGTGCGCGTGAGAGTCTTCTGTCTCTCTCGCGTCAAACTAGACAGCCATAACGTTATTTCCCTTACACACCGAGCTAAACGACGCATATAAATTATAAAGAAAATATTCATCCGAAGAAGTACTTAGTTATTTTTCCATTCTATCTGTTCACCAAGCTACACAAAGTAATCAAGTTTATAAAAACAATAAAGTAGGTAACTTTACGTTCGAAAAGGAACATTATGAAAAGGAAAATAAATAAGGAAATGGCTTGTTATGGATATTCAGGTTAGGTATAACTAGTATACTTACACATGTTGATATAGGTACCTACCTACAGATAGTCAGCTACTATTACGGAGTGTTGCGAAATTCCCAATTCGATAGCGCTAGTTATTTTTGTTATTAGGTACCTCCTAAATTGCACAAGTTAATAAAATATGTTGTTATTTTATTGTTAGTGCGTTGGAAGTATCCAGTTTTGAAATTTAGTTTAGTGCGACATCGCTACGGGAGCACATCTTTAGAAGGAGGTTAGTGACAGGATAAATTGTTTTTTAAATACAAACGGAAGTGTTTACGGTACATTGCGGTTGCCTTAGTTAGGATCTAATATTCCTTGCCTTGGTTAGGTTGCCTTTGGTTGCCTTGGTTAGGATCTAATATTATAAATTTATTAATTTGATACCTCCACGCATTCCTGAGAAAAAGGGTCCTGCCAGACTGACAGGGTTACCTCCAATAGTTAGAAAACACTTGGACCACCCTCTTGACCACAAATGGTCGCTCCCCCGTCCAGAAGTTCGCTACAGACAGTAATCCTTCATCTCCAACTCCACGAAGAGACCACCGCCTGTACCCAGTATACACCACAAGGTGGTCTTCTGGCACCGCACCCCTTAGCTTAAGCCCTGCAACCATTTCACGTAAACAACCAGTTTAGCTTGAGCCCTGCAACTATTCATAATATTATTAAATTACTAGCTTCTGCTCGCGACTTCGTCCGCGTAAAATTTCTTGTCCCCCCCCCCATCCCCACCCACCCACTAACCCCCACGCATCGCATCGCAACGACTGCCCGCGCTATTACTTCGTTTGCGCTTAGCATCCTTTCTGACATTTTTTATTTTTGCTCGACTCCTAAGGGCCCTAGCGTGATGTTAAATGATAAATGATAAATGATAAATGATAAATGATAAATGATTTATTTTCTGTAAGTAGGTTTGTACAAACACTTTTACACGTCAAACATATTTTTTTTTAAACTAGATGAGTCGGTTAAATAGCCTATATCCTTCCGCATCGCCTGCCCGCGCTATTACTCCGCGCTCGGCTTCTAGGGGCCCTAGCGTGTTGTTAAATAGCCTATATCCTTCCGCATCGCCTGCCCACGCTATTACTTCGCGCTCGGCTGCCAGGGGCCCTAGCGTGATGTTAAATAGCCTATATCCTTCCGCATCGCCTGCCCACGCTATTACTTCGCGCTCGGCTGCTAGGAGCCCTAGCTTGATGTTAAATATCCTATATCCTTTCGCATCGCCTGCCCACGCTATTACTTCGCGCTCGGCTTCTAAGGGCCCTAGCGTGATGTTAAATAGCCTTAGATATCCTTCCGCATCGCCAGCCCGCGCTATTACTTCGCGCTCGGCTTCTAAGGGCCCTAGCGTGATGTTAAATAGCCTATATCCTTCTGCATCGCCTGCCCGCGCTATTACTTCGCGCTCGGCTCCTAAGGGCCCTAGCGTGATGTTAAATAGCCTATAGCCCTCCTCAAGAACTTGGTTATAAAATGCAAAAAGATTTTTTTCAAATCCGACTGGGGTAGTTCCAGAGATAGCGCGTTCAAACAAACTTACAAAAAAACAAACTCTTCCGCTGTATTCCACCGACATTATTGAAATAATAAATCTCGCAATTCAGAAAAATTACTTATTTGCACAACGCCATCTATAGTTAAAATTGATAAAACGTCCGCACTAAACATGTTTGCTCAAGAGCGAGCGAGCGGTATAAATTAAAGTTATTTAGCGTTTTAGTAATTTTATATTATTTCCGAAACTGTATGACCAATTGCCATACTGCTGTAAAGGCCAAATCTTATCTCCATGATGTCCTTGTGATCATAAAATAACTTATTTTGATAAGGATTAATGTGTTGTTGTTTAAATAATCATCCAAACGTAAGTATGTCTAAAAAATACTTTTTTAAAACAATAAAAGATGTATAAAAGGTAAAATATAAAAGATAGAAATATGGTGTCGCGGACTTTTTTGTAGAATTATTTAAGACGGACCAGACTGCCATACATTGTTTTCAATTTTAAACAACCGTTTAGGCAGCGCATGCAAAAAAGTCTGTTTAAAGACGTATTTCTTTCCCACTTGTTAGACAAAAATTGTGATAGCTCGGCTAATATGCATGATATAAATATAATTTATAGCCTATAGCACTCAGGAATAATGTAGCATTCTACCGGTGAAAAAATTTTTAGAATTGGACCATTACTTTCGGAGATTACCCCCTACATACGAACTTACAAACATACAAACTTACAAACAAATTTTACCTCTTTATAATATTAGTATAGAAGTATAGATAAGTATACTAGCGAACCCGACAGACGTTGCCCTGTCTGAACTATCCTAGAACCCGACTGCAGCGCCACCTACCGGTTCCAATTGTGCTTTCAAAACATCCACGAACTTATTCAAATATACACACAAAATTTCATCCAAATCAGTCCAGCCGTTGTTATACTACGTTTTATCCGTTTTTTTAAGTATCCTATGTCCGTCTCCTGGTTCTAAGCTACCTCCCCACCAATTTTCAGCCAAATCGGTTCAGCCGTTCTTGAGTTATAAATAGTGTGACTAACACGACTTATCTTTTATAGGTATACTAGCTTTTGCCCGCGGCTTCGCCCGCGTAGATGTCGGAGAATATTCCATAGGAAGTAGGAACGATCATGTGGAAAACATAGAGTCGTCCGTTATAACTATGCAAACTCAAATCGCTACGATTTAACGTTGCCGTGTATAGCTTCCAGTCAGCATAATTTTTTCCGACATCTTCAACAATTATAGTCATATTTCAGACAATTTATAAAAAACCATAATGAATCACTCCGTCCATTGGTGAAAACCGTATGAAAATTCATTCGTCGTAAAAACGTCGAATGAAATAAAGACTAAATGTTACCTCAAGATACGAACTATGACTACATCTCCAATCCCTTAAATCTCTTTAAAAGAGATAAGTACACAAACATTTTAATATTATTTGTGAATTTTAAAATCAACCCATATTGTACCCCCTTATGGGATCATTTTTTAAAAACGCTGTAACACATGTTTCTTTATTTTCTACCAAAAGCCATAAAAGCATAAAGAATTTTCATATCCCTAACTTATGAAATGTTGGGTTTCCCATACAAACTTTCATCCCCTATATCACCCCCTGTAGAATTATTGTTCAAGACAATAAGTAGCCTTTGTTCTTCCCCAGGATGCTATCTATAGTCTTGCCAAATTTTAACGAAATCCGTGCAGTTTTGTGAATTTTAAAATCAACCCATATTTTACCCCCAGGGATGATTTTTCAAAAACGCTGGACCGCATATTTCTTTATTTCCTACCAAAATCGTAAACTTGAATTTTCATAAATATCACTAACTTAAGAAATGCTGGGTTCCCCATACAAACTTTCATCCCCTATATCACCCCCCCTAGGATTATTTTTGAAAAAAAAAATAGCCTATGTCCTTCCCCAGGATGCTATCTATAGCCTTGCCAAATTTTATCAAAATCCGTTCAGTGATTTAGGCGTGAAAAGGTAACAGACAGACAGACAGACAGACAGAGTTACTTTCGAATTTATAATATTAGTATGTTTGGAGGCATGAGGAACAGGGTGTAAAGTTCACTCATCCTCTATTGAAAAGGGAGGATCCTCCGACCAGACGGGTGTTGTGTCTGGTGGGCTACTGCCCGACGGTTGATGTCGGGACGTTGTATATATGCTAGTCGCGTAGTAAACTCTAATTGCGCGATGCAGGATTGCGTGACGTCGTCATTGATGCGTAGTTCATATGTGGCGGTGTGTCGCGGCATCTACATGCCGCCACATCACCCCCCTCCGGAGACCGGAGGTCGATAGTGGGCTGAGTCGTGTATCTTGCGATGCTTGCCAGTGCCAGTTGTAGTTCCAGTGAGTCGGAACCGGATGCCGCATAGTTCACGGTGAGTCGGAACTGTCTGCGGTGATACCCCAGTGAGTCGGGGTGGCGCTGCATTATGCTCCAGTGAGTCGGAGTGTACAGCGCTGGGTTGAGGCTGAAGGTGATGACCAGGAATGCGCGTCCGCTGCATGCTGTGGTCAGGATACCTGTTGAAGCCGTGGATGCTGGCTGGCTGTGTGACTCGCCGCTCGAAAGCTTGAGGAAGTGATGCTTGATGACGTCACGCTGAAGGAGTTGCACGAAGGCTGCGCTGACGTTCATGCTCGGGGTCACCAGTTTAGAGGCATGAGGAACAGGGTGTAAAGTTCACTCATCCTCTATTGAAAAGGGAGGATCCTCCGACCAGACGGGTGTTGTGTCTGGTGGGCCACTGCCCGACGGTTGATGTCGGGACGTTGTATATATGCTAGTCGTGTAGTAAACTCTAATTGCGCGATGCAGGATTGCGTGACGTCGTCATTGATGCGTAGTTCATATGTGGCGGTGTGTCGCGGCATCTACATGCCGCCTATTTCTTTATTTCCTACCAAGAGCATAAATTAGAATTTTCATATTCCTAACTTAAGAAATGCTGGGTTTCCCATACAAACTTTCATCCCCTATATCACCCCCGCCCCCCCTAGGATTATTTTTGAGAAAAAAAGTGACCTATGTCCTTTCCCAGGATGCTATCTACAGCCTTGCCAAATTTTATCAAAATCCGTTCAGTGGTTTAGGCGTGAAAAGATAACAGACAGACAGACAGACAGACAGACAGAGTTACTTTCGAATTTATAATATTAGTATGTATAAATACTAGCGGACCCGACAGACGTTGTCCTGTCTGAACGATCCTAGAACCCGACTGCAGGGCCACCTACCGGGTCCAATTGTGTTTTAAAACCATCCAGGAACCCATTCAAATATACCTACATACAAAACATCTAAATTGGTCCAGCCGTTGTTATACCAAGTTTTAACCGATTTTTTTTTAAGTATACTATGTCCTTTTCCTGGTTCTAAGCTACCCCCCACCAATTTTCAGCCAAATCGGTTCAGCCGTTCTTGAGTTACAAATAGTGTAACTAACACGACTTTCTTTTATATTATAGATATAGATAGATAAAGATTTTATTTACCGATGAAAACTTATGCCATCTTTTTTACATGGTTATTGGTAAAACACCAGCAACCTCTAAAGGGGTCATCTGCTCATCATTATGAACAACTTTTACTATGGGACCAAACCTGAAATCGCGAAAAAAAAGTAGCTGTTCAGTACATCGATTTTTTTTTCGCGATTTCAGGTTTGGTCCCATGGTAAAAGTTGTTCATAATGATGAGTACAGTGACGAGTCTTCAGGGGTTTCTGGTGTTTTACCAATAACCCTGTATAGCTACCCACACCATATAATTGAACAGAGGGGCAATTCCCGTATTTTTAACAACGCAACGTTCGCAATTCATCTCAGTCTCCATCTGTCAAAAATTGTATAGCATTTAACTAGATTTTTGACATTTGATTGTCGTCAGCATGGCTTGCCGCAGTTGGTCCGTGGATGGGTGGCCATATTTACATACTACTCCTCCGTGTCAGAAAGCACGTTAAGCCGTTGGTCCCGGCTGTCATTCGTGGTTCTTTGACAGTCGTTATGGGTCGTCAGTAACCCGAAAGTCTGACAACCAGTCGTACCAAGGGGTATCGTATTATTATCCAGTAACTGATGTGTTGTGGAGGTCAGATAGGCAGTCGCTCCATGTAAAATACTGGTATTAAGCTGCATCCGGCTCCAACATAGTTGGGAAAAGGGTAGGCATGCAGATTGATTGATTGTCGACTTTAATTTGAACGAACGAGAATTGGCTTTCTGGAACTCAGAATTGTTTTTATTTACCTACTTATGCAGAAATGTTTTAAGAGGTATCAAAATGACCGCGTGTGCAGAGATCCAATAACTGGTCAAAACTATAAAAAGAAAATTTAGAAACTAAAACCCGACTACTGAAAAATCACGCTCTAAAAAGTATGAAACAAGAAAACATTCTCATCTGAAATTAGATGTGCGTATGGATTGAGGGCCCGTTTTTTGAACCCTTGCGAAACGAAGTAAGACTTATAGGGGATTTAGTTAAAAATAGTAAAAACTTAAAGCAAAGGTCCATAAATTTCTTAAACGTGAATTAAAACTTTTACGATTAAATAACTTGGGCGCTCAATCCAGACGCTTGCATAAAGTGGCATAGTCTAAATCTCAGTAAGTACTATCTCTGGGTTAATAATTTTTATTCAAGAATTTAGTTAAGAATTTCTTAAATATTTTAAGAAATTCTCAAATCTGTAGAATATGACATTACAGATTTATGGGGATATATCTAGGGCCCTCAATTCAGTATTGTCTGTACTGAGGAATCTGCAAAACATGAATTTATCAGAAGAAATACATAAATACGACTTTAACATATTTTACTTAGATATATAGGTGAATTAGTTAAAAAGAAATAATGACACAAAAGTTAGAAGTGTTCAGAAGTAAATGAAAGTCGAATTTTACTAAAACGTCTGAACTGAGAGCGCAATATTTTCGGCTTTATTGACTAGGCTCGACCTCGTAGATGAACACAAATTAGAATAAGATTTTTAATTATTTCTTAATTAAATTGTAACATGTCGTCCGTCCTTCTAAATATTATACTTTAAGAGAAAATTGATTTTTAACTTTTTATATGAGAAAAATTTGTAGGGTGACCATAATGTTCATAGTAAGTACCTGTACATTTTGTAAAGCGCAGTCGAAAAGTCATAATATTTGCAGCTAAAAGTATTAGATAGGTACCTACTATTTACAATTTTATTTTCTTTTTTTTAGTTGCTTAAAGCAAATAAAAAAAAAACATTTATTTAGCTTTAACAGTGTTTGCATAAAATGAAATGTATGAATGGAAGGTATGGAAGATTCGGAGCAAATTGGCTGTGACAGACAGACAGACAGACAGACACACGAGTGATCCTGTAAGGGTTTTCAGTGTCCAGACATCCAGAAGCACCGCTTTCTGAATCAGGTCCTTAATCCAGCTGCCCAACGAGAGCCCCCTTAGGTGCATGTTGGTCGAGGCTCTTGACAATTATGCCATTAGCTGACACGACTATCGGCAAAATGATCGTTGAGTCCACATCCACAATGTGGGATGTGGACTCAACGACTCGTGAGCCAAGTCAAGTATCTTGACTTGGCTCACGAGGTTGTCCCTCGTGAGCCAAGTCAAGATACTTGATTTGTTTATCTTTCTCGGCTTTCACGAGGTTCCCGTCATGCGGGACCGTTATGGCAATAATCATTCGCGCTGCTCTACTCGATCCACCACCATTATATAAGGCTTATTGGCAACAATAGTCCTGTCAGTATGATGGATCGATCCCAGTACAATATGATATTTACATTTTTGAAACTGGGTCGGGCACATACCTACCTATAGTACTGTACTTCCGATTCTACAAGGCTGTACTTATTTCAGAGCAAGTTTCTGATGGATTATCCTGGCTACAAGGTTGCGTCTATGCAAGTACTCTTCGTTAGCTAGATGAGAACACCCGGAGATTGATTCTCCCGGACGGTGGCATGCGCAACAGATGTCAACCGTGCCGTCTTTCACAATATATTTCCGGTAGTTGTTCGTCATCATTTCTTAGTCCATAATCGCAAAGACAAAAACCTTCAGTTTCCCCAAAGAGATCACCGCGCAGCCAGGCTACGGACGTTAGTATATCTACATCGGGTCCATATAGGACCTGGAAAAAGCATCCGTGAAGCTCCTTACTCTGCCATACCTCCCTGCAATCGTTAGTGTCAAGCACTACGGGCTTATTGCGCCAGCTCTCTTTACCCAAGGAGTGCGAGGTGAGGCCCTTGTCCACCGCGATCACATCTCGATGCATCGCCACGTCGGCTTCTAGGAAATATTCCCTGAGACTGCATATCTGCATTATTACTATTAATCTAATATTTGTAATAAATTTAATAATTGAAATATTTAACTTCCAGCTCATAACAATGCCGCCGGTGACGCTAGAAGGAGACACGCTTGGCAAGAAGCGCCAACACTACAACAAGCTGGTCAAAGATGCGATTGCTAATAAACATTATGAATTATGTAACATTAGTGGCGATGACAGCGACATAGACAACCTTCTGAAAATAGACATCGCCAGTAAAAACAGAAACGTAGACTATATCATCGAAGTAATAAAATCTAACGACATGCTGTATGCGGCGACAGCTATTAAAAAATCCACGTGGCTGATCACCGAGCAGCAGTACGCAAACATCATCAACCCAGAGTATCTACAAACACAACTATTACCAAGCATGAACACCAAAACATTTAACAAACTCATGTTTCACATTAGACTTAATCTGAAAGACGAAAGTCGAGTCGAAGCCTTTTACGAATACCTTAAAGAAACGGACAGTGCTTACAAGTGGTTGCAAAACTGCTCCATTCCTTTCATAGAAAATGTTGTAAAAAACGAACGCCTCATACCTCTATCTCTTTTTAAACGTTTGTGCAGAAGATCTGCTCATTTTCTTGCATATTATACAAGGGTTGAATTACACAGCATAAACGTTGTGAAAAACGAAATTCTATTTTTATTAAAGTCCCACACTGCAGACGTATTAACCGTACTGGAAGACAAAACATACGATTACTTTCCTAAATTGGGAAAAAAGAATACTGAGGTACTTATGAAAACGTGCCGACACAGAATATTAGACAATTTTGATAAATACGCTGCCGTTATCGACCTGTCCGTAGTAGCTAAATATTTAAAAAAGAAAAAAACGAAAGCTTTTCTTTATAAGCATGCAAGAAGACTGGGACCCCGTTTATATGATCATAATACATTAAGACATTTTGTTAAAAACATGCCAGCAGAAGAGAGATTTGAATTCGTTAAGAAAACATTCATCGATAAAACTGAGTTGAAATTACTATTTTCAGAAGAAGAAAGACGGATTATCGAATCCAATATAAAACCATACCAGTGGTATGAGTTCGCCCCATTTGATGTCGCCTTGCAAGAAATAAAAAAGCTGATACGTAAAGAGCTCTCACCCTCTGAACGATGTGCCATGCTTTCAGTTTTGACCACTTGCACACGAAAAAACCTGGTGTATATTAAAGCATTGCTTAATTTTTTCAATGAAAACCACATAAATGAACCGTTCAAATTCAAGATAAAGTTCGTCAATCATTTACTTTCGCAAATATCTACTCACAGGTTCGGCGTAGAAACTTGGAACATTTTGGATCAGTTGTTCCACAGCATGGAAGTGTACACTGAATCAGAAAACGACGTACAACTGTGTCTCGAATCCATAACTCTCTATAAAGTTTTGAGAGATGAACCGCTAAAGGAAATCATAGAACAGAAGATGACGTGGAGTTCTTTTAAAAAACATCAGAGAAGACTCAATCAAGAACAAAATAGCAAAATGTCCAAAATGTTTACTTATCTCCTTAATTCCGCGTTGAAGAAGGTTCAAAGTGAAAACATAGCAACAGAATCAGGTCTCAGAAAGACTGTACTCCAATTAAAGAATGTCTTGACTTTGTTGAGAGATTGGGAAAAAGATATCAGTAAGTTCCCATTCGTACTTGAGAAAATTAGGGAGCTAATTAAGATTAAACGAGACAACATGTGGAAAACAGACATGTCCTGTTTGTACAACATGAAGAAATCATGGCGGAAATATATGTTTGAGGAGTCGTTGTCACTATGTCTGAGCGAAGAAGCGTGCCTGAACGCGCTGAAGCACAAGCCGCAGCTGCTGTTGAGCCACGAGAAAGAAATAGACACGTTGCGAACTAACGACGCTGTCTCGCTGCGACGTCTGCTCGCCAAGCTGCGCGTCTACTGGCCGCACTCACTCGCCCAGCACTGGACGGATGCCTACTTATTACATCTGAACCAACCTACTGGACAAAAAGCCGTTATTAGGGGTCTCTTCACGCTTCTTCCACAAAAACAAATAACAGACATGGCAAAATATCATGCCCCCTACAGTTTCAGGATAAATTGGAGGGAACCAGACACGGGAGTTAGCTTAAAGAAAAATATTGCAAAACATTTGCACCTAGCCAGACCACTGATTTCCTTAGACACGGTTTTGTGGTACGCTAGAGGAGATTACTTACAACATGCAGTCCCTTCACTAAATGCAATTTTGTACAATATGAGTGAAGTCGACAGTCGTGAACATTTGCCGAAATTGTTGGATGCACCAGTCTCCTTACGAAAGTTCGGACTTCATCTTGTATATTTTAAACTTAAATCCGATGAACTAATGTCAATATATTCAGAAGTTTGGTACACAACAGTAAATATTTCAATCCAAGGCATTCTTTTCAGACACACATATGAACGGATGTGCATGGTGAAAAACCCAACTGTTGAAAAGCAACTATGGGAATTATTAAGCTATTTTATGACTCGTATATTCTCAGGTAATTTAGGTCACGTTGAACGTGTCCCCATTAGTGTACAAGCAGAATATTACATGAAGAGTTACGTGTTCATATGTTCGTTACCACGTAGCGAAAATTTCGAAAGTTATGTTGATGATTTAATAAACTATGCTCCAAAAATTATGGATTTACTCGATGGGGACTTCGTAGCCGATGAAATGCTGTCACCAGCAGTATCTAAATTTTGTCTTTATGAAAGTCAATTTATAGAGATTTTTGCATGTTACGTATTGTGCGGTAAAACCGAGGAAGATCAGGTTCAGAGATTCAGAAGAGTGATAGATCCAGTAATGGATAAATCTTTCCAGTTGTGGGATAAGATGCATTCAGGCCATTATTACGTTAGAGACAATTTTCAGAAATTTTTAGGATCTATGGTTTGGTATTTCAGAATATATTTTACTTTGAATAAAACACCTGTGCCCGCGAAACTGTTTGTAGAAATAAAAACTAAAATAGAAAATCGATTGCCCGTGTTGAAAAACTACGTATTATTTACTAGTTTCAAACTTATAGCAGAATACGTTAAATTATTGGACGAAGAGGGATGTATGTCTATTGCACGTGAGTTTTTCAAGGTTTCAGAATCACAGTTTCGAGATGGGCGAATGTCAAGTGCTATGGAAAATGTATGGAAACATATTCATTTTAAAATATCTCCTTCGTTGGGTCCAATAATAGTAAAGTGTCTAAAAGAAGACACTGAGCTATATAGTCCCACAATACATTGTCTGTTTGCTGAATGTTTCGAAACAATGTTCCAAATGTTTAATTTTCAAAATTACGATGTGTTTGTACTAGAAACCCTTAAACATATGACAAATGATAATGATTTTGTTCCTAGTTATCTAGTAGTTTCTAAGGTGATCCCTAAACATTGCAGTGATGAGTTGAAATGTATTCAAACAGAAATATGTAAAAAATTGAGATCTCATCCATCTACAACCGTGCAGATGCAATTCTTTAATGATTTTCGGCATATTAAACAATATCCTAAAATGTAATGTAATTTTAATAATTTATGAATAAGTATATTAATACAGGGTGTTTGGCAATACGTTGAACTTACGAAAATGGTGGAAAAATGTTAACATTTTTTCTTATAAAATCATTGCTTTATTCAGATGTTAGCTAGAAAAAAAGTTATGAGTCCTCAAACTTACAGAAAGATGTAAAAAATACTTAAATCTTAATTTCAACTTGCATTAAAAAAAAATACCCAGGGGGCCACGGCCAAACAAATTAGGGCTGAGTAAGTAGCAGATGACTCCACCTATCCACAATTTTCGTATGTTCAACGTTCTGCCAAACACCCTGTATACAGGGTGTTAGGTTAAACGAGGGACATACTTTAACGGAGTGTAGTACTCATCATTATGAACAACTTTTACTATGGGACCAAACCTGAAATCGCGAAAAAAAATCAGCTGTTCAGTACATTTTGACGAATTATGCGAACATAAATGTACTGAACAGCTGATTTTTTTTTTGCGATTTCAGGTTTGGTCCGATAGTAAAAGTTGTTATGTAGTAGTAGTATAGTCCTCTTTCTGTCATTGTTTTTATGCACAGAGTAACTAAATCGGTGAGACGCCATGTTGAAAGTCGATAAAAATAATTGATAAATATCAATTTCCTACCACAACAGTGTACATTTAAATAAATTATCTGTATTTTTCCCGAATTCTACGGATTTTTCTCTTTTTTTTTTTTGAGGTAGTGTACACAGACCTGGCCCATTGCGAAACATCTCCTTTGTGCCTTTTGTTTTGTAATTAAATTATAGAGAACCAATTAAACTGTTTAGACAAAAACAATATTGACTTATTATTTTAGGGTTCATATCTGAATGAAAGCTTCATGTCATGGGAAATTAAACACAAGCAACAATTACCACAGAGCACGGGAACCCGCGCCCACGCCCGTGCTCTGTGACAGCTGAACTGTTAATAGACATTTTTTACCGCATAATCGAAATTCGAGCAAGCTGCTGGGCGATATGCAAGCACAAATACAATGGAGATTAGCCGATGCGGGGTCGAGACTTATAAAAAAACATTGATATACGTCACGAACAATTCTCCAACTGCATATTTAAGTTTGTATTTGCAAACTATTCTTAAACATAACATCACGCCGTATTTCACCGAAGGGTTGGGCAGAGGTGTACCTATACAACCACATTTTGCCAGAAAAAAAAAACTAAAAACTAATTTTTATATGTGATAAACTACAAATAATAAATTTTCGGACTTTTTCCTTTACTTATGCTGTGAGACCTTGCTTCTTACCACATTTCATGATTCTAGGTCAACGGGAAGTACCCCATTGGTTTTGATTTACTTGCGAGTATCAAAATATGTCGCCTAGATGGCCGTATTTTTTATTGCGTTGATTTAGAAGCTTGATTTTTTTAGAGCTCTAAGGGACCATATACTTACGTATTTGGAACTAATTTCAACTTAATACCTCCACGCGTTCCCTAGAAAAAGGGCCTTGACATATGACCAACTTGATAATATTTTTTTATGTGATAAAATTATAAATTAGCAATTTTTGGACTTTTTCCATTATTTGTGCTGTAAGACCTTGCTTCTTGCCAAATTTCATGATTCTAGGTCAACGGGAAGTACCCTATAGGTTTTGATTTACTTGCGAGTATCAAAATATGTCGCATAAATGGCCGTATTTTTTATTGCGTTGATTTAGAAGCTTGATTTTTTTAGAGCTCTAAGGGACCATTGACTTACGTATTTAGTATTAATTTCAACTTGATACCTCCACGCGTTCTTGAGAAAAAGGGCCTTGGCAGATGACATACTTGAAAATATTTTTTTATGTGATAAAATTATAAATTAGCAATTTTCGGACTTTTTCCATTACTTGTGCTGTATGACCTTGCTTCTTGCCAAATTGCATAATTCTAGGTCAACGGGAAGTACCCTATAGGTTTTGATTTACTTGCGAGTATCAAAATATGTCGCATAAATGGCCGTATTTTTTTATTGCGTTGACTTAGAAGCTTGATTTTTTTGCAACTCCATGAGACCATAGGTTTACGTATTTGATATTAATTTGAACTTGATACCTCCACGCATTCCGGAGAAAAAGGGTCTTGACAGACAGACAGACAGACAGACGGACAACGAAGTGATCCTTATAAGGGTTCCGTTTTTTCCTTTTGAGGTACGGAACCCTAAAAAGGACTCCGCGCCACGCATATCGAAAGTGAAGCCAGTAAGTATGGACCGTTTGTACAAACACGCCTCCGCACACATTTACATCATAGTATGCCGACCGGCCGCCATTACGTGACACGAGCGACGCGACGGCGTCTTTGCAGGTACTCAAATCACGCACACATCGATCGGTACGGTGCTTCACTTTCGTAGTAGGTATACAATTTATGTTTTTATTATAAACTGAGCTCTGCTTAAACGTAGAGGAATATTAAATATCATGATTGACAAAAATATGCAAAGATTTATAAACTGTAATAAATTATAAAATATGAAAATCACAAGATTTCAGATGCACCACTTTCAATGACCGATTTGAGCAAATAATACCCTATTTAGTACACTCTACTTCAAAGTTGACCCAAAAAATATATACTTATAATTTTTAATAGTCATCATCTCGTTGAATCAGGAAAAATATCGGAAAAAAATTATAACTCGAAAACTATAAAAAATCGTAGAACCGAACGATCGAACGATCGTCGTCGGGGGTTAAATCGATAGGTATGTTTAAGCAGAGCTCAGTTGATAATAAAAACATAAATGTTATACCTATACTACTATCCTTAACCAGTACCATTGATATGAAATGAGAGATCCAAAATAACTCGTTAAAACCTCAAAATAGACACAAAAATTATACCCTTTGGGGGTGAAATGAGGGATATAAAACATACTTGGTCCGAATGCCTATCTAAATAAATAAATAATAAAGATCGTAAACATTAATTTTTGATAACTACCGGTTATAGGGTATAGGTATTGAAGGGATAGTAAATGATAAATGATTTGATTTAAACTACCCCTCAAAAAGGGTTTAGTGAGTGTCAAAGTTTATGTTGAATTTACTCGAAACTGGGTAATAATACTTTTTAAAACAAAAAATAAATCATTATGTACGCACGGCTACAGATCCAGCTATACATTTCCAGTATAAGCTGATCTCGCATTGTGTAGGATTTCCTTACAATGAGAGGTCAGTGTGAACTGGAAATGTATAGCTTGATGTGTAGCCGTGTGTACATATTTCAGGGTTTTTGAAAAGTCAAACCCTGACTGGGTGGAAAGGGAATAAATAAAGTATAAGGGGGTGGATTTTACTACAATAATGTTACGGGCCTCTTACTAACTCATCATCGCTCAGCCTGACTTCCGCCATCGCCAAAGACGCTTTAGTCATTCAGAAAAAAATAACTTTACTAAGTTCCGTACCTATAATTATTTATGATAGGTAGGTAACAATTTTTTTCGAAACTCCCACGGTATAGGGAATAAAGGATTTATAGTTGCCTTCAAATTCGGCATGCAATTTGGTAATTTTCCGTTCCGCATACAGGTACCTATATTAGTCCGGTCAAAATAGACATTTCAATTAACAAAAATTCTGACAGAGCTAAATTTTGGTGGAGACCTTGGGTACACTATTAGAAATAAAGTGTCAAAAGTCCCCATCGATCCCATGTGTGCTAAAAAAATTGTTGGGGGTCAAATGTCAAAATTTGAGGATTTTCGGATTTTTCTCGTAAACGGTAAGTTATATCAAAAACATAGGTGAGACAAAATTTAAGGTCATAAAATTGTCTTCAAAAATTGTCTGTATACTTTTTTTCTAAGAATCACCATTTCTGAGATATCACGATTCTAAAAGTTGAAGGAGTCACGTTGTACATGATATGCACACATTTTCACATCACCTGGAGGTAGTGTACTTTGGCGTGTTTTTTTTAAAGTGGTTTCCTCGGTAGGCCTACTCCACGAACTGTTATGACGGAATTTTCAGGGACAGTAATCTTTTAACTGCATTATGATTATTGATATTGATATTGTTTACTATCTGTAACTGTAGTTCTGATTTCTTTTGCTATTTCAATCTGATTCATATTCTTCAAAGTCGACTTCAACGCTCATGTCTTCTTCGATTTCTTCTTCTTATTCTTTCTCTTCTTCTTGCTGGATGTTCATAAATTGTTCAAATGAAGATGAATCAGCTGTCGAAATCACATGAATCTTCGTCTGTTGTATTCAATTGGACATTTGAGCAAGACTGGCCTTGGTAATTAGTACCTACACGCTGAAGAACACAGTAACCCTATTCTTCTACAGCCACATTTCGCACTACAACCTTTTTTGCAATAGCAAAAAATAATGTTTAGAAGTTTTTCCGGAGTAGGTGTAAAGTATTCTGTTAATTTCTAACCCCAGTTTTCTGGATTCAGTTGATATACACGAAACAAGAAACAAGTTCAACTATCTTGTCTTCCTCCAACATCAGCTTCTGCTAATCAATGCTTGTATCGAGTATACTATGAAGTTCAGACATGGCTAGGCAATCAACTGAACTCGTATTATCTGTTAATAACTATAATAACTGAAAGTATTATCTGTTAATTCCTAACCCCAGTCTGCTGGGTTCAGTTGATATACACGAAACAAGAAACAAGTTCAACTATCTTGTCTTCCTCCAACATCGGCTTCCGCTAATCAACGCTTGTATCGAGTATACTATGAAGTTCAGACATGGCTAGGCAATCAACTGAACCCGTATTATCTGTTAATAACTATAATAACTGAAAGTATCATCTGTTAATTCCTAACCCCAGTTTTCTGGGTTCAGTTGATTGCCTAGCCATGTCTGAACTTCATAGTATACTCGACACAAGCGTTGGTTAGCAGAAGCCGATGTTGGAGGAAGACAAGATAGTTGAACTTGTTTCTTGTTTCGTGTATATCAACTGAACTGGGTTAGCAATGAACAGATAATACTTTGGAACCAATTCTAACTTTACTCCCACCTACTCCGGAAAAACTTCTAAAAATTATTTTTTGCTATTGCAAAAAAGGTTGTAATGCGAAATGTGGCTGTAGAAGAAAAGGGTTACCGTGTTCTTCAGCGTGTAGGTACTAATTACCAAAGCCAGTCTTGCTCAAATGTCCAATTGAATACAACAGATGAAGATTCATGTGATTTCGATGAACAGACAGCTGATTCATCCTCATTTGAACAATTTATGAACATCCAGCAAGAAGAAGAGAAAGAATAAGATGAAGAAATCGAAGAAGACATGAGCGTTGAAGTCGACTTTGAAGAATATGAATCAGATTGAAATAGCAAAAGAAATCAGAACTACAGTTACAGATAGTAAACAATATCAATATCAATAATCATAATGCTGTTAAAAGATTATTGTCCCTGAAAATTCCGTCATAACAGTTCGTGGAGTAGGCCTACCGAGGAAACCACTTTAAAAAAAACACGTTAAAGTACACTAACTTCAGGTGATGTGGAAATGTGTGCATATCATGTACAACGTGACTCCTTCAACTTTTAGAATCGCGACATCTCAGAAATGGTGATTCTTAGAAAAAAAAGTATACAGACAATTTTTGAAGACAATTTTATGATCTTCAATTTTGTCTCACCTATTTTTTTGATATAACTTACCGTTTACGAGAAAAATTCAAAAAAACCTCAAATTTTGACATTTGACCCCCAATAACTTTTTTAGCACACATGGGATCGATGGGGACTTTTGACACTTTATTTTTAACCCAAGGTCTCCACCAAAATTTAGCTCTGTCGGAATTTGTGTTAATTGACCACTACTTTTATGTCTATTTTGAGCGGACTATATTCCGTTAAGCCTACCTACTATTTTTAGGTTTTAAAAAAACAAAAAATCTGACTGCCAGAACACATACTTAAGGATGATGCGCCAGGGTAGCCCGCGAAATTCAAAATTTCTTACGTTTTTTGCAATTTGTAGGTCAGTGTGAGCTTGTATGTTGATTAAAATATGATTCGCGGCCGTAGGTAATATGGCTTTACAGAATTATAATCATTAGAATCAGCAATACACCTCCATAAGTTAGCATTTACCTCAAATCTAGAGATTTCATGAAAGCGATAGATTTGAGGTAAATGCTAACTTATAAGCTCACACTGGCCTACAAATTGGAAAAAACATAAGAAATTTTGAATTTCGCGGGCTACCCCGGCGCTTTCGCCTTAACTGAAAATAACTACGTGTCGAGAACCTCCTCCTTTTTTTTGTCGGTTAAAAAGCGAAAAACAGGCATTACATAATAAATTTAATAACGTTACATATATTATATTATAAATAAATTTTGGTATTGCAGGCGGACAAACAAACGTTGCACCATATTTCAGGTTTTTGGTTTGTCCCGCCTACGCCTGCAACACCAAAATTCTATAGATTATAACGTTAGTTTTACTCTTTTCAGTTATTTTGCAGTCGGGTTTTTTTGCTTTTAAAATACCTAATTAATTGTATCTGTTCACCAAGCAACACCAACACAAAGGTTCATATGTCAAGTTGATAAAAATAAAAAAGTAAGTTTACGATCTAAAAGGAACATTATGAAATAGAAAATAAATATGGAAATGGCTTGACAAATGGATAATCAGTGGTTATTTATAAAACTAGTATAATCACACATGTTCATACTTATGTACGGTCAGCAACAGAAGTCGTTAACACTGCAACTTTTTGACATTATCTGAATTAACAGAAAATGATTAACAGATAATGAATAAGAGTTCACTTTCTTAAAAATTTACATCTGTTCCGACTTTAAGGGCGAGCGCGCATTGCGGTGCGTTTTTCTACCGCAAAATCTGTGAAGTATGGAATGTCTTTGAAGTGCGCGCACTGCGGTCATGCGTTTTGTTACTGTAGGCCCCGCCCAGTGCGGCAGAACTACCGGAAACGCACCGCAGTGCGCGCTCGCTCTAATGAAGTATTTCTCTCAATAATTAAGATTTAGAAAACTCAACTGATAGGTAATCGACTTTTGTTGCTGACTGTACCAAGAGCTACTATCAGTGTTGCGAAATTCCCAATGCGATAGCACTACTTAGTTAGTTTTGTTATTATGTACCTACCTACTACATTGCACAAGTTCATGAAATAGGTACATATGTTGTTAATTATTTTGTAAACTGTGCTTGTAGAAGTGCTTGGTGGAAGTACTTTTCCAGTTTTAAGTTATATATTAGTTCAGCGCGGCATCTCTACTGGAGCACATCTATAAAAGGAGGTTAGTCATAGATATTTAAGAAAATATTTCTATCATTTTCTACGAGGTTAGTACACACAGCAACAGGTCAAGTTACTACAAACTGTCAAATTTTCTAAATTCGATTTTGAACTTAACCTTCAACATTTTAAGGTTTAAAATCATTTGGAGATTTTTGACAGTTTGATATATAACCTAACCTAACCTAACCTGATGTGTTGTTGTCTGTAAATTATATTTTGAATGTTTGTAAATACACAAACGGAATAAGAGTTTACGATAAGGTGCGGTCATCTTGGTTAGGATTATAAATAAACAAGATGTGAATGTGATATGTGTATCCATGTTTGTGTACTACGGAACGGATTTTTATGCGGTTTTCACCATAATTTAGAGAATTGGTTTATATGTTTAATAAATTAGTATTAAACTTTTTTAAGACAAAGAAATCACGATGTTTTGTTAATTATCGTAAATACCGTGCGTAGCAGGGGCGGATCGCTAGTAATTAACTTAAAAACAATCTTTGAACGATTACGATAAATCGTAACCTGACTGACGATTATTTTTGTGATTATTGATGGATTACACAGTTGTCTATAGTGTTCCGTAACCAATGGCTAAAAAGTAACAGAATCCACGTGCCGGCTCCATGCTTCCGGACTTCCGGATGTGACACAGCCATTTTACTCGGAGATTATTAGTGGTGCATCCGATACCGATACCGATATATCGGCGATACTTCTGGTTTACCGATATATCGACATCGGCGATATTTTTATTGCCGGTACAACGATACTTTTCAAATTTCGCGCTTCAAAAAATTAACGTAAAAGCCCGTGTTGTTTCGTCTATTTCGTTGCAAACGACACACGAACAATGACGTCTTACTCTTACCCAAACTTGAAAAAAATGGCGCAGAAATAGATTAGTTTCCAAATGAGTTCTGTCGCATCTGAGATACTATTTTCCATATCAGATAGACTTGCGAAATCGCTTAACTCCGCAAAACTTGAAAAGTAGTACCTACTTTGTTTTTTAAACAAATATCTTAACAATGTTATTTTTAACCCCTCAAGTGTCTGAGTTTGGCTGATTTTAGACCCAAAACCCCAGCGAGTGGGGAGGGTTGGGGGTTAGTTGCGAACCCCATAGGTTCACAACTACTGATAATGATATGTTTTCCATCGGATGATGTTTTTTTACGTTTATATATACGTGATCTAAGCTTATATACCTATTATGTAAAGTTTTGTCCTTTTGCACACTTTGGGTGCATTTGACACGCGGGGGGGAGGGGAGGTTAGCTGCGAACTCCATAAGTTCACAACTAATGATTTGATTGGTTTTCCATCGGATGATGTTTTTTTACATTTATATATGTGTGAGCTTATGTACCGAACAAAAAAAGGGTTTTTCTTATGCACACATGGGGTGCATTCGACACTTGAGGGGTTAATTGCTAACGCTATTAACCTTGATTACTTATTAATTTTAATAAGTAACTAATAATCTCATTCTGTCTGTAATTTTTGATATTTATTTGAAAAATATATAGGTTCGAAATTGCTCCTCCTCCTCCTTTCCCCTCCTTTTTTGAAGTCTAACAGACTTAAAAAAAAGGCGGAGGTTCTCAACTCGTAAAAAATAACCCAACTTGAGTTTTATTAATTTTAGCTTCATTAAATTCAATAGTCATCGGTATCGGTATCGGCAAAAAGGCGTATCGATGCATCCCTAAATTAAAAATAAATGAATGAAAACTGGAAAAGTATACCTACCTACTTATTCTGTGCACAGCTACACAATCAAATGGCAGCAAAGTGAAACTAAAAAAAATGTAACAAGTTTAAAAATGTTTGTAGTGTTCCAGATTTATACATTGGAGATAGTTTTGCAACTTTTAAATTATCACGGATCTTGAGTCGTTATTGTATTTAGTCAAGGATCAACTTAAAAATGTACATTTTAATGTCTTTTGCACAGATCCCGTCGATCCCCCGCTGCTTATGTTTATACAGGTTGTGGCGTAAATAGTGGTTCAAGAGCTGTGTATGTGAGAGCTGAATATACACAGTATAATCAGCTCTCACATACCCCAATTTGAACCATTTTTTGCAGTCTCAGAATAAAATATTTTTAAATTGAATAATTTGACACCGAGCTTTACTAATTGGGCTGTATTTTCTTTAAATTACATTATTTTTTTATTTTGTTTTTGTTTACATAACTGTGAAATGCATGTGCAAACGTAAAAAAAAAATACTAAAGCAAGTAGTCAATTTAAAAAAAAACATTGGTTTTCTGAGACCTAGGATTAAAATGGTTCAAATTGTCGTATCTGATAGCTCAATAAGCAGGCCCGGATTAGCCATAGGGCAAATCTAGGGCAGCCAAGAGCCCAAGACTGCAAATTCGCCACTGAGTCGCACATTGGTTCATCATAATACTTCGCAATATCTTCTCATCTCACATACCGCAGTGTCTCAAGACGAAAGTCTTTGACCAGTGCGTGTTGCCAGTGGTAACCTACAGCACTGAAACGTGGTCGCTCACAATGGGCCTTACTAGAAGGCTAAGAGTCACCCAAAGGGCAATGGAGAGGGCTATGCTTAGTGTTTCCCTACGTGATCGAATCAGAAATGAAGAGATCCGCAAGAGAACCAAACAATTGCCAAACTTAAGTGGCAGTGGACAGGGCACATTGCTCACAGTACAGATGGCCGATGAGGGCGAAAGGTTCTTGAGTGGCGGCCGCGTACCGGAAGACGTAACGTTGGAGGCCTTCCCACAAGGTGAACCCATGACCTGGTAAAGGCCGCAGGAATCTGCTGGATGCTGGAATCCGCTCATCGGGTTTCCTACATTCTTCAGCTTATCTTCGTTCTTGTAGTTTCCTATATTCTTCAGCTTATCTTCGTTCTTGTAGTTTCCTACATTCTTCAGCTTGTCATCGTTCTTCAAGTTTCTTACATTCTTCAGCTTATCTTCGTTCTTGTAGTTTCCTATATTCTTCAGCTTGTCTTCGTTCTTGTAGTTTCCTATATTCTTCAGCTTATCTTCGTTCTTGTAGTTTCCTACATTCTTCAGCTTGTCATCGTTCTTCAAGTTTCTAACATTCTTCAGCTTATCTTCGTTCTTGTAGTTTCCTACATTCTTCAGCTTGTCATCGTTCTTCAAGTTTCTAACATTCTTCAGCTTATCTTCGTTCTTGTAGTTTCCTATATTCTTCAGCTTGTCTTCGTTTTTGTAGTTTCCTACATTCTTCAGCTTATGTGCGTTCTTTAAGGTTAGTACAATCCTCAGATTGTCTGCGTTCATTAGGTTTCCTGAAGCAGTCATCAGATCTTTTACGTTCTTCGGCTATCCCGTCCTTTTTTGCTCCTTGATGGAACGTCTACCACGGGTGGAAAGCTCCTTGACCTAATAGTCAAATAGCTTGCTTCACTTTGTTTCGAGCCGTCGTGACTCGTTACGGCCAACATTTGTGTAGAGTTACAAAGTAGTATAGAAAACGTTTTTTTTTATGTAGATTTTTTCGAAACATCACATGTTCCTGGAGTTTTAATTCCAATAAGTTACACAAACTCTGTCTAAACACGTTTTTGGGGGAAACTTTCTACATCGTACGGTTCCAGTTCCAACGGTAGTCGTTTCCTGAGACGCAGGACATTGGCTTAAAAATTCCATGTTACTGTACACAATTTTACGAAGTATTTGTGTGCCGCCTGGAGTATTATCTAAACATGCCGAATAAGTATCCGCACAGCAACTTATTTTTGCTTCTCCTTAAAAGATACACGTTGATGTTACAGTCTTTTTTTTACTTTTTAGAACATTAAGCATTAATATGTAGTTATATTATAATTTAATAATCCACATATTTTGGAGGGCCGACCGTCCCTAAAATGCCCGGGCCGGTTTCAGGTCCCAGTCCGGGCCTGTCTGTATAGGTACGGTGCATGGTGTATCGACCCCTTAACGTTGGACCACTACTTACGCCACACCCTGTAGGTAAATGGTAATATCATTGGTCCTATTTAGCAGTCAAGGTTTTCATACGTTATGCCACAATTAATTTATAATTTTTCGATGTTTAGGATGGCGGGGCTACGGGTTGTCAGGGTTGTTTTAATTTATTTTATAACACATTTGCTCGAAAAGGGCCTCTTATTTCACCAATTTCAATATCGTAATGTATGTCATTACGTACTTGTGCGTAATCGTAAAGTAAAACGCATGAGTTTCTTTCTAATAAGGTAACACGTACGGTTTATCATGATGCTCCGTCTAAAACCAACGGTACTTTTTTAAATCTTAAGAAAAAAAAAGCAAAGAAAGCAAAGCAAAGAGTTTTTATGTCAGAAAAGTGGTCAACATTTTATGAATAAAATTAACTTTGGGATAAAATAAAATTAAAGAATTAAATGTTAAACATTTAATTCTTTGATTTCATTAATTTTGGCAATAAATTACAACCATTTATCTGTAACAAAAACAAAAAAATATAAATTTACTGTAATAATACTGGCTGTTTTTGTGCCTTTGCCTTTAAAAAAAAGCGCTGATGCGTGCGCATCGCTAATTTGTGAACAAGTAAAAATTATTCCGCGCGCTTTTCCTTTTCGCTGTATTGTTTTTATTTGAAAATCTCGTCAAGTAATGATGAATTTATTCATTCGACACCGCCAGAAGTCTCAGAGGCAGCGAAAAAGGCTACTCTAAGCCTCTTGCCCGAAAAATCGACCGATAGATACTTACAAGCGGATCAAAATTTCATCGTATGGAAAACAAGCAAAGATGCAAATTCATTTTTAGAAAGTGTGTTTTTAAAGATTGATTCGTTTAAGAAAGTCCGAGTTTTATTTATTTCCTCGCAAATATGTTATAAAACGTCGTATGACATACGTGCGCTTTGATAATTACAGCCTCTGCTTTCTTGTAGCCCTCGCCTACGGCTCGGGCTAGCAATATCGCCTCGGCTGTAATTTTCAACTTACCGCACTTATATCATAATGTACTATTCACTATTTGAGGCACAGCTTCTATTATCTAATTGCAATATTAGTTTCACCACTCTGCATAATTTGTTTATAGTACCTAGGTTCCTCTACCTTAGTTGCGTAATACTCTATCGATCGGAATCCGTTTCATTTTGACAGTTCAACAATATTCATGCGTTATTTACGTGTCGAGCAGACAAATACGAACATGATACGAAGCAATGGATTAGCAATTTGCTTCAAAATTATTCACATTCGGATTGATAAGCTATTACGCTAGGTTGCTGGGGGCCTACTCCCTTAGCACAAAGCCCGTAATTTCGGCCTTCGTTACGGGCGTTTCTTACTCCGTATCACCTACGGATGGATGATTGTTTCCGGGCCCGAACGAAGTATGAATGACAACATGATTTGCCAGTTGTCCCTACTCCCGATGTGTTTTTGCCCGTCCGAAAAATTTAACTTTTACACTTGTTTTGATGGATTGTAATGTCAGACGGACGGATGAATGGACGGACGGCAAGACGGACGGACTTAGGGAGTAGGCCCCCTGGTCCGCAGCGGTTTAAGTACTTAACTAATTTAACATCGAAGATGGCGCACCGAGCGACGCCTCCGATGTATGTGTATTCGAAAAAAATGCACTCCTCGTGCCGTTTTGTGGAAATAAACTACTAAGTACCTATAAATAAGCGTAAAAAATAAATGAATAAGCGTAAATTTGACCCTGTAGGTGTATTATTTTTTATAAGTAGGTAGCTATGACATTTTGTTCGATTACGCATTATGTAGGTATTTAAAAGTTTCCTGCGATTCAAAACATATTTTAATCAGACGGTTCTTGTTAGGAACGTATTTTCCCAATACATAGACTTATAAAAAAAGATGGACTCCGCGCCACGCATATCGAAAGTGAAGCACCCTACCGATCTATGTGTGCGTGATTTGAGTACCTGCAAAGACGCCGTCGCTCGTGTCACGTAATGGCGGCCGGTCGGCATACTATGATGTAAATGTGTGCGCGAGGCGTGTTTGTACAAACGGACCCGGCATACTTACTGTGCTTCACTTTCGATATGCGCAGCGCGGAGTCCATCTTTTTTTATAAGTCTATGTCCCAATACAATTATGTTCACAGGGGTGGGATATTCCGGCAGGATGATTGTAAATCTATCCTTGTTTTTGTATTCTTATCATTTATTTGAAGTATACCATAACCTGTACATAGTATACCTACCTACCATTACTTGATATTTTCTCATGGCAATGGCGCTCACTTATTTCGAGCAGTTATGTCTAGAAGCGGAAGCGATTTTGGTTGCAAAGTTGCAATGGCGAGTAAACATGCGGGTTTGACCAAAATAATGGACAACGGGCAATCAAATTTCCCCGCAATGACATTCCGGAGGCTGTTCGAGCTGCCCCTGACCAGTGGCGTAACTACAGGGTGGCAAGTCGGCAAAATGCCACGGGCCCCCAGCCGGAAGGGGCCCCCGGTCAGAGGAGAATCCCAACTCCCAACATTTATTATTACACATTTAGTAAAAAAACCGATGAATTTGCCACGGGCCTCGAACGATATAGTTACGCCACTGCCCCTGACTCTCTGCAGCGGGCTTTAAATTATTATTGAAAAATTTATTTGAAAAATTGTTGGGTAAACGTCATCTAAAACTGTTCCAAATTTCAAGTTGATAGCATTAGTAGTTCTTGAGATATCCAGCTGTGACAGACAAACAGACAGACTGAGTCGCACCATAATTTTTACCATTTTGGTACGGAACCCTAGAACGTAAACATTGTATTCAAAAGTGACAAAACTTCTCTATTTGACTAATTTTCAACTTTATCGCTGTTTCTTCTATTTCGATCTCTGTTTCCTTCCTTTTCTAATCATGATTATGACCCATAAAGCCTATGCTCACCAAGAAGAGGCAAAAAGGCTTTGAGCGAACTCAAGGCATAAGGAGTTGTGTCCGATTGACGTGGGAAGCTGATGACATAGAAAGGAGCCAAAACATGAAATCAGAAATGGCTCAGTTACATACAACACACTCAAGCCATTGATACTCGGGACAGGCTCCAGCTCATTGCAGATGGGTTCTGAGTATGAGCTAGCTCTTAGCCACATAGATACTTTAGAGAAACAGCTTCATAACGCAAACATAAAGTTTCACAATCTGTCTAGTTGAACCAAAGTATGTTTGATGAGGTGGTGGTCATTGCCCTAAGTATGATTTCTGTTGCAGTTGACACTCAACCCACAGTCACTATAGATCTAACATCCAAAGATAACATTTAGCCTAATAACTTGACAAGGGTGGTCAAATGTAAATAAATAATAATAATAATAATATGTGTGTATAATGTGTGGTGTAATGTATGTGTATGGGTGGTAAATAAATAATAATAAAACTTTATTTCATAAAAATACAGATTTACATGTTTATAAAAAGACAATTTAAATGAGCTATGCTGCCTTACTAAGCGCAAAAGCGGTATCATAATGAAAGCGAGTTTTGAGATAATTGGAATTTTGTAAAAATAGTTTTTTTTTTACTTTATATATGTTGATTGTTTTGCTTATTAAATAGAATTTATATATTACTAGCTGCTGCCCGCGACTTCGTCCACGTGAAATATCTTATTCGCCCGACCCACACCGTCGCATCGCATTGCCTGTCCTATTATTCCGTTTTCGCCTAGTGTTATTTCTGCCTTTTTTTCTTTTAGCTCGGCACGTAATGGTCTGAGACATGTTAAATATGCCTATAGGTAACCTTCCTTAAGATTTGGGCTATAAAATGCAAAAAGAATTTTCAAAGTCCGACTGTTAGTTCCAGAGATTAGCACGTTCGTTCACCGTATCCCCTTCCTTCTAACCTCTCCCTGCCCCTCTCACCCTCTCTCACACCCCCGTCACTACTTCCCCTTCCCCCTCTCTCCCTCACCACCCCGTCCCCTACCTCTCACCCTCACTTCCGCCTCCCCCTCACCAGCCCCGCTCCCCCTCACCACCCCTTCCTCTCCTCACTAACCCCTGCCCATATCCCCCTCCCCTTTCCCTCCTCACCAGCTCCCCAAGGAATTTACTGCGGGGCTTGATTAAGTCGAAAGAGGAGGTCTTTCGACTTAATCAAGCCTAGCAGTAAATTCCTTCCCTGAAAAATTTATTACCTCTTTTTATCCCCTTTAGGGTAGATTTTCGAAAACCCACGTTATTCTTCATTTTTGGTCTCAGTATAAAAATACTCGCGGCGCGACGTCGAATGGAACGCTTATGGCATTTTTTATACTCGTGATAACTTCGAAATTAAATGTCCGATTCAAATGAATTAAAAAGTATTTTACTGCTACATAAATACCCTTGATGATAAAACTATTTATTTTAATAAGAATTAATACTACGATACGAATGTAACCAACTGTTGTTTCTAACGGCAATCGAATTAAATTTTAGCACACAAAACCTGCTATTGTGATAGTTAGATATATTGTTTCGCGGACTTTCTTGAAGGAAATAATGAGCACTTTAATAATGTAGTACATACTTTTATGTGTCATCAATAGTTTTCTCAGCGCACGCCAAATAATGAATTTATTGGCAAAATTTTGCTACTTTGGGCTACATTATTGCAATTTTCTTAAGGATCCCTAATCTTTTCTAGCAATAAATATAGCCTATATTACCCAGGGTGAATGTAGCTTTCTAGTGGTGATCGGCACCTACAACATCACTTTTTGGGAACTAAACCGTAGCGCGATCTAACTCGACGCCAACGCTATCTAGTTAGAAAACGGAAACTACACATTATTTACCCAAATTAAATTATGAATAAAACTAAATTGTCGTTAATTTAACAGTCAACTACAACAACAACAACTGTTGTGTTCTCTTACATTATTTTTGCATTAAAAAAAAATATGGTAACAGCAGCAAGGAACAAAACTAAGAATTACATACTTAAATCAATTACCTACAACAAATGTGCTTGGTTAGATTTATCTTAGAGCCAAAAGTTTGACTTGACTTCATGATAGTGTAGCTTGTTGTACCACCAATCTCTCTAGTAGATAATATTGGTGTGAACTCTCCATACAATTAGACAGTACATGTAAAGTTCTCTGATTTCATAACAGTATCGTTCCTAACGCACATAAAAAATGCAAAAACTAAAAGAAAGAATTTTACCATTTTTTAAAACAATATTATGGGATTTGAACTCGCACCATTTAGTGCGGTAAACGGTCGCCTAACCTTACCGCTAAATCGTTCACATATTGTTGAATAGCTGTTCCCTTGCAATTTATAATATTACTGCCCCGATCCTTAATAAAAATAGCGTGATTATTATGTTCCCAGAGTTAAATTTTTATTAACTAAATAACATGTAATTTTGTGCATTCAATTATTTTGTGCATTCAATTACGAACAAAAACCTTTTAAAATCAATATTGCTTACCTCCCATAACATACGGCGTGATAATATGTAGCCTAAAGCCTTCCTTGGTTTACAAAGAACATTTTTGCTGAATTTCAATTCAATCTATCCAGTAGTTTTGTCGTGAAGCTGTACCATACACACAGACAAACGGACAAACAGACAAACAGACAAAAATTCTAAAAAGTCACTTTTTGTCATCAGTTACGTTTTTCTAACAAAAGCCACATATTTTTTCTCGAAAATTCTCAATGTACAGTTTTTCTTTCGTTACTGTTTTATTATATGTATATATAATATAGATATTGGATCCATTTGTTACCACGATTATAGTTAAAATATCAAAAATGTATGTGGATATACCTTTTTCATGAGATCCTGCTACACCGCTTAGTAATTATAAAATTTAAATTTGAGTTACCGCTTTTTCGTTAGCTCTTCTCCTACATGTATGTATCATATATGAATTTTCTATCGAATAAAATATGTATAGTTTTAAAGAAAAAAACAATCAAAGTATGTTTATAAAGTCTTCTATTAATGAAATATATAATGGCATAAAAAAATATTTGAAGAAAAAACGGATTCTATGAATTAATCTAGTCAAAAGTAGGCAGTTCTCTCCAAAACGACATTCTGTTTTGAGGTACTTATAATATTTTGAAAAGAATGCAGTGGTGATGAAATTATTTACACAAAGTAAAGAGCCTGTCTGAATTCGAACCTACAACTTGTAAGTCGCGGCTGTTATCACTGGGCCACCAACATGACGCACAAATAGTATATTATGCAATTAGTGAATAAAGGGGACGGATTTAAAGCGAGGGCCATAGATGAATCACAAGCTAGTGAAGGATTCTAACTACTGAATCACGACCGTAGGGAGTGATCCAAGTGTTAGAATCCTGAGCGATGCGAGTGATTCATGGCCCTCGATATAAATTTTTATTCAAGAGTTGCATACTATACTTTATACCATGACTACGAGAAAAAGAAAGATTTAAGCGAAAATATACCTACATTTAATTAAGAAAAAGGAAAGTTAAATTGGCTTTGATGTAAACCAGCCCTGATTTGTTGGGTAGCAAGTTTTCCACTACATCGGCCGCCCTCTCTTTCCTATACTCAGGTGTTAACACATCTTCATCACTTGAATGCATTATTAATCGATGTAACACTAAACTTTGTGTTCGTACAACATACAATATTCAAAATAGCGCCAATTTACTAATGACAGCAATAAGAACACAAAACAGTTTTTATTCTAATGCTAAACTCCTTGTCAAAAATGTTGACCAATCAAATTGAATTTAGAACACACAGAATTTATGTCGAACACACAGATTTAGATTAGGTATAGTATTGTACTAGATACCGCAAGACAACCGACCAAGCGCGCCCTGAATGTTTGTACTAAAAAAAGTCTGTTATCTAAGTGACGCTTAGCGATTGAAACAATTCTGTTTACGTTGAGCACATCACTAAATGGCTGGGGTGAAGTTCTCGTAGGTTTAAAAAAGATGACACGCTCGGTTTTCATACTATTTATTTATTTATTTATTTATAATAAGCACACCAACAGCACGGTCACTTACAATTCTTATTACAATAACAAATGACATTTTAGTAACGATGCAAATAACACGTATGCATGACTTTCACATACGAAAAATTAAAGACAATGGAGAACAATAAAAAGTTTGTCTAGTAGAATTTTTAAACAACAATCTTGAAACTATATTGACGTGCACTCTTCACACTGTTTAAATAGTGAACGTCGAATTGGTATGAAGCAAAACTCATGGAGAAAACATCAATAGGATAATCTGTTAAGTTGGACCTTTCGTTATATTGCCTTGCTATACGTGTTAGTGGACTATTAAATGTGGTATTTAAGGTGGATGTAGGCAATTCAAAAATACGATGATGACGCTTACTACGTTGGCTAGACCTGAAGTTGAAATATTTTACCAATTCTGCATCTATGGAACCATTAATTATTTTATAAAGTATAAGTAAGTCAGAATGGTTACGTCGTTCTTTTAAGCCAATCATCTTGAAGTGCTTCAACCTGTCATTGTAATCAGGTAGGTATAGCTTTTCGGATCCCATTCTTCATACATAAATACCTAACAAAACGGGCCTGAACAGATTCAACACTATTAGTAAAAGTTGAATAATAGGGAGACCAAATAGTGGAACAATAATCTAAGGAGCTCCTTACTAGTGCATTGTAAAGTAAAATAATGCTACTATAATTACGAAAAGGTTTAGATATACGGATTATAAAGCCAAGCATTCTTTTAGCCTTAGTCACTATGCTATCTATATGATTGCGGAAAGATAGGGATGTATCGAAGAGTACCCCTAGGTCACGGATGACCGACACTCTGCTCAGTACTGACCCATCAATATGATAATCAAATTTAATATAATTCACTTTATTTGTGAATGTAATAGTTCTGGCATTTTTTAACATTGAGCGCCATTCTGTTGTTCAAACACCATTGTTGGAGGATATCAAGATCTCCTTGAAGCTTCATATAGTCACTTAAGTCCGATATCCTACAGTATATTTATAGTCTATCTAATAACATGCGGTATCTAGCCTAGGTAGGAACTCTAAATCTGTGGTCGAATACATTGGTGAGTTCCAAATTCAAACATCAAAACAGTGAGTAAAAGTGCTTTTTATTCACTGTTTTCAGTGAATAAAATAAGCTTTTTAGAGGGGGAATGGTATAAAATTATTTTTTTTAAATAGAACAATCTATGAAAAATAAATGCAAAATTTATGAAGTGCAAATCAAAATGATCTACATGTTGGCGATGAATGAGTCAATAGTTGGCAATGAGTACTAACTAGTTCATGTTCTAGTGAGTGATCACAATCATTGAAATACCAACAACATCTTATCCAATAGTCAGCCCTCACTGGCTTGTTTAACACCAGCATGTGATACTTCATTGCAACAAGGTTAATCTCTGATGGTTCCCCTAAAACAACTAAAAGTTAATGTAAAAACTCTTAAATACTACTTATTATTTATTTGAGTTTTTGCACAGTTAACTCCTCAGATGTCTACCTTGAACTAATTTATAACCAAGGGGGGATGATAAGGGTAAAAATATCATCCGATGGAAAATAAGATCGTAATCATTGACATATACAGGGTGTCCCGTAAATAATGGATAATCTCTTAAGGGGTCATTGTACTCATCATTATGAACAACTTTTACTATGGGACCAAACCTGAAATCGCGAAAAAAAATCAGCTGGCCAGTACATTTATCTACATCAAACTCGTCAAAATGTAGGGAGCAGCTGATTTTTTTTTCGCGATTCCAGGTTTGGTCCCATAGTAAAAGTTGTTCATAATGATGAGTACGATGACCCCTTAAGAGATTATCCATTATTTACGGGACACCCTGTATATTACCATATTCACTTAAAAGCTTTGTACAATTTCGAACAAATAAATACATTTTAATCTATCCTAAAAAAAACATATTAGATGATGTTTTTTTACGTTTAGATATATTTATGATATTATGTATGTACAGCTTCACGATCGTGAAGCTAACTGCTGTACTGTAAAGGGTTTTCTTTATGCACACATGGGGTGCAGTCGACACTTGAGGGTTTAACATAATATTTAGCGATAAGAACATTTAGTGATGAAGTTGGGAAAGACATGAGCCAGTTGCATTGTCAAATATTTGCTAGGGACAGCCAGTTACCAATTTATTGTATTTATTGTAACTCTCTCTCTCAATCGCCAAGGCGCTACGGTGTTGATTAAAATTATGCATTTTGCGACCTATAAGGAATTTCCCCCGAGATCAGCAGTTTTTTACATTGAGTGCTGTACCTACTTAATAGGTAATATCCTGGTATCCGCAACTCCACGAAAATACCGGTAATTTGCGTATGGGTGGGAAAGTCGATTTTTCGATCCACCCCAGCTCCTCAAAGAAGTTCAGCAGCGCCTTGGATGTTACTGACAACCTCACGGAGGGTACCTGGGTTACCAAAGTACTTTGCCCTGTATGCGGCGACCACCGGGCAGTTTAGAAGCACATGAGCTGCTGTCTCGTCGTCCTCCATGCAGGCCCTGCACAGTGGACTGTCTGTGACTCCTATGACAAAGAGGAAAGAGGTGTTTATTAAATGACCCATGGCCAGTTAAAGCAGCTGTAACTGTACGCAGCTGTTCTTTAGTTAATCGGAGAACCTGGGGTGGAACCGTCCGTTTATCCGTCCGTCTGACATTACGATCCATCAAAACAAATGTAAAAGTTAAATTTTTCGGACGGGCAAAAACACATCGGGAGTAAGGACAACTGGCAAATCATGTTGTCATTCATACTTCGTTCGTTCCCCGAACCAATCATCCATCCGTAGGTGATACGGAGTAGAAAACGCCCGTAACGAAGGCCGAAACTACGGGTTTCGTGCTTAGGGAGTAGGCCCCCTGTTTCGTGAGGCGGCCATCAATTTGTATGTATTGCTTCCTTAGCCTGCCTACACTCACCTTGGTCCGACCATAGGTCCCTGGTACGTTTCCTTACCAGAGTGCCCGACATAATATAGCGTTTCATTGCGATGTGATGCAATTTAGTAGGCAAATAATTAATTAGGTATACTTAGTAGCAGTTTTCTCGTGCTCCTAGTAGTATGTAATGTAACCTTGGAACGATTATTTGGATACAATCTGACGCCTATAGACACGTAATAAGTCAATTTTTAATTATTGTCGTTGTACTCATATGTCGATCTTTACCTTCAAATATCTCGGTAACGTGAGACTTTGGGATACCGTGTTACTTGACATTTTTTGTTCCTATAGGTGTCCTCTACCAATACATACCACTTTCAGCGTGCACCACGATTTCGAAAAACAATTAAAAAGAGTAGAGAGTTTTTTTCACATGATAATAAAAATATAGTATGATTAAGCTAATAGACCAGGGCCAAACCGCTCAAAATATTGTAAAAAAAATAAATTCTTAGCAGTATACGAGTGGTTGAAAAAAGTTGATGATGTAAATAATGAAGGAAAAATAGTCCAGACTCGGAGAAAGTTCTGGAAGGGGGGTGTGGTGGTGGTAATTTATACGTTTTTAGGGGTTTATACTCGTTTTTTGCGATTTGCGGCTAAACTATGCATCCTATCGAAAAAAGTTAAATGTAGAAGTGGTAGATAATAAAAAAATCTTAAACTTATAACGCGAACCCTTTTCTTGATGATTACTTACTAATGATTAGTACCACCACCACTTGAGGAGCTCGTGGCTAAGTAATAACAGCCGCACGGGTCGATCCGTCAGGTTAAGCTACGCTTGCCGGGGTTGGTCAGTGGATGGGTGACCATCTTTACATATCGAGATTCCTCCGTGCCTCGGAAAGCACGTTAAGCCGTTGGTCCCGGCTGTTATTCGTGGATCTTTGACAGTCGTTACGGGTCGTCAGAAGCCCGAAAGTCTGACAACCAGTCTTACCAAGGGGTATCGTATTACCCAGTTACTGGGTTGTGGAGGTCAGATAGGCAGTCGCTCCATGTAAAATACTGGTATTCAGCTGCATCCGGTTAGACTGGAAGCCGACCCCAACATAGTTGGGAAAAGGCTAGGCAGATTGATTGATTAGTACCACCACTTGTGCAACAGTCATGGTCATAGATTCCACGGTCAGCGATCACGCCGCCGTAATGTTATGTCTAAGTAATGCCCCCTCTAAAAACAGGAATACGAAAAGATATATTACAAAAGTAAACTATGAGGGCGCTGTTGAACAGTTAAAAACTACGGATTTTACTTTTATTTCACAAAATTGTGATGCAAACGAGGCCGCTACACGGTTTGTTGAATGTCTTAGGTCTACGGTATCTCAACACTCAAAAGTAGCGAAAGTCTCTAACCGTAAGGTAGTCCTTAAACCTTGGATGACAGCCGGCCTCTTAAGGTGTATTCGACACAGGGATAACCTCCATCGAAAATTCTTGGCAGACCCTAAAAATGGAATTATCGAGTTATCATACAAAAGGTATCGTAACCACTGTAATCTATTACTCAGGAAATTAAGAAATGATCACGAAAGCTCCGCTTTAAAATCTTCAAAGGACAATAAAGAAATATGGAATACTATAAAATCCATAACCAACCAAGCTAGGAAACAAATATCAGCTGACAAACTTCTATCTGCCACTGACGATGCGGATGCGCCTAATGCCATCGAGCAAATAAACCATTATTTTTCTAATGTCGGAAAGCAATTGGCGGATAATATTATTAAAAACCAAAATTCCTCACTTGCCCCATACAAAATTGAAACACTCCCTGCGTGTGATTCTATGGTCCTACTTTCTCCGGACGAAGCTGAAGTAGAGACAGTAATTAACAACTTAAAACATGATTGTGCCACGGGATGGGACTCCATTCCGGCTAAACTCCTTAAATTAGGTAAAGAAGTACTAGTTCCACCTCTTACAAAGCTTTTTGACGCCTGTTTTGAGCAAGGAGTTTTCCCCGAATTTTCAAAAAATCCTTAATCACACCTGTTCACAAGGGTGGAAACCAAGACGATGTTAAAAATTATAGACCTATCTCCGTTCTGTCAGCACTGTCAAAAATATTAGAAAAATTGTTGAACCGTAGACTCATGAAATATCTAGAGCACTACAAAATAATATCGGACACCCAATTTGGTTTTAGGTCCGGGAAAAGTACCGCAGATGCAGTTAATCAACTCGTTGATTACGTGACTGAAAAAGTTGACACAAAGCAAAAATGTCTGGGTGTTTTTCTAGACCTAGCCAAGGCGTTTGACACGGTCTGTATTCCAACTCTTGTGACCAAGTTAGAACACGCTGGAATCCGGGGAGGGGCTCTAAGCATATTTACAGACTTTCTCAAGGACCGGACACAAAAAGTAAAGATTGGTGAGGTTATTAGCAATGAAGCCAGAGTTGATTATGGTGTACCCCAGGGTAGCTGCCTATCCCCGAGTCTTTTCTTGCTCTATGTGAATGACCTATGCCAGCAGTCTCTTACTAGGGGTAAAATATTTAGCTATGCAAACGACACCGTACTTATATTTCATGGAGAGAGTTGGGACGCGGCTCGGCAAGCTGCAGAGACGGGCGTACGTAAAATAATGCACTGGCTGGAAGGTAACTTATTAACACTTAATATTTCGAAAACATCATTTCTGCAATTTACTTTCGCCAAAACTAAACCTACACCAATAAGCCTTAAAGCACACTCCTGTGGTCACTCCAACAACAGTCTTCCATGCTCGTGTCTTCCAATTACACAAAAAAAGACAATTAAGTACCTGGGTGTGATTCTGGATGAGGGACTTAGTTGGCGTCCCCACATTGAGCAAACTGCCTCACGGGTTAGGAAACTTATATGGGCGTTTAAGAGACTTCGGCAAGTGGCCGACTTTAAGCTTCTCCGTTTGGTGTATATAGCACTAGCACAGTCAATTGTAGGTTACTGTGTTACGGCATGGGGAGGGGCTTGTAAAACCTATATGATACACCTCGAGAGAGCCCAAAGATCTCTGTTAAAAGTCATGACCTTCAAACCGTACCGGTTCCCTACAAAAACCCTGTATGAAAGTTGTCAAGTACTTACAGTGAGACAACTATACCTTCTCAATCTCATCATGAAACAGCATGAAATCACTCCGGTAAACCACGCAACCAAACATAAGAGAACGGTCATTAATGTATGTCGCGCAGTCAAATGTAAGACTGCATCCGCACGACGACAACGTCTATATCTAGCTACTTATATTTATAATAAAGTTAACAGAATCCTTAACTTCAACCCACTAACAAAAAATAAAACTAAGAAAGTACTAAACACATGGCTTCAAACATTGGACTACCAACAGACGGAAAACTTACTTAGAGAACAATACACGTGATAATTAAATAGTAATTAAGGCAAACGAAATCAGATATTTAACCCAAAGTCGTCACCAAGTACAACCACTCATACAAATACACACTCACACACACACACCCTCACACACACACACCCTCACACACACAAAATACAACACACTCACATACACACCACTCAAGAGCATGCATGCACTAATTTTCATTTGTTTTTTGATTTATTATTTTAATTTTGTTGCATAAACTGTTAATGTTCCAAAATCGGGTGAAGACACTGACTCCTGTAACACAGGTACCACCTGCTCAGGAGTCAGGGCTTCAATTGTAAATGTAACTCCATTTTTATGTCAATAAAATATATTTTATTTATTATTTATTTATTTATTTTCTAACCGCTCCCGCCACAATCCGCTCGTCCAATAAGGTCGAGTCGAAGCTTCTAGAAGATCCTAGAAGCTTCGAAACAAATGACGCGCAGCCTTGTCCTTGACTTGAAAAGAGAGACGTATCATACGTATGTCAACCGTCAACTAGGCGCGCACATTTTTACACAATATTTATAAAACTAGATCTTTCCCCCGAACCAAACTGTTTTCTATGTTAAAAACTTTCTTTTCAGACATTATTACCCATAACCTCAAAATTATCGAGAAAAACGCAAAAAACCGTTTTTTTGGTTTTTAATTTATAACTATAGCAAATATTATTATTTTTTCACGAAAATTGGTGAAAATGTAATTTTTTGTGTTTCAAACAAGCCCAAATTTTTTCAAAGCGAAATATTTATTTTTCGATGTTTTATAAATAAAATACAAAAAAATTACCTTATTTTCAATCGAAAAATTTGGTTAGCAAATTTTAGATAAATGACCTTTACCAGTGCTCATTTTTTTCGTTGAAATCTCAGCTTGCATATGGAATTAAAATATATATTGTTTACGTACCTATTTATATGCGATTTGAACAATGTTTTCGGGATTCCGAAAGCCGAGTAAGGTCACCCGGGGCGAAAGCAACTATGAGGCTAAAGCAACTAATTCAATTTTCTCTCAATCTAATCATTTTTGTAGATAGCTCTATCTATTGGAGTAAAGAGGAATCATAGTTTTTTCAAATAAAGTACAGATGGCATCACTAGTTCACCTACTGTAGTACTGACAGATCATTTTCTGTCAGCCGCCATTTTGGAGTAACGTGTTGCCGCGTCCTGTGTTATGTTTTATGACATTAAAAATATTTCAAGTCGTTGCAAGAAAAAATAGAAGTGCATCCTAAAAACAAGATAAAACGTAAGTGTTTTTGGTATATTTGGTTAAACTCTAGGTGTTATAATTAACATTTTATTGATATAGTTACATTAACCTCAACTTTTCATGCACGTGGGTTATTGCAACTATTTTTGCAGTTACAATCGCCCCATGCTTTTTGTACGAAAACTGCAAAATACTAGTGACGTTCCGTGTCGATATTTCGATAAGTGAATTTCACGTATTTGCATAAATGTTTAGCTGCAATTAGTATAAAGTGTTTTAGATTTTGCGTAGTTTTAACAAAATGAAATAGCTTAAATAAAAAAATGTACCAAGTTAATACAAAATCCAAATTTTGTTATCAGATGGTCCGAAACTATAAAAGAAAAAAGGAGAAAACTTATTGCTGTGAAACACTTCTTGAAGCTGTACGACTAGTAAAGCAAAAACAGTTAACCAGTTATGCTGCTGCGGAACGCTTCAATATTCCTCGTTCAAACCTATATTTAAACCTTTCATTATTGTTAATTATCGAATGTCTTCACACATATTTATCGATAAGTAGTAGGTACTACATCTCAACACTAGTCACTATGGAAGACAGTCGCATTCACCCCATAAAAAAATAAAAGTAAATTTGCTTGAAACTGAACTCTATCTCAGCGACTATAGATAGCTTTTACAGATAATTCTGTGTGCATCTACATGTACTCTTGACCTCAACATTTAGAAACAGATTACAACAGGATTATAACGAATAGTCACATTTACCCCAAAGTGGGGTGAATGTAACTTTTACTGGTCTTATTCAACAATAATGCAAATTAATGAAAAACCAAAGTCTATTTGTAACTTAATTTATGTCGAAACTGTTCATCGAAAGCTGTGCAATGAAGTACGTTTATTAGAATATCCCTATTATTTAAGTAGCTTATGGTGGAGGGAAGCAAAGTTTCAAAATATTTTTTTTTAGTTGCTTTCGCCCCGGGTGACCTTATAATTAAGTACTTACATGTAAATTACTTGAATAACAGAGTATTTCATAAGAATCAACGCTTATTATGAATTACATTCGATTTTCGAAAAATCGATTTTTGAAAAGTAGTTTTTTCAGTTATTCGCTTTTTTAACGATATTTTTGTAAATAAACAATATTATATTTTAATTCCATAAGAAAGCTGAGATTTCAAGAAAAAAAATGAGCACTTGTAAAGGTAATTTATCCAAAATTTGATAACCAAATTTTCCGACTGAAAATAAGGTTATTTTTTTGAATTTTCTTCATAAAACATCGAAAAATAAATATTTCGCTTTGAAAAAATTTGGGCTTGTTTAAAACACAAAAAAAAAACATTTTCACCAATTTTCATGAAAAAATTATAATATTTGCTATAGTTATAAATTAAAAAGCAAAAAAACGATTTTTGGCGTTTTTCTTGATAATTTTGAGGTTATGGGTAGTAATGTCTGAAAAGAAAGTTTAAGATTTTTTTATTATCTACCACTTCTAGATTTAACTTTTTTCGATAGGATGCATAGTTTAGCCGCAAATTGCAAAAAACGAGTACAAACCCCTAAAAACGTATAAATCACCACCCCCACCAGAACCAGAACTTTCTCCGAGTCTGGACTATTTTTCCTTCGTTATTTACATCATCAACTAAATTTTCCGACCACTCGTATACTGCTAAGAATTTTTTTTTCCTCAAACAGGATTGGCCCACGTCTATAAGCGCCACCTAGCTCTAGCTCTAGCTCTGTGCAGTGTCGTGCCCAGAGATTTCTGACCACATGTCAGAAATGCGCTGACCTTTAAAAATTACTTGCGAAAAATAATTGGGCTTAAAGTATGAAATTGCCGTTTTATTGTATTAGGTATTTCGAATTGACAAAGAACCTTCATGGTTTGAGATTTTTGAGTGAAACTTTTTTCACATGGTACCTATGAAGTTCTTCTTTTAAAAAATGTACAACATTCGGTTATCGACTTTCAGTTGTTTTTTTTTTTTATTCAGCTTAGACAAGAAAGATGGATACTTCGAAAATTCGAGTTATTTTTGAATGCGAGTTCCGACGCGGAACTAACGCCGCAGAAACAGCTCGCAATATCAATGTTGCGTTTGGAGAGGGGACTGCTAATGAACGCACCGTGCGATTTTGGTTTAAACGCTTTCGTGATGGAAACTTGGTTTGAAAAACGAACCACGTGGAAGACCGCTCACACAGGTGAATAACAATGAATTGAAAGAGATGGTGGAAACTACAGGAACTGCAATTAGAAACCATTCGTCACCCTCCGTATTCGTCAGACCTTGCTCCAAAGGACTACCATTTTTTTCGTGATTTGGACAATTTTCGACGTGATAAAAAGTTTTCTTGTCAGGAGGCAATACAAAATGCTTTCACACAGTTTCTCGAATCTAGATCACAAAAGTTCTATCGCAAAAGCTTAAATGACCTTCCTATTAGAATGCAGCAATGTATACATATATAATAATGGTAATTATTTTGATTAAATAAATATGTTAAATTAAAAAAAAATGAATTTCAATTTTTCAGTACAAATCGGCAATTTCATAATTTAACCATTTATTTTTTAATTTTAAAATTAAAATGGCGGTGGGTCGATATGCCAGCTTCCATACAAAAAAGTTCGAACCTCTTTCAGCTTAATCGGATGCAAGGAAGTAAATTAACTTACAGAATAAAAATTTATTTTCCAGCTCATCACAATGCCGCCGGTAACGCTAGAAGGAGACACGCTCGGCAAAAAGCGCCAACACTACAACAAGCTTGTCGAAGATGCGATTGCTAACAAACATTATGAATTATGTAACATTAGTCACGATGTCAGCGACATAGACAACCTTCTGAAAATAGACATCGCCAGTAAAAACAGAAATGTAGTTTATATCATCGAAGTAATGACATCTAACGACATGCTGTATGCGGCGACAGCTATAAAAAAATCCACGTGGCTAATCACCGAGCAGCAGTACGCAAACATCATCAACCCAGAGTACCTACACACACAACTATTACCTAACATGAACACCAAAACATTTAACAAACTCATGCTTCACATTAGGCTCAATCTGAAAGACGAAAGTCGAGTCGAAGCCTTTTATGAATACCTGAAAGAATCCGACGGTGCTTACAAATGGTTGGAAAACTGCTCCATTCCTTTCATACAAAATGTTGTGAAAACCGAACGCCGCATACCACTATCTCTTTTTAAACGTTTGTGCAGAAGATCTGCTTATTTTCTTGCGTATTATACAAGGGTCGAATTACGCAGCATAAATGTTGTAAAAAACGAAATTTTATTTTTATTAAAGTCCCACACTCTAGACGTATTAACCGTACTGGAAGACAAAACATACGATTACTTTCCTAAATTGGGAAAAAAGAATACTGAGGTACTTATGAAAACGTGCCCGCAAAGAATATTAGACAATTTTGATAAGTACGCTGACTTAATTGATCTGTCCGTAGTAGCAAAATATTTAAAAAAGAAAAAGACCAAAGCTTTTCTTTACAAACATGCAGGAATATTGCGAACCCGTTTATATGATGATACATTAAGGCATTTCGTTAAAAACATGCCAACAGAAGAGAGATTTGAATTCGTTAAGAAAACATTTATCGATAAAACTGAGATGACATTGCTATTTTCAGAAAAAGAAAGACAAATTATTGAATGCAATATAAAACCTTACCAGTGGTATGAGTTCGCCCCATTTGATGTCGCCTTGCAAGAAATAAAAAAGCTTATACGTAAAGAGCTCTCACCCTCTGAACGATGTGACATGCTCTCAGTTTTGATCACTTGCACACGAAAAAACCTGGTGTATATTAAAGCATTGCTTAAATTTTTCAATGAAAAACACATAAATGAACCGTTCAAATTCAAGATTCAGTTCGTCAATAATCTGCTTTCACAAATATCTACTCACAGGTTTGGCGTAGAAACTTGGAACATTTTAGATGAGTTGTTCCACAGCATGGAAGTGTACACTGAATCAGAAAACAAAGTACAACTGTGTCTGGAATCCATAACTCTATATAAAGTTTTGCGAGACGAACCGGTAAAGGAAATCATAGAACAGAAGATGACATGGAATTCTTTTAAAAAATATCAGAGAAGACTATATCAAGAACAAAATAACAAAATGTCCAAAATGTTTAATTATCTCCTTAACTCTGTATTGAAGAAGGTTCAAAGTGAAAACATAGCAACAGAATCAGGTTTCAGAAAGACTGTACTTCAATTAAAGAATGTCTTGACTTTGTTAAGAGATTGGAAAAAAGATATCAGTAAGTTCCCATTCGTACTTGAGAAAATTCAGGAGCTAAGTAAGATTAAACAAGACAACATGTGGAAAACAGACATGTCCTGTTTGTACAACATGAAGAAATCGTGGCGGAAGCATATGTTTGAGGACTCGTTGTCAATATGTCTGAGCGAGGAAACGTGTCTGAACGCGCTGAAGCACAAGCCGCAGCTGCTGACGCGCCACGACAAAGAAATAGACACGTTGCGAACTAACGACGCTGTCTCGTTGCGACGTCTGCTCGCCAAGCTGCGCGTCTACTGGCCGCACTCACTCGCCCAGCACTGGACGGATGCCTACTTACTACATCTGAACAAACCTACTGGACAAAAAGCCGTTATTAGAGGTCTCTTCACGCTTCTTCCACAAAAACAAATAACAGATATGGCAAAAAATCATGTCCCTGACTATTTCAAGATAAATTGGACGGATACAGACGAGGAAGAAATTAGCATACCGAAAAATATTGCAAAACATTTGCACCTAGCTAGACCACTGATTTCCTTAGATACGGTTTTGTGGTACGCTAAAGGAGATTACTTACAACATGCAGCCCCTGCATTAAATGCAATTTTGTACAATATGAGTGAAGTCGACAGTCGTGAACATTTGCCAAAATTGTTGGATGCACCAGTCTCCTTACGAAAGTTCGGACTTCATCTTGTATATTTTAAACTTAAATCAGATGAACTAATGTCAATATATTCAAAAGTTTGGAACACAACAGAAAACAGATCAATCCAAAGCATTCTTTTCTATCACACATATGAACGGATGTGCAAGATGAAAAACCCAACTGTTCAAAAGGAACTGTGGGAATTATTAAGCACATTTATGAATTGTATATTTACAGGCCATTTAGGTCACGTTGAACGTGTCCCCATTAGTGTACGAGCAGAATATTACATGAAGAATTACGTGTTTATAAATGGGTTGCCGCGTGATCAATTTTTCGAAAGTTATATGGATGATTTATTAAAATATGCACCAAACATAATGGATTTACTCGATGGTGACTTCGTAGCCGATGAAATGTTGTCACCAGCAGTATCGAAATTTTGTTTGTATGAAAGTCAATTTATAGAGATATTTGCTTGTTACGTATTGTGCGGTAACAGCGAGGAAGATCAGCTTCAAAGATTCAGAAGAGTGTTAGATCCAGCAATAGATACAGCTTTTCAGTTGTGGGATAGTACGCGTTCAGGCCACTATTATGTTAGAGACAATTTTAAGAAATTTTTAGGATCTTTGGTTTGGTATTTCAGAATATATATTACTTTTAATATACCTATTCCCGCGAAACTGTTTACAGAAATAAAACTTAAAATAGAAAATCGATTGTCCGTGTTGAAAAACTACGTATGGTGTACTAGTTTCAAACTTATAGCAGAATACGTTAAATTATTGGACGAAGAGGGATGTATGTCTACTGCACTTGAACTTTTCAAGTTTCCAGAATCACAGTTTCGAAATGGGCTATTGTCAAGTGCTATGAAAAAATTATGGAAACATATTCATTTTAAAATATCTCCTTCGTTGGGGCCAATAATAGTAAAGTGTCTAAACGAAGACACTGAGCTATATAGTCCCACAATACATTGTCTGTTTGCTGAAGCTTTCGAAAAAATGTTCCAAATGTTTAATTTTCAAAATTACCATGTGTTTGTACTGGAAACCCTAAAATACATGCTACATGATAATTATTTCATTCCTAGTTATCTAGTTGTTTCTAAGGTGATCCCTAAACATTACAATGATGAGTTGAAATGTATTAAATCAGAAATACGTAAGAAACTGAGATCACATCCATCTACAACCGTGCAGGTGCATTTCTTTAATGATTTTCGGTATATTAATCAATATAATAAAATGTGTAAGGAATAGTTTTCTCAAGAGTGTGTGTAAGCATTTATTTCAATTAAACCAATTGCACTTTTGAATTGTCAAAGAGTCGGTCAGTTAGTCTGAAAGTTGGAGCTAGTTGCCCATTCCAAACAGTAGATCTCTATGGAGAAAAACGGCAAGAAACTCCAAGGACTGACTCTCTTTTAAATCAAGATATTACCTACATAATCCTAGGTGCATTATTCTTGTTGCTTCTATAAAAATGAGATCAATGTAAAATAAAAGTGTGTGTGTCAGCTCCGACGCACGACTGGAGTTTACTCCTGTTTTTTGTGTATTTTCGTACATCCACTACTGCTCTGCTGTTCACCACTGATATTGTTATTGTAATAGGAGATGAGACGAGACGCCCCGCGCCCCGCCCGCGCCGCAGCGCCTCACTTCGCGTGCCTCGTTGTTCCATTCATGATTTATGCGAAATGTCTCAATAGTCCGGTCAATTTAGACATTCGAAGTTACATAAAGTCCCAACAAGCTGAATTTCTGTGAAATTGTTCAAAACATAATTATAAACAATGTCTAGAAGTTCCCCATCATTCCCCTGTAAGGAAAAAATTTTATTCAAGGTCAAAGGTAAAAAAAATGAGTTTTTCGCGACTTTCAGCAAAACGGTAAGTTTTATCATAAAAGTACCTCAGACAAAAATTGTAGATCATAAAATTATCTGTAAAAAATGTACTTATACTTTTTTTCTTACGAGCCACCGTTTCTGAGATATAACGATTCAAAAAGTTATAAAAGTTGTTATCGTCATAATATACATGAGTACGCCACGTATATACATCTAGAGTTGTTATATTTTATATAATATGTCGTATTTGATGGCTATGATGATTGCACGAGAAATATCAAAGCTCCAGAACAACGTCGTCGAACTTTAGCAACATCTTCATCTTCTGATATTTTATTTGACGAACTTATGACAGTCCCAACCAGTCAACAGAAATTTCTTACAAATACCCACAACAAGTCTCGGTTCATTTCAATGTTGAAAGAAAAGTTTACGGCTGAAAATATATTGGTAAAACAAGCTAATAATGATGCTGATGTATTGATTATTGAAACAGCAATAGAGCAATTCAATTTGACAAATACAACTATTGTTGTTGGTGAAGATGTTGACTTACTTGTATTACTCACTGCTCGAACGCCAACTGAAAAAACTATTTTTTTCTTAAAACCCGGAAAAGCTCAACATCAATCAGATATATATTCATCAAAAAGTGTATTTACTTTTGTAAAGTGTCACAACTTTTACTATGAGACCAAACATGAAATCGCGAAAAAAAAATCAGCTGTTCAGTACATTTTGACGAATTACTGCGAACATAATGTACTGAACAGCTGATTTTTTTTTCGCGATTTCAGGTTTGGTCCCATAGTAAAAGCTGTTCATAATGATGAGTACAATGACCCCTTAAGAGGTTTTGCGCATTTAACGTTACACGTTGTATAATTAGGTAAGTAGGTACAGTCAGCAATTAACGATACAGAATTTTATATCTATGTACTTAACTTTGAGTAACCGACATTTCATTGCTGGTCATGCGAGTATAATGTGAGAATAAGGGGGAAGCGCCATGGTGGCCCGCGAAATTAATTTTTTTTTACGTTTTTTTTTGTAAAACTAGTAATAGTGAAACGAGCCCGTAAAAATTTACGAAAAGTCCTGAGATAATTGAGCTTTGTCGGTACCGACTTTGTTTTGTATCCGCACAGACAACATTAATAATGAGACAAAACGATAAGTATCATGTTTAACTTTGGATGCACAATGTCAAACAGTGGAGTAATACGCCCCCGAAATTTGTATGGAAAAATTATCGACTAGTTCCACCATAAGTTAGAATAATCAGGCCGGACGCACTCCGCATTTTAGGTATGAAGGTACAAGTATGACTGGTCTTGTAATAACGATTCAAACGTAGTCGTACTAAATCGTATTAAAATTTGGTATGTACAGTTTAAGATCAGACCATGTGTGTTTATTAACTGAATTGTGGTCCCGTCATTTTGATATCAAAATGCGGGACCACTTTCTTTGTACAATATTTTGAAAGTTTATGAGTGTAGAATTTTATTATGAAAGTATGAAATAGTAGAAATATTGTATTAAATCATAGTCACATTATATTCGATATACTTGGCGGGGTCCCGTCATCTTGACATTCATGTTATTTCAGTGTTGGCAGCCACGCACCGACGCTCGCACGTTAGTTCGATACTCACTCACGAGCCGCGTCGTAAAAAAACACAACCCTAACAAGTCAGAAGGTATAAGAGTTACGCGATAGAAAGAGAGGCAATTTTTATGTGAATGTAACTGTAGGTAATTAACGCTGTGCGACCTGAATTGAACTTTATTTATTACGGTCGTGAATCATATTTTGATCAACATACAATCTATTTCTGACTTGCAAATTGCAAAAAACGTAAGAAAATTTGAATTTCGAGGAATACCGTGGCTAAGTTCAGAATAGGTGTAGGTATCTACGTAATTATTTTGGCAATGTCTGATTCACCAGCCATGACAAATCAAGCACATTTTGCGAATTAGCATAAAAAAGGTGTCTAGATAACTTCAAAAAAGAAACTACAAATACAAACTACAAATAAAAATATCTTTATCTTAAACTATTTGTAGTAGGTACCTACCTACCAGAGCTTCACTTGGTCAAAAGTTCAAATAACCTCAAAATAACAAATTATGATTTAAGTATTTATTTATAATAGGTACGCCAACAGCATATACATTGTACATTAATACTAAAAATTAACAGGTATGGGTTCTTATGATTTTTGTTATAAATCATTATACAGGGTGGAAGGGACATCGACGCACAAACGGTTACCACGTATTCAGTACATCATTCTGAGCCCCCTATATAGAAATTTTTCATCGGTTATTAAAACAAAAATCTGCAGTTTCCTACAATAGTGCAATACCTACACGGTCAAAATGTATGGAAGAGCAGATTTTTTTTTCAATAACCGATGAAAAAATTCTATATAGGGGTGCTCAGAATGATGTACCCTGTATGATTTATAACATTAAGAACATGTTGCATTATTTTTAAATAACCCGTCGCACGCCAATTAGCGAGTGTATGTCATTAGTGCGACAAACATGTGTGCGAAATGTCATTAGTTCGACAGGTCGTTTGTTCGACAGGTCGTTTGTTCGACAGGTCGTTTGTTCGACAGGTCGTTTGTTCGACAGGTCGTTAGTGCGACAGGTCTTTAGTTCGACAAGCAATGTACGTTTAACAGATGTGACTTATAAATAGTGTTTTTTTTTATTTCCCATAACTCTAGGGTTGAGACCATCATTATGAACAACTTTTACTATGGCACCGAACCCAAAATCGCGAAAAAAAATCAGCTGGCCCCTACATTTCTGTTCGCATAACTCGTCAAAATGTAGGGACCAGCTGATATTTTTTTCGCGAATTTGGGTTCGGTCCCATAATAAAAATTGTTCATAATGATGGTCTCATTAATACCCTAGAGTTATGGGAAATAAAAAAAACCGGCCAAGTGCGTGTCGTACTACGCGCAATGAAGGGTTCCGCAGTTGAAAAGAATTTATACCAAAAACAAACTTAACATTGGATCCCAAAAAAATTTTTTTATGTCAAAAAATTACAAATTCGCAACTAGGTCAACGGGAAGTCCCCTATTAGTCCAGTAAAAATAGATCGATTTGTATGGAGTAGGTTGCAATAAATGCTCTTTGGGTGATAATTCAGAATTAAATATATAAATAGCTGAAATACATAAATTGACAGTAATCCCCGATTTTTTTTTAATATATATTGAGTTATTAGCAATTATAGCAATAACATTAAATTTAAGTGGGAACAAAAAATGGACCACTGGTGATTTTGTACATGACTGCTCCTTTTCAAAAGTTTTAATTATGGAAATAATTATCCCCGGTCAAAATCAACATATTAAGTACCATATTGACTATTTTATATAAAATAAATGATAACTTCAAAACAGTACTTACCTAGAGAGTGAAATTTTGTCAAAGTATTTAAATAGTTACTACAAATAACTATGTAAATTATCACCAATGTGACTATTATACTTTTTTTTTCGTGAAGTTAAATTTGTATTTAACCCTTGTACATTAAAGACACCCAGGATATTTTTATGAATCTTACTACCAAAAATTTTTGTCTACTCAAATTGGAAGAAATCCCCTGAATATCTCTAAAGAATTTCTAATAATTAAATGAAAATGAAACACTCGCGAGAGGGTGCGAGCGGGCGGCGCGCGGCGGGCGGGTGGCGGCGGCGGGGCGTCGCGATGCATCAAGCGGCCGCGTCTATTACATAAATTTTATTTTGGATTCGTGTAATTAGACCACATGAGTAAACAAAGATGTGGTGTTTTAAAATGAAATAGTACGCACGGCTACAGATCAAGCTATACATTTCCAGTATATGCTGATCTCGCATTGTATAGGATTTCCTAACAATGAGTGGTCAGTGTAAACTGGAAATGTATAGCTTGATGTGTAGCCGCATGTACCTACTTCTAGGCAAAATATTAATATCAGCAAAATTTTAAAAAAAATATTTTGGAACAATAACACAAGAAGTACCTAGGTACACAAGTAAAACGATGATAGCTGCAAAAGTATAAACTGTAGCGCAGCTAACAACGTCCTTCTCAGATACAGAATGGAACAAATGTTCCATGCAAAAAGAGACTAACGTAAACGCACCTAATAACGACCCGTTAAAATCCGCGCTCATTACCGCCCTATTCAGAAAACTATCATTTTTATGTCATGTATTAAAGCTACACAATTGGTTGCTTTAAAAAAAATGTAGATGTATTTGTATTGAAAATGTTCATGTCTTATTTGTGTGCGTAACTCGACGATTTAAATAATAATTGCTCAGTTCGTCCGTGGACGCCGACCTTAGTGCATTTTCCATAGTGTGGCATTCCCGATGGCGTAAGTACTCTTGTTTCTTTTTTAGCAGAAGATTATATCGTCAAGCACTTTAATGTAACTTCTAGTTCTTTTGATGCATTTTTGATACTTTCAGGAACACAAGTAATGATTCATTTTAATGAGATACTATTTTATTTTGCTTAAAATTCAATATTAAAAATAGGCGGTAATAGGAACAAAAATCACAATTTTATTCCTATTGTCGACCCATGTCGCTGATAAGTACTTCTCGTATTTTTTGTGTGCCATGATTTTTGTTAAAATGCATAAATTAATAGGCAGGAGGCTATACTAACTCAGTTCCTTAGTATGTTAACTTATATTTGAGCTATTAACGCCATATATTCAAGAGCTTTAGTAGCCGTATACACTAACTTTGTTCTTATGTAAATATTTTGATGAATAAAGGACGTATAATTTTTAAATAGTGTATTTTTATAGTTGAAATATCATTATTATTAAATATTTTGAGCAACCGCACCACTTAAAATCATATACATGTAAAAAAATCACATGTGTTTACACAATTCATACACATTCCCTTGGGTCGGTAATAGGTTATACGATTTCCTTTAAGAAAACCTATTACCGATCTACTTGTACATTTACGACGGACCCCATACTACATGATTTTTTATTTGGTATTTATTTTCAAGTAAACATAAAGTTATTTAATAGACATTATAGTATTCCATAATAAACATACAGATTTAAAATAACATAAGCTTTATTATATTATAGTAATACTATATATTTTATCTACACCCATGCTATAAATTCTCTATAAAAGTTTCTGAAACAGTTAGCTTATTGCCAACATTAAAACAGCCAGTGTCATAGTAACCATGGTAACCATAATAGCATCCAAACGGGTGCTTTAATGTTGTACTGAATTTCATAATGCAACTCGTTTTCAAAAAAAGAACATTGTAATGCACGCGAGTTTCACTACAACAGCGCCGTAATTAAAAAAAAGAACTAATTCGAATTCACGTCGTATACTATGACGCCGGCCGCCATGTTAGATACGAGTATTAGTATTGCAAAAAACTGTTTCAGAACCTTTTATAGAGGATTGATAACATGGATGTAGATAAAGTCTTGTATGCAACTGTACATAATTAAGTATTAAAACACTCATGTGATACTATTATCACCCACATTCGTGTTTTAATACCCCTTATTATAAGAATACATATAATAGTTAAGTGTTGATAGCATTCTGTACTGTGTTGGAGCATTTATATGAACAGTGCAATATACACGAGCATTTTTATTTAACGTTAACGGTTCCATTTATTTAGTGGTCGGTATTAGGTGTCACATAAACGGTATTAGGCACACACCCGATATTTTGAGTCGGTGATAGGGACATGACCCCTTTTCCTTTTATTTAATTTTTAATTTTTTAAGTAATTCTTTGATTATCTGTTCTTACACATAACTAAAAAAATCGATAATTGCAGTACTTGAAAAATTATTTTTATTGAAGCCACATATTAAGAATGTGCTTATTTTTTGGATATCAATCTGAACTCCGCTTAAACTGGCGGTAATGGGTGCGTTTACGTTAATAGGTAATTTTAGTACTTTAGATAGTTAAAAAAAAGGGCGATTTGTACCAATAGTCGTCGGATTTGTACTATTACTCGTCAAAAGGACCCAGTCGTGTTCAATTTTTTGTGTTAATGTGAACTCTCAGACCTTGAACATACTGTACGTGTTTGTTAAGAGTCTAAGAAACAAAAGGTAGGTAGAAGACTGAATGCTAAGATTTACTAAAGGTTGTAGCAGAGCAGGAGGTAATAAAAACAGCAAGGTTAATTAAATTGTAACATATTTTTGCTTTAAAATTTTAAGAGACGTCTGGCAAAAAAATATGTGCGATCAGAATAACAGAATCAGTTTTTGTCCGGAATTAAGTCTGTGCTTTTGACTCGATGGTTGAGCCGATCAGACGTCAACTCCATGCCCAAAAGCTCTAGGCGGTCGGTAACTAGTACAGATGCTCCTCGGAAAGTAGGAGATAACTGAAACTGACTCCTTTTGGCAGTGAAAAGAGACGCCTTTGTTTTCAGAGCATTGAATTTGACCAGATTGTCATCTCCGGCATTGTGGAACTACAGTGGGGTATGTTAGAGGCCGCATCAAGGCGTGAATTTTCGGCAAAGATAAAGGCTAATAAGTTTGCACTTTCTTGCGCGGGATGAGCCAGCGTTCCATCAGACTTAAGCATAAGAGGCAGCAAATGGCAGAAATTTGTCTAGACCGATTTAGACAGCGATCAGAACTCCTTGCTACCAGAAAGGATGCCAACTTGGCCTCAATTCGTCCAACATGGTCAAAACGCGCCTTCCGTAACACCCGTTCGCAATACTTGGCGGGAGAATTTAACGCTCTTTTAACATCGCGCGAGCACGTTGACAGTCGCACCTGTCATTACGGGCCGAAGCCCAGGCCTGGTATGCCTGCAGTTTTACCAGCACCTGAGCAATTGTTGAAGGTTATGTTCAAAATTGAATGAGAAAATTTTACAGTTTGTAGTAACGTGACCTGCTATTATAATATAATAATATTTTACCTGGTCACCGTAAAAACGTGTTAAGAATTCACTTGCTTCCTTGCCAGACGCTTCTGTTTTTGCCAAAGCTTTTGCGACAGTCTGTGTGCCTTCCGGGTTGCCCTCCGACATAGGTAACGATTTTATTTGCTATATTTCGGTTTTGCCGAAGATATACGCTGGAATAACGTGGCTCAACGCATGACATGTTCTTAATAATTTTCTCTTTGGAATCAACTGGCTTCTTTCCAGAATCAACAAGATTAGGGCATGTGAAGGACCCGCCGGATTCAGTGGACCAGTTCGGACCAGTGGTGCTAATCATTCTAACAACTTGCACAGCCTTTATTACCCATAAATTTATCTTAGGAAGCAAATTCATTATGACTTAAACTAAACCGTAAATGTATTAAGTAGTTTACTACTGCAAAATGTAATTTTCTAAAAATTTAATTAATGTTGTGTGTACAAAAGCGTTAACAACTATGTTGCGGTCACAATAATAGTTATTATTCGCATTTTGTGGCATAAAACACTAAAATACCTAGAATTTGGCGGGTTTAGAGGCAACTATTAAATGACGAGATCTGGGTCAAGTAGGAATTTTTAGGTACCAATAGATGTCACGTTCGAAAAAAAATACTTTTGTGATTAAAGTGTTCCAAATTTCAAGTTACTCCTATCGTTAGCAAATTAACTTAACTAATTCATCAAATAATCAGACTTAGCGTAGACCCAACTGAAGTTTCACAAATCGAAAAACAAAACTACGTGCCGACTTCACATTTAGCAGCTGAACTTGCAAAAAAATTTAATTTTTGTCGGACACACTTTTCAAGTAAAATATTTCAGACGTTGCAATATGTTACCAAGAATAGGTTGCCATAAAATCGGCAAGTTTAATGTTTAGTCAATGAGGTATTATAATACTAGAGGCGCAGCGTCCTACAAAATAATTCAGAAAAACGTACCGACTTACCGACTTGTACGAGTTTAAACACGTAGCTTTGAAACGGATACATAAATATGTCAATCTGTCAAAATAATCTATGTTTGTCTCACTTCTTCTACCGTCAAACTAATTACGTTGAAATGAGACAAGGCATTGTTACCCGAAAAACGGCCAGAGTTGCCAACGATCAACATCATTTCCCAAGAATTTAATTAAGGTTTTCATTGAATCAATTATAATGAAAGATTGTAATATGGAATATTTCCATGTGCTTCTGATCTTTAGGTACCCTGGAAAACAAATAAGAGATCACTCTGTCTAGTACTGCACTTATTGACGCGTTTATGATGAATGTACATACGTTGCGATGAAAATTAAATAACGTAAATTACTATAGTTTATCTGTTTCGATCCATTTTAATAGTAATAAAAACCGGTCAAGCGCGTGTGGGCCACGCAAAATGAAGGTCTCCGTAATTGAAAATAATGTATCCAAAAACAAACTTAACATTTGTAGCTGAAAAACAAGAAATCCCAAAAAAAAATGTTTATGCGATAAAATGACAAAATAACGGTTTTCAGACTTTTTCCTTTACTTGTGCTGTAAGACCTTGCTTCTTGCCAAATTTCATGATTCTAGGTCAGCGGTAAGTACCCTATAGGTTTTGATTTACTTGCGAGTATCAAAATATGTTGCATAAATGGCCGTATTTTTTTACGGCGTAGACTTAGAAGCTTGATTTTTTTAGAGCTCCAAAGGATCATAGACGACTTACGTATTTGATAATCATTTTAACTTGATACCTCCACGCGTTCCTGATAAAAAAGGTCTTGACAGACAGTCAGACAGACAGACGGACAACGAAGTGATACTATAAGGGTTCCGTTTTTCCTTTTGAGGTACGGAACCCTAAAAAAGTACGTCATTTTAAAGAAATTACGACGACTGTTCTGGGTTTCACTACTGAGTTAGATAAGTTTGTCAATCTTAAAAATTCTGAAACGTATCTTGGATTTATAAACTAACTTGTATTTGATCGTAGTTTAACAATTCGATTTAATAATCGACTAGCTTCTGCCCGCGACTTCGTCCGCGTAAAATTTCTTGTCCCCCCCCCCCCACCCACTAACCCCCACGCATTGCATCGCAACGACTGCCCGCGCTATTACTTCGTTTCTGACATTTTTTATTTTTGCTCGACTCCTAAGGGCCCTAGCGTTATGTTAAATTGCCTATATCCTTCCGCATCGCCTGCCCCCGCTATTACTCTGCGCTCGGCTTCTAGGGGCCCTAGCGTGATGTTAAATAGCCTATATCCTTCCGCATCGCCTGCCCGCGCTATTACTTCGCGCTCGGCTGCTAGCGGCCGTATATCCTATATCCTTCCGCATCGCTTGCCCGCGCTATTACTTCGCGCTCGGCTTCTAAGAGCCCTAGCGTGATGTTAAATAGCCTATATCCTTCCGCTTCGCCAGCCCGCGCTATTACTTCGCGCTCGGCTTCTAAGGGCCCTAGCGTGATGTTAAATAGCCTATATCCTTCCGCATCGCCTGCCCGCGCTATTACTTCGCGCTCGGCTGCTAGCGGCCGTATATCCTATATCCTTCCGCATCGCTTGCCCGCGCTATTACTTCGCGCTCGGCTTCTAAGAGCCCTAGCGTGATGTTAAATAGCCTATATCCTTCCGCTTCGCCAGCCCGCGCTATTACTTCGCGCTCGGCTTCTAAGGGCCCTAGCGTGATGTTAAATAGCCTATATCCTTCTGCATCGCCTGCCCGCGCTATTACTTCGCGCTCGGCTCCTAAGGGCCCTAGCGTGATGTTAAATAGCCTATAGCCCTCCTCAAGAACTTGGTTATAAAATGCAAAAAGATTTTTTTCAAATCCGACTGGGGTAGTTCCAGAGATAGCGCGTTCAAACAAACTAACAAAAAAACAAACTCTTCCGTTGTATTCTACCGACATTATTGAAATAATAAATCTCGCAATTCAGAAAAATTACTTATTTGCACAACGCCATCTATAGTACAAATTGATAAAACGTCCGCACTAAACATGTTTGCTCAAGAGGAACGGTATGAATTAAAGTTATTTAGCGTTTTAGTAATTTTATATTATTTCCGAAACTGTACGACCAATTGCCATACTGTAAAGGCCAAATCTTATCTCCATGATGTCCTTGTGATCATAAAATAACTTATTTTGATAAGGATTAATGTGTTGTTGTTTAAATAATCATCCAAACGTAAGTATGTCTAAAAAATACTTTTTTAAAACAATAAAAGATGTATAAAAGGTAAAATATAAAAGATAGAAATATGGTGTCGCGGACTTTTTTGTAGAATTATTTAAGACGAACCAGACTGCCATACATTGTTTTCAATTTTAAACAACCGTTTAGGCAGCGCATGCCAAAAAGTCTGTTTAAAGACGTATTTCTTTCCGACTTGTTAGACAAAAATTGTGATAGCTCGGCTAATATGCATGATATAAATATAATTTATAGCCTATAGCACTCAGGAATAATGTAGCTTTCTACCAGTGAAAAAATTTTTAGAATTGGATCATTAGTTTCGGAGATTACCCCCTACATACAAACTTACAAACATACAAACTTACAAACTTACAAACTTACAAACAAATTTTACCTCTTTATAATATTAGTATAGATTACTAATCACAGTAATCACATCACACTAATATTATAAAGGCGAAAGTTTGTAAGTGCGTGTGTTTGTTTGTTTGTATGTTTGTTACTTCTTCACGCTCAAACGGCTGGACCGATTTGGGATTTTGGTAAGTAGATAGCTTATACCCCAGATTAACACATAGGTTACTTTTATCCCGGTCTACGCGGGTAAAACCGCAGGGCGCAGCTAGTTTACTTTAATTGAAAATGTACCGGTTTATTTTCGCACAGCACACCACTATATAACACAATGTGATCATAAACAATCTATTATTTTTCATTTAAAAATATAAACTCATAGTCATTAGTCATTACATATAAGATTATTTATTGCTAATTGTGGTGTCTTGGTTTTGGTTAGGTTTAGGTATCACAATAAAACACTGTTTGCAATATCACTGCGTTAGGCGTGTTGTCATAACGGCCGCTCGGACCAGACTGAGTGTGGCGCACCACTCCACAATCCCCCACTGCGCAACCCCTACCACAGCACGCATAACTTGTTTATTAAACGTCACATCTCTTCTTTACAAAATGTAAAAAAACAATAATAAAATCATTTGCTTATAAAATAAATGGCTGACAATATTTCAATTAATCTTGCCAGTAATTAATCACAAAGCTAGTCGTTCGTTCACAAATCTAGGTCTTCATGGAGAAGAAGTACAAGAAACTTCAAGGAAACAGTATTAAAGTATTCTATCAACACATTTCTTACATTTCCATAACTTATCGTTAACTTCAAAACAGTTCTATCTCTTGGACCATTACTCTGAATAATAGCAACAATAGAACACATTAGCAATATAATATACCTTACACAAAGACATAATCATAATAAACAATTATTACGGTATAATATATGTTAATAGTTAATAGTTAGTTTGTGAATCAAATTCATTACTGGAATCACCAGTTTCTGATTTATGGACCGTCCATTTACTTTCTAATTTCTTTAATTGAATAATGTTTCTACGTGACGTCTGTTCTGTAATATCATCCTATTCTTCATCACCAACTCTTTTTTTTTTAATGAGATTGATAAATAAATTAAGTAATAAGTATAAGTAGTTTATCAGCCATCTCGTTACCATAACACAAGCATTAGGTTGCTTAGCTTGGGACTAGATGGCGTTGTGTGAAATGTCCAAGGATATTTATTTTTATTTATTTTAAATTGTTAAGTTAATACATTTCCTTTAATCATTTTTGTTGTTTTCTTTGATCATAATATTGCTATTTTACTTTACTTTCAAGTAATTTGACATTTTTGCTAGCCTAGCAAAGATTTCAAATTTCAGATTTCAAATTAGCTAGCTTTGTTATTTTACTTTCAAGTAATTTGAAATTTTTTTGCTAGTAATACTGCTAGTGTTGTGAAAGACATAAATCCCTTAGTATTTATTTCTAGGCCAAAATAGATTTACAAGACTTGGGGACTATTAGTCTCAAAAGTCACGACTCCTTTGAGTCTTTTAAGTCCCGAGTTCTTTGACTCTTTGAATCCTATGTCCTCTAAGTATTATATTTTAGACACACATCTAATTTCAATTTTTTTTTCTTGGCTTAACTTTAGATAAGGAGTCAGGCGACTCAAACCCAAATTCTTTGAGACATACTCGAGGAAGTAGCTATCATAGGCAGGTTTGGGCAGTACCTGAATTTCTTGTTATTTGAAATACAACTACCTATTTGGTATTTGTTTTCAAACTACTACTTACAAACGTAATTTGTAATTAATATTTCAAATACCTAACGCTGAAGTGTTTTGTAGCTAGTATTTCAAACACTTATGACTTCAAAATACATTTTTACATAAATACATTTAGTGATCTTATTAATGAAAACGAAAAATAAGCTGCCTCATACATACACTAGCATCTGCACTAGAAGCAGTATATATGTTAATGTTTAGAGTTGGCAACACTACGTGTACTGACTGAATTGTTCAATTTTCCATTGAAATAGTTATGAATTTTGTCTATTTGTATGCTTGTATAAATTTGAGTTATAGGGCTCTATAACTACCTATCACTTGTACCATAAGTATTCCAAAATTATATAAGCATTATTACGAGTAGCACTTTCAAGTGTGCAAGTTGAAATCGTTCTTACATTAGGGCACTTACGACAACTTTATAAGGCTCTGAATGTATTTTGTATTTTAAATAAACAGAGTCAAAATATTTTGTATTTCAATCGAAGCAAAGCATATTATATTTTGCCCAGCCCTGATCACAGGTAAAATTAGCTTACGAATCTATTTACATAAATTCCCAGTTTGGCAATAAAAATGCTACCACTGGTAAGCAAAACGATTCTGTTTTGTTTGTAAGAACCAAGCATTAGTTGCCCAGGCACTAAATATAACTTGATAGTTTTTTTTTTTTTAGTTTTATTGAACTCAAAAGAATTAATTAAACAAAATACTCAAAATATTCATTGCAAGCTTTTGATCACTTACTTTACAAATTAAAGTGCGTTTAATTTTATTTAAATAAACAGATGTGGTCTGATTGTATCTGCACTTTTTATATTGGTAAGTTAAAACATTGTCAATTTGAAGTATTTAAACAAAGTAATACCATCTGCCTAGCCTTCTCCCAACCATGTTGGGGTCGACTTCCAGTCCAACTGGATGCAGTCAAACACCAGTATTTTACATGAAGCGACTGCTATCTCACCTTCAGTTACTGGGTAATACAATACCCTTTGGTTAGACTGGTTGTCAGACTTTCGGGCTTCTGACGACCCGTAACGACTGTCAAAGTTTCACGAATTACAGCCGGGACCAACGGCTTAGCGTTTTTTTTTAAATATTGAAGTCACCACACATAATTACTTCTTTATTTACAGTTTAAAGTTCTGCCAAAACATTCAGTTTCAAGTTTTGCCAAAACATTCAGTTTCAAGTTTTGCCAAAACATTGATTACTGACTCAATTATAGAGTATTTTTAATAATTTGGGGGTCTGTCAACGCACATGGTATATTATGACGTGCTTAACTAGCACAACACAAGAAAGTTCACAGCTAGGTATGTTCAACAGATAATTCAACTGTCTTTACGAGTTTCTGATTGAATGCAACTTTTGTTTAGGATTAGTGAACCAGCACACACAATATTATGTTCATGCAATTTAACTGCAATGGTTCGTGTCACTATAATGACTTGACCTTGTGTTCACGTTCTGTGTCCAAACAGTTTATTCTTTCATTATTTCTTTTTTGTTTTGATATCATCTTTTTCCATTTAAAAACGATTAGAGTAATAATAGCATTAGGGTCATAAATGTATTCTTAATTGATGAAATTATGTATTTGTAGGAAGCCTGTGGCATAGAATAATTTTGAGAAGAATGACTCAGTTTGTTGCAAAGTAATTTCCATAACGCCTTTTCCAAAACTATCAGAAAACATAATGGAGCAGTAAAACTTTACTACTTACAAGGAAGAGAACTAGTTTTTAACTGAACTACTTGCAATGGACCTTGTTCAATGCCTGGTGTATCCTGATTGGGGATACAGACCCAAACACTTCCTAACTGGGACTGGTTCTCCGTTGCCTCAGTTCGGAGAGTGGCAAGTTTAGATTTCCTTAGCAAAGAACAATGAGAGCTGCTGAGAATTGGTGTGTCCACTTGTCTGCATTAGATTTGCACATGTCCACAAACTCATTTGCAGCAAGGATATGCTTCTGAATTAGTTTTTTTCCAGACCTCACATACCTAGTATAAAGAGACTGCATTGACTCTTCTTATACCTGAATTTCAGACTAAGCGTTGAGTATCAATCTCATAAATGTTCTTACTGTCTTCTCATTTAATTTGATAGTTATTGGATTTATTTAGTAGCAAAACAAGTTTTTTTTCTTATATTTGAACTCCCGTTTTTTTTATTCCTTATTGCATCTTTTTATGATTTTATTTAGTTTTGCATATTTTTTCATTTTATTTTGAGCTACTTTATAACTATTATTATTATGTTTCAATTTTCAATATAGAAACTTCAGTAAAGTCTATGTTTAGTAAGGAAGAAATGTTGAAATTGGTTTTATATTATTCAATATATGTTACTAGTTTTCATAGCCAGAGTACATTCTTTTTGTTTTGTTTCAGTAATTTAGTAACTTGTACATTTGCATGAATTAATTGTATTACTTACATGTATACCTACTTACATGTATTCCTATTTATCTGGTACCATTCAGACTTAACTGAATTACCACATTAACAATAACTCATTTAAAATGCAACGAAAGACATTCAAAACTACTGTTCCATTTCAAACAGAACAACAAATTTATAGTATTATTATTACAGCGTAACTATAGTGAAAACCATTAAAATTGTCTGTATTTAACTGATAATTAATCTTATAAGATCAATGAAATAATATTGCTTGAAAAGTAGACCAAACAAACCAAAGAAATATTTTTATTTTCACTCGAAGGCATATTTTACTTTGCAATCTTTAAAGTGTTTATTATAAATATGAAACCTAAAAAATTATATTCAAATTATAAGTTTCTTGTAACACTAAAAGGAGTTATAATAATGTTTCAATTTCGAGATAATTGTTTTGATAAAACCTAGTTGGTTTTTATTTTCACTAGCGCTGACCCAATTTCTGTTGAAATCTCGTTCTTGGGGATTAATAATGTATTTGGATTTTGTAGTCTATATTTGCAAAAATGTTTATATGATTATCTAACAATGTCCGTGGTTTTTCGACCACAGGTATAGCGTGATGAAATAGGTAACTCACTTGTTATTTTCACATTGCAAATTGTGAAAATATGTAGGTAGGTAGGTATTTGATAATTATGCCCGAATGTTTTCAAGATTACTTTGGGCTATCTGCTACTATTGTCTTTTGTTTGTTGTTTGACATTGCTTAAAAAAGTTTTGTTTGTATTAACTAATTTTAGCAGTTCACTATTTAATCCATACCAATATGTTTTTTCTAGCACTAACAACTTAGCTAGTTGGTTTTTTATCCACTAAGGTACCAGGTATCCAGGTAAGGTACCCATTGGATTTATTTAAGCTTATTTAGCTTAAAGGTACCCACTATTCATTTGATAGTTTACCTTTTCAAATTACTTCGTAATGTTATGATATCGATTAACCAAATAATCTATCAGTTTAGGTACCCACTATTCATTTAATAGTTTACCTTTCCAAATTACGTGTAATGTTTTGATACCGATTAACCACATAATCTATCAGTTTCGCACTTTCCACGACTCATTTGCCTTTTTGGCAATTTTGTTATAGTTTAGTTGGCACATATCAACAAATGAGGTCATTATTCTTTTGTTTTTTTTTTTTAGATGTTTAAAGTGAAATGTAGGTAGGTAAGTAAAAAAAAAATTTATTCGTGACTAGATATTCACGGTAAATAAAGATAAACAAAGAAAATTAAATGCCACTCACGAATGATTGACGATTTGATTTGATTTGACGATGATGATGATGCATTAAATGACATTCACGGTTTTCACGATTACTTACTGCCATTTCATGTGTATTTTCTTAAGAGCAATAGGTACAATCTTAGGTATTGGTAGTTTTTTGAATATATGATATGTTTTACCACAAATTATTCAGGGGAAACTTAAACTACATGAAACCTCATTCGTTAACTTGCCAACATATCTCGCAACCATTAGGTTGTTTTAATTTTAAATTTTATGCACGGCATACCTTAATCCTCGTCGCCACTTGTGGTGTCTTGGTTTTGGTTAGGTTTAGGTATCACAATAAAACACTGTTTGCAATATCACTGCGTTAGGCGTGTTGTCATAACGGCCGCTCGGACCAGACTGAGTGTGGCGCACCACTCCACAATCCCCCACTGCGCAACCCCTACCACAGCACGCATAACTTGTTTATTAAACGTCACACTAATAAAATTAATTTTGGTGGACGATGTAGTGATATATTAGGTTAAAACCTTTGACATACTTACACGTGACATGTGTTACTTTTGTATTCAGTGACTGTTTGGGTACTTTTCCATTCAGTGAGTGTTTGGGTACTGTACAGTATGTTTAATCCAAACAGACTACAATAATAATTTAGACTTCAGGAACATACATTCGTCATTCACTAAACTCCCAAAAGTCCACAACATCAGAACACTGATGGCAAAAACAATGTTTGATAAATTTTTGGATAATCTGAACAAAATTCAGCAAAGTTACTTGTGAAATGTGTTATTATTGTATTATTGTTGTATTATTATGTTGTGTTACTTGTGTATTGTGTGCCTTAGTAATCTTTTCAGACCGTGACATATAAATTTTAATCGCACATTTCACTATTTTGATATTTTTATCGCTAAGCAATTGCTCACTTGACGTCAAGCTGACAACTGAACTCGGATATGCCTGCGGACATATACGATGTAGTAACGCTTCGGCGCCGTACACTACTGATCTAGTACTATTAACATCATTGTGTTTAGTAGAAAAAGATATTGATGTTTTTAGATAATTAGACGACTACTGGGTCACTGTCGACTTCACCCGCGTTTACCTTACATGATTCGAACCAGAAGGTGGTAGTTGATAGAAAAAATGCGCTTATCCTGATGTAAAGCGCATTTATTATATCGCATAGGTATAACTGTGTACTGAGTTTATTAAAATCCTAACAATAGAATAATTTCAGATTTTTCTCTTTGCTGACGTAACAACAACAACGTCAGTTTCGTGTAGTCGGACAATACTGGCTTTTCGTTCCGGTACAGTTTCGTGCAATTGTCGCGCGAGTGGGTAGATTGCAGAGTAGGCATGGTATTATACCTTTCGCATTTTTGATTTGTATACTACTGTTTTCGGCAATTTGTATGTAAAATCATTGGCACATTATCCGAGAAATGAAATAAATTGTCTTTCCGAAGCTCACTAAAACATAGAGTTTTAAAACCTTTACTGCCAACGGTGACAGAATCATTATCTAAGGACTTTCCGCATATTACGCAAGACATAATAAATAAGTACCAAAATCCGGGCGCATCGTAAACAATCTCATTGCGTAATGAGAAGAAAATTTTCAGTAATTATTTGAGCAGTTAAACAATAGCTCCATCTTTTTCACATCCGATAACTTCGTCCCTCTCGCACACCGACGCGGGGGATGCAAGGCGCTCGGTCAAGGTTGGCATTTTATATTGTGTAGGTAATTTAGGTTTTATGCATTTTGCGAAGAATCCTTATCACTTAATCAGGGGATTATGACACTTACATATGAAGAATGAAAATGTTAATGCACAGCCTAAAAAATATTTCAAGTGTCTTTTATGTACAATATACAAAACATGATAAAACACTTTTTAAATATGTTCCTGAGAAGTCACCAAGGTGAAAACTGAACATAGGTTCGAGGCTAACGTTTGGAATGTATAAACAGAAAAATCCCCGAAAGTGCGATTTTTTAAGTCTCATTTATCACACCATGAAAGAAAAAATCTCGTAATGTTAAGAATTTTGTACCCAAACCGAGGGATTACTTATGTACTATAATTTTAGGCTGGCTGTAGACGATAATCTTACTTTTCACCTAAAGTGTGTTTTTTGTTTAACGTTAAACAGTAAAAACACAACTTTAGGTATTTCTGAGGTTCCTCCGACCATATGAACACAAAATTGCCACGAATGCATACGTAAATAACTATACTATTATTTCAAAACCAATTTACTAAAGTGTCTTTAATGCAATCTCAAACACTATTTTTACTGGACTATATAGGTTTTGACTTACTTGCAACAATTGCGAGTATCAAAATGTGTCGCAAAATGGCCGTATTTTTTTATTGCGTTGACTTAGACGCTTGATTGTTTTAGAACTGTAAGGAACAGTACTTACGTTTTTAATATTAATTTCAACTTGATATCTCCACGCGTCTTTGAGAAAAAGGGTCTTGACAGACTGACAGACTTGAACAACTTTTTTATGTGATATAATTACAAATTAACAATTTTAGGACTTTTTCTTTATTTGTGTTGTATGACCTTGCTTCTTACCAAATTTCATGATTCTAGAACAACGGGAAGTACCCTATAGGTTTTGATTTACTTGCGAGTATCAAAATATATCGCATAAATGACCGTATGTTTTTATTGCATTGACTTAGAAGCTTGAGTTTTTTAGGACTTCAAGAGACCACAGACTTACGTATTCAATATTAATTTCAACTTGATACCTCCACGCGTACCTGAGAAAAACGGTCTTGACAGACTGACAGACAGACAGACGGACAAACAGGTGATCCTATAAGGGTTCCGTTTTTTCCTTTTGAGGTACGGAACCCTAAAAAAAACTTTTTTACAAAAACAAAACCGACTTCCAAAAAAAACACTACAAAGTGAAAAATAACTTTAATTTCGGAAGTCGGGGGCAAAAACCTAAAATACAGATCCAAAGACACCGACTTCCGATATTAAAGTTATTTTTCACTTTGTAGTGTTTTTTTTTGGAAGTCGGTTTTGTTTTTTGTAAAAAAGTTTTTATTTTTCACTTTTTAGTGGGTCAGTTTGTAATTTATCTAAGTTACAATAACCCATTGTCAACTGCTCATCACGTTTTACAAAATATTGCTTTTCCCGATGCAGGGACGTTAATTGTTGAGGAGTTCTCCTAGTAAGAACCAGGAGAACCTGGAGCTCATGGTGAAGTCACCATCACCATTATGTCTTTTGACGAGCATAAACCATATTAAAGTAATCGAATCGCAACCTGTGATATACTTAGATATAATTGAGCATTTCCGATGGCCATCTGTGGTCTTCATCATCAGTTCCAGTTCACTAAATGGTACTTTCCGAGAGCAAATCTCGTGCATTTGCTCTCTTTAGTATAAAAAATACCGAAATCGATATAAGTGTGCCCATTAAATTTGAGGGTTTCCCTAGATTTCCATGAGATCCCATCATCAGACCCTGACTTGATGATCATGGGACCACTTGGGAAGTATACCCTTTCGAACAAAAAAAGAAAAATCCAAATCGGTCCAGCCATTTTCGAGTAATCGGGGAACATACATAAAAAAAAATTTAAAAAAAAAAGTTCCGACGAATTGAGAACCTCCTCCTTTTTGAAGTCGGTAAAAACACTATGTATAAGTCATATATCTGTTAAGGTTGATGCGCCAGGGTAGCCCGCGAAATTCAAAATTTCTTACGTTTTTTGCAATTTGTAGGTAGGTGTGAGCTTGTATGTTGATTAAAATATGATTCGCGGTGGTAGCTAATATGGCTTTACAGAATTATAATCATTAGAATCAGTAATACAACTCCATAAGTTAGCATTTATCTCAAATCTAGCGATTTCATGAAATCATGAGGTTTGAGATAAATGCTAACTTATGGAGTTGTATTGCTGATTCTAATGATTATAATTTTGTAAAGACATATTAGCTACGGCCGCAAATCATATTTTAATCAACATACAAGCTCACAATGACCTACAAATTGGTAAAAACGTAAGAAATTTTGAATTTCGCGGGCTACCCTGGCGCTTTCGCCTTAAACGAACATTGCTTGTCGAACTAAAGACCTGTCGCACTAACGACCTGTCGAAAAAACGACCTGTCGAACTAATGACATGTCGTACACATATTTGTCGCACTAATGACATACACGCCAATTAGCAGACACAATAGATTTTTCATTGTTAAGTATTTGGTGCACAATCGACATTTAAAGAGTAAGTGGAAAGTACTTACCCTACTTATCTACCTACTTTCCCAAAAACTCCCGGTGTAACTCCCAGTGTGTGTGTAGTGTGTGTGTGTGGTTTAGTAAAAATGTTTGAATATTACGATCATCACAAAATCGTTGTTTCTGGAGCAATATCATAATTTAATATTGGTAATTCTTGTAAAAAAATAATATTTAACTTCCAGGTCACCACAATGTCACCGGTGACGCTAGAAGGAGACACGCTCGGCAAAAAGCGCCAACACTACAACAAGCTTGTCGAAGATGCGATTGCTAACAAACATTATGAATTATGTAACATTAGTGGCGATGACAGCGACATAGACAACCTGCTGAAAATAGACATCGCCAGTAAATACAAAAATGTAGACTATATCATCCAAGTAATGAAATCTAACGACATGCTGTATGCGGCGACAGCTATAAAAAAATCAACGTGGCTAATCACCGAGCAGCAGTACGCAAACATCATCAACCCAGAGTACCTACACACACAACTATTACCTAGCATGAACACCAAAACATTTAACAAACTCATGCTTCACATTAGACTCAATCTGAAAGATGAAAGTCGAGTCGAAGCCTTTTACGAATACATGATAGAAACCGACAGTGCTTACAAATGGTTGGAACACTGCTCCATTCCTTTCATAGAAAATGTTATGAAAACCGAACGCCGCATACCACTATCTCTTTTTAAACGTTTGTGCAGAAGATCTGTTCATTTTCTTGCGTACTATACAAGGGTCGAATTGCGCAGCATAAATGTTGTAAAAAACGAAATTTTATTCTTATTAAAGTCCCACACTGTAGACGTACTAACCGTACTGGAAGACAAAACATACGATTACTTTCCTGAATTGGGAAAAAAGAAAACAGAGGTACTTATGAAAACGTGCCCGCAAAAAATATTAGACAATTTTGACAAGTACGCTGACATAATTGACCTGTCCGTAGTAGCTAAATATTTAAAAAAGAAAAACACCAAAGCTTTTCTTTATAAACATGCAGGAATATTGGGAAGCCGTTTATGTGATCATAATACATTACGACACTTTGTTAAAAACATGCCAACGGAAGAGAGATTTGATTTCGTTAAGAAAACATTTATCGACAAAACTGAGATAGCATTGCTATTTTCAGAAAAAGAAAGACGGATTATCGAATCCAATATAAAAACTTATCAGTGGTATGATTTCGCCCCATTTGATTTTGCACTGGAAGAATTAATAAAGCTTATACGTAAACAGCGCTCACCTTCCGAACGATGTTCTATGCTTTCAGTTTTGATCCCTTGTACACGAAAAATATATAGTAATATTAAAGCACTGCTTATTTTTTTTAATGAAAAACACATAAATGAACCGTTCAAATTCAAGATTCAGTTCGTCAATAATTTGCTTTCACAAATATCTACTCACAGGTTCGACGTAGAAACTTGGAACATTTTAGATCAGTTGTTCCACAGCATGGAAGTGTACACTGAATCAGAAAACGACGTACAACTTTGTCTCGAATCCATAACTCTATATAAAGTTTTGCGAGATGAACCGGTAAAGGAAATCATAAAACAGAAGATGGCATGGAATTCTTTTAAAAAACATCAGAAAAAACTGAATCACGAACAAAGTAACAAAATGTTTACTTATCTCCTTAATTCCGTATTCAAGAAGGTTCAAAGTGAAAACATAGCAACAGAATCAGGTTTCAGAAAGACTTTACTTCAATTAAAGAATGTCTTGACTTTGTTAAGAGATTGGAAAAAAGATATCAGTAAGTTCCCATTCGTACTTGAGAAAATTCAGGAGCTAAGTAAGATTAAACAAGACAACATGTGGAAAACAGTCATGTCCTGTTTGTACAACATGAATAAATCGTGGCGGAAGCATATGTTTGAGGACTCGTTGTCAATATGTCTGAGCGAGGAAACGTGTCTGAACGCGCTGAAGCACAAGCCGCAGCTGCTGACGCGCCACGACAAAGAAATAGACACGTTGCGAACTAACGACGCTGTCTCGTTGCGACGTTTGCTCGCCAAGCTGCGCGTCTACTGGCCGCACTCACTCGCCCAGCACTGGACCGACACTTACTTACTACATCTAAACAAACCTACTGGACAAAAAGCCGTTATTAGGGGTCTCTTCACGCTTCTTCCACAAAAACAAATAACAAACATGGCAAAAAATCATGTCCCCGACAATTTCAAGATAAATTGGAGGAAAGCAGACGAGGAAGAAATTAGCATACAAAAAAATATTGCAAAACATTTGCACCTAGCTAGACCACTGATTTCCTTAGATACGGTTTTGTGGTACGCTAAAGGAGATTACTTACAACATGCAGTCCCGTCGCTAAATGCAATTTTGTACAATATGAGTGAAGTCGACAGTCGTGAACATTTGCCGAAATTATTGGATGCACCAGTATCCTTACGAAAGTTCGGACTTCATCTTGTCTATTTTAAACTTAAATCAGATGAACTAATCTCAATATATTCAGAAGGTTTAATTACATATCAAAATATTTCAATCTATTGTATTCTTTTCAAACACACATATGAACGGATGTGTAAGGTGAAAAACCCAACTGTTGAAAAGAAACTGTGGGAATTATTAAGCACATTTATGAGTTTTTGTGTATTTTTCCCAGGTAAATTAGGTCACGTTCAAGGTGTCCCCATAAGTGTACGAGCAGAATTTTACATGAAGATTTACGTATTTATACATACATTGCCGCGTGACCAAAATTTCGAAAGTTATTTGGATGATTTATTAGAATATGCACCAAAAATTATGGATTTACTCGATAGAGACTTCGTAGCCGATAAAATGCTATCACCAGCAGCATACAAATTTTGTTTGTATGAAAGTCAATTTATTGAGAATTTTGCATGTTATGTATTATGCGGTACAACCGAGGAAGATCAGCTTCAGAGATTCCGAAGAGTATTAGATCCAGCAATGGATACAAGTTTTCAGTCATGGGATAAGATGCGGTCAGGTCATTATTACGTTAGAGACAATTTTCAGAAATTTTTAGGATCTTTGGTTTGGTATTTCAGAATATATTTTACTTTGAATAAAACACCTGTGGCCGCGAAACTGTTTGCAGAAATAAAAACTAAAATAGAAAATCGATTGCCCGTATTGAAAAACTACGTATTATTTACTAGTTTCAAACTTATAGCAGAATACGTTAAATTATTAGAAGGGGGATGTATTGCAATTGAGTTTTTCAAGTTTTCAGAATCACAGTTTCGAGATGGACAAATGTCAACTGCTATGGAAAATGTATGGAAAAATATTCATTCTAAAATATCTCCTTCGTTGGGTCCAATAATAGTAAAGTGTCTAAAAGAAGACACTGAGCTATATAGTCCCACAATACATTGTTGGTTTGCTGAAGCATTCGAAAAAATGTTTAATATGTTAAATTTTCAAAATTATGATGTGTTTATACTAGAAACCCTAAAATACATGTTAAATGATAATGATTTCATTCCTAGTTATCTAGTAGTTTCTAAGGTGATCCCTAAACATTGCAATGATGAGTTAAAATGTATTCAGTCAGAAATACGTAAGAAACTGAGATCACATCCATCTACAACCGTTCAGATGCAATTCTTTAATGATTTTCCTGATATGAATCAATGTAATAAAAAGTGTAGGAATAGTTCTTCTCTCAGGGGTGTGTGTTCGGCTATTTAAATGAGTTCGAACGCACGGTAAACAGTAAAAAGTATTTAATGGTGGTGGCGATGGCGTGACGTAAGCTCTCACATTCCTTCGTCCACGGGCGGGTTAGCGCGGGGGCGCGGACGGGTGTGTAATGCTTCGCACAACATGTCTTTGATAAGGCCGCGTTACAAATGTAATTTGAATAATTTAAGATTAAGTACTATAGTATCTACATACTTCTACTACATACATACATACTACATACATAACCTTTACTTACACTTCATCCATTTTTATTTATCTTTTATAAAGATTTACATTCATAATTTGTGAATTGGTCTAAAACAATTCGTTTTCTTTAAAATCTGAAATAAAAACACCTATAGGTATTTTTCATTGTTATGACACTTACGTCAGGCTTTCAAGCTGTCATTATTGTTTTCTTCTATCTAAGTATCATTCATAGAGTTTCATAATGGCATAGACTATGAACGTTTCTTTTGATTTATGTAATCTAAATTCTTTTTATCAATATGTTAGGTCAAATATTGTATTTTATAGATAATTTTGATTTATTATTGAATAGCTGTATCTTAAATTACTTTTATAAAATTAATCCACACACACTCGAAATTCATCGAAGAGGTTAGAGGTTTTTCAACGTATATTACTGGCAGATTCAAGCTTTGACTGTGGCGTTTGGCATTCTGATGACGGAAAGCTTCAAATGTGGAAAGGATCTGAAATTGGAAGACGATTTTGAAAAACGCTGCCTGATGAACCTATGGATGAAAGACTCGGAGACTGTTCAGTTCTGCTCCGGAAGCTATAAACGAAACATCTCCTAAAAGTATTCTTCGACCGGGAAAACTGATTCCGTGACTAAAACTTACCCGACTGCGGTCGATCCCTAAAGGAGGGTTATAGAAAATAACCATTAATTTATCGGAGCGATTCAATTCAAAATCTTCCTCTTCCAAACTATCCGTGCGTGTTTGCCTAACCTGGACTTACTCAAATTACTTCTTCAAGCTCCCCTATCGCCTTCAAGCGCCTCTATCTTCCTAAATAGCTGTGTGTGTTAGGTAGGACGTGTTTTATAAAAACCGGTCTGTATTTTTTTATCTTTTAATATTTAATATATTGTTTCAAGTCTTACTTTAGCCCCTTTTATTTCTCTAGGCTAGTAGATTTGTTACAGTCTGGCGCCCAATATAAAATCAAAGCTAGCTCTTTCAAATATTTTTCAAAATTCTAAAATAAACTATCTCTAGTACTATTTCTTTTCGGACTCTTATTTGGCTTAGTCTCTTTTTTGTTACATGTGTTAGGTTATAGGTCTAATACTAACTTACTTTCCTCTTCAGCACATACTTAACAAACTTATACTACACCCCCCACACACATTCCTTTACCCACTGGTAATTGGCATCCATTCTTCGCTTGTGAGTGTTCTTAAAACCATTCGTGGTCACTTACAAGTTGGGTTTGGCTTACTCAACGACGTATTGTAGGAGAATATCCTATAATCGTTACCACCTACACATAACTCTCTACTTATACCTCATTATTCTGCACCCCACACACTTGCACACCACATACGTTTACCCACTGGTAATCGTAACCATTCTTCGCTTGTGAGTGTTCTTAAAACCATTCGTGGTCACTTACAAGTTGGGGTTTGGTTTACTCTTCGACGTACTATAGGAGAATATCCTATAGTCGTTTATACAAACCTAATATCTATATAACACCTATTACAAATACTTTACTATTCTACACTCTTACACACATACAACTTTCGATGTGCCTCTGTGCCTTTCTTTTTGTTTGTGGTTATTTTATAGTCGCATCATTAATTCGGATCCTCTAGGAGTCCTCTTAACGCTTTAGGAGACATCTAAACCCTCTAGTAGACCTCTAAACCCTCTAGGAGACCTCTAAACCCTCTAGGATTCCTCTTAAACCCTCTCGGATACCACTAAACCCTCTGGGAGTCCTCTTAAACCCACTGGGAGACCTCTTAACCCTCTAGGAGTCCTCTTAAACCCTCTACGAATCCTCTTAAACTCTTTAAGAGTCCTCTCAAACCCTCTAGGAGTCCTCTTAAACCCTCTGGGAGTCCTCTTAAACCCTCTGGGAGACCTCTTAAACCCTCTGGGAGACCTCTTAAACCCTCTAGGATACCTCTTAAACCTCTTATATACTAAGGGACATCCTCTATACTAAGGGATCTCCTCTATACTAAGGGACCTCCTCTATACTAAGGGACCTCCTCTATACTAAGGGACCTCTTCTATACTAAGGGACCTCTTCTATACTAAGGGACCTCCTCTATACTAAAGGACCTCCTCTATACTAAGGGACCTCCTCTATACTAAGGGACCTCTTCTATATTAAGGGACCTCTTCTATATTAAGGGACCTCTTCTATATTAAGGGACTCTTCTATACTAAGGGACCTCTTATGTACTAAGGGACTCTTCTATACTAAGGGACCTCTTATGTACTAAGGGACCTCTTATATGCTGATGCTGAGGGACCCTCTTAAACTCTCTTGAGTCGTCTTTAGCACTCACTCTCTTTGAGTCGTCTTTTGCACTCATTAACCCTTACTTACCTTCCTTTTAAAATATTTTAATCCTATTTAACATTAATCTTTAACCATGGATAGAATTATTTTCTTTGAACTTTAAACAACTTCCCAGGACTTTTTAGAAATCTTTTCTCTTTTGAGATATTTTTTTAAATTTATTACTTGAATATTTTTTTTTAAACTTATTATTTCACCCTTCAACATTAAAATACTCCCTCTCTCATTTAAAACTATTCGGTAAAAACTTATTCCACCTTTTTCTTTTTGAGCGGTAGCAACTCCCTAAATAAGCCTCTAATGCATTTTTTTTTTCTTTTTGGAGCGGTAGCAACTCTCTAAATAAGCCTCTAATGCATTATTTTCTGAGCGGTAGCAACTCCCTAAATAAGCCCCTAATGCATTTTTTATTTTCTTTCTGAGCGGTAGCAACTCATTAAACAAGCCCCTAATGCATTATCTATCCTTAGAGGTATTCTTATATCCTCTTTCTAAACTCAAGTCTCCCTTGAGCCTTTCTTAAACTTGAACTCTAACTAACGAGTTCTCTCTCTTAAACTAAGTTTTTTCTTAAACTTGGGTTATTCTTAAACTCAAACTAACTTGAGTTTTCTTTCTTAAACTTGAGGTTTTTCTAAAACCTTGAATCTTTTGGAGCGGCTAACAACTCCATAAAAATAAGCCCTTGTTAAATATATTTGATTAATGGTTTTAGACGTGAGCGGATTACAACTCCAAAAATAAGCCTACTGTTATTGATTTATCAGGTCGAGTAGTGATCATTGAATGTGAATCCTACCTGACCTAACTTCGTAAGATGTCGGTGTGATTGAATGAAGTATGTACGTTTTGTGAATGCTGTAATATTTTTAACCTTCAAAATTTTCAATTGAGTTGAAAATTTTCTCGGGGTCGATGGGGAAATATAGTATCTACATACTTCTACTACATACATACATACTACATACATACATACTACATACATAACCTTTACTTACACTTCATCCATTTTTATTTATCTTTTATAAAGATTTACATTCATAATTTGTGAATTGGTCTAAAACAATTCGTTTTCTTTAAAATCTGAAATAAAAACACCTATAGGTATTTTTCATTGTTATGACACTTACGTCAGGCTTTCAAGCTGTCATTATTGTTTTCTTCTATCTAAGTATCATTCATAGAGTTTCATAATGGCATAGACTATGAACGTTTCTTTTGATTTATGTAATCTAAATTCTTTTTATCAATATGTTAGGTCAAATATTGTATTTTATAGATAATTTTGATTTATTATTGAATAGCTGTATCTTAAATTACTTTTATAAAATTAATCCACACACACTCGAAATTCATCGAAGAGGTTAGAGGTTTTTCAACGTATATTACTGGCAGATTCAAGCTTTGACTGTGGCGTTTGGCATTCTGATGACGGAAAGCTTCAAATGTGGAAAGGATCTGAAATTGGAAGACGATTTTGAAAAACGCTGCCTGATGAACCGATGGATGAAAGACTCGGAGACTGTTCAGTTCTGCTCCGGAAGCTATAAACGAAACATCTCCTAAAAGTATTTTTCGACCGGGAAAACTGATTCCGTGACTAAAACTTACCCGACTGCGGTCGATCCCTAAAGGAGGGTTATAGAAAATAACCATTAATTTATCGGAGCGATTCAATTCAAAATCTTCCTCTTCCAAACTATCCGTGCGTGTTTGCCTAACCTGGACTTACTCAAATTACTTCTTCAAGCTCCCCTATCGCCTTCAAGCGCCTCTATCTTCCTAAATAGCTGTGTGTGTTAGGTAGGACGTGTTTTATAAAAACCGGTCTGTATTTTTTTATCTTTTAATATTTAATATATTGTTTCAAGTCTTACTTTAGCCCCTTTTATTTCTCTAGGCTAGTAGATTTGTTACAGTACCTATAATTAGTAGGTAAGTACTGTTTGTAACTAATTAAATGATGACTATTAAAGTTTTTTTTACAAAAACAATATTGAGTTCTTATTTTAGGGTTTCCACACCACAGAAAACCGGAAACCCGCGCCCGCGCTCGTGCTCTGTGACAGCTGAACTAAACATTGTTTACCGCAAACAAAATCGAAATTCGAGCAAGGTGCTGGCGATTCAAGTTGGTATTTCTGAAGATCCTTTTTTGTCTAGCAATGCAATTAGCATAGCTGGATAAACAAGATCAATACAATTGCGATTGAAGTTAACTAGTATAATCCTCAAATGTCAAAATTTCATGAAATAAAAGTTTTGTCCTTTTGCACACTTTGGGTGCATTTCACACGCGGGGGGGGGCGTGTGAAATGCACCCAAAGTGTGCAAAAGGACAAAACTTTACATAATAGGTATATAAGCTTAGATCACATATATATAAACGTAAAAATAACATCTTCCGATGGAAAACATATCATCATCAGTAGTTGTGAACCTATGGGGTTCGCAACTAACCCCCAACCCTCCCCACTCGCTGGGGTTTTGGGTCTAAAATTAGCCAAACTCAGACACTTGAGGGGTTAACCAAGTTTCATCTCGTTTACTTGAACTGCTAAATCACTATAACCATAATTTACTTATTTTTAAAAAGAAACCCAAAATTTCCTTATAAATCTTTGTCATTTTATTTACATTTAAACCTAAAAATCGGAGTACCTATTTTTTACTTTAATTTTGTATCTTATATATTTTTATTAATTCTCGGATTTTTCTTATTTTAAAAATGATACGTATTATTGTGGCAAATGTTTATTTTTCATTTATTAATGCTACAATCTGAACAAACCTACTGGACAAAAATCCGTTATTAGGGGTCTCTTCACGCTTCTTCCACAGAAACAAATAACAGATATGGCAAAAAATCATGTCCCTGACTATTACAAGATAAATTGGAGGGAAGCAGACGAGGCAGAAATTAGCATACAGAAAAACATTGCAAAACATTTGTACCTAGCCAGACCACTGATTTCCTTAGATACGGTTTTGTGGTAGGTACGCTAAAGGAGATTACTTACAACATGCAGGCCCGTCGCCAAATGCAATTTTGTACAATATGAGTGAAGTCGACAGTCGTGAACATTTTTCGAAATTGTTGGATGCACCAGTCTCCTTACAAAAGTTCGGACTTCATCTTGTAGGTATATTGTAAACTTAAACCAGATGAATTAATGTCAACATATTCAGAAGTTTGGAATACAAATGGAAATAGTTCAATCCAAGCCATTCTTTTCGGCCACACATATAATCAAATGTGCAAGGTGAAAAACCCAACTGTTCAAAAGGAACTGTGGGGATTATTAAGCACATTTATGAATCGTAGGTATATTTACAGGGAACTTAGGTCACGTTGAACGAGTCCCCATTAGTGTACGAGCAGAATATTAGATGAAGAGTTACGTGTTTATACATGCGTTGCCGCGTAACCAAAATTTTGAAAGTTATTTGTATGATTTATTGGAATATGCACCAAAAATTATGGATTTACTCGATAGAGACTTCGTAGCCGATAAAATGCTATCACCAGCAGCATACAAATGCATGTTACGTATTGTGCGGTAAAGGCGAGGAAGATCAGCTTCAAAGATTCAGAAGAGTGTTAGATCCAGCAATGGATATAGCTTTTCAGTTATGGGATAAGATGCATTCAGGCCATTTTTACGTTAGAGATAATTTTCTGAAATTTTTAGGATCTTTAGTTTTGTATTTCAGAACATATTTTTGTTTGAATATAACACCTGTGCCTGCGAAACTGCACCCTAATTGCGTAACACGTTGACAGTTCAACACATGTTGACAGTTCAACAACATTCATTGCGTTATTTACGTTGTCGAGCAAACTAATTTTTCGAACATATGAAGGCATGGACTAGCAATTTGTTTCAAAATGATTCAAACTCCGGTTGATAATGTGTTACGCAATTATGGTGCTGTTTGTAGAAATAAAAACTAAAACAGAAAATCGATTGCCCGTGTTGAAAAACTACGTATGGTGTACTAGTTTCAAACTTATTATTGGACGAAGAGGGATGTATGTCTGCACTTGAACTTTTCAAGTTTCCAGAATCACAGTTTTGAAATGGGCGATTGTCAAGTGCTATGAAAAAATTATGGAAACATATTCATTTTAAAATATCTCCTTCGTTGGGGCCAATAATAGTAAAGTGTCTAAAAGAAGACACTGAGCTATATAGTCCCACAATACATTGTCTGTTTGCTGAAGCTTTCGAAAAAATGTTCCAAATGTTTAATTTTAAAAATTACGATGTGTTTGTACTACAAACCCTAAATACATGCTATGCTAAATGATAATGATTTCATTCCTATCTTATTTTCATTATTATCTAGTAGTTTCTAAGGTGATCCCTAAACATTGCAATGATGAGTTAAAATGTATTCAATCAGAAATACGTAAGAAACTGAGATCACATCCATCTGCAACCGTGCAGATGATAATGATGATGATGATGGTGGTGATGATGATGTAATGATTTTCTGGATATTAATCAATGTAATAAAAAGTGTAGGAATAGTTCTTCTCTCAGGGGTGTGTGTTCGGCTATTTAAATGAGTTCGAACGCACGGTAAACAGTAAAAAGTATTTAATGATGGTGGCGATGGCGTGACGTAAGCTCTCATGTTCCTTCGTCCACGGGCAGGTTAGCGCGGGGGCGCGGGCGTGTGTGTAATGCTTCGCACAACATGTCTTTGATAAGGCCGCGTTACAAATGTAATTTGAATAATTTAAGATTAAGTACCTATAATTAGTAGGTAAGTACTGTTTGTAACTAATTAAATGATGACAATTAAACTTTTTTTTACAAAAACAATATTGACTTATTATTTTAGGGTTTCCACACCACAGAAAACCCGCTCGTGCTCTGTGACAGCTGAACTAAACATTGTTTACTGCAAACAAAATCGAAATTCGAGCAAGCTGCTGGGGGGTGATGCAAGTTGGTATTTCTGAAGATCCTTTTTTATCTAGCAATGCAATTAGCATAGCTGGTTAAACAAGATCAACTTTTCAAATACAATGGTTATTTAAGTTAACTGGTATGGATTACCTTACCTAGTTGCGTAACACATTTTCGTCATCTGATTCAGACTAGTTGGGTTGGCCGTTGACCAGCCGTCCGTGAACGGTTAAAGAGTTGTATTTATTTCTGTAAATACATACTTATTACGGTAGCGAATCATATTTTGATCAACATACAACCAAAAACTGACTTCCAAATTGCAAAAGAAAATTTGAGTTTCGCGGGACCCCCTGGCGCTTTTATACCTACAGATAGCGCGCGAGTTGAATGCAGAGCTTAGGAATACGGTAGTGCTGTGACCTAATTATAATTACATTACACTGCAGGCGCGTGAGGTGGGGCGTGTGGATAGCGGGGGGAGATGCTCCCGCTCTTTACCTCAGACCCCGACTGCATTCAACTCGCGCGCTATCTGTACCAACATAATTATTTTGGCAATGACTGATTCATCGGCCACCATGACTAGTGATGGTAAGTTCCCGAAAATATTCTCCTTGCGAGAACTTTCCTACTCGTGAATATTCTTTTGGAAGGGAATTTACGAGAATTTAAAAATTGGATGACTACTAAATTGTATCGATTAATTTTTAGAGTATTGTAGGGTTGCTGATTGTGAAAATAAAGGACCGTTGAACTTGATGATAATTTATTGGCAACTTATATTTACGTGGCAACCCTAAGTGGTGGGATGAAAGGGACCGCATGCAGTCCCTATCGCCCTTCACACCTCCCCTAGCTGATCTGAACTAGGCTTACTTAGGATCAGAGAAGGCTGCGTAGCTACCTAACTCTAAACCTCTAGCTAGTGAATAACGATTTGTTTTTTTTTTGTATGATGACCTTTTCGCTTACACGAATGGATAGAATAAGAAATGAGTAAGTATGTACAGACACCAGCAGGTCAAGCCACGCGAAACTGTCTTTTCCCAATCAACCTTGAACCTAATGCTTTAGCGATAGAAATGAAAATCTATTAAAGAAAGACAGATTGTAGTAGCCTGATGTGCTGGCGTCTGTACATAAGAGGAAGTTTGAAAGTGGCACCAGGGACTGAAAAATTGTGCGGAAATCGGTTATCAACATCATGCATGGTATGAGCATGTGATACGGAGAAATGAGGAAAATGTCGTAAGACCCAAGAAACGATGGATGGACTTTGTGAAAGATGACGTGTCTAGAAAGGGACTACCGAGATGACGACTAATAGAGAATTATGGAAAACTTATGCAACTTATGGAGATGGAGAATGATGATAACCTTTTCGCAATTGGCTCTGAGAGCCTCTAATACCTACCTATCTGGGCGTTAGCGGACAAAACATTTTTTGTCCCGACCTAAGCCAGGGTTCGAATTATTCGATAAATCCTTTCCGTATCCGTACCTACTAAAATTGATTACACCAAAGAGAAAAGGTGGAAGCCGTGTGGTATAAAGCACTAGGCCATTGATAGGACCGGACCGGGCCAACCGCGCGACGAAATGGCACCAGCGCGCTGGCCCTAAAATGACAGTTTAGGGCCAACGTAACTCGGTCGGCCGCGGTCCGCGCGCGGAAAAGTCACTCTGTCAAAAAAATGCCAAGCTGCGTTGTAAGGCTGCAAAAATTACGATACTAAGATTAAAACGCAACGTGGGATATCGTATCATCAGTAGGTAACCTTATATTACTTTTGTTGCAATTAAATTATTAAATAAACACATCTTTAAAGTGATAATTTTACTACCGAAATCCACAATGGCGGCCATGCGCGCTGCTGTCATCACGCACGTAGTTAACTAATTACTTTACTCTATGTAGTTAACGAAGTAAGCAGTAGTTCGTATGAGTTATGACAGTAGTCATAGATGGCGCTACTTTTTGCTTGTATGAAGAAGGTTTAGGTGAAATGTTCAGACGCGCGTATCCTTACTTTTGAAATCATTGCACTAGGTACTAAACTTTTCGTTATTCACCACCATACCTTCTGCTATGTTTTTTTAACGGAGATATCTCTATGTAGTAAAAGTCCTGAGGAATAACGAAACGATAATTATATAATAATAGTAATAATAACAAACTAGGTAAGTACCTATTCATTTACTGTAGCTAAATATCAAAAAAAAACTTGAGAGGTGTCAAGGGACACCCGGATGGAACGAAGTTCCTTTCGATTAATTAGTGAAGGAATTGTAATAAAATTTTATTTTATACTCATCATCATCATCATCATCACCATCACCATCATCATCATCATCACCATCATCATCATCATCATCACCATCATCATCATCATCATCATCACCACCATCATCATCATCATCATCATCATCATCATCGCGACACCACACTGTTCAATGCGAAATAGAAATGAAAATATCTGGCTTGCTTTCTATAAGAGAGAGACAGACAGAGAAACATGCGCACGCCGCACGGCTTACAATACATACATACATAGCTTAGTATAGCAAAAAGTGTCGTGACAACTTTTCGTTCCCATTTTTTCCGTCTAGCCCCCTTTCACAACGCGCGATAAGGAACTTCGTTCCAAAAAAAAATGAGAGTTTAGAATCAATAACTGTTATATATAACGAGTTATAACGGTTACGAGTTTCGTTATTTTTATATCATCTGTGCTGAGCAGTTCTTCAAGCAGTCACATCACCATTTGTCATGTCGAGTGTCTATTCTATTTTTCACTATGGCAATGGTGCCGATGTCGACAATTCTGCCAATGTCAGATGTGTTATGAGAAAACGTGCGTGTAAAAAAAAAAAAAAAAAAATTAAAATAATAATAATTCTAGATTGAATTTAATGTGAGACTTGTTGACAGGTATTAGTACACTGAAACAAACACAAAAAATATTATTAGTTAAATATTAAATACTAATATATATATATCATGTACACAAGTGACATACAACAAACCACACAAAAATAAATATAATCATAATTTAATATCATTCTCGCGGATAAAAAACATCAAAGCCTCAAAAAGCTTTGGGGAAGAATGTGTTAGTAAAGATGGAAAGTTAATTGGGACAGGGATTTTTAATTTAGGGAGATGGCTATACAAGTCATGGGCTGGATTATTATTGGAGCAGTTAAAAAATATGTGTTCCAAAGTACCTTCATCCAACCCACATTCACAGAGCGATGTATCTCTGACCCGGATCTTGTGAAGAAAAACCGGAGAACAACAATGGCCTATACGAAGACGACAAATAATAGATATAACTCTCTTAGATATTTTTTTATATGGATAAAACCAAGGTTTGGCTTTTACATTAGGTTGTATTGCATGATAAAAAGCACCTTTCCGTTTACTTGAATTTTGCCACTGCACCTGCCATGAGGTTAGCAAGCTCTTTTTGGGAAGATTCAACAAATCGTAACCCTGACAATGGAAATATTTTAGGTCAACAGCTTGGGACGTAACAGCATCCTTAGCAAGAGCATCGACGTATTCGTTTCCTCTTATGCCACAATGACTCGGAATCCAAACCAAGTGTACGGTTTTATGATTCTTGGCACAAGAGAAAAGAGACTTTTTAATTTGAAGCAGGATTAAACTGTGAAGTTTGCTCTTGAAAGGATTCTGCTCCAAAGCTTGCAAGCAACTAAGAGAGTCTGTAAAGATGACACCAAATCGTATGCTATGAGACTCTATAAATAAGCACGCTTCTAATATGGCCACGCACTCACCCGTAAATACAGATGATTGTATAGGACATTTGAATTTTAAGACAATTTTGGAGTTTTGGTAGTATACCGCCGCACCAGTGCAACTTGAATCAGATAATTTAGAGGCATCCGTGAAAAACTTTTCAAAATTGTACCATCGCTCACCAACCGCCGCGTTGAAAATAGAGTCCGCCGAAGGAGAATTTTTTGATATACCAATATTATAGAAAATGTCTGGCTTAAAACATAATATTTCATAATCAAAACTGAAAATAGGAAGTTTTGGAAGTTGAATAATAGGGGAATCTAAATTTTTATAGCAACGGAAGGAATTTAAAAACAAAGGGACTTCTTTATGGTTCCAATAATTGGTACTTCGGCATGCAACATCTAAGTCGTCCACTTTTTGTACAAGAGGGTGGGAAGACTTGGTGATGACTCTAGCCCAAAATCTTGATGCTAGATACTGTCTTCTCAAAGTCAATGGAGGCTCTGCGCACTCTACCTGCAACGCGTTGATTGGTGAGGACTTCATACAACCCGATACAATCCGAAGACACTTAGCCTGAATTTTGTCCAGCCTTGCCAAAGCACCTTTGTTGCATGGAATTAATAAAAAGGATCCGTAGTCCAGAACGCTCCGTATTAAGGCATTGTATACCAATTTCATCGTGTAGGGGTGAGCACCCCACCAGACACCAGCGAGAACTTTTAAAATAGGAATAGTTCTCTCGCATCTACTAACTAAATAATTTAAATGATGTAAACCGCTCAATTTGGAATCTAAAAAAACGCCTAAAAATTTTACATTTGAAGAAACCGGTATACAATGCCCCTGGATACCCACTGAAACTTGTGGGATCAGCCTCCTGCGAGAAAACACAACTACAGCACTTTTGGGGGCAGACAAACTCAGACCGTGGAAATTTAGCCATTGGTTTAGAGAGTCCAGGGATACACAAAGAGATGCCGCTGCATCGCTAACTGATTTATTGGTGACATATAAAGCCAGGTCGTCAGCATATTGCAATATTTGGCAGTCGTTATTGAGGCAAGTACCAATGTCAGCTGTGTATAAATTGTACAGTAAGGGACTGAGAACAGAGCCTTGCGGAAGGCCCTTCCATGACATCCTGACGTCAAATTCTTCACCTGGAACTCTCAAAACCAAAGATCTAGACATAAGCAAACTGCAGATGCATTGTACCATTCTTTCCGGTATTCTCAGCTGTTGCAATTTTTGCCTGAGAATGGGAAGAAGAACATTGTCATAGGCAGAGGAAATGTCCAAAAACGCAGCAACAACGGATTCATTTTTCGAAAACGATGAGCGGATATCTGTAACCAAAACTCCAACACTATCCATGGTGCTGAGTCCCTTTCTGAAACCATATTGAGACCAAGGAAGTAAATCTCTGGATTCAACTATGAATTCTAATCTGTTTTTAACGAGGTGTTCCAATAATTTAGCAAGGACTGATGACAGAGCGATTGGTCTGAAACTGTTTGGATCATCAGCGTGCTTGCCAGGTTTTAAAATAGGAATAATGATTTGGGTTTTCCACTGATCAGGGACCCAGCCGTTGGTGTAACAAAAATTTAAAATGTCTAAAAAATAGTTTTTTGCTTTATGGCCCGCGTGAGTCATAAAAGAATAGACAATACCGTCTATACCGGGAGCAGAGTCAATGTACATGTTTCAAAACTGAGGTCGTCCAATTTGATGAGTAATGTCAATGTCAAGAACTCTAAGCAATTTACACGATCTGCACGATCGGATTAGAACTTTAAAACAATTGTAGTAGATTATAAAATTGGTAAACCAGTTTAGTTTACCAGTTTTAACTATGTGTGTAAGTGGGCGGCACTCGGCGGCAGGCAAAGTCAAAGTATCAACAACACCGGCTTGTTCTGAGTCATATTATTGTATTGCACAATGCAATGCAATTTACATTGATTTTCACCAGTTCAATGCAAACTTTGTAAGTGCGTTGTTGGAAGTTTGGAACCACAGAACACATTACTCCTAACGGAGATTGGAACCTTGGAATTATCCACTTGTATACTGAAAACTGAGTTTCTTTTGGAGCACAACATCAAGCTTTAGGTGAGTAACACGATTAGTACTTGTAAAAATAATTAAAGTGGCTAAGCATGAATTCCTTCTAAATAGACGGCTGTGTTATTTGAAATCACTCAACAAAACAAATGAATTGTAGGACCGTATTTTTTTCTAATGTACCTACCTACATACCTACTATTGCTTTATATAGTGTATTATCTATGATACCTACTTATAAAAGCAGTACCTACCTATGAGCTATTTACAATGCGTTTCAAATAAGAATAGGAACGTCAATGACCTCTATCTGTCAAATGTTGATTGAAAAGTACGGTTTGCAAAGAAAACTTATTTACGTATCAATAACTTTTTTCTTTTGTTTAAGCGAGTCTTAGATCAAAGTGAAAAAGACATCAAAAAATTATTCATAATTAGTTTTTTGTAAATTATACTTCTTTCTTTCATATTTCCATTGTTGTCAACAATTTTTTTCAAATTCTTCGTTCATGATTCGTAAATAAATGTTAAGTATTTAAAAAATATCTTGTTTTGCTCACCTACCTACGGTTACCAGAAAGAAAATTTAAAAGTCCGGAGAAAAGCCTGATTTCCATTGAAATATCCTGAGATCTCCTGAAATTTTGTGAATTCTCTCGCAAACATAATTTTTTGATGTTTATAGTACTACATTGTGGGCAACCATTTTCTAGACCACCGGTGTTTCAACATTACCAGAGATAATGCGAATTTGTGCCCTGTTCCGTATGTCCCTACTGATATATCTCCACTGGTAGGGATAACAAGTTTTCAAGGGTTTCTTTATGATTAATAAACTGTTCCTGAATTACTTGTGAGAATAAGAATAATGTGATTACAAATATTAAAAAAAAACAAAGAAAACAATCATGAAAACAATTTTAATTCACATAAACCCGTATTGAATTACCTACTATTAAAAACAACTTCATTTGAGACAACGTAAAATATTAAATTATAACAATTAACAAAGTAAAAAAAAAAATAATAATAATAATTAAAGAACTACGTCGACCCCGTTTTATAAATGCCAGACAGACATTATTGCAAAGTTGCGACATATAAGCGGAAAATAAATAATATTTCCTTGCCTTAGGTCATATTATCTATTATCTATTAAAAAGTCATTGAAACAATAAAATCACCTCACATTATTTTATAAAAAGATTCAATATCACAAGTAATGGTACACTGCCAATCCCGCTTAAAAACTTTTCATCCCTACTGGTAGCGATAAACGGGGAAAAAATCCAACTATCCCAGCCAATGCGGATCTGGTCCTTATATCCCTACCGGTAGCGATAGTTGGAAAAAAAATCCAAGTATCCCTACCAGTAGAGATATATCAGTAGGGACATGCGGAACAGGGGGAATTTGTCAATACCTGTTTGCTATTACAGCCTAGTTTTTTCTATCATGGAGGCTCAATAGTTGAATGAAAGAAACCAAGTAACGGTGTCTTCAGTCCAAGCTTTAGTATTAACACATTATCATTTGAAGAGTGTTTCGAAGCATTTTATAGAACAGTGTTATAAGACAAAAGTTTACTTGTTTAACTAACATCGCAAAATAAATATGATAAAAAACTTTTTTACAAAAAACAAAACTGACTGCCAAAAAAAACACTACAAAGTGAAAAATAACTTTAATTTCGGAAGTCGGTGTCTTTGGATCTGTATTTTAGGTTTTTGCCCCCGACTTCCGAAATTAAAGTTATTTTTCACTTTGTAGTGTTTTTTTTGGAAGTTGGTTTTGTTTTTTGTAAAAAAGTTTTTATTTTTCACTTTTTAGTGGGTCAGTTTGTATTTTATCTAAGTTGCAATAACCCATTGTCAACTGCTCATCACGTTTTACAAAATATTGCTTTTCCCGATGCAGGGACATTAATTGTTGAGGAGTTCTCCTAGTAAGAACCAGGAGAACCTAGAGCTCATGGTGAAGTCACCATCACCATTATGCCTTTTGACGAGCATAAACCATATTAAAGTAATCAAATCGTAACCTGTGATATACTTAGATATAATTGAGCATTTCCGATGGCCATCTGTGGTCTTCATCATCAGTTCCAGTTCACCAAATGGTACTTTCCGAGAGCAAATGCACGAGTTACTATAAAAAATACCGAAATCGATATAAGTGTGCCCATAAAATTTGAGGGTTTCCCTCGATTTCCATGGGATCCCATCATCAGACCCTGACTTGATGATCATGGGACCACTTGGGAAGTATACCCTTTCGAACAAAAAAAGAAAAATCCAAATCGGTCCAGCCCTTTTCGAGTAATCGGGGAACATACATAAAAAAAAAAAAAGGTTCCGACGAATTGAGAACCTCCTCCTTTTTGAAGTCGGTTAAAAACTGATGATTAGAAAAGGTTTCACAGATTGTATATGTGTAATTCACATGACCAAAGTTAATTTTTATATTGGTCTAGGTTATTATTTATTTTAAAGATCTGAAAAATCAACTCTATGTTATTGAAAATTCTAAAAATCCTGAGATTTCATGAGATTTCTGGTATCTGGCCGCAATCCTGAGAAGAGCCTAAAAATCCTGAGATATGGTAACCCTACTGACCTACCCAATTTATTCGATTTGACAGCTATGACGTCACAACATGGCGCTAAGTCGATCCTATTCATAATTGAAACGCATTGTACTAGTCCTAAGTACTTACCTAAGTTATCCTATTAATACATACACATCAAAATTATTTATGGATATTTTTTAAATATTTAAATGCCCTATTGAAATAATATAAAAATTTCTACTTATCTAAATTGATTAAGTACTACTAAATGAAATGTTTTCGTATGTGTAGACCTCATTTCATAATCTAAGGTGTAGACTGCTGGATTTTTCATATTAAATTGTGATTAAAAAATAAAAGTTCTTATGGAGGTTAATTCTAACATATGGAGTTGTATTGCTGATTGTAATGGTTATAATTCTGTAAAGCCGCGGCCGGAATCATATTTTAATCAACATACAACCTGAAATTTCTCCAAATGATTTTCATATTTTAATCAACGTACAACCTGAACTTTCTCCAAATGATTTTAAACCTTTTTAATCAACATACAACCTGAAATTTCTCCAAATGATTTTATTTTAATCAACATACAACCTAAAATTTCTCCAAATGATTTTAAACCTTCACATGTTGGTAGTTAAGCTCAAAATCGAATGAGAAAATTTGACAGTTTGTAATTATCTACAAAACGAGTACTTACCTGTGTAAATTTCCCACCTGTAGGTTTTTCCTGTTTTACGGAATGTCCGAATAAAGATAAGATAATGGTTTTCCTCATGATAGTTAGGTAGTTAGTCATTGTTAATAATCAAGCAGACTTTTTATTTAATTATTGTGCAATATTGTTTGCTAGGTACCTACTTATTTAAAAACTGTGTGTAGCAATTTAAATTATTTTAAACATGCAGTAAGTACCTATACTTAACTACAACTGAACAAGCACAATCCATAGTGCCAAACTAATTGCTTAAAACAGTACTTAAATAATCTTCCTTGAAAGATTTCATGTTGGATGGTGTATAATTTTTCCATGTTATCCAACTGCCCCAAAATACTAAATGATGAATGTAACTTATATTTTTTCTGAAAAGTGGAACAAATAAAAATAACAACAATTGGGGTTGACACAACATATATTTTTTCTTCCATACTTCTCTATTAGTCGTCATATCGGTAGCCACGGGAGTAGATGATATGGCTGGAAAGGGATTTCTAGCCATATCATCTTTCACACAGTCCATCCATATTTTCTTGGTCTTCCCCTACTCATAAAGCTCTCCACTTTCATACTCAAAACTTTCATAATTCCTCCGCATCACATGCGCATACCATGACAACCAGAACTAAACCTGCCACTTTTCATTATTGTATTAAGTACCTATGTCATCATATACCCACCCTAACCTAGGTACTTATTTTTATCAGACGCAATCGACATCAATTTTATCACTAAGCTTCATTAGTCATGCGACTATCTATACACAATCTATAAATCAAATAGTTGTGTGTGTGCAAAAGAAAGGACAAATAAATAAACATACGAGTACAAAGTAAAGTATCCAGAGCACATACGGCAAAAGTGACTATTTAAGTTGACAAAAATATTTAATTTATTGAAATTTATTTTTTAAGTAGGGATTTAAGATACTATCATACATAATGACTATTTAAGCAAAAATAATGACTTTAGCATTAGGTACTGACTTCCTCCGGGAAGGAAATAATTGTTTGATTCGCAATAATGAAATAAATCTTAATAACAAAAAAAAGACATAAAAATGGATTTATTATGAAACTATCAATTTCAATTTTAATCGTGGGTGATTTCGTCATCAGTCTCAATTCCTCATTGATGTATCTTACAATAAATCCGGGATATCAAGTATTGATATAACTTTTGGCGAAAAAGGTATACCTACTTACTTTTACGCTTCTTAGTTTTTCTTTTTGCAGATATTACTGAATCTGAAGTTACAAGTAGCATGTGCATTATTTCTGTATTTGTGTTTATCCTAGACGTTTTTCAAGAATGGAAAAGTCTTTTGTTTTTATAGGCTTTAAGACCTGCTTCAATAAAATCCTCTGAAAATTGCCCTGGAGGAAGTGGTAACGATTTAATAACGTCTGCTCCATGAATAAGTTTTTACATTCATAGCAATTTTGCAATTATTGTTTTACATAGATGTTTTCGTATCTGCCAACAAGAACAACAATTTACTCCTAAAGTGATAAAAAGTGATAGCTAAATTTTTATATAGACTTTCTAAAAGGCCTAAACAACATTATTATAAAAAGTAAATAAGTGTACTCTGAGGTAGGTAGGTACTTACTTTTTTGTTGTCGTCTATGAAATCATTGTTTTCGAGTAAATTTGATAGAATTTCTAAATAATTATAGTTCTAAAGTTATACGTACAATGGTCAAAAATTAAAAACTTACTTATTATGAGTCCTTCTTTAACATAAAAAAAATCAAAAAGATATACGAATGCAAACTATAAATAGAAAAAGGCTAAAGTTCATGCCTAACTGAGGTGCATATGCAACCGATAAGCATTCGGCAAGTTTCGGGTCCTCTTGTAAAAGAGTGTTTAATGTTACTGCGTTACTGTTACTTTCATTTAGACAGACACATATTATCATACGTATTGAAGAACATCGGTATTATCGCTTTTTGTCAACTTAATATTTATTTTTTTAAAAATCACAAAATCCACAGCTCTCTTAAAATAAATAAACTAACCTGTTTAAAGTTTATGCATGGGCGAACCGTATTCGTCGGTATATGCGAAGAGTGAATCGGTATTCTCAGAACCGCATGTTCCAGAGTGATGAAAGGTAGGTATACAGAGCACGGGAGCGACCCATTCCCACTCAAGGTGTGACTGACGTGCGTCCACCGGATAATGAGACCATGAGTGCTTTTTGGCGAAGCATTTGGTCGGTGCCTGTCAGTCACACTGAAGGTGATTGGATGCGTGTTGTTGAGCAGGCGTGTGATTCAATACCAAACATGGAGGCTGTTACCATTAGTCCTCTGGATGTGGCCTGTGAAGTTCGTCCGTTGCCTAACTGGAAATCTCCAGGACCGGACGGACTGCACAATTTCTGGATTAAATGGCTACAAAGGTCACACGCCTGCTTAGCCTCGCAATTCCAGTCATCTTTAGAGACTGGGTCGCTACCACTGCTCTTTACGAAAGGAGTTACCCACCTGCTCCATAAATCAGGTAGTGCAGCGTAACCTAAAAACTATAGACCAATAACTTGTTTACCGACGGTCTATAAATTCCTTACATCCATTCTTAGAGCAAAAATTACACACCATATTTATAATAACTCAATTATGTCTGTCTCAGAATGGATGTAAGAATGGGTCCCGCGGTACTAAGGAGCTACTCCTTATAGATATGACCATAAGCCAACAGGTTCGTAGATCCCTGAAGGATCTGTCGACATGTTGGATAGATTACAAGAAGTCCTATGACTCGGTGCCACATACATGGCTCATTAGGGTGCTGGAGTTGTACAAAATATCGTATATAAGTTCTTGATGTCGTGTATGGGGCAGTGGAAGACGGTCCTCCTCTATCCAGGATGTCGACGGATGAACCAATCAGGATTGAGCGGGGAATATTTCAGGGCGATAGTTTTGCTTAGCCCTGAATCCTCTAAGCACACTGCTAGAGGATTCAGGTCTAGGCTATCGGTTGAGGAGAGGTGGTCAGGTAATATCTCACCTCCTTTACATGGATGACTTGAAACTTTTTGCCCCCAACAATTTGCGACTGATGGAGTTACTGAAGGTAACAGAAAACTTTTTAAACTTTCGCGATTTGTACACATTATAAAACAATATCGAAAACGGGTCTTATCGCGATATTCTTTTTAACGAGGTAAACAGGTATTATATTGTTTCCCGACGTTTCGACCGCCTTGCAGCGATCGCGATAAGACCCGTTTTCGATATTGTTTTATAATGGGTAACAGAAAACTTCAGTAGCGCCATCAGCATGGAATTTGGTGTGGACAAATGTGCAGTCATGCATGTAAAACGAGGGGAGATTATGGAATCCGTGGGAACCCAACTCTCGGATTCCATACACCTAAGATCCCTTTCCTCAACCGAAACCTACAAGTACTTCGGTATGTCGGAAGCGTTGGGCATCAATGTTACTGACATGAAGCAATCGTTGAAGGAGCGCTTCTTTGGCCGCCTGAAGAAATTATTTAATAGTCTTCTATCAGGTGGAAACAAGGTGCGCGCCTTCAACGGTTGGGTCATGCCGGTTTTGATGTACTCTTTCGGCGTACTCAAATGGACTCAGACCGAACTCGACGCCCTGGATAGAAGGGTCCGTATGCTGCTGACTGCGTATCGAATGCATTACCCACGGTCATCAGTAATGAGACTGTATATCCCGCGAAAGTGTGGAGGTCGAGGCTTTTTAAATGCTAAGACCCTCCACAATCGCGAGATATGATGAGGGAATATTTCCTAGAAGCCGACGGTGGGGATGCATCGATATGTGGTCGCGGTGGACAAGGGCCTCACCCCACTCTTCTTGGCGAAAGAGAACTGGCGCAAACCTGCAGTACTTGATACTAACGATCGTAAGGAAGTATGGCAAGGCAAAGAGCTTCACGGACGCTTTTTCCGGGCCCTCCATGGGCCTGGTGTAGACTTTTTGGCGTCTGTATCCTGACTACGTTTCGGCGACCTCTTCGGGGAAACCGAAGGTTTTGTGTGTGCAATTATGGATGAAGTTATCATGCATGACGAATAATTATCGAAAATACATTGTCAAGGACGGTACGGTTGACATCTGTCGGGCATGCCACCGTCCCGGTGAATCAATCCGACATATTGTTTCCGGTTGTTCTCGTCTTGCTAACGGCGAATACTTGACACAATCTAGTGGCTAGGATTATCCACCAAAATGATGGGGTCCAATAGGGCCGACGCCGCTGGGGTCGCGGGTAGTTTGAAGAAGATACCGCGGCCCTAGCATAGGCAACTGAAGGAACACGGGTGGGTTTTAGTCAGTAAAAGTCTGACACGCCCTTCCGCTCCACCCAGAGCGGGAAAAGTTATTTGATGATTTCCCACCCTCAAAAAAAAAAAAAAAAGGATTATCCACCAGCAACTTGCCTTGCAGTACAACCTTGTGGAGTCCGAAGTGCCATATTACAGGTATGTGCCCGACCCAGTTCTCGAGAATGGCCAAGCCACATTGTACTGGGATTGATCTATCATCACAGACAGGACTATTGTAGCCAATAAGCCTGATATTGTGGTGATAGATCGACGAGAGCGCCGTGCAATTATTGTTGATATCGCTGTCCCTCATGACGAGAATCCCGTGAAAGCTGAGAAAGATAAATCACGTATCTTGACTTAGCACACGAGGTTGTCGACATGTGGGACGTGGACTCTGCAGTCATTGTACCGATAATCGTTACGGTTAATGGCCTAATAGCACAGAGCCTCGACCAACACCTCAGGAGACTCTCATTGCGCGGCTGGATCAAGGGCTTGATTCAGAAAGCAGTACTCCTGGACACGGCACGCATAGTGAGGAGGTTCCTCTCTCTAGAGCCCTGACCACCGGTAGCTTGGACCCTGGGGGTCTACTCCCTAAGCACGAAGTCTGTAGTTTCGGCCTTCGTTACGGGCGTTTCCTACTCCGTAGCACCTACGGATGTATGATTGGTTCGGGGCCCGAACGAAGTATGAATGGCAACACGATACGACAGTTGTCCCTACTCACGATGTGTTTTTGCCCGTCCAAAAAATTTAATTTTTACACTTGTTTTGATGGATCGTTAATTCAGAAGGACGGATAAACGGACGGACGGATGAACGGACAGACTTAGGGAGTAGGCCCCCTGTTCCAGATATCGGTGGGCTATTATTTTTATATTTTTAAGTGTTTTTTTTATTTTTGTTTTTATTTAAAAATGTAAATGTCATTAATGAAATAAAGGAGAATAATAATAAAAACTTTATTTCATAAAATACAGATGAACATTTAAACTTACTAATATTATAAAGAGGTAAAAGGAGACCATTCAGATTTCATAATATTGTTGGGCCCAAAATCGAAAGTGCCGGCCAACGGAAAAGGATGTTTTTAATCCGTTTGGAACATCGTCCTAAGCATTTGGTACTATGGCACCAAAGCGGTAGCACCATCATATTAGCAACTACATGAGTTTTAAATAAATGGAAACATATCATATACAACATCATTTTTTGTTTATACTAAACCTCTTAAGGGGTCATTGTACTCATCATTTTGAATAACTTTTACTATGGGACAAAACCTGAAATCGCGAAAAAAAAAATCAGCTGTTCAGTATATTTTGACGAGTTTGATGGAGATAAATGTACTGAACAGCTGATTTTTTTTCGCGATTTCAGGTTTGGTCCCATAGTAAAAGTGGTTCAAAATGATGAGTACTATGACCCCTTAAGAGGTTTAGTATAAACAAAAACTAATGTTGTATACTCCATTTGCAATAAGATTAGACATTTCAACAAACCTTTTTACAGTCCATTCAACCGATTTTGACTTTTATTTCGTTGGTGGCATGACAAATGGTAGCTGCAGTAAACAGTTTGGTATTGTACGCCGCCCCGCCGCCCTACGGAATAGCAGTCAAAATCGGTTGAACAGACTTTAAAAAGGTTTGTTTAAATGTCTAATCTTATTTCAAATGGGGTACTTATAAATAGACTTATTTAATGGGTCATTCTCAATGTCAATTTCTCTTGGCTTTTTTGCCATGACTGTAATTATGTAAGTGCGACTGAAATATTAAACTGAAATATTAAAAAAACCTTAAGTTCGATTTTCCGCTTAGATTATGAGTTTAAGTATATTTGTGTTCTATGTTTTGTGCATACCATATCTTGTGTAAGGTTGCTAATTCTCGCAAATAAAACAATGGCAAACATGTTCTTAATACTATTTTAATCAGTTAATATACACAATATTTTAATTCCGTCAAATAAAACAATGGCAAACATTTTCTTAATACTATTTTCAATTATTTTATTAATACTTACACTATGCGCATTACGTGTGAACAACATCTTCCTGTCCTCTTTCCAATATTACATGTGCAATAGTAGTGGCTGACTGCATTTCGACCCTCCAATGTCCTGTTAAAACCCACATAAATATAATAGCTTTTCGCAGTGACGAGCCGGGATTGAATTCTTCCTCGAAAAACGACAACATTTTCTCCTAGCTCCCTTTTCTGTACCTCTGGAAGAGCGTCTCCTAACTCTATCTAAAATGTGCTATCGGCTTTAATGTGCTCAGCGTAATAACTCCTTGCTTGCTTTAACCCCTCAAGTGTAGAATGCACCCCATGTGTGCATAAGAAAAACCCTTTTTTTGTTAGGTATATAAGCTTATATCGCATATATATAAATTTAAAAAAACATCATCCGATGGAAAACCAATCATCATCATAGTTGTGAACCTATGGAGTTCGTAGCTAACTCCCCCTCTCCCCCCGCGTGTCAAATGCACCCAAAGTGTGCAAAAGGACAAAACTTTACATAATAGCATATAAGCTAAGAGCATAAGCATGAGTATATAAGCTTAGATCACATATACAGGGTGATTTTTTAATGACCAGCCAAATTTTCACATGGTGTTCTACCCATGAATGTGAACAACTTTCACTATGGGACCAACTTTGAAATCACGAAAAAAAAAACGAGCGGTTTCCTACAAAAGTTCAATACCTACTGGATCAAAATGTATGAAACAGCTGATATTTTTTTTGCGATTTCAAAGTTGGTCCCATAGTGAAAGTTGTTCATATTCATGGGTAGAACACCCTGTGAAAATTTGGCTGGTCATTAAAAAATCACCCTGTATATAAACGTAAAAAAACATCATCCGATGGAAAAAATATCATTATCAGTAGTTGTGAACCTATGGGGTTCGCAACTAACCCCCAACCCTCCCCACTCGCTGGGGTTTTGGGTCTAAAATTAGCCAAACTCAGACACTTGAGGGGTTAATTGATATGAGCCAAGACTAAACAACGTTAGATTTTCTTCTGTGAGCCTTGGTATGGTATATCGTTGTGTTCTGGAAGGTCTGTGTGTGGAGACGGGTCGGAAGTAAGTACTTTGCCTATTGTAATTGTACCTGCAACAAGATCGGCTAACCTGTTGGGCATTTCAATCCTTTCTCTGATGATCTTTAAACATGTTTGTGCGTGGACGTTGTCTTCGATCAAAATATGATATACGTTAAGCAAGCCGCAGCGACTTTACAATAGTGGAACATGTTGTATAAGGCGCAATTGACATGAACATTTCTCAAAAGCTGAAAATCGCGTTTAAACCGACCATTGATCACTTCGAGCACCAATCGGCAAATGGTCACCAGGCGAATCAGGTTGGAGGAAGTGTCAGGAGACGCTCTGACCTGTTAGAGCATCTCCTAACTCTTCCTACAACCTGATTGTCTGATTTTCTGTCTGGCTACAATGTCCAAAAATAATGTAACGTTGTTGGCAATGCAGCCAGACACAATATTGGAAAGAGGACAGTAGGATGTTGTTCACACGTAATGTGCATAGTGTAGTTTTTAACCTACGCATGGTATGAACAAATGCGAGACGCTCTCCAGCTATAGAATTGGAAGCTGTCCTAGTTTGACCTTAGAAATAGTCTTAATAAAATAATTGAAAATAGTATTAAGAAAATGCTTGCTATTGTTTTCATTTGACGGAATTAAAATATTATGTATACTGATTAAAATAGTATTAAGAACATGTTTGCCATTCTTTTACTTGCGAGAATTAGTAACCTTGCACAAGACATGGTATGCACAAAACATAGAACACAAATATACTAAAACTCATATTCTTTAATATTACAGTCACACTTACAGTCATGGCAAAAAAGCCAAGTGAAATTGACATTGAGAATGACCCATTAAATAAATCTATTTATACCCTATTTCAAATAAGATTAGACATTTAAACAAGCCTTTTTACGGTCTGTTCAACCGATTTTGACTGCTATTCCGTAGGCATATGGACACAATACCAAACTGTTTACTGCAGCTGCCATTTGTCATGCCACCAACGAAATAGAAGTCAAAATCGGTTAAACGAACTGTAAAAAAGGTTTGTTTAAATGTCTAATCTTATTTCAAATGGAGTATAGATGATATGTTTACATTTATTTAGAACTCATGTAGCTGCTAATATGATGGTGCTACCGCTTTGGTGCCATAGTACCAAATACTTAAAATGATGTCCCAAACAGATTAAAAACTTTTTTTTTTACTTTCGATTTTGGGACCAATATGAATGGTCTCCTTTGTTTGTAAGTTTGTATGTGGGGGGTAATCTCCGGAACTAACAATCCAATTCTAAAATTTTTTTCACTGGTAGAAAGCTACATTATTCCTGAGTGCTATAAATTATATTTATATCATATAACATGCATATTAGACGAGCTATCACATTTTTTGTCTAGCAAGTCGGAAAGGAATTTCTCTTAAAACACAATTATTTACATGCGCTGCCTATACGGTTGTATAAAATTTAAAACAATGTATGGCAACCGTCCGTCTTTAATAACTGTACATAAAAGTCCGCGACAGCCATTGACTTATATATTTTATACTTATCAATAGCGACACCATATTTCTATCTTTTATATTTTATCTTTTATACTTCTTTTATTGTTTTAAAAAAGTATTTTTCGACATACTTAGGTGCGTTTGGATGATTTTTTAAACAACAAAATATTATCCTAATCAAAATAAGTTATTTTATTATCACAACATCATGGAGAATAAGATTTGGCCTTTACAGCAATGCTTTACAGTATGTCAATTGGTCACATAGTTTCGGAGATAATATAAAACTACTAAAACGCAAAATAACTTTAATTCATACCGCTCTTGAGCATAGCACAGGCTTAGTGCGGACGTTGTATCCACTTATTCATAAATGGCGTTGTACAAATAGGGGAGATTCACTGTGTGCCCCACGGTCCACTGTACCCCCCGTACAGTGGACCGTGGGGCACACAGTTAATCAACATGGATAACTCCTTGTCTATTTCTTACACACACACCGCACACCGATGAAACAGACATTCTGGTTTTGAGAATTTTGTGGTTAAGAATAAGATAATTTTGATTAAAATTATTGATTAAACAAACTAATCTTTTACTTCATATTTATATTGAAACAGTTCACTGTAACCCATTAAAAAAAGCATGGTAAATCCATGTGTTGATTCACTGTACCCCACTACGATCCACAGTAACCACATGAAGGTCCAGTTTAATCCAGATATGGGGTACAGTGGATCATTTCCCAACTTTAAAAAAAACGTTAACTGCCAGAAAACCATTGATGTTATTGTTAAAGTTGAAATAGATTTCGGTAGCCAACATCCCGTTCTATCAATGAAGCCGTATTTTTTTTAAATTTATTGGTTATTTACTAATTTAAACTGCTTATAAAAAAAGTTATCCACTGTACCCCTTCTCCCCTACGTTTCTGAATTGCGAGATTTCCCGCGGATTGATGACCCTCTCCATTTATTATTTCAATTTCGTCGGTGGAATAAAGCGGAAGAGTTTGTTATTTTCTTAGTTTGTTTGAACACGCTAATCTCTGGAACTATCACAGTTGGATTTGAAAAAATATTTATGCTTTTTATAGCCCAATTCTTGAGTAGGGCTAAAGGCTATTTAACATCACGCTGGGGCCCTTAGGAACCGAGCAAAAAGAAAAAAATGTCAGAATGGACGCTAAGCGCCAACAAAGTAATATCGTGGGCAGGCGATGCGATGCAATGCGACGGGGTGGGTTGGGCGACGGGGTTTTTCAAGAAATTTCACGCAGACGAAGTCGCGGGCAGAAGCTAGTGTTTATATAAAAAGACCATTTAAATGACCTACATCTGAACACAATATGGGTAACCCTGCCTCTCAAACCAGGTGCCCTCAAGAGAGACAGTGATTCAACTTAAAATGTGCTTTGCAATGCTTTTGTATGAAATACTTTTTTTTTTTAGATTTCCGTGTTGGTCCTATTGCAAAAGTTTTGATCTTACAAGTAATAAGTACCTATAATGTTTCTCTAAAGCTAAATCTGAAATAACCTTAACTCACATCATAATATCCATGAAAATCGATACCTATCCTAGTAAGTAGACTCTTAAGAATGGTCCAAGTTAAGTGAAAGTGTTTTTGTATGATATACATGTAACAAGATACTTAAATGTTTAAATTCCAGCTCATCACAATGCCGCCGGTGACGCTAGAAGGAGACACGCTCGGCAAGAAACGCCAACACTACAACAAGCTTGTCGAAGATGCGATTGCTAATAAACATTATAAATTAAGTAACATTAGTAGCGATGACAGCGATATAGACAACCTTCTGAAAATAGACATCGCCAGTAAAAACAGAAATGTAGACTTTATCATCGAAGTAATGAAATCTAACGACACGCTGTATGCGGCGACAGCGATTAAAAAATCCACGTGGCTAATCACCGAGCAGCGGTACGCAAACATCATCAACCCAGAGTACCTACACACACAACTATTTCCTAGCATGAACACCAAAACATTTAACAAACTCATGCTTCACATTAGACTCAATCTGAAAGATGAAAGTCGAGTCGAAGCCTTTTATGAGTACCTGAAAGAAACCGACAGTGCTTACAAATGGTTGCAAAACTGCTCCATTCCTTTTATCGAAAATGTTATAAAAATCGAACGCCGCATACCACTATCTCTTTTTAAGCGTTTGTGCAAAAAATCGGTTCATTTTCTTGCGTTTTATACGCGGGTTGAAGAGACGTTGCACTCTTACGACTTGAAACAGGAAATTTTATTTTTGTTGAAGTCTCACACTGATGACGTATTAAATGTAGTGGCGGATACAGCAACCGATTACTTTCCCAAAATAGGAAAAAAAAAAACAAAGTTCCTTATGAAAACTTGTCCACAAATAATTGTAAACAACTTTGATAGGTACGGTTACAATACTGACCTGTCCGTGGTAGCACAATATCTGAATAAGAAGGAAATAAAAGCTTTTCTTTATAAACAAAAAAAATGCCATTTTCATTACGACGCATTGAAACATTTCATTAAAAACATGCCTGAAGAAGAAAGATTTGAATTCGTAAGAAAAACTTTTATTGATAAAACTGAGCTATCACTGTTCTGTACGGAAGAAGAAAAAAGCATGTTCGTATTCAATATAAAGCCTTACCAGTGGTATGAGTTCGCCCCATTTAATGTTGCATTACCGGAATTAAAAAAGATTATACGTGCAGAAAACTCACCCTCTGAACGCTGTGCCATGCTCTCAGTTTTAATCAAATGTGCAAGAAGAAACCCGAAGCATATTGAAACATTGCTTAGGTTTTTCAAAGACAAACACATTAATGAACCTTTCAAATTCAAGATTCAGTTCGTCAATAATCTGCTTTCACAAATATCAACTCACGAGTTTGACGTTGAAACTTGGACGGTTTTGAATCAGTTGTTCCACAGTATGGAAGTGTACTCAGAATCAGAAAACAACGTGCAACTGTGTGTCGAATCCATCGCTCTATATAAAGTTTTCCACGATGAACCGGTACCGGAAATTGTAGAACAAAAGTTGACGTTTAACTCATTTAAACGTATAAAGGGCAAACTGAATCTGGAAATGAAGTCCAAAATGTTTACTTATCTCCTCGATATCACAATGAAAAAGCTAGAAAGTAAAAATATTGCAAATGAATCGGATTTCAGTGAGTCTGTAGTTATTTTAAAGAATGCCTTGACTTTGCTTAAAAATTGGAAAAAGGATATCAGTAACTACCCATTCGTACTTGAGAAAATTCAGAAACTGAATCGGATTAAACAAGAGAACATCTGGAAAACAGACATGTCTTGTTTGTACAACATAAAGAAATCGTGGCGGAAGTACATGTTTGAGGAGTCGTTGTCACTCTGTCTGAGCGAGGAAACGTGCCTGAACGCGCTGAAGCACAAGCCGCAGCTGCTGACTCGCCACGACAAAGAAATAGACACGTTGCGAACTAATGATGCTGTCTCGCTGCGACGTCTGCTCGCCAAGCTGCGCGTCTACTGGCCGCACTCACTCGCCCAGCACTGGACCGAAGCCTACTTACTAAATCTGAACAAACCTACTGGACAAAAAGCCGTCATTAAAGGTCTCTTCATGCTTCTTTCCCAAAATCAAGTAATAGACATGGCAAAAAAGTATGTCCCTGACGATTTCAAGATAAATTGGGGCGAGACTGACCAGGCGGATATTAACATACGGAAAAATATAGCTCAAAATTTGCACGTAGCTAGACCACTGATTCCTTTAGATACAATTTTGTGGTATGCAAAGGGAGATTACTTACAACATGCAGTTCCATCGCTTAATACAATTTTGTCAATTCTGAGTGCAATCGAAAGTCGTGAACATGTGTCGAAACTTTTAGAAGCTCCAGTGTCCTTACAAAAGTTCGGACTTCATCTCGCGTTTTCAAAGCTGAAATATGATGATCAAAAGTCAATCTTTCTCAAAATTTGGAGCAGTACAAAAAACCTTACAATCCGATCCGTACTTTTTAAGCACACGTATGCTCAGATATGTAAGGTTAAAAATTCGGGTCTTGAAAAAGATCTGTGGGAATTATTAAGTTATTTTATGGATAACTTATCTGCAAACGAAAGTGCAGATATATACAGTTTACTAGGCAGCGCTCCAAAGGTTCCCATCAGTGTACGAGCAGAATATTACATGAAGAGTTATACGTTTTTGACTTCGTTGCCTGTTAGTGCAAATTGCGAGAAGTATGTAGATCGTTTAATAGAATATGCACCAAAAATTATGAGTTTACTCGACGAACAATTCGTTGTCGATAAAGTACTGTCACCATCAGGATCAAAATTTTGCTCCTATAATAGCAAATTCATGGAGGTATTTGCATGTTACGTATTGTGTGGTAAAAGTGAGGAAGATCAGCTTCAGAGATTCAGAAGAGTAGTAGATCCAGAGATTGATGAAGTTTTTAATTTGTGGGAAAGTGTGCATTTAAATAGTTACTACATTCAAAACAACTTTAAACGATTCTTAGAAAATTTGGTTTGGAATTTCAGGATATACTATGTTACTATAAAAGAAATACCTATACCGGCCAAGCTGTTCGTAGAGATACAAACTAAAATGGAGAAAAACATGTCTTTAGTTGATAACTATGTACTGTATACCAGTTGGAAACTTACAACAGAGTACTTTAAATTAGTGAAGGAATTCTCATCTTCATTCAATGCATTTGATTCAAGCAAGTTTTCAGAAACAATTTTTTTTAAAGGGTGGTCAGGTGACTCATCTGAATTAGACAATATTTGGAGAGATATTCATGACAAGATATCTCCTTCATTGGGTCCAATAATAGTCAAGCGTTTAAAAGAAGACACCGAGCAATATAATTGTTCAACAATTTACAGTCCGTTTACAGACGCTTTCGAAAAAATGTTTCAAGCATTATTAGCTTTTCAAAGCGATGTGTTTGTACTGGAAACCCTAAAATATATGCTGGATGATTGCGATTTTATTCCTATTTATCTGGTGGCTTTAAAGGTGATTCCTAAATGGGAACGATCAGATTTACGTAAGAAAATAGAATCACATCCATCTGCAACCGTGCGTATGCATTATTATAGTTATTTTCGAGACATTCCACACCCTTAAGGTAAACGCAAACTTGTCCGCGCCGAAAGAATCGACCGCGCCCGCGCCGAACGAAACGATTCTTCCGGTGATTCGTCCGGTTCGGTGCGGACAAGTATGCCAGGTGTCATAGGATTTCATAATACAAGTAATTCTAAAATTGGGTTCTTTTGGCTCTGAAAGGTGTGCGTTTACCTTTAAGGTAACGTTTGCCAGTATAGAACGATATAAAATTAACAGACACGTACCCGTCACACGAAAACCTTCCACTCTCACCGACACACAACCATACATACCTACTCACCCCGAAATCAATATTACTAAGTCACCAGAATTGTTTTACTCTAGTTTTTAATTTTCCATTTTAGGCTAAAAGCCGAAAAGTTCGTCTATTTTATTTAATTTGTGTTTGTTTATGTCATTTTTGTCATCACTTGATTAGCAATAAAACTCATATACCTACTGATACATTTGTACTGCTCAGATTGTGAGATTGTATGTTTTTGTATTCAGCTCATTCAAATTAACGTTTTTCTTTCGACTGGGAAATTAAAGAGGCCTCGCAAGGCTGATGTCGCCCACCTCCACGTTTGGTCTAGCGCCGCCAGGCCGCCACTGCAAGGTTGATTGGGAAAATTTGACAGTTTCGGGCGGATTGATGTGCTGGCGTCTGTACAATGGTCCACTTGAAGGACTGCGCGGAAACTAAACCCAGTAACATAGGTCTTAAGTAGGTACCTACCTACCTAAATAAACATACTGTTGATTAAAGTATCCAGCGGTAAGCTTTGCACAAGTAAAAATCTGTCACAACCGTATTCTCGTACAAAGTTTTTTTGTCCTTGGGTGTACTTGCATAGTGGCAATGGCATACAGGGATAATCGTCGGTTGGTGCCTCCTAATAATTTCAAATTGTCTAAGCCTCTGCGAGTTGGATTCAGCCCCTCGTATGCCTTCGAAGGTCCGGGACCCCAGGGTCCCGATCCCGAGATATGTAGACATATAGAAAATAATAATAATGAAAACTTTATTTCATAAAATACAGATGAACATTTAAACTTACAAACAAATTTTACCTCTTTACAATATTAGTATATTATAAAGAGGTAAAATTTGTTTGTAAGTTTGTATGTAGGGGGTAATCTCCGGAACTAACAATCCAATTCTAACAATTTTTTTCACTGGTAGAAAGCTACATTAAAGCTGAGTGCTATATGCTATAAATTATATTTATATCTGTTAAAATGGTTTTATTATCTGTATGCATTACATTAGTCTGTACTGACAGAGGCAACTTCTGTGGTTTGCTCTTTGGTTGACTTCCTCCCTGAATGGCCGTCACCGTTCTCCGTCTGCCATTTTTATTACTGTTTAATAATGTGACTAATTGTATTAATGTTAATCCATGTTAATCGACACTAATTGTAACGTGTATGTGCTCGTATTTGGTGACCAAATAAAGACAGACACATGCAAGTTTGGAATCTTATTTATTTCTGCTCCACACGCCTTGCCCTCTACAGTATGTAAATTGGTCACATAGTTTCGGAGATAATATAAAACTACTATAACGCAAAATAAATTTAATTCATACCGCTCTTGAGCATAGCACATGCTTAGTGCGGACGATGTATCCATTTATTCATAAATGGCGTTGTAAAAATAGGGGAGAGCGGGGTACAGTGGACCGTGGGGCACAGTGAATCAACATAGATCACTCCTTGTCTATTTGTTACACACACACCGCACACCGATGAAGCAGACATTCATTTTGTGGTTAAGAATAAGATAATTTTGATTAAAATTATTGATTAAACAAACTAATCTTTTACTTCATATTTATATTGAAACAGTTCACTGTAACCCATTAAAAAAAGCATGGTAATTCCATGTGTTGATTCACTGTACCCCACTACGATCCACAGTACCCCACATGAAGATCCAGTGTAATCCAGATGTGGGGTACAGTGAACCATTTCCCAACTTTTAAAAAACGTTTACTGCCAGAAAACCATTGATGTTATTGTTAAAGTTGAAATAGATTTCGGTAGCCAACATCCCGTTCTATCAATAAAGCCTTTTTTTTTAAATGTATTGTTTAATATTTTAAACTGTTTATAAAAAAAGTTATCCTACGTAATTTTTCTGAATTGCGAGATTTCCCGCGGATTGATGACCCTCTCGATTTATTATTTCAATATTGTGGTGGAATAAAGCGGAAGAGTGTTTTTTTCTTAGTTTGTTTGAACACGCTAATCTCTGGAACTATCACAGTCGGATTTGAAAAAATATTTATGCATTTTATAGTCCAATTCTTGAGGCTATTAAACATCACGCTGGGGCCCTTAGGAACCGACCAAAAAGAAAATATTGTCAGAATGGACGCTAAGCGCAAAAAAGTAATATCGTGGGCAGGCGATGCGATGCGATGCGACGGCGTGGGTTGGGCGACGGGGTTTTTCAAGAAATTTCACGCAGACGAAGTCGCGGGCAGAAGCTAGTGTTGATATAAAAAGACCATTTAAATGAGCTACAACTGAACACAATATGGGAAACACTACCTCTCAAACTAGGTAACCCTCAAGGTGGGATCTGGAGGCAAAGGTCCTCGCGCACGAGTGGGAGTGGCGCGAGGAGGCGAAACGCCGGGGCGTAACTCCGCTGCCGCGAGAAATCACGGTACAGCGGACAGAGCTCCGGCGGGATCTCATGGCGACATGGAGAGCGCGACTGTTGCAACCCAGCGCTGGGCTCGCCACAATTGCGGCGATAAGTCCTCTCTTTGAGGATTGGTTAGAGCGGCGCCACGGCGTCCTCACCTTCCGCCTGACGCAGGGACACACCGGACACGGCTGTTTCGGGAGGTTCCTATTTCGCATAAGGCGGGAGGAAACGCCCGGGTGTCACCATTGTGTGGATCGCCCGGAGGACACGGTGGAGCATACATTGGAGGTCTGCCCGGCTTGGGCAGAGCACCGCCGTGTTCTCACGGAGGCGATCGGCGGCGGCGATCTCTCGCGTCCGAGCCTGGTTCAGGCCATGGTGCGGAGCGAGAGTGCATGGGAGGCCGTCACCTCCTTCTGCGAAGCAGTGATGCTCGCGAAGGAGGAGGCGGAACGCGTGAGGGAGAGGCAGCCTCACGCCCTCAGTCGCCGCAGGAGACGCCCTGGGCGGCGGGAATCGCGAGGCGATTTCATTTCGGCCACCGTAGGCGCGGGCCTGCGGACGGTGAGTAGCGGGTAGCTCGCCGTCCGGTAAGGACCAGCCGGTCGATTCTGTAAAAATCTCACCGTGAAAACTTAGGTGAAGTGAGTTTGTTTTTGCTAGGAATTGACACTATTGGCTGCTCCCTCCACGCTCACTTCACCTAAGTTTTCACGGTGAGATGGTTACAGAATCGCACTGCAGGCCCGAGTTGAGGCGCGTTGTGTTCCACGCGCGCCTCAAAGAGATGTCAGCAAAAGATGGGGTCCAATAGGGCCGACGCCGCTGGGGTCGCGGGTAGTTTTAAGAAGATACTGCGGCCCTGGCATAGGCAACTGAAGGAACACGGGTGGGTTTTAGTCAGTAAAAGTCTGACACGCCCTTCCGCTCCACCCAGAGCGGGAGAAGTTATTTGATGATTTCCCACCCTCAAAAAAAAAACGTAACCCTCAAGAGAGACAGTGATTCAACTTAAAATGTGCTTTTCAATGCCTTTGTATGAAATACGTTTTTTTTTTTAGATTTCCTTGTTGGTTCTATTGCAAAAGTTTTGACCTTGCACTTGTAAAAAGCTAAATCTGAAATAACCTTAACTCACATCATAATATCCATGAGAATCGATACCTATCCTAGTAAGTAGACTTAAGAATGGTCCAAGTTAAGTGAAAGTGTTTTTGTATGATATACATGTAACAATATACTTAAATGTTTAAATTCCAGCTCATCACAATGCCGTCGGTGACGCTAGAAGGAGACACGCTCGGCAAGAAACGCCAACACTACAACAAGCTTGTCGAAGATGCGATTGCTAATAAACATTATGAATTATGTAACATTAGTAGCGATGACAGCGATATAGACAACCTTCTGAAAATAGACATCGCCAGTAAAAACAGAAATGTAGACTTTATCATCGAAGTAATGAAATCTAACGACATGCTGTATGCGGCGACAGCTATTAAAAAATCCACGTGGCTAATCACCGAGCAGCAGTACGCAAACATCATCAACCCAGAGTACCTACACACACAACTATTTCCTAGCATGAACACCAAAACATTTAACAAACTCATGCTTCACATTAGACTCAATCTGAAAGATGAAAGTCGAGTCGAAGCCTTTTATGAGTACCTGAAAGAAACCGACAGTGCTTACAAATGGTTGCAAAACTGCTCCATTCCTTTTATCGAAAATGTTATAAAAATCGAACGCCGCATACCACTATCTCTGTTTAAGCATTTGTGCAAAAGATCGGCTCGTTTTCTTACGTTATATACGCGAGTTGAAGACTGCAAAATGTACGATGTGAAACAGGAAATTTTATTTTTGTTAAAGTCTCACACTGATGACGTGTTACACGTAGTGGAGGATACAGCATTTGATTACTTTCCCAAAATAGAAAAAAAGAAAACAAAGTTCCTTATGAAAACTTGCCCACAAATAATTCTAAACAACTTTGATAGGTACGGTTACGATACTGACTTGTCCGTGGTAGCACAGTATCTGAATAAGAAGGAAATAAAAGCTTTTCTTTATAAACAAAAAAAATGCCATTTTCATTACGACGAATTGAAACATTTCATTAAAAACATGCCTGAAGAAGAAAGATTTGAATTCGTAAGAAAAACTTTTATTGATAAAACTGAGCTATCACTGTTCTGTACGGAAGAAGAAAAAAGCATGTTTGAATTCAATAATCTTTACCAGTGGTATGAGTTCGCCCCATTTAATGTTGCATTACCGGAATTAAAAAAGATTATACGTGCAGAAAACTCACCCTCTGAACGCTGTGCCATGCTCTCAGTTTTAATCAAATGTGCAAGAAGAAACCCGAAGCATATTGAAACATTGCTTAGGTTTTTCAAAGACAAACACATTAATGAACCTTACAAATTCAAGATTCAGTTCGTCAATAATCTGCTTTCACAAATATCAACTCACGAGTTTGACGTTGAAACTTGGACGGTTTTGAATCAGTTGTTCCACAGTATGGAAGTGTACTCAGAATCAGAAAACAACGTGCAACTGTGTGTCGAATCCATCGCTCTATATAAAGTTTTCCACGATGAACCGGTACCGGAAATTGTAGATCAAAAGTTGACGTTTAACTCATTTAAACGTATAAAGGGCAAACTGAATCTGGAAATGAAGTCCAAAATGTTTACTTATCTCCTCGATATCACAATGAAAAAGCTAGAAAGTAAAAATATTGCAAATGAATCGGATTTCAGTGAGTCTGTAGTTATTTTAAAGAATGCCTTGACTTTGCTTAAAAATTGGAAAAAGGATATCAGTAACTACCCATTCGTACTTGAGAAAATTCAGAAACTGAATCGGATTAAACAAGAGAACATCTGGAAAACAGACATGTCTTGTTTGTACAACATAAAGAAATCGTGGCGGAAATACATGTTTGAGGAGTCGTTGTCACTCTGTCTGAGCGAGGAAACGTGCCTGAACGCGCTGAAGCACAAGCCGCAGCTGCTGACGCGCCACGACAAAGAAATAGACACGTTGCGAACTAATGATGCTGTCTCGCTGCGACGTCTGCTCGCCAAGCTGCGCGTCTACTGGCCGCACTCACTCGCCCAGCACTGGACCGAAGCCTACCTACTAAATCTGAACAAACCTACTGGACAAAAAGCCGTCATTAAAGGTCTCTTCATGCTTCTTTCCCAAAATCAAGTAATAGACATGGCAAAAAAGTATGTCCCTGACGATTTCAAGATAAATTGGGGCGAGACTGACCAGGCGGATATTAACATACGGAAAAATATAGCTCAAAATTTGCACGTAGCTAGACCACTGATTCCTTTAGATACAATTTTGTGGTACGCAAAGGGAGATTACTTACAACATGCAGTTCCATCGCTTAATGCAATTTTGTCAATTCTGAGTGCAATCGAAAGTCGTGAACGTGTGTCGAAACTTTTAGAAGCTCCAGTGTCCTTACAAAAGTTCGGACTTCATCTCGCGTTTTCAAAGCTGAAATATGATGATCAAAAGTCAATCTTTCTCAAAATTTGGAGCAGTACGAAAAACCTTACAATCCGATCCGTACTTTTTAAGCACACGTATGCTCAGATATGTAAGGTTATAAATTCGGGTCTTGAAAAAGATCTGTGGGAATTATTAAGTTATTTTATGGATAACTTATCTGCAAACGAAAGTGCAGATATATACAGTTTACTAGGCAGCGCTCAACAGGTTCCCATCAGTGTACGAGCAGAATATTACATGAAGAGTTATACGTTTTTGACTTCGTTGCCTGTTAGTGCAAATTGCGAGAAGTATGTAGATCGTTTAATAGAATATGCACCAAAAATTATGAGTTTACTCGACGAACAATTCGTTGTCGATAAAGTACTGTCACCATCAGGATCAAAATTTTGCTCCTATAATAGCAAATTCATGGAGGTATTTGCATGTTACGTATTGTGTGGTAAAAGTGAGGAAGATCAGCTTCAGAGATTCAGAAGAGTAGTAGATCCAGAGATTGATGAAGTTTTTAATTTGTGGGAAAGTGTGCATTTAAATAGTTACTACATTCAAAACAACTTTAAACGATTCTTAGAAAATTTGGTTTGGAATTTCAGGATATACTATGTTACTATAAAAGAAATACCTATACCGGCCAAGCTGTTCGTAGAGATACAAACTAAAATGGAGAAAAACATGTCTTTAGTTGATAACTATGTACTGTATACCAGTTGGAAACTTACAACAGAGTACTTTAAATTAGTGAAGGAATTCTCATCTTCATTCAATGCATTTGATTCAAGCAAGTTTTCAGAAACAATTTTTTTTAAAGGGTGGTCAGGTGACTCATCTGAATTAGACAATATTTGGAGAGATATTCATGACAAGATATCTCCTTCATTGGGTCCAATAATAGTCAAGCGTTTAAAAGAAGACACCGAGCAATATAATTGTTCAACAATTTACAGTCCGTTTACAGACGCTTTCGAAAAAATGTTTCAAGCATTATTAGCTTTTCAAAGCGATGTGTTTGTACTGGAAACCCTAAAATATATGCTGGATGATTGCGATTTTATTCCTATTTATCTGGTGGCTTTAAAGGTGATTCCTAAATGGGAACGATCAGATTTACGTAAGAAAATAGAATCACATCCATCTGCAACCGTGCGTATGCATTATTATAGTTATTTTCGAGACATTCCACACCCTTAATGTAAACGCAAACTTGTCCGCGCCGAAAGAATCGACCGCGCCCGCGCCGAACGAAACGATTCTTCCGGTGATTCGTCCGATTCGGTGCGGACAAGTATGCCAGGTGAGGATTTCATAATACAAGTAATTCTAAAATTGGGTTCTTTTGGCTCTGAAAGGTGTGCGTTTACCTTTAAGGTAACGTTTGCCAGTATAGAACGATGTACAATTAACAGACACGTACCCGTCACACGAAAACCTTCCACTCTCACCGATACACAACCATACATACCTACTCACCCCGAAATCAATATTACTAAGTCACCAGAATTGTTTTACTCTAGTTTTTAATTTTCCATTTTAGGCTAAAAGCCGAAAAGTTCGTCTATTTTATTTAATTTGTTGTTTTTTTTGTTTATGTCATTTTTGTCCTCACTTGATTAGCAATAAAACTCATATACCTACTGATATATTTGTACTGCTCAGATTGTGAGATTGTATGTTTTTGTATTCAGCTCATTCAAATTAACGTTTTTCTTTCGACTGGGAAATTAAAGAGGCCTCGCAAGGCTGATGTCGCCCACCTCCACGTTTGGTCTAGCGCCGCCAGGCCGCCACTGCAAGGTTGATTGGGAAAATTTGACAGTTTCGGGCGGATTGATGTGCTGGCGTCTGTACAATGGTCCACTTGAAGGACTGCGCGGAAACTAAACCCAGTAACATAGGTCTTAAGTAGGTACCTACCTACCTAAATAAACATACTGTTGATTAAAGTATCCAGCGGTAAGCTTTGCACAAGTAAAAATCTGTCACAACCGTATTCTCGTACAAAGTTTTTTTGTCCTTGGGTGTACTTGCATAGTGGCAATGGCATACAGGGATAATCGTCGGTTGGTGCCTCCTAATAATTTCAAATTGTCTAAGCCTCTGCGAGTTGGATTCAGCCCCTCGTATGCCTTCGAAGGTCCGGGACCCCAGGGTCCCGATCCCGAGATATGTAGACATATAGAAAATAATAATAATGAAAACTTTATTTCATAAAATACAGGTGAACATTTAAACTTACAAACAAATTTTACCTCTTTACAATATTAGTATATTATAAAGAGGTAAAATTTGTTTGTAAGTTTGTATGTAGGGGGTAATCTCCGGAACTAACAATCCAATTCTAACAATTTTTTTCACTGGTAGAAAGCTACATTAAAGCTGAGTGCTATATGCTATAAATTATATTTATATCTGTTAAAATGGTTTTATTATCTGTATGCATTACATTAGTCTGTACTGACAGTGGCAACTTCTGTGGTTTGCTCTTTGGTTGACTTCCTCCCTGAATGGCCGTCACCGTTCTCCGTCTGCCATTTTTATTACTGTTTAATAATGTGACTAATTGTATTAATGTTAATCCATGTTAATCGACACTAATTGTAACGTGTATGTGCTCGTATTTGGTGACCAAATAAAGACAGACACATGCAAGTTTGGAATCTTATTTATTTCTGCTCCACACGCCTTGCCCTCTACAGTATGTAAATTGGTCACATAGTTTCGGAGATAATATAAAACTACTATAACGCAAAATAAATTTAATTCATACCGCTCTTGAGCATAGCACATGCTTAGTGCGGACGATGTATCCATTTATTCATAAATGGCGTTGTAAAAATAGGGGAGAGCGGGGTACAGTGGACCGTGGGGCACAGTGAATCAACATAGATCACTCCTTGTCTATTTGTTACACACACACCGCACACCGATGAAGCAGACATTCATTTTGTGGTTAAGAATAAGATAATTTTGATTAAAATTATTGATTAAACAAACTAATCTTTTACTTCATATTTATATTGAAACAGTTCACTGTAACCCATTAAAAAAAGCATGGTAATTCCATGTGTTGATTCACTGTACCCCACTACGATCCACAGTACCCCACATGAAGATCCAGTGTAATCCAGATGTGGGGTACAGTGAACCATTTCCCAACTTTTAAAAAACGTTTACTGCCAGAAAACCATTGATGTTATTGTTAAAGTTGAAATAGATTTCGGTAGCCAACATCCCGTTCTATCAATAAAGCCTTTTTTTTTAAATGTATTGTTTAATATTTTAAACTGTTTATAAAAAAAGTTATCCTACGTAATTTTTCTGAATTGCGAGATTTCCCGCGGATTGATGACCCTCTCGATTTATTATTTCAATATTGTGGTGGAATAAAGCGGAAGAGTGTTTTTTTCTTAGTTTGTTTGAACACGCTAATCTCTGGAACTATCACAGTCGGATTTGAAAAAATATTTATGCATTTTATAGTCCAATTCTTGAGGCTATTAAACATCACGCTGGGGCCCTTAGGAACCGACCAAAAAGAAAATATTGTCAGAATGGACGCTAAGCGCAAAAAAGTAATATCGTGGGCAGGCGATGCGATGCGATGCGACGGCGTGGGTTGGGCGACGGGGTTTTTCAAGAAATTTCACGCAGACGAAGTCGCGGGCAGAAGCTAGTGTTGATATAAAAAGACCATTTAAATGAGCTACAACTGAACACAATATGGGAAACACTACCTCTCAAACTAGGTAACCCTCAAGGTGGGATCTGGAGGCAAAGGTCCTCGCGCACGAGTGGGAGTGGCGCGAGGAGGCGAAACGCCGGGGCGTAACTCCGCTGCCGCGAGAAATCACGGTACAGCGGACAGAGCTCCGGCGGGATCTCATGGCGACATGGAGAGCGCGACTGTTGCAACCCAGCGCTGGGCTCGCCACAATTGCGGCGATAAGTCCTCTCTTTGAGGATTGGTTAGAGCGGCGCCACGGCGTCCTCACCTTCCGCCTGACGCAGGGACACACCGGACACGGCTGTTTCGGGAGGTTCCTATTTCGCATAAGGCGGGAGGAAACGCCCGGGTGTCACCATTGTGTGGATCGCCCGGAGGACACGGTGGAGCATACAATGGAGGTATGCCCAGGTTGGGCAGAGCACCGCCGTGTTCTCACGGAGGCGATCGGCGGCGGCGATCTCTCGCGTCCGAGCCTGGTTCAGGCCATGGTGCGGAGCGAGAGTGCATGGGAGGCCGTCACCTCCTTCTGCGAAGCAGTGATGCTCGCGAAGGAGGAGGCGGAACGCGTGAGGGAGAGGCAGCCTCACGCCCTCAGTCGCCGCAGGAGACGCCCTGGGCGGCGGGAATCGCGAGGCGATTTCCGGCCACCGTAGGCGCGGGCCTGCGGACGGTGAGTAGCGGGTAGCTCGCCGTCCGGTAAGGACCAGCCGGTCGATTCTGTAAAAATCTCACCGTGAAAACTTAGGTGAAGTGAGTTTGTTTTTGCTAGGAATTGACACTATTGGCTGCTCCCTCCACGCTCACTTCACCTAAGTTTTCACGGTGAGATGGTTACAGAATCGCACTGCAGGCCCGAGTTGAGGCGCGTTGTGTTCCACGCGCGCCTCAAAGAGATGTCAGCAAAAGATGGGGTCCAATAGGGCCGACGCCGCTGGGGTCGCGGGTAGTTTTAAGAAGATACTGCGGCCCTGGCATAGGCAACTGAAGGAACACGGGTGGGTTTTAGTCAGTAAAAGTCTGACACGCCCTTCCGCTCCACCCAGAGCGGGAGAAGTTATTTGATGATTTCCCACCCTCAAAAAAAAAACGTAACCCTCAAGAGAGACAGTGATTCAACTTAAAATGTGCTTTTCAATGCTTTTGTATGAAATACGTTTTTTTTTTTAGATTTCCTTGTTGGTTCTATTGCAAAAGTTTTGACCTTGCACTTGTAAAAAGCTAAATCTGAAATAACCTTAACTCACATCATAATATCCATGAGAATCGATACCTATCCTAGTAAGTAGACTTAAGAATGGTCCAAGTTAAGTGAAAGTGTTTTTGTATGATATACATGTAACAATATACTTAAATGTTTAAATTCCAGCTCATCACAATGCCGTCGGTGACGCTAGAAGGAGACACGCTCGGCAAGAAACGCCAACACTACAACAAGCTTGTCGAAGATGCGATTGCTAATAAACATTATAAATTAAGTAACATTAGTAGCGATGACAGCGATATAGACAACCTTCTGAAAATAGACATCGCCAGTAAAAACAGAAATGTAGACTTTATCATCGAAGTAATGAAATCTAACGACACGCTGTATGCGGCGACAGCGATTAAAAAATCCACGTGGCTAATCACCGAGCAGCGGTACGCAAACATCATCAACCCAGAGTACCTACACACACAACTATTTCCTAGCATGAACACCAAAACATTTAACAAACTCATGCTTCACATTAGACTCAATCTGAAAGATGAAAGTCGAGTCGAAGCCTTTTATGAGTACCTGAAAGAAACCGACAGTGCTTACAAATGGTTGCAAAACTGCTCCATTCCTTTTATCGAAAATGTTATAAAAATCGAACGCCGCATACCACTATCTCTTTTTAAGCGTTTGTGCAAAAAATCGGTTCATTTTCTTGCGTTTTATACGCGGGTTGAAGAGACGTTGCACTCTTACGACTTGAAACAGGAAATTTTATTTTTGTTGAAGTCTCACACTGATGACGTATTAAATGTAGTGGCGGATACAGCAACCGATTACTTTCCCAAAATAGGAAAAAAAAAAACAAAGTTCCTTATGAAAACTTGTCCACAAATAATTGTAAACAACTTTGATAGGTACGGTTACAATACTGACCTGTCCGTGGTAGCACAATATCTGAATAAGAAGGAAATAAAAGCTTTTCTTTATAAACAAAAAAAATGCCATTTTCATTACGACGCATTGAAACATTTCATTAAAAACATGCCTGAAGAAGAAAGATTTGAATTCGTAAGAAAAACTTTTATTGATAAAACTGAGCTATCACTGTTCTGTACGGAAGAAGAAAAAAGCATGTTCGTATTCAATATAAAGCCTTACCAGTGGTATGAGTTCGCCCCATTTAATGTTGCATTACCGGAATTAAAAAAGATTATACGTGCAGAAAACTCACCCTCTGAACGCTGTGCCATGCTCTCAGTTTTAATCAAATGTGCAAGAAGAAACCCGAAGCATATTGAAACATTGCTTAGGTTTTTCAAAGACAAACACATTAATGAACCTTTCAAATTCAAGATTCAGTTCGTCAATAATCTGCTTTCACAAATATCAACTCACGAGTTTGACGTTGAAACTTGGACGGTTTTGAATCAGTTGTTCCACAGTATGGAAGTGTACTCAGAATCAGAAAACAACGTGCAACTGTGTGTCGAATCCATCGCTCTATATAAAGTTTTCCACGATGAACCGGTACCGGAAATTGTAGAACAAAAGTTGACGTTTAACTCATTTAAACGTATAAAGGGCAAACTAAATCTGGAAATGAAGTCCAAAATGTTTACTTATCTCCTCGATATCACAATGAAAAAGCTAGAAAGTAAAAATATTGCAAATGAATCGGATTTCAGTGAGTCTGTAGTTATTTTAAAGAATGCCTTGACTTTGCTTAAAAATTGGAAAAAGGATATCAGTAACTACCCATTCGTACTTGAGAAAATTCAGAAACTGAATCGGATTAAACAAGAGAACATCTGGAAAACAGACATGTCTTGTTTGTACAACATAAAGAAATCGTGGCGGAAGTACATGTTTGAGGAGTCGTTGTCACTCTGTCTGAGCGAGGAAACGTGCCTGAACGCGCTGAAGCACAAGCCGCAGCTGCTGACTCGCCACGACAAAGAAATAGACACGTTGCGAACTAATGATGCTGTCTCGCTGCGACGTCTGCTCGCCAAGCTGCGCGTCTACTGGCCGCACTCACTCGCCCAGCACTGGACCGAAGCCTACTTACTAAATCTGAATAAACCTACTGGACAAAAAGCCGTCATTAAAGGTCTCTTCATGCTTCTTTCCCAAAATCAAGTAATAGACATGGCAAAAAAGTATGTCCCTGACGATTTCAAGATAAATTGGGGCGAGACTGACCAGGCGGATATTAACATACGGAAAAATATAGCTCAAAATTTGCACGTAGCTAGACCACTGATTCCTTTAGATACAATTTTGTGGTACGCAAAGGGAGATTACTTACAACATGCAGTTCCATCGCTTAATACAATTTTGTCAATTCTGAGTGCAATCGAAAGTCGTGAACATGTGTCGAAACTTTTAGAAGCTCCAGTGTCCTTACAAAAGTTCGGACTTCATCTCGCGTTTTCAAAGCTGAAATATGATGATCAAAAGTCAATCTTTCTCAAAATTTGGAGCAGTACAAAAAACCTTACAATCCGATCCGTACTTTTTAAGCACACGTATGCTCAGATATGTAAGGTTAAAAATTCGGGTCTTGAAAAAGATCTGTGGGAATTATTAAGTTATTTTATGGATAACTTATCTGCAAACGAAAGTGCAGATATATACAGTTTACTAGGCAGCGCTCCAAAGGTTCCCATCAGTGTACGAGCAGAATATTACATGAAGAGTTATACGTTTTTGACTTCGTTGCCTGTTAGTGCAAATTGCGAGAAGTATGTAGATCGTTTAATAGAATATGCACCAAAAATTATGAGTTTACTCGACGAACACTTCGTTGTCGATAAAGTACTGTCACCATCAGGATCAAAATTTTGCTCCTATAATAGCAAATTCATGGAGGTATTTGCATGTTACGTATTGTGTGGTAAAAGTGAGGAAGATCAGCTTCAGAGATTCAGAAGAGTAGTAGATCCAGAGATTGATGAAGTTTTTAATTTGTGGGAAAGTGTGCATTTAAATAGTTACTACATTCAAAACAACTTTAAACGATTCTTAGAAAATTTGGTTTGGAATTTCAGGATATACTATGTTACTATAAAAGAAATACCTATACCGGCCAAGCTGTTCGTAGAGATACAAACTAAAATGGAGAAAAACATGTCTTTAGTTGATAACTATGTACTGTATACCAGTTGGAAACTTACAACAGAGTACTTTAAATTAGTGAAGGAATTCTCATCTTCATTCAATGCATTTGATTCAAGCAAGTTTTCAGAAACAATTTTTTTTAAAGGGTGGTCAGGTGACTCATCTGAATTAGACAATATTTGGAGAGATATTCATGACAAGATATCTCCTTCATTGGGTCCAATAATAGTCAAGCGTTTAAAAGAAGACACCGAGCAATATAATTGTTCAACAATTTACAGTCCGTTTACAGACGCTTTCGAAAAAATGTTTCAAGCATTATTAGCTTTTCAAAGCGATGTGTTTGTACTGGAAACCCTAAAATATATGCTGGATGATTGCGATTTTATTCCTATTTATCTGGTGGCTTTAAAGGTGATTCCTAAATGGGAACGATCAGATTTACGTAAGAAAATAGAATCACATCCATCTGCAACCGTGCGTATGCATTATTATAGTTATTTTCGAGACATTCCACACCCTTAAGGTAAACGCAAACTTGTCCGCGCCGAAAGAATCGACCGCGCCCGCGCCGAACGAAACGATTCTTCCGGTGATTCGTCCGATTCGGTGCGGACAAGTAAGCCAGGTGTCATAGGATTTCATAATACAAGTAATTCTAAAATTGGGTTCTTTTGGCTCTGAAAGGTGTGCGTTTACCTTTAAGGTAACGTTTGCCAGTATAGAACGATATAAAATTAACAGACACGTACCCGTCACACGAAAACCTTCCACTCTCACCGACACACAACCATACATACCTACTCACCCCGAAATCAATATTACTAAGTCACCAGAATTGTTTTACTCTAGTTTTTAATTTTCCATTTTAGGCTAAAAGCCGAAAAGTTCGTCTATTTTATTTAATTTGTGTTTGTTTATGTCATTTTTGTCATCACTTGATTAGCAATAAAACTCATATACCTACTGATACATTTGTACTGCTCAGATTGTGAGATTGTATGTTTTTGTATTCAGCTCATTCAAATTAACGTTTTTCTTTCGACTGGGAAATTAAAGAGGCCTCGCAAGGCTGATGTCGCCCACCTCCACGTTTGGTCTAGCGCCGCCAGGCCGCCACTGCAAGGTTGATTGGGAAAATTTGACAGTTTCGGGCGGATTGATGTGCTGGCGTCTGTACAATGGTCCACTTGAAGGACTGCGCGGAAACTAAACCCAGTAACATAGGTCTTAAGTAGGTACCTACCTACCTAAATAAACATACTGTTGATTAAAGTATCCAGCGGTAAGCTTTGCACAAGTAAAAATCTGTCACAACCGTATTCTCGTACAAAGTTTTTTTGTCCTTGGGTGTACTTGCATAGTGGCAATGGCATACAGGGATAATCGTCGGTTGGTGCCTCCTAATAATTTCAAATTGTCTAAGCCTCTGCGAGTTGGATTCAGCCCCTCGTATGCCTTCGAAGGTCCGGGACCCCAGGGTCCCGATCCCGAGATATGTAGACATATAGAAAATAATAATAATGAAAACTTTATTTCATAAAATACAGATGAACATTTAAACTTACAAACAAATTTTACCTCTTTACAATATTAGTATATTATAAAGAGGTAAAATTTGTTTGTAAGTTTGTATGTAGGGGGTAATCTCCGGAACTAACAATCCAATTCTAACAATTTTTTTCACTGGTAGAAAGCTACATTAAAGCTGAGTGCTATATGCTATAAATTATATTTATATCTGTTAAAATGGTTTTATTATCTGTATGCATTACATTAGTCTGTACTGACAGAGGCAACTTCTGTGGTTTGCTCTTTGGTTGACTTCCTCCCTGAATGGCCGTCACCGTTCTCCGTCTGCCATTTTTATTACTGTTTAATAATGTGACTAATTGTATTAATGTTAATCCATGTTAATCGACACTAATTGTAACGTGTATGTGCTCGTATTTGGTGACCAAATAAAGACAGACACATGCAAGTTTGGAATCTTATTTATTTCTGCTCCACACGCCTTGCCCTCTACAGTATGTAAATTGGTCACATTAAGTTTCGGAGATAATATAAAACTACTATAACGCAAAATAAATTTAATTCATACCGCTCTTGAGCATAGCACATGCTTAGTGCGGACGATGTATCCATTTATTCATAAATGGCGTTGTAAAAATAGGGGAGAGCGGGGTACAGTGGACCGTGGGGCACAGTGAATCAACATAGATCACTCCTTGTCTATTTGTTACACACACACCGCACACCGATGAAGCAGACATTCATTTTGTGGTTAAGAATAAGATAATTTTGATTAAAATTATTGATTAAACAAACTAATCTTTTACTTCATATTTATATTGAAACAGTTCACTGTAACCCATTAAAAAAAGCATGGTAATTCCATGTGTTGATTCACTGTACCCCACTACGATCCACAGTACCCCACATGAAGATCCAGTGTAATCCAGATGTGGGGTACAGTGAACCATTTCCCAACTTTTAAAAAACGTTTACTGCCAGAAAACCATTGATGTTATTGTTAAAGTTGAAATAGATTTCGGTAGCCAACATCCCGTTCTATCAATAAAGCCTTTTTTTTAAAATGTATTGTTTAATATTTTAAACTGTTTATAAAAAAAGTTATCCTACGTAATTTTTCTGAATTGCGAGATTTCCCGCGGATTGATGACCCTCTCGATTTATTATTTCAATATTGTGGTGGAATAAAGCGGAAGAGTGTTTTTTTCTTAGTTTGTTTGAACACGCTAATCTCTGGAACTATCACAGTCGGATTTGAAAAAATATTTATGCATTTTATAGTCCAATTCTTGAGGCTATTAAACATCACGCTGGGGCCCTTAGGAACCGACCAAAAAGAAAATATTGTCAGAATGGACGCTAAGCGCAAAAAAGTAATATCGTGGGCAGGCGATGCGATGCGATGCGACGGCGTGGGTTGGGCGACGGGGTTTTTCAAGAAATTTCACGCGGACGAAGTCGCGGGCAGAAGCTAGTGTTGATATAAAAAGACCATTTAAATGAGCTACAACTGAACACAATATGGGAAACACTACCTCTCAAACTAGGTAACCCTCAAGGTGGGATCTGGAGGCAAAGGTCCTCGCGCACGAGTGGGAGTGGCGCGAGGAGGCGAAACGCCGGGGCGTAACTCCGCTGCCGCGAGAAATCACGGTACAGCGGACAGAGCTCCGGCGGGATCTCATGGCGACATGGAGAGCGCGACTGTTGCAACCCAGCGCTGGGCTCGCCACAATTGCGGCGATAAGTCCTCTCTTTGAGGATTGGTTAGAGCGGCGCCACGGCGTCCTCACCTTCCGCCTGACGCAGGGACACACCGGACACGGCTGTTTCGGGAGGTTCCTATTTCGCATAAGGCGGGAGGAAACGCCCGGGTGTCACCATTGTGTGGATCGCCCGGAGGACACGGTGGAGCATACATTGGAGGTCTGCCCGGCTTGGGCAGAGCACCGCCGTGTTCTCACGGAGGCGATCGGCGGCGGCGATCTCTCGCGTCCGAGCCTGGTTCAGGCCATGGTGCGGAGCGAGAGTGCATGGGAGGCCGTCACCTCCTTCTGCGAAGCAGTGATGCTCGCGAAGGAGGAGGCGGAACGCGTGAGGGAGAGGCAGCCTCACGCCCTCAGTCGCCGCAGGAGACGCCCTGGGCGGCGGGAATCGCGAGGCGATTTCCGGCCACCGTAGGCGCGGGCCTGCGGACGGTGAGTAGCGGGTAGCTCGCCGTCCGGTAAGGACCAGCCGGTCGATTCTGTAAAAATCTCACCGTGAAAACTTAGGTGAAGTGAGTTTGTTTTTGCTAGGAATTGACACTATTGGCTGCTCCCTCCACGCTCACTTCACCTAAGTTTTCACGGTGAGATGGTTACAGAATCGCACTGCAGGCCCGAGTTGAGGCGCGTTGTGTTCCACGCGCGCCTCAAAGAGATGTCAGCAAAAGATGGGGTCCAATAGGGCCGACGCCGCTGGGGTCGCGGGTAGTTTTAAGAAGATACTGCGGCCCTGGCATAGGCAACTGAAGGAACACGGGTGAGTTTTAGTCAGTAAAAGTCTGACACGCCCTTCCGCTCCACCCAGAGCGGGAGAAGTTATTTGATGATTTCCCACCCTCAAAAAAAAAACGTAACCCTCAAGAGAGACAGTGATTCAACTTAAAATGTGCTTTTCAATGCTTTTGTATGAAATACGTTTTTTTTTTTAGATTTCCTTGTTGGTTCTATTGCAAAAGTTTTGACCTTGCACTTGTAAAAAGCTAAATCTGAAATAACCTTAACTCACATCATAATATCCATGAGAATCGATACCTATCCTAGTAAGTAGACTTAAGAATGGTCCAAGTTAAGTGAAAGTGTTTTTGTATGATATACATGTAACAATATACTTAAATGTTTAAATTCCAGCTCATCACAATGCCGTCGGTGACGCTAGAAGGAGACACGCTCGGCAAGAAACGCCAACACTACAACAAGCTTGTCGAAGATGCGATTGCTAATAAACATTATGAATTATGTAACATTAGTAGCGATGACAGCGATATAGACAACCTTCTGAAAATAGACATCGCCAGTAAAAACAGAAATGTAGACTTTATCATCGAAGTAATGAAATCTAACGACATGCTGTATGCGGCGACAGCTATTAAAAAATCCACGTGGCTAATCACCGAGCAGCAGTACGCAAACATCATCAACCCAGAGTACCTACACACACAACTATTTCCTAGCATGAAGACCAAAACATTTAACAAACTCATGCTTCACATTAGACTCAATCTGAAAGATGAAAGTCGAGTCGAAGCCTTTTATGAGTACCTGAAAGAAACCGACAGTGCTTACAAATGGTTGCAAAACTGCTCCATTCCTTTTATCGAAAATGTTATAAAAATCGAACGCCGCATACCACTACCTCTTTTTAAGCGTTTGTGCAAAAGATCGGCTCGTTTTCTTACGTTATATACGCGAGTTGAAGACTGCAAAATGTACGATGTGAAACAGGAAATTTTATTTTTGTTAAAATCTCACACTGATGACGTATTAAACGTAGTGGAGGATACAGCATTTGATTACTTTCCCAAAATAGAAAAAAAGAAAACAAAGTTCCTTATGAAAACTTGCCCACAAATAATTCTAAACAACTTTGATAGGTACGGTTACGATACTGACTTGTCCGTGGTAGCACAGTATCTGAATAAGAAGGAAATAAAAGCTTTTCTTTATAAACAAAAAAAATGCCATTTTCACTACGACGAATTGAAACATTTCATTAAAAACATGCCTGAAGAAGAAAGATTTGAATTCGTAAGAAAAACTTTCATTGATAAAACTGAGCTATCACTGTTCTGTACGGAAGAAGAAAAAAGCATGTTTGAATTCAATAATCTTTACCAGTGGTATGAGTTCGCCCCATTTAATGTTGCATTACCGGAATTAAAAAAGATTATACGTGCAGAAAACTCACCCTCTGAACGCTGTGCCATGCTCTCAGTTTTAATCAAATGTGCAAGAAGAAACCCGAAGCATATTGAAACATTGCTTAGGTTTTTCAAAGACAAACACATTAATGAACCTTTCAAATTCAAGATTCAGTTCGTCAATAATCTGCTTTCACAAATATCAACTCACGAGTTTGACGTTGAAACTTGGACGGTTTTGAATCAGTTGTTCCACAGTATGGAAGTGTACTCAGAATCAGAAAACAACGTGCAACTGTGTGTCGAATCCATCGCTCTATATAAAGTTTTCCACGATGAACCGGTACCGGAAATTATAGAACAAAAGTTGACGTTTAACTCATTTAAACGTATAAAGGGCAAACTGAATCTGGAAATGAAGTCTAAAATCTTAGATTATGAAATGTCCAGATTCCGTGTTCAATACAAAACGTAACATAGAACGTGAAGCCACTTTTTATACATGTGTGAGTGAGCGCCGTGTACTACATAACGCATTTGCGTATGTGTGCAACACGCGAATAATACCAGCGCATAGAGATTACCCTAAAAATGTGGGAAAATTTAAATATAAACGGAACATTGAAAACGAACTTGTAAAGAATAAAAGAAGACAAAGAAAAAAGTGTCAATTTGGTCAAAATGAAAATCCAAGATGGCGGCTGCAAAAATTTTCAAATTTTTCTTCATGGGTGTCGTTTTCATGCTTTTCTAGGGTGTTAAAGCCGATAGTGACGTTAAAATGTAAATCCAACATGGCGGCTGCGAAAATTTTCAATTTCTCTGTCATGGATGTCGTTTTCATAGTTTCTAAGGGTGCTAAAGCCGATAGAGAATATATAATATATAATATTTTTTAGAAAAAAGAAAATGTTTATTATGCTCCTGATCTTGACACAAATACGAGCCGTGTCGAAAAAAAGGCTATCGGCTTTAACACCCTCAAAAACATGAAAACGACACTCATGATGAAAAATTTGGAAATGATTGCAGCCGCCATCTTGGATTTACATTTTAAAGTTACTATCGTCCCATGAAAACAACCCCACCAATACAGTGACGGTACCTTCCAGGGACAGCCATTTTAATTCGGCAGATTTGTATTTCTCGCGGGGACCACGTGTAACAAACGGAATATTTATGTGATCCCGATTTCCAGACATTTTTAAATAAATCAATCAATCTGCCTAGCCTTTTCCGGCTAACCAGCGGCGACCGGCGGTCGGCTTCCAGTCTAACGGGATGCAGCTGAATACCAGTATTTTACATGGAGCGACTGCCTATCTGACCTCTACAACCCAGTAACTGGGTAATGCGATACCCCTTGGTAAGACTGATTGTCAGACTTTCGGGCTTCTGACGACACGTAACGACTGTCAAAGATCCACGAATGACAGCCGGGTCCTTAACCGGGACCGGGGGCTAAACGTGCTTTCCGAGGCACGGAGCAGACCTGGTATGTAAAGATGCACGGACCAAAATAAATAAAACCACATATATAAGAAAGTCTTTTCCTTAACACGTATCCGATTATCCGAATTATCCGATATCCGAAATATGCATCCGATTATCCGATCTCTAATCATCATTCATTCCCAAACGCTAAAAGCCTACCTAAATATATGCTGGGCATTCTGTAGCAAACTATCAGAAAGTACCTATCAAAAATAAAATCCACAATAAATAATTGTCCAATAAATTAAAATAATTTTGAAGAGCGAGCGCATTCCAAATTTAAATTCAATTATAGAAACAATTCAGCGTGAAGTTCAATAAATGAGGTACCTGTAGGTCTAAACAGGTCCTGTCAGTTGACTTGGTTTCAACATAATATTCTAAAAAAGTTAAACTTGCAATCAATAATTTATTTTCAATGCTTGCAGTAGAAAAGTGTAAATTATTATTTAAAAAAAAACAATGCTTATAAGAATTTAATGTATAAAACAATTTTATTTCAATTTTCAAGTATCGATTTCTGACATTCGTCTTAAACTCGAGACGATCGAAATTAAAAAAAAATCGTTTGGCATAATCGCTATCGAATAACGAATCTTTGCAATAAAAAAAAAACAATATTGGTCAGCGATATTTTGAACATATTGAGTACCTAGTGATAATGAATATTACGTATTATTGGACCTGTGTTTGTATAATACGTTAAGATCTGGGTATTTTCTTGTTGTTTATAATATTTTGAATGATATTTGTCACATTTTCAATCACTACATATTTGTGAAAAGTAAAAATGTAAACCTACACAATTGGCGCCAAACTTCGATTTTGGGTATCAAAAAACTTAACTTGAACAATGGATGAATTCGTCAAATAATTAAATAATGATGATGATTCACCGCCTTTGTGGTGGAGTTTGGATGTTTAAAATCCCCAATTTTTATGTTTTTTTAGCCTCGACCACCACTGTCATCAAAATGGATTATCGCATTTACAGACTTGGATTTCATAAAGGTAAATTAAGAAACTTACGGGCTAAGTATAAGAAACAAACTAACTAACAGTCACAAAAATTATCATCATCATTCATGTTAATAAAACTCTTTTGTCATCCCTCGTTTTTGTCGTGAGTTGTTAAAAATATGGGTAAATTGATTTCATGCCTTAGGCAACACTTCAACAGTTGCTCTGTCACATTGTTACTTTTTCGTTTTCAAATTTAACTAAGAAATACACGGTGAAATTGAATACTTACTTATGAAATGAGATGTTGGTGCATTTTTCTTTTTTGTTAGGGTAATTTTTGCACGATTTCACAGCACAGACTGGCATTTTAATAAAAATTAAAACTCCCGGCTCGTGACGTTTGCGGGGCGATCGTTCCTTGACGTCTGACGCGGGGATCGGACTAGATACCAATTTTAGTTACTTAAATTTGGAATCAATTTACGGTAGCCTACTAGGAATCTGGACATTTCATAATCTAAGTCTAAAATGTTTACTTATCTCCTCGATATCACAATGAAAAAGCTAGAAAGTAAAAATATTGCAAGTGAATCCGATTTCAGTGAGTCTATAGTTATTTTAAAGAATGCCTTGATTTTGTTTAAAAATTGGAAAAAGGAGATCAGTAACTACCCATTCGTACTTGAGAAAATTCAGGAACTGAATCGGATTAAACAAGAGAACATATGGAAAACAGACATGTCTTGTTTGTACAACATAAAGAAATCGTGGCGGAAGTACATGTTTGAGGAGTCGTTGTCACTCTGGCTGAGCGAGGAAACGTGCCTGAACGCGCTGAAGCACAAGCCGCAGCTGCTGACGCGCCACGACAAAGAAATAGACACGTTGCGAACTAATGATGCTGTCTCGCTGCGACGTCTGCTCGCCAAGCTGCGCGTCTACTGGCCGCACTCACTCGCCCAGCACTGGACCGAAGCCTACTTACTAAATCTGAACAAACCTACTGGACAAAAAGCCGTCATTAAAGGTCTCTTCATGCTTCTTTCCCAAAATCAAGTAATAGACATGGCAAAAAAGTATGTCCCTGACGATTTCAAGATAAATTGGGGCGAGACTGACCAGGCGGATATTAACATACGGAAAAATATAGCTCAAAATTTGCACGTAGCTAGACCACTGATTCCTTTAGATACAATTTTGTGGTACGCAAAGGGAGATTACTTACAACATGCAGTTCCATCGCTTAATGCAATTTTGTCAATTCTGAGTGCAATCGAAAGTCGTGAACATGTGTCGAAACTTTTAGAAGCTCCAGTATCCTTACAAAAGTTCGGACTTCATCTCGCGTTTTCAAAGCTGAAATATGATGATCAAAAGTCAATCTTTCTCAAAATTTGGACCAGTACAAAAAACCTTACAATCCGATCCGTACTTTTTAAGCACACGTATGCTCAGATATGCAAGGTTATAAATTCGGGTCTTGAAAAAGATCTGTGGGAATTATTAAGTTATTTTATGGATAACTTATCTGCAAACGAAAGTGCAGATATATACAGTTTACTAGGCAGCGCTCAACAGGTTCCCATCAGTGTACGAGCAGAATATTACATGAAGAGTTATACGTTTTTGACTTCGTTGCCTGTTAGTGCAAACTGCGAGAAGTATGTAGAGCGTTTGTTAGATTATGCACCAAAAATTATGAGTTTACTCGACGAACAATTCGTTGTCGATAAAGTACTGTCACCATCAGGATCAAAATTTTGCTCCTATAATAGCAAATTCATGGAGGTATTTGCATGTTACGTATTGTGTGGTAAAAGTGAGGAAGATCAGCTTCAGAGATTCAGAAGAGTAGTAGATCCAGAGATTGATGAAGTTTTTCATTTGTGGGAAAGCGTGCATTTAAATAGTTACTACGTTCAAAACAACTTTAAACGATTCTTAGAAACGTTGGTTTGGAATTTCAGAATATACTATATTACTATAAAAGAAATACCTATACCTGCCAAGCTATTCGTAGAGATACAAACTAAAATGGAGAAAAATATGTCTTTAGTTGATAACTATGTACTGTGTACCAGTTGGAAACTTACAACAGAGTACTTTAAATTAGTGAAGGAATTCTCATCTTCATTCAATGCGTTTGATTCAAGCAAGTTTCCAGAAACAATTTTTTTTAAAGGGTGGTCAGGTAACTCACCTGAATTAGACAATATTTGGAGAGATATTCATGACAAGATATCTCCTTCATTGGGTCCAATAATAGTCAAGCGTTTAAAAGAAGACACCGAGCAATATAATTGTTCAACAATTTACAGTCCGTTTACAGACGCTTTCGAAAAAATGTTTCAAGCATTATTAGCTTTTCAAAGCGATGGGTTTGTACTGGAAACCCTAAAATATATGCTGGATGATTGCGATTTTATTCCTATATATCTGATGGTTTTAAAGGTGATTCCTAAATGGGAACGATCAGATTTACGTAAGAAAATAGAATCACATCCATCTGCAACCGTGCGTATGCATTATTATACTTATTTTCGAGACATTCCACACCCTTAAGGTAAACGCAAACTTGTCCGCACCGAAAGAATCGACCGCGCCCTCGCCGAACGAAACGATTCTTCCGGTGATTCTTCCGATACGGTGCGGAAAAGTATGCCAGGGCCGGCCGTTAGTCTCGACATTCGTTACGTTGCCCTAACGATAGTTACGTTGCCCTAACGATCGTTACGTTGCCCTAAGGATCGTTACGTTGCCCTAACGATCGTTACGTTGCCCTAACGATCGTTACGTTGCTCTGTGGTCTGATAAATTTTAAGGAACGGGCTCGAAGATGTGTCTGTGTCATCTGTGTGTTTTTAATAAAACCGTTTCAGCAACGTAACCTAAAAGTAAGTAATCCTAAAATTCGGTTCCTTTGGGTCTTTTGCTTCCTTTGGCTCTGAAAAGTGTGCGTTTACCTTTAAGGTAACATTTGCCAGTATAGGTAGAACGATATACAATTAACACACACGTACCCGTCACACCAAAACCTTACACTCTCACCGACACACACCCACACATACCTACTCACCTCGAAATCAAGTCACCAGAATTGTATTACTTTAGTTTCTAATTTTCCATTTGAGGCTAAAAGCCGAAAAGTTCGTCTATTTTATTTAATTTGTGTTTGTTTATGCCATTTTTGTCATCATTTGATTAGCAATAAAACTCTTAAACCTACTGATACTTTTGTACTGCTCAGATTGTGAGATTGTAAGTATATTTTTGTATTTAGCTCATTCAAATTAACGTTTTTCTTTCGGCTGGGAAATTATAGAGGCCTCGCAAAACTGATGTCGCCCACGTCCACGTTTGGTCTAGCGCCGCCACTGCGAGGTTGATTGGGAAAATTCCATTACACTGATCTCTCACTGTAAGGAAATCCTATACAATGCGAGATCAGTTTATACTGGAAATGTATAGCTTGATCTGTAGCCGTGCGTACAATGGTAGACTTGAAGGACTGTGCGGAAACCAAAACCAAACCTAGTAAAATAGAACTTAAGTAGGTACCTAATAATTTATTTAAAGTGTTCGAGGTTCGTGTTCACCATTTTTTTTTGTCCGTTCGTGCTTACTCGGCTTAAGAAAGACTAGCCTACATGTATTAGTCAATTATGTATTATATCAATGGTAAGGGTAACAAAACTAGTAAAAGCAGATCCTGTCCTCTGTAAAACTTAAGCCAGTTGGTTTTGTTAAGTACTTACCTTTGATATTCGGTTGCACCAACTAATGTTCCATCCAGTCAACCTACAATCATGTACAGACGCCAGCACATCAAGCTACTACAATCTGTCTTTAATAGATTTTCATCTTTATCGCTAAAGCATTAAGTTGATTGGGATTTGACAGTTTCGGGTGGCTTGACCTGCTGGCGTCTGTACTTACGTACTTATATGTAACTTTTTTTATACGTCCATGCTATATAACATGTCCCAGAATTGAAGGCACAACCGCTTAAGGGATCACTGTAGTGATCCTTAAGCGGTTGCTGCTCATCATTATGAACAACTTTTACTATACTACCAAACCTGAAATCGCGAAAAAAAAATCAGCTGTTGCTGTTCCATACATTTATCTCCATCAAACTTGTCAACATGTAGGGAGCAGCTGATTTAAAAGCCTCGCCTGATGGAATAAAGCAAATCGTTACTAAATGCTAAATAACTATGCTCGTACACACGGCTACACATCAAGCTATACATTTCCAGTTTATACTGACCTCCTCTTGTAAGGAAATTCAATACAATGCGAGATTAGCTTATACTGGAAATGTATAGCTTGATCTGTAGCCGTGCGTACAATGAGAGAGACTGTTGTACCTACTTAGTTTATATGTAGTTCCTGGATTGGGTGGTGCCTACTGGACTTAGCGAATCTTCTGCCGGTTCCGGAACTGCGTAGGTAATAGTGGATGAAGATTAAAGCTGATTCTCTAGAATCAATGCCGTAGGTAGGTACCTACTCGACATGAAGAGAGGGTCTCTGTTTTTATCAACTTTCTCTATACTGGATGGTTCTTGCCCCAAGGGTGAAATAACCGCAGATAGCTGGCTTGGTAATCTTCGAAACTTTGAACTTTAGACTGCTTTCTTTTCGAGAAACCTTTACTTAGTTAAAAATACATTGGAATCCAATATTCCTTGACCTTTGGATTAAAGAGAACGTTAGACACAATACATACTTATTGTATGGAATAAAATTAGAAGAACTCTGTTCTGTTCTGACCTAGAAAATTTTTAGACTCATGGAGGATGCGCTGGGTAGCCCGCGAAATTCAAATTTTCTTGCGTTTTATGCAATTAGCAGATCCGTGTCGGGTTAAGTATCTTGATCAAAATATGATACGCGGAAAAAAACATACCTATGTATTTAAGTACTTACATAATTTTAACCATAAAAATCATCAACACATCTCTCTAAGTTACATTTAGTCAGATTCTTCGAACTAACGAATCTGCACGAAATCTAACTTGCAAATAAACCTCATGATTTCATGAAATCACTAGATTTGAGGTCTTAACTTAACTTATGGAGTTGTATTGCTGATTCTAATAATGATTATAATTCTGTAAAGCCATATTAGTTACGGCCGCGAATCATATTTTAACCAACATACAACCTGACACTGACCTGCAAATTGCAAAAAAACTTAAGAAGATTTGAATTTCGCGGGCTACCTTAGCGCATCCCCCTTAGCTTTTGTATTCTCATTTTGCGCGCGCGCTCGTGTACACACGGCTACACATCAAGCTATACATTTCCAGTTTAATGTGAAAACATACTTGTCGATCATTGGATTTTTTTTCTTCGCATGTTCCAATCATCGACAAATGTCGAAACGTTTTTTTTTATTAATTTGTGCAGTTTGATTTATCATTTACCTAAGTTTTTTCAGCACTTTAAAAATACACTACTTGCATTTAAATATTCAAACTGTTTCCAATGATCGACCGCCGTGTCGATGATTGGGTATGGTATGCCATATGTTCCAGTAATCGACATGCAGCATTTATTTTGTAAGAATGGCACCTAAAAAAATTACACACCTTTTCAAATGGCACAGGCGATAGCAGCAGTCGGAAAAGGTGAAAAAATTGCGACTGCAGCAAAAAATTTTGGTGTACCGAGGATCACCTTACATGACAACATTTTTAAAATTAAAGGAAAAAAATCCTTTTGCTATCACAAGTCCACCGTGGAGGTATTATCATGAAAGGAAATACAAAGAAAAAATAGAAAAAGAGAAACATATGGAAATTAAAGCCAAGGAAAGAAAAGAAAGAAAGCAATTAAAACTAAGAGAGATAGAAAACAAAAAGAAGAAGAAACTTAGGATAGCAAAACCAAAACCAAAAGACACATCTTCGGACAATACAGACACTGAATTAAATTATGCAGAAAGTGAAGATAGCTACACTGGAAATAGAAGGCGAAATAACAGACGATGAATAGGCAACGGAAAATCCTAATGAAAATTATGAAAACTCTGCTACCTCGGAATCTGAAAAGATACCACTGAACAGATTTTATATGAAAGCAAAATAATCCAACTTAAGTAGTTCTAAACAATATTTCATAATGTCCTGAAATATTGTTTAGAACTACTTAAGTTGAAAAAAAAAACAAAAATAATTAAATGTTATTACTTAGTTATGAGTCTGTGTTAAAAGGTAGCTTAGTTTTGCGTGCCATTGAAAAGATCTCACTTGTTCTTCTTCACTTCAAGTCTGATTAAAAGTTGCTTATTATTACTTATTTATGAAAAAGTTAAACTTGTAATACCAACTAAGTAATATTAAGGTTGATGCGCCAGGGTAGCCCGCGAAATTCAAAATTTCTTACGTTTTTTGCAATTTGTAGGTCAGTGTGAGCTTGTATGTTGATTAAAATATGATTCGCGGCCGTAGCTAATATGGCTTTACAGAATTATAATCATTAGAATCAGCAATACAACTTGTAGTGACACAGTATGTCACAGTCACCAGATACCACATACCACCAGAAAACCAGATACCTCCGAACCATTTACCACATACCAAGCACCGAACCAGTTACCACGTTTTTGACAGTCAGCAAGAAACATTGAAGCAAGCGTCTTGAAAAAGACGAGTACGTTTTGACCAACAGTAAAGAAAACACTGAAGCAACCCTACGGCGCGTCGCTATTGGTCGATTGAATGTTAATAGAAACCGGCTAGTGAATAAAATGTACCATTGTAAATGTATATATAAGTAGGGTTTTTTGGAAAATAAAACAGTTGAAAATTGGAGTTCATCACAGTCAAGTCTGCGTTTTATTCACGCTACGGTAGTACCTACCTAGTACCTACTTGTTAGTACACACCATACACTAAAAACTCTATAGGTTAGCATTTACCTCAAACCTCATGATTTCATGAAATCGCTAGATTTGAGGTAAATGCTAACTTATGGAGTATCGTATCCATCGTATCGTATAGTATCCATATCAGCTACGGCCGCGAATCATATTTTAATCAACATACAAGCTCACACTGACCTACAAATTGCAAAAAACGTAAGAAACTTTGAATTTCGCGGGCTACCCTGGCGCTTTGCTTTTAGAAGTACCTACTTATCTACGTTTTACTTGTCAATGTTAAAACTTTTAACGAGTTTATGTTTAAGTTAAGTAATACGAATTACATGCCACTGTTTGTTTTTTATTATGTGATAAGTTAGTTAAAATGGCTAAAAGACAGATAAGAACTATTTTTTTTTTTATTCATCTTAATACTTGAATATTTCACGGCTAGGAAAATTAAGCTTACCTACTGGTAATTTTTTGGGTGTGTGAATAAGTTTATTATTGGGTGACGATTAATAGAACATGTCGATAACTAGATCACGATCATTGGAAATGTCGATTACTGGGTGTCGATAAATGGAATTCTGCAGTCGATTACTAGGCAAAAAAGAGCATTAATCTATTTTGATATTTTTCTTTATTTAATAACATGACACTTATTTTTACTTTAAAATATCATACAAAGAACCGTCAAATTTTACCCAATGCATCAAAGTACCATAAAATATCATTTAGGAACCAAATATTTAAAAAATGCTTGTGTGCGTACGTTAAAGTGTCGATAATTGGTGGTTTTACGTTAGCTCCATATAAACTGCTTTGCAGAAAAAACGGGCACCTTACAGTTATTGGCTTTTCTATGGATAATATTAATATTTTTAGTATGTCGTTAGCATAAATGTCTAGAAATTTCTTATTATCATTGAGAATATAGTTTTTAACCCTTAAATCCTGGAATCGGTGTTTTAGTCAATGTAAACAGAAAGTCGTGTTAAAATGGAAATTTTTAGGGTATAATTAAATTAAGACTACGAGTATTTTTATGGTATTTTAATAAAAAAAGACATTAAAAAATAAAAATTAATAACGAGTATGACCTCTCCTTGCAGCGATTACGGCATGTAATCGTCTTGGCATGCTTTCCACCAGGTTTTTGATGGTGTCCTGTGGAATGTGTTCCCACTCAGCCGAAATCACACCTGATGTTTTGTGGAAGGTCGTTGGACAGGTCGTACTCGCCGTTTTAGGAGGTCCCAGACGTGCTCAATGGGGTTAAGGTCGGGGCTCCGCGCTAGCCAATCCAGACGACGAATACCGACCTCTTGCATATAAGCATCTACGTCGCCAGAACGGTGGTCCCGAGCATTATCGTCCATGAAATGGCATCTTCACCAATTACAGTCAGTGCGGGCTGTGCATGTTGACAAATTATTCCTGTTATGTACCTTTGCGCATTTAGTGAGCCATTTGCAATGAACACTATCTCGGTACGATAGCTGGAAGTTACGCCCGACCAAAACATAACGGACCTTCCACCATAAGGGGTGATTTCTTCAAAACACACGTCGGCATAGCGTTCCCCTGGTCTTCGTAACACTCGCCGACGTCGGTCCTCACCATTCAGGCAAATTCGAGCCTCATCGGAGAAGAGTACGCTACTCCAGTTACCTAGTGTCCAAGATAGACAATTTCTAGTGAACCTCGGTCGAGCAATCCGGTACTCACGGAGTAAATTGGGGGCCCGCGCTGGTCGTCGACTGCGTATATCAACCGCTAAAAGCCTGCTCCTCACTGTCCATAGGCTAACTTGTGCTCCTCGTACCTCTTCAAGGTTTCTTTTGAGGTCTATGTAACTGCATTTGCGATTACTCAATACCTGAGTCACTAAAAAGCGGTCGTCTCGTGGTTGTGTGCAACGTTTTCTCCCACAACCTTGCCTTCTTTGAACGGAACCTGTCTCTTGGTATCGAGTCCATGTTCTTTGGACGGTGGAACCACTCACGTTTAACGGCTGTGAACCGTAACATTGGCTACACCCCACTTCCAGCAGCACTATAATTTTACTAGCTCTTGTTGCTTTTTCTGCCATGATAATCGACACAAAGATATCTGTTTTAAGTCACAATGAGGCAGGATTATGCGACGAACATAAATTATTCTAATAAAAATAACGAGAAGTTAGTTTTAGTTGCCTGATAACCATTTAACCGCAAACCCGCGAATAGTAAGTAAAAAGTCAAAAACTGAAAAAGGGATTATTATTATTAAAAACAACAGTTCTGAATTTGAAATTAACTTTTTTTCATACCCAGACTATTTATTATGTGCCAGGAACATAGTTTGCCTATTAAAACCTCATGAGAACTAAATGATTACCAATAATGTAGAAAAATCCAAACTGCCCGTTTTTTTTGCAAAGGAGTGTATAAATTTTAGCAATGACATTATGACGTTACCAAAGACTTTTCTTCGGGGCACCTGGCAGGTAGCTTGGGATATCGGTAGCAAATCCAAGGGCCGTTATTTTTCAGTAATTCAACCCGATATTCCGGAAAAACCGTGGTATGGCAGGGCAAAGTTTGGCAAGCTGGAGACCTCAGTTCTAATACGGATGAGACTAGGTCATGTTTGTTCTCCAGCCCATCTTGCCAAATTTCATATCATCGATGACCCCATGTGCTTGTGTGGCACAGACGTTGGCGACCTAAATCACATTTTCTTCTCCTGTCCCCTATATGACCGCTTTTCTTTTCTCAGTAACCTCTTGTCCCTCAGAACTCCTTTTCCTACCTCAATACTTTCTTTACTTTGTACAAATAGCTTTCCTATTTATAAATGTATAGTCTCATTCATTACTGTAAATAATATTAAGTTGTAAATTTTCATCATTGTAATTTGCTCATTAATTATAACATCATATCCTACTATCCTAAATCCCGTTTTAATAAATTATTCAAAATAATATCTTCGTTTCCCTACCTTTGTTCCTACGAAACTAAACGTGACATTGGCTAAATGCACAAACCGTGCGAAGCCAAAAGAAAAAAAAAAAAAAAAAATGAAAATAACTTTTAGGGCGCTTTCAATTTAGACGTTTCGTGTCGCACGGCTGCCGCACGTTTTCCGTGCGGCTGTTTATAAGCCGCTGCCGTGCCGGTGCAGTACGTTAGACGTCCGGCACCAAACGCCTAAATTGAAAGCGTTTCCGACTGCCGTGCGTTTGTATGCTAGTGATGTTATATAGGGTGACTGGTAATTAGTGACCGATACCTGAACACATGATTGTGCTCATGATAACGAAAACCTTTTACTATGGGACCAAATCTGCAATCGCGAAGAAAAAATCAACTGCCCCAACGCTGCCCCATACATTCATGTTCGCATAACTCGTCAAAATGTAGGGAGCAGCTGATTTTGTTTTCGCGATTTCAGAGTTGGTCCCATAGTAAAAGTTTCTTTGTTATCATGAGCACAATCATTTGTGTTTAGGTATCGTTCACTAATTACCAGTCACCCTATATATTTGAGAGCACTCAAGCCATGGACTCTGACGAAGAAACATTACTGTTAATGCTCTTGTTGAAAAACATCTAAGGGAAACAAAAACGACGCCCCCGTAAATGAGCATCACCAATGTTTACATTAACATGTAATTTTGGTGATTTCCATAATCTTCAAAATCATTTATAAATTCTTCCACATTTATATCATCCATTTTAAGGAAATAAATAAATGAACATTAGATGAAAAGGTTTCACGTCTTTTCCCCGCACTATTCAACAGCGAAATGACCACCACAGAGTACTTTGAATATACGGGTAGTTTGCGGTACCGACGCCGCACGGTTGCCGCACCGCGCGCTTTGTATGAAAACAAACGAACGTCCGTACGACGTACGACAAACGCACCGCTTCGGCACCGTAGCCGTGCCACACGAAAAGCGCCCTTAAAGCGCAAAAAAAAAAACGACTCAATAACAGTCAATAACTCTTACCGACGAAAACGTAACGAATATCGTTATTTTGTACCCGTAGTCGTCTCTTGTCAAAGTGTCAATCAAACACTGTTTGACAGTTGACACTTTGACAAGAGACTGTTTGACAAACAGTAGGTAGAATACGAAGAATAACACAACACCAATACTACTTAATCTGTGCACAACACTTTACCTACCGTATTGATTTGAAGTGTGGAACTTTATGACAAGCTAGGTACCTACTTACTTTCGATAATAGAAAGAAAAGAAAGAGAGTTCATTTGTTGTATAGTAAATAGTTTTGTTTGTGTATTGTGTACACGGCCGTGCACCGGACGGCCCCACCCCAGATAGCAGATAGTTCATCCGTGGTATTTTCGTTGCTTTCAGCTTTAACTACAAACGTATTACATACATAAAATCACAAATCTTCGATAGTTCGCAGTGAAGATTCGTAAGGAATACAGTGCAGTAGTGCAATGTTTCATACTTTCATTTATTCGAAATAACATCCTAAAATTGAAGTTAGGTAAGTACAAATTGTTGTTTTTATGACGGCACGTCACTGCGCAAAGCGCATACCTATTTGGATGTGATGAGGTCATCTCTGAAATATTTCAGTATTCAAACCAAAAAAATGGACGGTATGTTCTATTTTTGAGATTCACACTATGATGTACAGTAGGTATGATGCCTAAAAATATTGTCGCACGTTCTGCTGTGCCAGGGGAGTTAGTGGTTACGTACTAGTCGCGATAATCATAGTAGTTACCTACTAGTCACATACCATCGTAGTCATCAAAAACTGCCTACTATTGTAATGTTCTAGGGCCAGCAATTAAGTATGGAAAATAATGTCACACAAATGTCCACCTCTAGCAGCAACAGCAGCATGGCAGATCTGAACCCTTTTCATTGCGTTTTTCATGACATTTTCACACATTTCCTGCGTTATTTCAGTGACTGTGTCTCTTTTGTTTTAATTGTTGAAGGTTCATTGGCCTGTTAGCATAGAAATATCCCTTTAGATAGCCCACAGAAAAAAGTCAAGAGCTGGTAAACGGATGAAGACTTAAATGGTATAATGCTACTAATATTAAAATGTGAATGTTTGTGAAGATGTTTGTTATTCAATCACGCAAAAACGGCTGAACGGATTTGGATGAAATTTGGCACACAGATAGTTTATAACCCGGATTAACACATAGGATACTTTTTATCCCGGTAGTAGGTTCCTGGTGAGATAATATTCGACATCCACGCGGGCAATATATTATACAACGTGTAATGCTAAATGCGCAAAACCTCTTAAGGGGTCATTGTACTCATCATTATGAACAACTTTTACTATGGGGCCAAACCTGAAATCGCGAAAAAAAAATCAGCTGTTCAGTACATTTTGACGAAATTTGCGAACATAAATGTACTGAACAGCTGATTTTTTTTTCGCGATTTCAGGTTTGGTCCCATAGTAAAAGTTGTTCATAATGATGAGTACAATGACCCCTTAAGAGGTTTTGCGCATTTAGCATTACACGTTGTATAGATAAAAGTTTCGATAACTCTACGGCTGAACGGATATGTATGAAATTTGGTAGGTGGATAGACAAGGAACTGGATTGAAAATTATATACTACTTTTTATCCCGAAATAACGCGAACGAAGAACAGGCAACGGCTAGTGTTTGATAAAAGTAGTTTTTTCAACAATTTTCACTTTTCCGGAGAGTATAGTTCGAAAATGGGTAGGAATTCGAAAGTATATATAAGGTAAAAGTTGTAACAAAATTTTATGAGCTTTCATTACATTACATAGAAAATATTTTTTCTCCACAATGCACCGTTTTAAAGATAGGTTAGGTTGTTAGCGAAAAACTCAAAAGTGGGAACTTTTTTTTTTTTTCTCAGATATGAGACATAGCTATACTAGAAAGGTTTAGGTAGTGAAATAAAGGTAAACAATCTTGATGTGTCTTTTATCTTTTTTATTTTAAAACCTCAGTTTAAAAATAAAATGCAACTAAAAAACCGATGTAAATACAACAATAATGATTATTAAAACAATTGAACTATTAGTATAAGCAGCAGTTTATTTCTTTAATATGTGTTTGTGTAAAAAGTCACATAAAGATTGTTTACCTTTATTTTACTACCTAAACCTTTCTAGAGATTGATTTTTCGCCCACGAAAACCCTACCTATATTGCAAGTTTCATCGAAATCGTTAGAGCCGTTTTGGAGAACGTGATTACAAATATTGCTAATTTAATAATAACCAGGTATATAGTCTAAGGGATACAAATTACCAATGTCATACTTAGAGCTCATTTTAGTATTATGTATATTTTACATCTATGGTGTTAGTTGTGTAATTAAGTCAGTTTTTTGTTCTTTTTAGGGTTCCGTACCTCAAAAGGAAAAAACGGAACCCTTATAGGATCACTTGTGTATCTGTCCGTCTGTCACGTGTGGCTGACACTGGCTTGGCCACCATCAGGGATTTTACTTTTGATAACACAAAGATTTAGTCGTTAATTAGTCGAAATTTGTCGCCAAATAAGTATCAGAATTTGTCGGTCACTGGTTCAAAAGTTATAAGGGGTCATTGGTGGCCGATCTGGAGAGAGTCTCCCCAGCTTGGCCACCTTTATATCTCAAAAACTAGGGCACCTAGCGAAGATCTGTTTTCTCCCAGATTTAGTCGCTAATTAGTCGAAATTAGTCGCCAAATATCAGAATCCGTCGGTCACTGGTTCAAAAGTTCTAAGCGTTTCCAGGTAGCCGATCTGGAGAGAATCTCCCCATTTATATCACAAAAACTAGGACACCTAGCGAAGATCTGTTTTCTCCCAAATGTACTCGCTAATTAGTCGCAATTTGTCGCCAAGTCACAGATTTTGTCGGTGTGTAATTAAAAAGATATTAAAGAATTCAATTTCTCCATACATTGGTACAACCAAGTACAAAATATTTTAAGTAGTTTCTAGAAAGTATCTATGATGTTCTATAAGGTGGAATGTTTGTTTCGATTTATATTAATATGAAGTTATTCTATGAGTAATTAAAATTTAAATCCACCAAAGGAAAGCTGTATCATTACCTAGAAACAGATCTACAATAAATAGAATGTAATTATTTATTGAACAAAATGTAGTGCACATTTCGCTGGCAGATAGATCGCTGCGCTCCGTTTCATTTAAGGTAAGTAAGAAAGAGATAGATGCGCGTGTACAGACGAGCTACTTAGAGCGAGTTGCCCGTGACGTAAGTTAAAGCTAGTTTACAGTGGGATTTACTATGAATAGTTAGGAACTGGTGTAATAATGGTTTTGTAATCAATTAATGTGGGTTTCCGTGTGAGTGTGCGTTTCGTACCTATGTATTTTTCCATAAAAACATAACTGTGTAAAGAAAAGATAAACAGAAGAAGTCCTTGGGTAAGTTTGAAATTATATGCTTAGTGTGTTAAACTCTGAACGCAATAAAATATAGTAAGTAAAATAATCTAGGAATTTAATTTTCAGTTATTAGGTAATTTGAGAAAATACCCTTAGATGAGATATTTTTATTAAAAAAATTGCTATTTACTTACCTAGATAGATCTCACATTCGTAGGCATAGCCATGGTTTACGTATGGCTGCAGCTGACCTACGTAAACATGGCTAGGTATGATTAAATTCTATACCTATTTACGAAACTTAAAATTCCACGCAAATTACCTAGTAGGATTTCTAGTACTTTTTTATATTATGAAATGGGTCAGCTCTTGACCTCGATCTCGCCTGATGGAAAGCGATAGGTAGATGAGATCTAGGATGGAGCGAGCGTACCCAGAAGGTGTGTGTTAAATTTAAGGTACATTTATACTGCCTCTGTGGTGTCTCAGGGACGCGTTTGTTACGCGAGGTTACGAATGATGACGATGATGTTGGGTTCAATTCTGGGCCGGAAAGTGTCTTTGTGGTTTTTACATAAAAAAACGTAGCTGTAGGTGTGTACCTCTATTATTAAACAACATGAAACATAATAAAAGCAGAAGGGTAATAAGTTTTGTTTACAAAAAGTAAACTGAGCGATCTTCACGAACGCACACAATTACCTACAGGCACGTAACAATGGACATACTCAACTACTAAAATATTAAGAAAAAAGATTATGTACGACTACTTCCTTCCTTCCATATTTTCTCTCTATACCGCAAATACAAAAATGAGGGAAAGAGCGAGATAGAACGAGGGTGTCACCTGCTGCGCATTAAGCTACTGACAGACGGTGCTCATTACTAGCACGAAAGCATGCTTTTATTGAGCAAGTGCTCATTTGTAGCATGTGTGACTAGTAATGAGCATGCTTATTTCTAGTATGTTTTCTAGTAAGCGTGCTTATAGGCATGCTTTTTATGAGCACGAGTGTCAGTACCTTAAGCGTGCTTATAGGCATGCTTTTTATGAGCACGTGTCAGTACCTTTACCGGCGCGTCGGCGTTTACGCCGCTCAAAGTATGTACTTAAAATAAATAGGTAAATAAACAAACTTGCTCTAAAATATAAGGATTTTTTCTTTAGTCATCCACCGGGAGTAGGTACAGTGAGTATTTGTTTCTGTAAATTAAGCCCGTCACAGACGTAGCTATAATATAATATATTAATATAATTCATAGCAAGGCATATTACGATATATTTTCTATAGTATAATCTTCGAGTGACCATAGACTCAGCAATATGATTAAGATTACTATAGAAAATAAATCGTAACATGCCTAATATTAATATAAAAATATTAAAATGTTAAATTATCAGGGTTGGTAATTTCTACCAACCCTGATAATTTAAGATTTTACCTAAAATATTACAGCAAAAATAATACGATGACTGTAACTATAGCTAATGATTTTGTAGTTATCAGCAAACTTCATTAAAAAACAAACTTAGTTATGCGGTCTCAAAAAACAACGTAATTGGACTTTATTGATATCAGTAGGTACTCATGTCGGTGGCATGTCATTTCGCTACCGATATCTGTCGGTGACATGTCGTCGAGTAGGTTTCGGGCAAGGTCGTCCAATGAAGAATCACCCATTGTAATTTTTATTGAGTTATAATATTATAATGATATAAGTACCTAGGTATCTTTGATTAAGTATGTACACTAATTTTAAAGTAATAAATAATGTTATATTTCGACAATATAAGTTTTATTATTCTAACCTTAATTAGAGCCATATGCTCATATTAGGTACCTATCTAAGAGTATACATCTTCGATTTAAGATTATTAGGTATGTATTTTTTTGTAGGTAACGTATTGTATATTTCAAGCAATACGTTGATACATACTTACAATAAGTTTTCAACGTTTAAGTATTTTAAACATTTTTCTAAAGGTACGATAATTTTAACATATTAGGGTAAATCATATATTCTTATTTCGGCAACAGAAGTTTTATTATTCTAACGTAAATTAGAGCCTAAAGTTATAATTTGGTAAAACAGTTGCAAGCGACTGTACATCTTGACACCAAATAGACCAAGAGCAAGGTTTAATGTTTTCAAAGAAATTGAAGCCACTCCAACCTAGTAATTTATAAAACATAAAAACATGTATTTAATTGAGAATTTGTCTCTCTCTGACATTTCTAAGGAGTTTAGACCAATATAACTAGAATTATATTACACATTATTAATAGAAATATTTTTTCTTAGCAATTTTTCGTAAATTCTTCGATCTAGCTCTTGGACTATACCTTAAAAATTTAACTCATTATATCTTCTAAACTAAGACCCGACAAAATCTGTGACTTGGCGACAAATTGCGACTAATTAGCGAGTAAATTTGGGAGAAAACAGATCTTCGCTAGGTGTCCTAGTTTTTGTGATATAAATGGGGAGATTCTCTCCAGATCGGCTACCTGGAAACGCTTAGAACTTTTGAACCAGTGACCGACGGATTCTGATATTTGGCGACTAATTTCGACTAATTAGCGACTAAATTTGGGAGAAAACAGATCTTCGCTAGGTGCCCTAGTTTTTGAGATATAAAGGTGGCCAAGCTGGGGAGACTCTCTCCAGATCGGCCACCAATGACCCCTTATAACTTTTGAACCAGTGACCGACAAATTCTGATATTTGGCGACAAATTTCGACTAATTAACGACTAAATCTTTGTGTTATCAAAAGTAAAATCCCTGATGGTGGCCAAGCCAGTGTCAGCCACACGTCTGTCACAGCCAATTTGCTCCGAATCTAATGGACCAATTAAGTTGAAATTTGGTACACATATGGATTTCTGTGACCCAAATACGTACGGCTAAAGTAAATAAATGAATTTGGAATATGGGGTCACTTTTAGGGGGCAAAAAGAAAATTAAAAAAAAAAAGTTTTGTAAACTGTACCGTGTGACATATCAAATGAAAGGGTTTACTATGAGGGTCTCAAATATATTTTTTTAAATACTTAATTTTAAAATATTTTTAACTTATTTAAGAAAAACTTTTTACAAAAAAAAACAACCGACTTCCAAAAAAACACTACAAAGTGAAAAATAACTTTAATTTCGGAAGTCTGTGTCTTTTGTTTTTTATTTACTTTCATTTTTTTTGCCACCGACTTCTGAAATTAAAGTTATTTTTCACTTTGTAGTGTTTTTTTGGAAGTCGGTTGTTTTTTTTTTTGTAAAAAGTTTTTATTTTTCACTTTTTAGTGGTGCCTATCCCACACAAATGTGAATACCACTCTGCAATATAAATTAGAGGAGCATCATCCACATAGACTAAAACAACTCAAGTAACTAGTGCAATTTGAAGCGCCATATAGTAAGCATTAAATCATTTATAGCCAGAGTGCACCTCATGACAATTCCAATAAGCCCAAACACGGCTAGGATACATTGTTTTATTACTGAGTTCCGATGCGTACCTTCCGGCTCCTTCATCAGATCGGTTCGATGGTACCATTTTCACCAGAACCATTTATTTAAAGCTTCGCCATAGTCACTTAACTATTAATCAAGATATCATGTCCGTTTGCCCCGCACGGCCCCCCAGAATTTGCGTTTTGGGTGTGCACCAATGCAATGTACTCGCCTCTAGGAGTATATGTACCGGTTTCTTTTTCAATGTAGGTACCTCTGTACTTTTGAAGAAATATGCAAAAAAGGGGGTCGTGCCAGCCAAACGTTTTCAGCTCGGCCCCCGTGTAACTTGAAAAATATATAGCGTTTTAAAAAGTTTCTTAAACTCAAGGAATGTACTCTATTAACACGTTATATGTGCCGCAACAGATATTGTGAATTCGTAATAATAAATAATTTATAGATGTGGATAGGGGGTCGTGCTGGAAAAAACAATTATAAGAAAATATCTAAAAAAGACAAAACACCCTTATCCAAAAACTATTAGAAAATAATTGATGTGCGGCAAGTAACATATGTACCGCTTTGGTTTCTCATACAACTTGCTAAATTTGAAAAATAAACCAATTTTAGTTTATTCAGCACGGCCCTCTATAGTTGCCTATATGTTTTTAAATATGACATGTTTGCTTACAAAATTCGATTTCCTGAATTACGTATAGGAGTACATTCATTCCAAATAAATTGCGATTCTGCTGTATTAGTACTTTAAACGATAAATTGAATTTAAAATATCATACATTACAACTTATGGGGTGACCATGATACAGGATTTTGACGTCAGTGTGATACGTAGTTTGCATGTTGCGATGTAGATGGCGCCACATAACTTATAACTTAAAACTTACCTGTTTATTTCAACAATCCATTTCCGTGCTTGAAATAGAATTCACTGCACAACCACACGTAGAAAATGCGTGAATACTGAAATTATTGGAGTCAGTGAACTAATAGGGACCGCACACGAGTCTTAACGGTTATAATTCCTTTATAAGATGTCATCGCTAATATTAAACGAAGAAGAAATAAACAAATTATAAAAAGTAATGTTTATTTCAATGTAGTCACATAATTTAAGAATTAATATAGGTACCTAAGTATAGAATATTATGTACAGTAGGCTGCATCAATTGGGTACCCCAGTTGTATTAAAATTAACTTTGCTACAACTTTGCAATTCAAACAATACATCCTTAAGAATAATACAAAAAGTGTTTCTTATGACCGGACGAGATTCGAACCATCGAATCATCGAATCATTGGTTATATATACAACGATAACCGCGAGCTCTTACCAACTAAGCCAGTTAGGTAGTTAATAACTCAATGAATTATCAATCTACTTGGCGTTATAACTCTGTCTCTGTCTACGAAATCGTAGTGAATGAATAGTTTGTTATTAGAGGGTAGTTATGCATTATATTTTACTAACCTATAATGAAGTTACCGTCTGACGAGTCTAGTTTTGATTCACCTTTCGCATTTGTCTAGGAACCCGTTTGTCTCAGTTGGCAAAATATGTCTAAGGTAACTGTAAATTATCAAATCAAATTATTGTAAAATATAAATCTTTGTAGTTTTGTTACATATATCAATATTAAATATTATTAACTGATTGTTTACCCGTCGCGCGCCAATTAGCAGACGCAATAGATTTTTTATTGTTATCTGCACACCTGGGTGTCAATCGACGTTTAAAGAGTTACAGTGTTTTATTTTTCCTGTTTTAAAATTAAATTTAAAAAAAAACAAATGGGTACTTAAAATACAAAAGACTTTATAGTAAAAAAAATACATAATTGTGGCGTAAAGAGGGAAGATTCGAATCAAACTTACCCGTCGCTGCCGTCCCGCCGCTTCGCACACCGATGGGCTTATAAGGCGCGTTCGATAGTTCTGAATCCTGCATCAACTCCACTACACATATTTTTCCACAGGCGCTGGTTCAGGGTATATCTCTGGTATCTTGCGGGGATTGTAGCACGTTTTCACCGAAGGACCTTATTTTTGTAGAAAAAAAATATATCGCGCGTGGCGTGTATGCGCCGACAACCGAATGGTACGTAGTACAGTGAAAAAACACACGCAGGAGCGCGGCGCTAGTGTGCTCATCCGCAACCAATCAGAAGGCTCCACGAATGGGCGATGAGCAAACACCGGAAGCTTATTCAAATCAACACCCTCGGCAATTACACAAAAAAGCCTGATTACCAGCTGTGGGGTGAAGAAAACACTATTCTAAAATCTCTAAGAATTAATTCAGTAGGTACGTAATACCAACTGCAAAGAGAACGGTACGTAACATGCCGCTCGCCTTAAAAGAATGAATTTCTTTTAACTTTAAATTAAAAGACAAAAAAAGAATGTAACATTCGGAAAAAAAAAATGAAAAATGCTACGAAAGCATGAAGCCTTAAATTTTTTAAACTAAAGTTATTCTAACTTAAGATTACTTAACTAAGATTCGCAACAATATTAACTAAACTTACAGAATGATTATTCTAAGGGCAAAGGACATATTTTGACTACTGAGCGTTTCACGAAAGTTTTGCCCATCTGTAAAGTTACGACACGAGTAATATTATCGGAACCTGGGTGGAGAGTATGGACACGAGCCAGTCTCCATTGTAATGGTGGCAAATTATCATCTCGTACAATGACAATAATACCTTCACGGAGTTGTGAGCCACGATCTCGAAACCACTTGTTACGTTGTTGAATTTCGTGTAAATATTCACGACTCCAACGTTTCCAAAAGTGTTGCACACATTGTTGTATTCTACGCCATCTAGTGAGTCGATTTGAAATATTATCGGTTAATGAAATGTCTGGTAAGGACGTCAACGGACCTCCTATTAAAAAATGAGCTGGTGTCAAAGGTAACGGATCTAATGGGTCAGCACTTAATACACAAAGTGGACGTGAATTAAGTACCGCTTCAATTTGACAAAGAAGGGTATGCATCTCATCATAAGTTTGAGTTTGCGTACCGAGGACTCGATGTAAATGATGTTTAAAACTTTTAACACCGGATTCAAAAAGGCCACCAAAATGAGAGGCGTAAGGAGGCTGAAAATGCCAAGTAATGCCTTGTTCTAAAATTTTACTATTAAGAGTGGCTTGAACAGAATCATTACGTAAAAAATTATACAAATCTTGTAGATAATTATTACAACCAACAAAGTTCCTTCCACAATCAGAGTAAATGTCGGTGCATAAACCTCTACGGGACGTGAAGCGTCGCAATGTTGCCAAAAATGCATCAGTTGACAACTCGGATACGAGTTCGAGGTGTATGGCCTTGACAGACATACACACAAAAACAGATACATAACATTTAATAATTTTCGCATTTCGAACTTTATTTGCTCGAACGTAAAACGGACCCGCGAAATCAACAGATGTTTTAAGAAATGGCCGCTCGGGGCGCACTCTGACGGCCGGTAACGGACCCATGCATGGCTGCGGATTCACGGGGCGCGCACGAAAACAACGAACACAGCGATGTATGCGTGTACGTATAGCGTCACGACTAGACATTATCCAATATTTTTGGAATAAAATGTATTGCACGGATTGCGGACCAGCATGTAGATGCGTGATATGTGCATGGTCAATGATTATATCTGTAAGATGATGTTTCTTAGGCAAAATCAATTGATGTTTGGAAACAAACGGTAAAAGTGATTTATGAATTCGCCCACCTACCCGAAGATTATTTTTGTTATCCATGAACGGGTTGAGTCGACGTAATTTAATTGATGGATACTTTCCATGTGAAATATTATTAATGTCTTCGGAAAAACAAGAATGTTGAACTAAATGGATAAGTCGATTTAAACAAAAATTAAACTCGGATACAGTTATGTATTTTGGATAGGAATTTTGAACTTTCTTACATTTATTATAGAATCGAAATAACAGTGCTGTTATCCTAACAAGTTTACCTAGAGTAGAAAATCTAGTAATATACTCGACCACATCAGGTAGTGCTGAGGTGGAAGAGTTTGACACCATAGACATAGGTAGATTGCGTTTGTCTTCAGTGACTTCTAGTATTTTCTTGGGACTTGGCCAAAAACTAGAATCACGCGCGAGCCACCAGGGCCCATGGAGCCACATCTCATTTTGGACAAAACTTGTAGGAAGCATTCCTCGAGAAGGTGCGTCAGCTGGATTGTCAGCTGACGGGACATGTCTCCAAGTTTTGGCCGGAAGCCTGGATAAGATTTCACTAGTGCGATTAGAAACGAATGTTTTCCACTCGTGTGGTGGAGAACGAAGCCACGCTAACACGATGGATGAATCAGTCCACGCACAAACATGTTCACAGTTTAAGTGGTTATCATACACACTTCTCACTTTATCAATCAACTTTGATAACAAAACAGCAGCGCACAACTCTAGGCGCGGAATAGTAAGAACCGGTTTTATAGGTGCTACACGCGTTTTAGCGAGAAGAAGAAATGTTTTAACGTTATCATTATTATCGGATATACGGGCGTAAACACACGCGGCATAAGCCCGCTCGGAAGCGTCGGAAAACCCGTGAATTTGAATTGCATTCACGTTTGCAAAAACGAAACGTGGAATTTGAAACTTTGATAATAATGGTAACTCGTTAAGAAAACTAGACCAAGCGTTTATAATATCTAAAGGAGGTGACTCATCCCAGTCGACCGCTGAAATCCATAACAACTGAATGAGATGTTTCGCATAAATAGTTACAGGAGATAACCATCCCATAGGGTCATAAATTTTCGCTATTTGTGATAGTATGGATCGCTTTGTAATTTTATCATTAGTTGACTGAACGCTAAAAATGAAAGTATCAGATTCAGGATTCCACTGAAGTCCTAAAACCTTTATTTGTTTGTCATTCTCCATCAGAGCGAAAGAAACGTTATCAGACCGCTCGCCCTGAACGACTGACGTTTGTAAAGCAGCGAGTAACGCTGGCGAATTGCTCTGCCACTTACGTAGCTCGAAACCAGCTGACGAACAAATACCTACTAACTCACGTTGTAAAACCAGGGCCTGCTTTACGTCGCCTGCTCCGGTGACGATGTCATCAACAAAAACCTGGTTCTGGAGAACCTTAGAACCTAACGAGAAGTTAGCAGCTTCATCATGAGCCAACTGTTGAATAGTACGAAGGGCTAAGTATGGTGATGAGCTGACACCAAAGGTGACGGTGCGCAATCGATAATCACGCAACGGTTCAGTGGGTGATTTACGCCACACAATGCGTTGAAAATCCCAATCGGATTGTTGTAATTTTATGTTTCTGTACATCTGCTTTATGTCGGCAGTGACAGCAATAGCATGGATACGAAAACCCAATAAAACGTCTACTATATCCTGGTGCAGCTTCGGACCAGTCAGTAGAACATCATTAAGTGATATTCCATTCGAAGTTTTACAACCCGCGTCAAAGACGACACGAGTACGAGTGGTCTCACTGGACTCTTTGACCACGCAGTGGTGCGGAATGTAATAGCTGTTAGCTAACGAAACAGGTAAATCAACGGGCTCCATGTGACCGAGTTCCAAGTACTCCTGGAGGCACGCATGATAGTCTACCTTAAGTTGAGGATTGTGTTCCAACCTATACTCTAATTTCTTAAACCTGGAGACCGCCGTATCTCGTGATGCGCCGAGGGTGGGTGCATCAGGTTTGAAAGGGAGTGGAACAACATATCGCCCAGTTTCATCACGAGTATGTGAATTTACGAATATAGATTCACACAACGCTTCGTCGGGACTTAGAATTCTTTTTTCCGGAAGAGATTCCAATTCCCAGAACCGTCTCAGGTTGATGTCGTCATCGTAGGATGAGCTTAAACTACTGAGACAAACTTGAAGTGAAGTAGATGTATTTTGGTTGTATGAAACATCACCCATCAATAAATAACCAAAGATACTGTTCATAGCCATCGGTGAACCGGGTGGACCCGTGATCACGTGACCTAATAAAACTTGGGATAGTATATCCGCACCTAAAAGCATTTCCACTGATTGTGGAAGATAAAACTTAGGATCAGCTAAAGTTAAGTTTTGTATGTGTGGCCATCCCTTAAAAGGCAATGTCACACATGGCATACGTGAAATAAGATTAGATAAAATTAATGCGTTAACTGAAATTGAAGGTTGATCCCCGTGTGTAGGAGTGATATGACAAGATACTACACCCCTTGGGTAAACAGCTCCAACCTCGGTCCCTCCAACACCGAACACCGGAACGTTCGCTTGGCTGCGATGTAACCCTAACCGCTGAACACAAGACTCGGTAATAAAAGTCGCCTGACTGCCTGTATCAATTATTATTGATACAGGCAGTCAGGCGACTTTTCGTCACATCGAACTGTGTGTTTTTGTGGGCCAACATGCACATTGATGAGTGCCGTACATAGGAGCACCGTACTCGCGCTAACCGACGGAGCAATAGAACGCGAATCGTTTTTGCGATCGTTCACCGCCGCAGTCATCGCAGCGTGCGAGGTACTGGGAACCGCTGTCTCTGTCGTTTCGTTCACAGAAAGTGAGACCGCATTATCACTACTACCACTAATAACTGATAAACTGTTAGACCTTTCGAAATGAATTAATGAATGATGTCGTTTATGGCATGAGCGACAAACAAAGTTAGATTTGCATTGTTTTAAATCATGACCGACATGTAAACAATTGAAACAAACGTTCTTGTTTTGAATAAAAGAATACCTATCACGGGGAGATAAATTAAGGAATTTCGAACATTTTGTCAACGTATGTTGAGCATCACAACATAAACAATTATTTTTTAAATTATTTTGTTTGGTAGATTGTAAGTCTGTTGTATTCGAACTCGATGAAGCGACATTGGCTGCGAGCGCGCGTCGCGAGCCTTAGTTACCGCGCGATGTGCGGGGAGTACCTACCTTTTCAAGATTATTTTTATTTTGTGGGTGAGAAGAGAATTCGCTTGCAGCTAACTCGCGTTCTAAGAAAGTTATCAATGTACTTATGTCAGGTATATCCGATGGCCTCGATAGTGATAATTCGAAACGTTTTCGAACACTAGACGGAATCTTACGTAGTAAAATCGTCACTATTATGAAACTCCACTGATCTATCGGAAATTGCATGGCCTGCAATGCCTTGATGTTTTCTTGATAAACATTGAGTAAGTTTCTTAGACTTTGAGTCATTTTCTCGGTACTAGGTTCAATGTCTAATATTTTTTCGAGATGTTTCGTGGCGATAGCCCGTTTATTATCATACCGAGAAACTAAAATATCCCACGCAACACTATAGTTTTCGTCTGTAATTGGTATCGATTTAATAAGATTATAGGGTTCATCTTTTAATGACAGTAACAGGTAACGAAACTTCTCTGTCTCCGTGTAGGTATTTTTGTCATGTACTAATGAACGAAACAAATCGTGAAATGGGGGCCAATCCGTGGTTTCCCCTGAGAAGGTAGGCATTGGAAGAATAGGTAATCTACTTGCACAACTATTACTCGTATGAGTAGATGGAACATGTACCACTGAGTTATTATTAAATGACGTACTAGAGGACATTCTTCGTTTACGCTCATTATCCTCTTCCTTAAGTTTATCTAAGTGAACACTAATTGCGAAATAACAGTCATTAAAATTGTTACGAATCTTCAGTTGTTCGTCTTTGTCGAAAGTATTGGATTTTATTAAGAATTTTTCTATTTTTGCCTGAAGTTTGAAGAACTTTCTTTGTTGCAAAGTTAATTCTTTTGAGCGTGACCTAAACTGTTGTTCGTCTGAATCTATGAACTCTAAAATACGCTTGAGATCATCGATAATGATCTCACGTTCAAAAATGTCTTGTTGAATAAGTTCCGCCATTTTGGACGCGTAACGCCGCAAATGGACTTTGAACTAAGAACACTAGGAAACTAGGAAAATAACCCCACAACAAGTACCTAGATATAAATCCAGGCTCGAAGAGATCAAACAATTATGTGGCGTAAAGAGGGAAGATTCGAATCAAACTTACCGGTCGCTGCCGTCCCGCCGCTTCGCACACCGATGGGCTTATAAGGCGCGTTCGATAGTTCTGAATCCTGCATCAACTCCACTACACATATTTTTCCACAGGCGCTGGTTCAGGGTATATCTCTGGTATCTTGCGGGGATTGTAGCACGTTTTCACCGAAGGACCTTATTTTTGTAGAAAAAAAATATATCGCGCGTGGCGTGTATGCGCCGACAACCGAATGGTACGTAGTACAGTGAAAAAACACACGCAGGAGCGCGGCGCTAGTGTGCTCATCCGCAACCAATCAGAAGGCTCCACGAATGGGCGATGAGCAAACACCGGAAGCTTATTCAAATCAACACCCTCGGCAATTACACAAAAAAGCCTGATTACCAGCTGTGGGGTGAAGAAAACACTATTCTAAAATCTCTAAGAATTAATTCAGTAGGTACGTAATACCAACTGCAAAGAGAACGGTACGTAACAATAATGTATGATAAAAAACACAATTCGTGCCTAAGATTTGAACCTCCAATCTTATGCACGGCGAGCGGTCTTGAAACCTGTGATCTATTTAGACGTTGAATAACTCTTCGTAAATGTCAACCCTGTCGTAAATGTCAAATATTAGAAGTATTAACGTTTTATTGAATAAGATAATAATAAAAACAGATTTAGTTAAAAATAAATACGAGCATAAACTTATTTATTCATAAAAACAATACATTAATTTATAATAAAATGTTTTGAAAATACAAAAACCAACTTCGGCCTATCACGGATTTGAACCCACATGTCTTTTGAGGGGTACCCAATTGATGCAGCCCACTCTACCTAATTTAAGGAATCATGGTCACCCCATCAGTCATAACGTATGATATTTTAGATTCAATTTATCTTTTAAAGTACTAATACAGCAGAATCGTAATTCATTTGGAATGAATGTACTCCTATATGTAATTCAGGAAGTCGAATTTTGTAAACAAATATGTCATATTTAAAAAGATATAGGCAACTATAGAGGGCCGTGCTGAATAAACCAAAATTGGTTTATTTTTCAAATTTAGCAAGTTGTATGAGAAACCAAAGCGGTACATATGTTACTTGCCGCACATCAATTATTTTCTAATAGTTTTTGGATAAGGGTGTTTTGTCTTTTTTAGATATTTTCTTCTAATTGTTTTTTCCAGCACGACCCCCTATCCACATCTATAAATTATTTATTATTACGAATTCACAATGTCTGTTGCGGCACATTTAACGTGTTAATAGAGTACATTCCTTGAGTTTAAGAAACTTTTTAATACGCTATATATTTTTCAAGGTACACGGGGGCCGAGCTGAAAACGTTTGGCTGGCACGACCCCCTTTTTTTGCATATTTCTTCAAAAGTACAGAGGTACATTGAAAAAGAAACCGGTACATAAACTCCTAGAGGCGAGTACATTGCATTGGTGCACACCCAAAACGCAAATTCTGGGGGGCCGTGCGGGGCAAACGGACATAAGATATCTTATCGCCACCCGTGAAATACTTATCATCGTTGAGGAGTTCCCGTGGCTTTCTGTGGTCTTCTTCCTCACTTCCACTTCACCAGATATGATACTTTGTGAATGCAAACGCTTGATTTGTTGATGAAAATACCAAAATAGCTATATGTATGCCTATAATATTTGAGGAGTTCCCTCGATTCCTCATGGATCCTATCATCAGAACTGGATTTTGACAAAAAATGGGACCAATATGGAAGTATATTTTTTTTATGTTTGTTACCTCAGTTCTCCGTCATTTATGAACTGATTCGGAAAATTCTTTTTTTATTTGAAAGGGTACACTTCCATACTGCAGTCCGATTACTAAAAGGCCGTTAAGTGACATTTTTGTCAAATTTGAGTTATATATATCGCAGGCAATTTGTATGATTCCGCGTTTTACAAACGGCGTCGTCCGTTTAAAAACGCTCGCTGTTTTAAAATATGCCGAAGGCAAAATGTAAATTACCTAGTCAATTTATAATATGCCACATCATTTGATATACAATTCAATCTCCGTTTACAAAATGCCGCGGCAAATTGAAATATTTAGTAATTTTTCTTACCACGCGTGGCGCTGCTAATCAAAACAAGAAAAATGGCGTCGAGTAGTGGTTTTGTGACACAGAAAAACATTGAAAACAGTGCAAATTCTACGTGTTCAAAGGACTTTTCACAAAAAAAGTATTGTTTTAAAGACATTTATTATAGGGAATTAAGTAAAAAAGCCGTGGACAAATTAATGATAAAGTTTTTGAGGTTATCCGGCACGTAAAAAACGCTAAGGTGTCCATGGAATCTGGTGGTCGGAGGAACAACGTTATTATTCAATTGTGAAAATTTGACAGATTGGGTTAGCTTGATGCTGGCCTCTGTATACCTACCTATCCGGGCTCCACTGTACTATCACACCCGCGCGTCCGAAACTTCACATTGGTGAATCATTTGGGTTAGGTTAGAATAGTGACCATTACCTCTATTGCTGGTGAATCATTTGGGTTAGGTTAGGTTAGGTTAGAACAGTGACCTTTAACGCGCGACGGCGAGCGAGCGAAGCGAGCGGTGCCGCGGCAGCGGCCGCCGAGCGCCATATCCCCTCCATATTATTCATAAAAGTTGCATTATTGTTACGTACGTCATCAGTTTAAATTAGATTAGTGTTGTTTTTGTTACTTAATTAATTTAATTACCTACTTTAGGAGTGCCGGTATTTTAAGTTAGTCCTATTTGAATAGGTACCTACCTGATTTCTGAAATAAAGTCTGATTTGTCCAACCCGTGTTTTATGATGGTCACCCCACTATAACAATCAACAATTGCCAATTTGCCTTCGGCATATTTTAAAACAGCGAGCGTTTTTAAACGGACGACGCCGTTTGTAAAATGCGGAATCATACAAATTGCCTGCGACATATATACTACGTAAAAGAGCAACTTTTTCTCTATCAATCAGTCTGTGTCATATTTTTCTATCTTTATTTACGCTAAAGATATGGAGAGTACTCACACGGCTAACTACATCATTTTTGAGATCGTGCAACACTTAAATGCGGTTATGTCACTTTATAACACTATAATACGGCTAAACGCTCGTAACCGTCTATTGAAAATTGATATTAATCCATTAAACAATCGTAGAAAACGGTTACATGAAACTACAATAGTATTAGACCGTTACATCACTTTAGAAGCATTTTAATGATTTATAGTAATACAAGGCCCATTGGCATTTACGACATCTAAAAGACAGTTTTCTTCAATTACCACTCTACAAAACCGTTACTCACACATAGCTGGCTAGTCGTTGGTAAGCCAATGTGACTTTGGAGCATATACAATTCTAAAAGACAGTGACCGTTATTTAGTTGTGATTTTTTCAAATAATATGTAAACGAATACAATACAAAAAACGGTTAAGTGACATTCCAACGCTAAAAGACGTCTATGTACATTCTCGGTGTACCCGCCCCGCACCTCGCACACTCCAGGTTATCCGTAACTCCGCAGAGGAGTGACGTGTCTGTGAGCGATTGTGTGAATTCCCGCCAAAAATGGACACGACCGGGAGGACTGTGTTGATCTGATTATGATTCGCGGCCGTAACAAATCTGTATTTTTTAATTATAATCATTAAAATCATCAATACAATTTTCTAAGTTCATAGAATCCTAATGAATCATGAAATCTTGATATTTAGTATTACTTATATTAAACTTACTTTTTGATTTTAATGATTATAATTTTGTAAATACATAATTATATTTTATGGTCGAAAAACATACTTTAATAAACATACTTGCAAACTGCAAAAAACGTAAGAAAATTTGAATTTCGCGGGCTAACTGGAGTTTCCCCTTAGCAATCTGCATTGCTGTCTGTAAAGCCCCATTTACACGACGCAAGTTTCTTGCCAGTGGCATACAATAACATTGAAGTAACTATGGCTTGCTTCGTATAAACACCGTTGCAGTAGTGCAACTTTTATGTTTCATCAAGTTACGCAGGCTCCGTAACAGACCAGGCACAGGAAGACGACAGATAGCGGCACAGCCGTCAGGCTACGGCAGCAGATGGCAGTGGCCAGGTGGCACAGGGCCACAGAGTAGACGCTGCGTCCTGTGCACCGCAACGCTTGACCAGGCTCCGTGAAATCAAGCAGTGCGGCGTGCCAGGTAGCTAAGCGGCCGGTAGAGGATAGGTAGCGGCCACGTGGCTCAGGGCTGTAGTTCGGGGTCAGGAACGCCGTTGTTCCCGCGATTCCAGCTCAGGCTCCGTCAAAGCGGCGGCGCGAGTGTTTAGGCAGTCATGCCCAAGGTTCGGGGTCAGGACGACGTAGTAGAACCCCTAAACAGAGGGGTTCAACATACTTAGGTTGGAGCCGCCAAGAAAAGGGCAGGCCATGATTCAACCGTAGCTTATATAGCCATTTGGGACGCCGTAGTGAAGTGACAGATTACATGTCATAGATAATTTGATACAGACGGGCACGCAAGAACTTGCACATGGTGTTCATTGATAGATAGATAGATAGAATACTCTTTATTATGCACACCATCAAAATTACAGATATAAATGTTGAAATTTTACATAGGGTTGATCTGGAGAAAGCGTATGATAGGGTACTTCGGGATGTGTTGTGGTGGATCTTGAAAGAGAAAGGTTTGCCCGGGAAGTATGTAGAGTTAATTCGTGCTATGTACAGTCAATCTCGTACCTACGTCCGGTCGGCTGTTAGCAATATCGACAAGTTTAATGTGGCTGTTGGCTTGCACCAAGGGTCGGCTTTAAGTCCTTACCTCTTCCTGTTGATTATGGATGCTCTGACGTCAAATCTACAGGAATTTACAGCATGCTCCAGGTGGCCTCACCCTGGTGCATGCTGTTTGCCGATAACATTGTTATTGGCGGTGAAGATGTACCTGAGATTCGAAGCAGATTGGAGAAATGGCAACAGAAGCTGGAGAATGTTGGCTTGAAAATCAGCAGAACCAAAACCGAATATATGTTCTACGATTTCAGCGGTATCTCCAGTGCTAGAGCCATAGCGCTTGATGGCGCGCTTTTCCCAATCTGCTTCAACTTTCGGTATCTCGGTTCACTCGTGCAAAGCGATGGTGAAGTAGATCGGACGGTTAAGTACAGGATTAACACTGGATGGATGAAATGGCGGCAGGAGCAATCTGCGACTCCCGCATTCCCCTTAAACTTAAAGGGAAGATATATAAAACAATGGTTAGACCTGCTTTCTTGTATGGATCAGAATGCTGGGCCACAAAGGGTATGAATGAAAAGCAATTGCATACAGCTGAGATGAGAATTCTAAGAGGGATGTGTGATGTTACATGAGTGGTTAGAATTAGAAATGAGTACATTCGAGTATGAGGAAATTTGAAAGTGGCAGCAGTAACTGAAAAGTTGTGCGGAAATCGGTTGTCATGGTATGGGCATGTGATGCGGAAGAAAGTTTTGAGTATGAATGTCGATGGCTATAAGAGTAGGGGAAGACCAAATAAACGATGGATGGACTGTTGTGTGAAAGATGACATGGCTAAAAGGGGGTGAATACCGAGATGACGACTAATACAGAAGTATGGAAAAAAAGGACATGTTGCGCCAACCCCAAATAGATTGGGATAAGGGCAGGAGAATTATGATGAATGAGATAATTTGATACAGGTACCATAGATAATAGTCGCCTTTAGTAATCGACTAATTATGCTTCAGTACCGCCCCCCCCCCCTTCAAAGAAAGGATTTTCCCTTGGCGAAATCCGCTAGAAGGTTTTTTATATTTTATTTTAATTACCTACCTTATCAGTCACACTTTACATGCACACAAATTCAGAAACACAAATTTAAAGGCACAAAAAACTAGGCCAAAATCTTACACATAGTTGTCCATTTCACTTTAGAGCATTATGTTTTAGCCAGTAATTCCTACACTAAAAGACAGTTTTTGTGCACATATTATTCAGAAACTGTATTTTAGATCATATATCTGGATATTATTAGTATATCTAAACTATAAAATAGACAGTTAAAGTGTAATAACGTTTTTTCACAAGTGCAGTTTATTGAGTTTCAATTGATTTACAATTTAAAAAGAAGGTTAAGTGATTTAACTGTTATTTAACTTTGTACAAAGTAAATGTATGGCGGTTACAATTCCATTACAACTCTATAAGACGGCTGTATAACAGCCAGCCGTTTTTTAGTATTGTAAGAGGTCCCATAATGGAATAGATAAACATGACAAAAACACAAAACCTTAATTTAAAACAATATTATGTCACTTAGCACGCATTAAATTACAATGAAAGCTTAACAGCTATCAAGTATTTTGGTCTATTAAACATAGCTGTATGTCTAATCAAATTCAAGGTACAGTATTTCCCACCTTTTAGGCCGTAACTCAAAATCAGGTTTAATCACTTAACGGCCTTTTAGTAAGCGGACGGCAGCATAATGGTCCCACTTTCAAATAAAAAAAGAATTTTCCGAATCGGTTCATAAATGACGGAGTACTGAGGTAACAAACATAAAAAAAAACATACAACCGAATTGAGAACCTCCTCCTTTTTTTGAAGTCGGTTAAAAATAGACGAAAATTGTCCATTCCCCCCCCCCCCCCCAACCCCCCTTATCTCCGAAACTACTTAGCAAGGGCGGATCCAGGTTTATGAAAGTGTCAAAACAATAGAAAAATTTAATGTTTATCAAAGACAGTTTTCTATAAGTTCCTGCTAAAGGTGTCCAGCACTTCATTAGCGTCTATTTTTGCCGCAACGTCTTGACGGATATGCATTACCTAAAGCCAATCCATTCAAACGCTCTTCTGTCATCCTGTTGCGAAGATATGACTTTAATCGGCGTAAGGTGGAGAAAGATCGTTCGGCAGTGCTAGTAGTCACTGGAAACGTGCACAGCAATTGACAAAGAGTTCTAATACCCCGTTTACATTCAGCCGAAGTGAGCAGGGAAGTGGGCAGGACGAGTATGTAAACACGATCCTTCTCCTGCTGCTGCCCCCGCTACTCGCGCTGCCCGGCGCTCCCCAAATTAGCGGTTTTTTGTGCCGAAGTCAAAGAACGGGCAGTGCGAGCGGCAGTGCGTGTTTACATTCAACTCCGTCGCTCACTTCTCGCCGAGCGCCTCCGGTCTATTCTGTAAAAATCTCACCGTGAAAACTTAGGTGAAGTGAGTTTGTTTTTGCTAAGAATTGACACTATTGACAGCTCACTCCACGCTTACTTCACCTAAGTTTTCACGGTGAGATGGTTACAGAATCACAATGCCTGAACGAATCGGATGTGCGTGCCGCCTTATTTTCTTACTGTTAAAATGAAACAAAAAAACAGTTGTTTATGTATATGGGTATAGGTCATTAGAATTTAGTTTACCCACCCCAGTATAGGGTATATGCACAAAAAAATCAGTTATGTAGGTGGTTAGGTACTTACAGAGTTCTATTACGATGGATAGATATCATCCACCATCTTCTACGACGACAAATTTTCTTTTTTTGAATTTTATATCTTTTTAAACAATGAACATAATTATGTATTGTAAGAAGACACAGAGCGGACGTTGTAATTATTTCGACGTCTGCCATTGCCGAAAGTCGAAAGTGATGTGAGTGGTAGGGCAGTATGTAAACACACACTTCTCTCGATCCTGCTGCGGCAGTATTTAGGGAAGTATCGCCGGCAGCGCGAGGAGCAGCGGCAGGGGCTGAATGTAAACGAGGCATAATATTTGGCGGCACCGTTGCTCTTTTGTAGGCATTTGGAATATTTTCTCTCATCTGTTGCCAATTTTTTAGCTCTCCCTTCAAAATTATCATTCAATTCAACAAGGACACAATCATCTTTCATTTGGAAGTGCGTGAAAAGGATGCAACAAACAAAATTCGCAATTCCAGCCAGAAATAGACAAGAGTTTCACTCATGCTATGTTCTTTTTGTTCATATATTTTAACAACTCTGATCATTTGATTTGCTTCTAATACTGTGATGGAATCTCCACAGTATACAAAAGTACCGTCTGGGGGGCACGTGGCCCAGTGTCCATCCGCCCTTGCTACTTAGGCTAAAATTTTTAAAAAAATACAGAAAATAGTTCTTTACCTGTAAATTACAGGGATCAGATTTTCTAATTGAATATTATGTTCTATGTTACCCGCTATACTACAATTTTGTTGAATAGATTATAACGTCTTTTTGCAAGCATCTATTTCTGGCAGACAACCTTGAATTGAATTCAGATATATGCAGCAAGTGTAGCTACTTAGTTTTTGCCTATTTTTAAATACTCCGTTCTCATTTAGAATACATCTGTAAATGTAAATGTGATATTTTGGATATTAAGTCAATTCGATTCGAGTCGATTCTTAAGATTCAATCGTCATGAATTTGGAACTGTTTAAAACAATGTCTTTAAAATACTTTACTTACACTTTACACTTCAACCGATTCATACAATTAGGTGGGGAGCTAGTCCCCACCTAATTGTATGAATCGGTTGAAGTGCGACATTTTTTTAATAAATGATCTTCAGTCATACTTATCTGTACCTATCGTTAAATTAAACTTTTACAATAACCATTATTACCTATAATTAAATTATAAGGTAAGGTTAAGGTCTGAAATTATCCCTCGGGAACGTACAACCCAGATAAAAAGAATCCTAAGTCCTAATCCAGGTTATGGTCTAGGTCAACCCATGTGCTATGTGTGTGTGTTTCATCTAAATCCATTCATCCGTATTAGCGTAAAAGCGTACCTAACAAACAAACACACTTTCGCATTTTAGGATTAGGATTATAGCATATTGTTAATAACTTAATATGTAAATATTTTAGATTATGTTAACATTACGTAGTGTAATTTTCTGAATTCTGAAACATTAAATTGTTCTCGAATGATCTACGAGTATTACCTACTTCAGATCAGTCAAATCGCATCGGCATCTATTCTAGATCCTGACCACGCATGGTCTGGCCTTTACAGTCAATCATTGAAATCATCTGATTTTTAATTACCTCTGTGGGTAAAGAGTTAAAGACTGATGCAAAATGATAGTTTGCTCTTTCTCTTCTATTCTAAAGTCGTTCCTGCAAGGGCAATACCTACCTAAACAAAAAATTGTTTGATTGAGGCCTATATTTTTCTTTTACAGGTACACGCCATGGCACCTCTAGACTTGGACGGCGGAACCCTCGGGGAGAGACATCAGTATTACAATAACTTACTCAAAACGGCTATTGCCAATCGTCAACCGGTTGCAAACTTCACATTGGATGACACTGATGTCGAAAACTTATTGAAAATAGATCTGGCGTGTCACAACAGGGATGTTGATTATATCATCAACGTGTTCAAACATGGTGATATACTGTGCGTGTCTCGTGCGCTCGCGCAGAGCACCTGGCTGGTCACTGACTCGCAGTACGCACTCGTCATCAACCCTGACTATCTGCACACACAATTGCTCCCACACATGAGCACAAAGGCCTTCATCAAGCTTAAAAAACACATAAGGCACAACATACAAGATGAAGCAAGGGCTGAACAATTTTACCTGTACGAAAAGAAATTAACCGACGCCATAAAATGGTTACCATGCTGTTCAATTACTTTTATGGAGTCAAGGATTGAAAAACATGTTGATCATTGTAAAATTAGAACATTTAAGCGTCTTTGTGAGAAATCTAACAACATTTTCGAGATTGTTATAAAACAAATATGTTATTATGAAAAAACAAGGTACGCTCAAGCTGTAACGTTCCTTTTAAGAGCCGATGTCGATAAATATCTAGATATATTAGAAAAAGACGATAAATACCATAACCTCCCCAAATTTAACGACAAAGCTACAGATATTATTATGAAGAAATCTGCGAAGAGAATTATAAATAATTTTGAGCGGTACATAGGCTTTATTGATATACCGACATTTTCTAGATACCTCAAAACAGATGAAATTAAAACATTTTTATATACGCAAGCTAAAAAAGAAACTGGACATCATCGTTTTCATTATAATTTGAGAAAATTGTTTAATTTCGACTCAATGAAATACTTTATAAAAAGATTACCAAAAACCGAGCAATTTGATTTCGTAAAAAAAATATTCATTGATAAAGAAAATGTGGATGCTATTGAAGAAAATTTGAAGGTTGGTACGGAACCATACTATATGAAAAAGTTATATAACGCAGTGAGAACACCTGGTTACGTCTGGTATCGTTTTGCAAGTTTTGAACGAGCATTTGAGGACATCACCAGAATAATATCTATTGATTTGGATAACAATAACAAAGCTCCCATGCTGAAGGTACTGATGTCATGTGCCGACCATAACTTACAGCACATCCAAACTTTGTTGGAGTATTACCTTGACAAACATAAGAATGAGGAATACCGTTTTACTTTGGATTTTACTACAGAACTATTTCAGCACACCAACATTCACCAATATGATGAGAAAACTTGGAATTTGGTAAGCGAGCTATTCAAAGTTTTGAAAATTTATGACGAATCGATCTCTTCTCATTGTGGCAATAACAACGTAATCATTGAATCCATTATAATATATAATCTGCTTCGTGATCAAAGTGTACCTGCCATCATAGAGCAGCGGTTCTTGTTTAATTATGGAACTTTAAAATCATATGGGAGGAAACTAAATGAAGAACAAAAAGAAAAGATATTTCGTTACTTATACGAAATTCTGATAGGTAAATTTATACCTATTACAGAAAAAAAGGACCTCTCAGAATCAATTAAAATGATAAAGAGTATTTTACAGTTACTGCGTGATTGGAATAAGCAACTGACAGATTACCCTTTTGTAACCGACAAAATTAAGGAATGCGTTAAAATAAATAGGCAAAATGCGTGGAAGGAGAATTTGTTACCTATATACAACTTTAATAAGTCTTGGCGAAAACACATGTTTGAAGAGTCTGTTGCGATGAATCCTTGTGAGGAGGTGTGCTTGAACGCGCTAAAGCACGACCCGGAGCTGCTACAGCGGTACAAGCAGGACGTAGACACTTTGCGAAGTAATGACGCTGTCTCGCTGCGACGTCTGCTCGCCAAGCTGCGCGTCTACTGGCCGCACTCACTCGCACAGCAATGGACCGACGCCTACCTTCTAAATTTGAACAAAACCGATGGCCACAAGGCCGCTATTCGTGGTATTTGTACAGGACTAGCACAAAAACCGTTACTTGGCTTTATAGAAAAATACAAGCCAGCACAAGCCAAAATTGATTGGAATGGAATTGATGATCGTGTTCTCAGTATTCAACGGTTTATAGCTAAAAACATGCACATCGCGCGTCCGCAACCTTCCCCCGACAATATCTTGTTGTACGCTAAAGGTGACTACTTGCAATTCGCTCTTCCATCGCTACTGGCCATATTTTATAATTTGAATGTAACCCAAAGTCAGGAACATATTCCGAAACTTTTAGATGCCCCAGTGTCTGTACAAAAGCATGGCATCAGACTTGCGTATCAAAAGCTGGATCACGAAACCGTCAAAAAAATATTTTTTGATTGTTGGAAAGCATCTAAAAACGCTAGCATACGAGCTATAATATTTAAATTTACTTTCGAACTCTTGTGCCGTGAGAAAGACCCTGTAAACGCTGTGAGTCTGTGGGAATTGATAGAACTGTTTATTGATAACTTAACATTTGAAGAAGATAAGAAGATTTACGATTTAATGTCTGATGTTGAAAAAGTTCCTCTAAATGTCAGAGCAAAATATTTAATGAAAAGTTACAAGTTCATGAAAAGTCTGACTCTAAAAGTAAAAGAAGAAGATCGTGGGCATTACCAAGTGCTAAGTGCACAGCTGGCGCAACATTCACGAGAGATAATGGAAGACTTGTGTCCAGACTTTGTAACTGATATAATTCAAGAGTTTATCGACAAAGATTTTTTCGGCTCTGGAGATAATTGCGGATCTGTTTACGCATCTGGTGGAATTTTATCCGTACTCTCTGCGTACTTACTGTGCGCTAAGAATGAAAATATTCAAACAGAAAAATATGAAAAAGTACTTGTGCCCATAATGGATCGTGCCTTCACCAAGTGGGGAGAAAAACGCGATGGAAATTACGTTACCCGGGTGCACTTTCAGTATTTACTAACACGCCTCTCTGACGACTTGAAAGAATATGTTACAGAAAAAAATATGGTTATACCTGTAAAAATGTTTTTAAATATACAAGATGAACTAGACAAAAACTTGTCAGTCTCAGAAAACTATATATTGTTAACAAAGTGGAAGTTAACCGTGGCTGTAGCAAAACTGGCTGATAAATCAAATTCCGACAGTAAAGACTGGGGAAATATTGCCACCGAAATAGCTCCTGAATTCGGAAAAATTTGCTTAGACTATTTGAAAGAAGATGTTAAGTTGCATTTCCCTTGTATTTACAAACTTTTCTCTAAAGCTTTAAATAAAATTTTTTCAACATTAATTACTGAAGAAAAGAATAAAGTGAAAATTTACGAATGCATGCTGGCTGATACGGATTTTGTTCAAGGTTACCTGACCACAATTGAGAACAGCAGCGATACGTACAGATATGATAAGGAAAACTATGGAGATCTATGGAAGAAAATATTTGAACACCCTTCTGTGGAAGTAAAAATGCATTATTATTATCGAAGCCGAGACGAGAGACGCTACTGAAATGCTCTGCATGTTGTAATAATAATTACAGCTTTTAATAACTTAGTCAATGTTTTACTTTCGGTTGTAATTTGTAACCGTTCAAATCGTGAGATGTATTATTTACGCATTAGTTATATTTACCTACTTACTTTTTTATATTTTATAGCTTTTTCAATGTTTAAATAAATGTTTACTGTTATGTATTTGTGTTTGATTTTTTTTTAATTGTTGTAGGTACAGACAATCTGTCAAATTTCTTTAATAGATTTTCATTTTTATCGCTAAAGCATTAGGTTCAAGGTTGATTGGGAAAATTTGACAGTTTCGGGTGGATTGATGTGCTGGCGTCTGTACTTACGTCTTCTTAGTCGGGTCAGGTTCGGAACGGGTTAGGATTTCGGGTCAGGTTCGGAATAAACCATCTAAATTGAGTAGATAGTTAATCTCTATAGATAAAAAGAAAAGTCCTGACTGACTGACTCATCAACGCCCAGCCCAAACCCTTAGACCTAGAAAGCTGAATGCACAGAGATTCCCTATAAATCTCTATAAAAAAAAAAAGAGAAGTCCTGACTGACTCATCAACGCCCAGCCCAAACCCTTAGGCCTAGAAAGCTGAAATTTTGCACAGAGATTCCCTATAAAATGTCGACAAGGAATAAGGAAGGATTTCCCGGTAGTACGTTCCCGTGGGATATTTTCTGACATCCATGCGGGCGAAGCCGCGCGGGAAGTGCTAGTTATATACAACTAGCTGACCCGACAGACGTTGTCCTGTCCCAATTTCAATATTCCCTTATAAAATCCACTTTCAGTTTTCCAGAATTTTCCTGGCAACTTTTCAAATTTTTCTCATCGTTTAAACCTTCCCTGGACTACGTCAAACATTTCAAAACCAAAATCGGCCCGAGTTATAAAATTACAACGAAAAGTGGCATTGATTTTTATAGATATACAAATTAACACTTTATCTAGGTAATAAAGTAAATGACCGACTATACAAATTAATTAAAAAACGACACTTTATTCTATGTCAGGGCGACAGAGGTGCCGAGTGTGGAAGTGTTTTCCAAATTACAAGAAAAATAGCAAGAACAACATCCTAAAGTTTCTACATTGAGCGAGGTAGGGAAAGTTGTTTTTTACTATAAAATAAAAAAAATAGGCTTTTTTTCGGATTCTGTAAGTACCTACTTATTGATTTTGCTACTGTGTTTCGTGTGGCTGACACTGGCTTGGCCACCATCAGGGATTTTACTTTTGATAACACGAAGATTTAGTCGTTAATTAGTCGAAATTTGTCGCCAAATATCAGAATTTGTCGGTCACTGGTTCAAAAGTTATAAGGGGTCATTGGTGGCCGATCTGGAGAGAGTCTCCCCAGCTTGGCCACCTTTATATCTTAAAAACTAGGGCACCTAGCGAAGATCTGTTTTCTCCCAGATTTAGTCGCTAATTAGTCGAAATTAGTCGCCAAGTCACAGATTTAGTCGGGTCTTAGTTTAGAAGATATAATGCGTTCACTTTTTAAGTATAGTTCAAGAGCTAGATTGAAGAGTTTACGATAAAATCTTTGATCTAGCTCTTGGTCTATACTTAAAAATTGAACTCATTATATCTTCTAAACTAGGACCCGACTAAATCTGTGACTTGGCGACTAATTAGCGACTAAATCTGGGAGAAAACAGATCTTCGCTAGGTGCCCTAGTTTTTGAGATATAAAGGTGGCCAAGCTGAGGAGACTCTCTCCAGATCGGCCACCAATGACCCCTTATAACTTTTGAACCAGTGACCGACAAATTCTGATATTTGGCGACAAATTTCGACTAATTAACGACTAAATCTTTGTGTTATCAAAAGTAAAATCCCTGATGGTGGCCAAGCTAGTGTCAGCCACACCTGTGTTTCGCGACTGTAGTGACTATACTACAAGTATAGTCACTACAGTCGCGAAACACACTAATGTAGATCACAAAAAACATTGACGAACTGTATGAGTTAATTTTTGCTATAAGTAAGGCCACTGACAGCTTTGTTATCACAACGCGGGTAGTTGAATGGAACAGACAAAATCAATCAATTTGCCTAGCCTTTTCCCAACTATGTTGTGGTCGGCTTCTAGTCTAGCCGGATGCAGCTGAATACCAGTATTTTACATGGAGCGACTGCCTATCTGACCTCCACAAGTAACTGGGTAATACGATACCCCTTGATAAGACTGGTTTTCGGGCTTCTGATGACCCGTAATGACGGCCAGGACCAACGGCCTCGGTATGTAAAGATGGTCACCCATCTACGGACCAACCCCGGCAAGCGTAGCTTAACCTGATGGATCGACCCGTGCGGCTGTTATGAATTAGCCACGAGCTCCTCCTTGGATGGAACAGACATGTTAGTGATTTTCATAGGTAGGCTAGGTGTAAATTTCACCTGTGGGCAGGCCCGGATTGGCCATAGGGCAAATCTGGCAAATGCCAGATGGGCCGGATGCCCGATGGGCCGATTGGCGGACGACTTTCTTTTGCTATTTGAAAAAAAAAGCATGGCGATACATCGATTCAAATAACGTCCTCTACCGGCCTCTGGCGGTGCTTGGGGGAGGCCTATGTCCAACAGGGGACGTCTTTCGGCTGAAATGATGATGATGATGAATCATTTTAGTCGTTGCAAACATCTGCATTATCTATCCCACTTTAGAAGTTGTAATAATTAACTTCGTTAACTAGACAAGAATCATTAGCATACAGCTTCCGTCACATATTTGAAAATCGTTGGGGTTCCTAATTTCATCGAATTCTCTACATTATTCGTAATCTCTACTTTACGATTTCTAAACATTGATCGATATCTTTGCATTCGTCGACTTTCCATATGCGTCAGAACCGCGGGTGTACTTTTCAGATGCACCTAAATTTATTGCAATTATTTGGTACCTTCCGTGTACCTTTACGTACCTCTCTTGAAAATCTGTGTACCTACACCCGTACAATGATATTTTAAAAATTAGGTACACCCGCCATCCTGATGTCAGAACCGCGGGTGTACTGCTAACCAATGTATGTTGCTAAGTACACTCTATAAGTAGATTTGGTACCTCTTGTGTACCTGCAGAAACAAGTATTAAAAAAACAAAATACTGTCAGGTTGCTGCGAAAAGTAAAAAAAACAATCTTCTTCCTTTGACGTTGTTATGATTTAAATTAAAAAAAAACAATCTTCAGTATTAATAACGTAAGTTAAATATTTTAAAAACCTATTAGAAAAACAAACAAGTTTGCCTATTTTAGAATTTTGAACGATTTATAGAATTCAGATATTTGTCAGTGTTTTCAGAATCGAAATGAAACAAGAGAGAGTTTTAAAGGTTTTTTTAATTAATTTTAATGGTAACGAAATAAGTAATGATTAATATAAATAACGCATTGATTCCATGTGCATTTAATTCGGCCAAATAATTTGTTACAAGACTTATATAAGGTAATCTATTAGTAAGTACAAACATTTTAAGGATAGATTCATTAACCCCTCAAGTGTCGACTGCACCCCATGTGTGCATAAGAAAAACTGTTTTTTTGTTAGCTATATAAGCTTATATCACATATATATAAATGTAAAAAAACATCATCCGATGGAAAACCAATCATCATCATTAGTTGTGAACTTATGGAGTTCGTAGCTAACCGCCCTCTCCCCCCGCGTGTCAAATGCACCCAAAGTGTGCAAAAGGACAAAACTTTACATAATAGGTATATAAGCTTAGATCACATATACAGGGTGAAATTGAATAGATGCGACAAAATTTAAGGGGGTGTTCTACGCATCAATATGAACAACTTTTACTATGGGACCAAACCTGAAATCGCGAAAAAAAATCAGCTGTTCAGTACATTTTGACGAATTATGCGAACATTAAATGTACTGAACAGCTGATTTTTTTTTCGCGATTTAAGGTTTGGTCCCATAGTAAAAGTTGTTCATATTGATGCGTAGAACACCCCCTTAAATTTTGTCGCATCTATTCAATTTCACCCTGTATATAAACGTAAAAAAACATCATCCGATGGAAAAAATATCATTATCAGTAGTTGTGAACCTATGGGGTTCGCAACTAACCCCCAACCCTCCCCACTCGCTGGTGTTTTGGGTCTAAAATTAGCCAAACTCAGACACTTGAGGGGTTAACTTAAGATAAACATTTATTGAAAAAATCATAAATTTCTATACGCTAGTTTCCAAGAAAAACACTAAAAACCATTTTGTTTAAAAAGTAAAATTCAACACCCCGTGTATAACGGGGAATTCCAGCTAACGTACTTTATGGCAGATAACAAAGGCGTCGCGTTGTTTACCTAAAACCCCGTGGCGGCGCGCATCCCCCGCTTCGCCCCTGCCGCACACCGTTGCGCGGCCAGCCAGCATTCGACGCGGGAGCGGCTTCTAGTTCGCTAAAATCATTTCACTGATAATGTGCTATCGACGGATGAGTGCACATTTACGCGCGAGGGACTAGTAATGTGCATAATGCGCATGCATTACTGGTGCGATTACAATCGAACGAGTGATTCGGCCGGACCACTTCCAACACCGTTTCAGTGTGAATGTGTGGGCAGGACTGTTGAACGGCCAATTATTAGGACCCTACATTCAACAAGTTTTCGGACTTCTTCAAGTTTTCTACATTCATCGAGTTGTTTAGAGTTCTTCGAGTTTTTGGAGTTCCTCCAGTTTTTTTTTTCATCGAGATATTTACAAAGCTCAGTTTTTTCGCGTCTCCTACATTCCTCAAGTTTTCTACACTCTCCAAGCTTCTTACATCCATCGACTTCGGTTTCATCTTATTTTCTATTATCGAGTTTCCTGCATTCTTCGAGTTTTTTGAGTTCTTCAAACTTTTTACTTTCATCGCGTATTTTGCGATCTAGAAGTTTCCTACATTCGTCAAGTTTTCTAAGGCCATCAGGTTTTCTACGCTCATCGGATTTCCTACATTTTTCGGCTTGTCTTCGTTCTTCAAGTTTCCTATATTCTTCAGCTTGTCTTCGTTCTTGTAGTTTCCTACATTCTTCATCTTGTCGTCATTCTTCAAGTTTCTTACATTCTTCAGCTTATCTTCGTTCTTGTAGTTTTCTATATTCTTCAGCTTCTCTTCGTTCTTGTAGTGTCCTACATTCTTAAGCTTGTCGTCGTTCTTCAAGTTTCCTATATTCATCAGCTTGTCTTCGTTCTTGTAGTTTCCTACATTCTTCAGCTTGTCGTCGTTCTTCAAGTTTCCTATATTCTTCAGCTTATCTTCGTTCTTGTAGTTTCCTATATTCTTCAGCTTGTCTTCGTTCTTGTAGTTTCCTACATTCTTTAGCTTGGCGTCGTTCTTCAAGTTTCCTATATTCTTCAGCTTATCTTCGTTCTTGTAGTTTCCTATATTCTTCAGCTTGTCTTCGTTCTTGTAGTTTCCTACATTACATTCTTCAGCTCGTCGTCGTTCTTCAAGTTTCCTATATTCTTCAGCTTATCTTCGTTCTTGTAGTTTCCTATATTCTTCAGCTTGTCTTCGTTCTTGTAGTTTCCTACATTACATTCTTCAGCTTGTCGTCGTTCTTCAAGTTTCCTATATTCTTCAGCTTATCTTTGTTCTTGTAGTTTCCTATATTCTTCAGCTTGTCTTGGTTCTTGTAGTTTCCTACATTCTTCAGCTTGCCGTCGTTCTTCAAGTTTCCTATATTTTTCAGCTTGTCTTCGTTCTTGTAGTTTCCTACATTCTTCAGCACGCTTAGCATGACCGCCGTAGAAACGGGTTTTGTCTACGGAAGAATAGACAAAATGGAAGATAGTAGAAATATTTGTACGCATTCTACGCGTCTAAGCATGGCAATGTGTAGTTTTGTCTATTCTTCCGTCGACAAAACGTCGTCATGCTAAGCGTGCAGCTTGTCTTCGTTCTTGTAGTTTCCTACTTTCTTCAGCTTGTCGTCGTTTTTCAACTTTTTTACATTCTTCAGCTTATCTTCGTTCTTGTAGTTTCCTATATTCTTCAGCTTATGTGCGTTCTTTAACGTTAGTACAATCCTCAGATTGTCTGCGTTCATTATGTTTCCTGAAGCAGTCATCAGATCTTTTACTGTCTTCGCCTATAACGTCTTTTTTTGCTCCTTGATGGAAGGTCTACCACGGGTGGAAAGCACCTTGACCTAATAGTCAAATAGCTTGCTTCACTTTGTTTCGAGCCGTCGTGACCAGGGGCGGCTTTACCTACAGTGCAGGGTGCGTGGTGCACGCGGACGCCGCGTCCTCAGGGGGGCGCCAGTCACCGCGCGCGCCGGCCGCCCGGTCCGCGGCACGTTCAATGACCGGAATGACCCACGTAAAAAGAGCTCCGGTTTACATCAATTTTGTATGACACCTGGAGCTCTTCATAAGCGTCACATTGGCCTACCCCCGAATTTCAACCTAATCTTGAACGCATAGAGTTCAATATCAGTTGGGATATTTTGACAGATTTGAGTAGGTCGTTATGATGCTGACTGTGCTACTCCTGCTTCCATGGCCGAGTGGTTCCGGACTACGAAGCCAGGGGTCGCGGGTTCCAAAATGCCCATTCCATTTTGACCACGCACTTACTAGAGGGCGCTAGGGTAATGATTGCACACGGGCGCTACATACGCTAGAGACGCCTCTGGTCGTGACTCGTTACGGCCAACATTTGGTGTAGAGTTACAAAGTAGTGTAGAAAACGGTTTTTTTAATGAAGATTTTTTGAAACATCATATGTTTCTGGAGTTTTAAATTCATTATGTTACATAAACCCTGTCTAAACGTTTTGGGGGGAAACTTGCTACATTGTGCGGTTTCAGTTCTAACGGTAGTCGTTTCCTGTGACGCAGGACATAGGCTTAAAAATCCGTACACTATTTTACGAAGTATTTGTGTGCCGCCTGGAGTATTATCTAAACATGCCGAACAAGTATCCTCACATCAACTTGTTTCTGCTTCTCCATAAAAGATAGACGTTGCTGCTACAGTTTTTTTCACTTTTTAGAACATAATACATAAATTGATGCTAGTACGCACGAGGCTATCTCGATAAGCAGTATTATATGTAATTATAATCCACATATTTTGGAGGGCCGACCGTCTCTAAAATGCCCGGGCCGGTTTCAGGTCCCAGTCCGGTCCTGCCTGTGGGTATGGTGTGGAAAACCAAAGTCGGCCCGTGTTTTTGAGGAAATGCAAGTTACTCGAAATATTTTTAAGTCTCGCGTCAAGAGTCGTGTGCGTTACCGCAGCCAGAAAATGTCGAAAATCGTCATTTGAATTTTATAGATAATCAGTGCCTCGGCTTCTGTAATTGTACCATCGATTTTTAAATTTGTACCTCTAATAGTTTTTTAGTTATTTGACAAAAACAGTTCTGGCTGGCGTAACGTTACCGTAGCCAGAAGTTTTGTTTATTAATGGGTATATTGAAATAAATTGTAGCCAAATATTTAGTGCCTCAGACGAGGTAAATGTACCAAGTTAATTTGTATTTGTATCTGTTATGGTTGCGAAGATATTCAAGATCCTGCTGCGGTAACGTTTACATGTTTGCTGGATCTCTGAAACGGATAAGCCCCCTTTTATAGTATTTTGCACACGAGTTGCGTATGAGTTAGCTTGAATTTGTTCCCCATTAATAAAACAAAAAAATTGCACCGTTAAGGAGTTATTTAGGTAAATAGAAATATGCTTTAATCGATCCTAGCACTTCGAATAGAAGCTCTAAAGACTTACTTGCAACGTTATGTTATAGCTTATAACTGCCTTCAAATGTACCTGAAGTTTAATTTATTATCCTGTAAGCAATTAATAAATTATGATGAAATTTAAATTTACTTCGGGACATGATGCGCAGCGGTTTTTTAAACCACCGTTTAACCGAGATTCTTTAGGATTTATGAAGTGAAAGTTATATCAATAATTAGTGCTTTTATTCAATTTTATGCCTGTACATTTGCAACGTAATCCACTCAATAATTAACGAGATAATCGAAAAATAGTCACTATGATGTGTGTGACCACGGCAACCCGGCCAAGTTTAGATGGTTACAGAAAAGCGGACCTTTAATACATTACGCTAACCTTCTGAAAATTACAGTATAATAGTCTTATAATTTTAGTACAGACGCGTACATTATGTTTTGAGTGAAAAATATAACCTTCTACCTAATAAATAATAATGAACTTTTAAATTCAATAGTTTTATTTACTTATGTAGGTACCTATATAAGCACGTAAGTACAGACTAGTCTTTATGAATCTATACTATAATATTATAAATTCGAAAGTAACTCTTATCTGTCTGTCTGTCTGTTACCTTTTCACGCCTAAACCACTGAACGGATCTTGAAAAAATTTGGCAAGGCTGACATGGCATCCTGGCGAAGGCTACTTTTTGCCTCAAAAATAATCCTACGGGGGGTGACATAGGGGATGAAAGTTTGTATGGGAAACCCAGCATTATTAGTGATACCTAAGTATGAAAATTGAAATTTATGCTTTTGGTAGGAAATAAAATTAGAAAAATAGGGGTTGATTTTAAAATACACAAAAATGCACGGATTTCGTTAGAAATTATTAATTTATTACCTACAAGAAATAACTTGAACAAGTGGATACTCGGTCTAAAGTTTTTTTTTTATTAGAACGTGACCGGCATAGTAAATATCTAAACAAAGTCCCCCCCACGCCGCGTCTGTCTGTCTGTTTGAATGAGATAAACTCAAAAACTATTGAACGTGTTTTTATACGGTTTTCACGTTTTCAGCAATGGATAGAGTGATTCAGTGTATATTCATTAAGTTTTTGTCTAAATTGGCTGAAATATGACGATGATTGTTGAAGAGTCGTGAAAAATCATGCCGACTGGAAGCTTTAAGGCCACCATACACGGCAACGATATATCGTAAGGATTTGAGTTTGCACAGTTATATCGGACGGCTTTATGTTCTCCACATGTAAGTACGCTGAACGTATACATGTAGAGAGCATAGGGCCGTCCGAACGTACTACGTTCCCATGGAATACTTTCCATCATCCACGCGGGCGAAGCCGCGGGCAAAAGCTAGTACTTACAATAAGCCTCTTATCTTACCCGTAGTGAGGTACCTAGGTACATATAAACCCATTTTCAGACTACTGGCGTAAAATTACGTCGTGCAAGCAAAGAATATATGAACTGTCGCTGGTAGAAACCCGTATTAAGAGCGAGCGCGCACTGCGGTGCGTTTCCGGTAGTTCTGCCGCACTGGGCGGGGCCTACAGTAACAAAGCGCATGACCGCAGTGCGCGCACTTCAAAGACATTCCATACTTCACAGATTATGCGGTAGAAAAACGCTCGCCCTTAGGGCGGGCGCCATGCGAGCGCGCACTGCGGTGCGTTTCCGTTAAGGGTTCCGGGTAAGGTAAGAGGCTTATTGTAAGTACTAGCTTTTGCCCGCGGCTTCGCCCGCGTGGATGATGGAAAGTATTCCATGGGAACGTAGTACGTTCGGACGGCCCTATGCTCTCTACATGTATACGTTCAGCGTACTTACATGTGGAGAACATAAAGCCGTCCGATATAACTGTGCAAACTCAAATCCTTACGATATATCGTTGCCGTGTATGGTGGCCTTAAAGCTTCCAGTCGGCATGATTTTTCACGACTCTTCAACAATCATCGTCATATTTCAGCCAATTTAGACAAAAACTTAATGAATATACACTGAATCACTCTATCCATTGCTGAAAACGTGAAAACCGTATAAAAACACGTTCAATAGTTTTTGAGTTTATCTCATTCAAACAGACAGACAGACGCGGCGTGGGGGGGACTTTGTTTAGATATTTACTATGCCGGTCACGTTCTAATAAAAAAAAAACTTTAGACCGAGTATCCACTTGTTCAAAAGTTATTTCTTGTAGGTAATAAATTAATAATTTCTAACGAAATCCGTGCATTTTTGTGTATTTTAAAATCAACCCCTATTTTTCTAATTTTATTTCCTACCAAAAGCATAAATTTCAATTTTCATACTTAGGTATCACTAATAATGCTGGGTTTCCCATACAAACTTTCATCCCCTATGTCACCCCCCGTAGGATTATTTTTGAGGCAAAAAGTAGCCTTCGCCAGGATGCCATGTCAGCCTTGCCAAATTTTTTCAAGATCCGTTCAGTGGTTTAGGCGTGAAAAGGTAACAGACAGACAGACAGATAAGAGTTACTTTCGAATTTATAATATTATTGTTGAAGCGCCTACGTAATTAGTCTTAGCTTTAAGTGTTCTGTCCTACGTAAACTATTATGTGTTTGTTATGTGCCCATACATACAGTCATGTTAAGTGTCATTCTACACATCAAAATTAAAACTCATAGACGTTACATGTGCCTGTTGCCTTTTTATTTTAAAATCTCGCTAATTTCCGCACATAATGGTCCTTCGAGCCGGATTGATTAATTAGCAAGGGACTGCTAATATTATATGAAGATCAAGAAGTTAATAGTGGAATTAGCGAATAATAATTTATTCGTGCAACGAGCATGACCGGCAGTGTGTTAAGTGAATCAAGTACATGAAATAAAGCGGTATTAAGTCTATTTTATTAATAATATCGTCACCCAACACTCAAACAGGTAGTATATAACGAAAATTAAGGATTTATAAGGTTAGTCTTATTAATTACCTATTGTATTTTGCGTAATTAGTTTGTTCCGTTGTTTACCCTACCATTTGTATTGTGATAGTTTTATTGATATTATTGTGTGTTCGCGGCAAAATCACACTTACTTAAGTGTAGTAATATTGATTTATTACATTACATTGTTTCAATTTAATTATCTTTGCCAAAGTAATTACTGATCACGTTAAGGATTTTTTGCATGTAGTAGGTAGGTGCTTAGGAGCAGAGTGTTAGATATTGTTAATTAGTGTTTACTGTTCGTGTAATTACCGTATTATTTTAGTTATTGTGTTGTTGTACTTTATAAAAATCATTGTTAATTTATTGAGTTTTGTATAAGAGTTGTAATACATAGGTAGGTATTCACTAATTAGTGCCCGTGGTCATTATAGATATCAGTTACCTACATCAGTACCTATATTTCTCTCACCTGTAGATTGAATCATAAGACAGACGGACTTAAAACATTGTTTAAACTTTTTATTGTATAAATTCCAGATTTACGCTCGATTCCCAGAATGACCGAGGAAAGGGAGTTAATAAAGAAACGAGGTAGCTTCAAAGGCCGATTAACTGCTTTTGTCAATTATCTGGACGCACTGGGTGATCAAACGTTATCTAGTTCCAATATAACGGAACTACAGCTACGTATAGGCAAGATGGAGTTGTTATACCAACAATATGATGAGGTACAGTTACGTATGGAATGTATTGCTGATGATGTCAAGGCACAGTTTTCTGAGCGTTCGGATTTTGAGTCCCTGTATTATAAATCCCTGTCTAAGGCTCACGAATTTGTAAAAAACTATAATAAAGATAGTGAATCTGTCTGCAGCAATAAAAGTAATTGTGGTAGTAGTTATAAGCCAGTTAAGTTGCCCACAATACAATTGCCAAAGTTTAGTGGATCTTACAATAACTGGTTGGAGTTTCATGACACCTTTACGAGTCTTATTCATTCCAATGATGCTATAGACGAAATTAACAAATTCCACTACCTTCGAACGTCTCTGGAAGGATCCGCTGCCGTAGTGATCCAGTCGATCGAGTTTTCGGCTACTAATTACTCTGTGGCATGGAAAGTGTTATGCGAGCGATATGACAATAAGAGATTATTAATTCACAATCATGTTTCGGCTATTTTTAACATGGAGACAATTACAAAAGAATCCTCTGTCACTTTAAAGAATTTAATTGACCAAATAAATAAACACTTACGAGCATTAGTCACATTAGGTGAGCCTGTTAATTATTGGGATACCCTTTTAATTTATATTTTTACTCGCAAGTTGGATAGCAAAACGTTCCGTGAGTGGGAGGAGTCCAAAGGTCGCATTGACAAGGATAGTAAGATTACCTTCGATGTATTTCTTGTATTCATACGTGAGCGCGCTGAGTTAATAGAAACTTTAGAATTGTCGCGTAATAACCAGCCTCAATCTGTTAATAAATCAGGGACTAAGCTGAAGTCTATGGTTACCGTCCAAAGTGGTGGTAATTCTGGTTCAGAGTCAGGTACAAAGGTCTGTCCCAAATGCAAGGGTGACCATAACTTGAGTGATTGTGCACAGTTTCTCGCACTAAGTAACGAAGCACGTATTAAATTGTTGCCAAATTTTAAAGTGTGTTATAACTGCTTTCGTTCGGGTCATTTCGCGAATCATTGTAAAAGGCCAGGTTGCAAGCTGTGTAAGCGTAGACATAATACTCTTATCCATGTCGCTGATTTTAAACCTAGTGCAAATAGTCATAATAATACAAACAATAAGTCGTGTGATAACTTGTCGCCGCAATCGCCTTCGACGTCTTCTGTGACCACATCTGTGACTGAGACGAGCAACGTCGCGCTGTCGGCCAATGTCACATCTTCGCACAGTAGTGTGAGTCATGATGTGTTATTGTCAACCGCATTAATTAAATTACATGATCGTAATGGTCGGGAACATGTTGTTCGTGCAGTTCTTGACAGCGGTAGTACATCATGCTTTGTGACGGAAAGACTATGTCGACAGTTAAATTTAGAGACTAGGCAGATAGACAGGTCCATATTCGGCATTAATAACGTGACCTCTCACGTAGGTAAAACGTGTCGCATTAGCATGACGTCATTACACAATAGTTTCAGTACTGAACTTTATTGTTTCGTTTTACCATCAATAACTAGTGATGTGCCATGTCGTGAAGTAAATATGTCTACTCTGAACATTCCGTCTCATATCTGTTTAGCAGACCCTACTTTTTACAAGCCCGCTCATGTGGATATTCTGATTGGTGCTGATGTCTTCTGGGACTTGCTAGGGTCACAAAGAATCAAGTTAGGTACTGGTAAGCCAATTTTATGTGAAACCAGGTTAGGCTGGATTGTCTCCGGTCCTGTTAGTCGTAATTATGTTGCATTGCTTTCTAGTAACATTAGGTGTAACTTTACTAAAATCGATTCTTCAAGTGACGACGATTTCGATAAAATTCGAAGTGATTTAACTCGCTTCTGGCAGTTAGAAGAAGTAAATAAGAAGTCTTCTCATTATTCGCCTGAAGAGAAGTTATGTGAAAGGCATTTTCTCGATAATATGAGCAGATTACCTGATGGTCGTTTTTGTGTTCGTATTCCTCTCAAACAAGATCCTTCTATTTTGGGAGATTCAATTAATAAAGCTACCCATTGCTTACAGTCATTAGAACGCAGGTTAAAAACGAAATCTGATTTTAGTAAAATGTATCACGAATTCATGTCTGAGTATGAGTTACTAGGTCATAATTATGACTGAATGCAAAGAATCCGATTTAAGCCTTTCTGGCTATTTTATTCCGCATCACGGCGTATTACGTGAAAGTAGTACCACTACGAAACTTCGAGTGGTATTCAACGCAAGTTGTCCTTCTTCAACTGGCGTTTCATTTAACGATTTACAGATGGTTGGCCCTACCATTCAGGACGATCTGTTGTCGATTCTTCTCCGTTTCAGACAGCACAAGTATGTCTTGTCAGCAGACGTTGAGAAGATGTACAGACAAATAGTCGTCCATCCGTCTGACAGATATCTGCAGCAGGTACTGTGGCGAGGTAAGGCATCTAACCCCGTTCAATTTTATAAATTAAACACCGTCACCTATGGTACGGCTAGTGCGCCATTTTTAGCTTTTCGGTGCCTTCATCAATTAGGGCTTGATTGTAAGAATCAGAAGGTTGCTGAGGTCATAAAGCACGACTTTTATGCTGATGATCTTTTAACTGGCGGTGATGATTTAGATGAGGTTAGATTTATTCGTCAGGAAATCACAAATGTACTTGCATCGGCTGGCATGCCATTGCGTAAGTGGAAATCAAATGAACCTCAATTATTGTCTGAAGTTGCTCAATCTTCGCTTGCCTTAAATATAGGTTCTAGCGAACCCGACAAGTTGCTCGGGCTAGGTTGGTATGCAAGTTCAGATGAATTAGTATTTTCCATAGGCTCAACTATATCCTGCAATAGTAACACTAAACGTGATTTACTTTCTGTGATTGCAAAGATCTTCGATCCTTTGGGACTGTTGTCACCATTTGTAATCACTATGAAAATGTTACTACAGAGAATTTGGCTGGATAAATTATCATGGGATGATCCATTGACCCCTGAAATTAAATTGAAATGGCAGACCAGTATTAAAACTCTGCCTCTTTTAAATGAAGTTCGTATTCCTCGAATTGTTGTGTGTCATTCCTACAAGGAGTTGGAACTACATATATTTACTGATGCATCTGAGCGCGCATATGGTGCGTGCGCTTATGTTCGCAGTATTAATGATGCAGGTGAGTGCATAGTTCGGTTACTGATCGCCAAAAGTCGAGTTTCGCCCATTAAACCCACTACAATCCCAAGGTTGGAGTTGTGTGGCGCTGTGGTGGGAGCTCGCCTGTATGAGAAGGTGTTAAACTCACTTCGTCTTAAGTTCTCGCGAGTCTTTTGTTGGACTGACTCGACCATCGTGTTGGGGTGGCTACAGATATTGCCTTCGAAACTTCAGCCATTCGTACGTAATCGCGTCGCTGAAATTTTAGATCAGGCGGGTCAATGCACCTGGCGGCACGTCCCAACCAATGAAAACCCAGCAGACCTACTATCTCGTGGTGTGGATAGTAGTCATCTGCAGGGTTTAGATATGTGGTGGTCTGGTCCTGACTTTCTCCAACAAGACTCAAGTAGTTGGCCTTCGCAATTTAAATGCTTAGAATTAGGGTCACTTCCCGAAACTCGAACTGATGTAACTTTAAATGTTGTCCTTGACACCAACGATAAGGCATATATTATAGATTTTAATCGTTTTTCTAATTATTTAAGACTTTTACGGTCCATGGCATACGTGTTGCGATTCATTAAGGTGTGTAAACATCAATTGCCTCACAGTAAATTTTTATCTGATGACGAATTAAAGAAATCATTAAACATTTTAATTTATCAGAGTCAACAAGAATCATTTCCCGAACATAAATTACTTTTAAATAAGCACAGTTTGCCAAAAAAGAGCGTCCTATTAAAATTTAATGTGTATTTAGATGACAACAATCTAATGCGTGTCGGAGGACGTCTCGATAATTCAGATTTTACATATAATAAACGGCACCCTATAATTTTACAGTCCACTCATACTTTTACTAAATTATTATTTGATTTTGAACACAAAAGGTTAATGCACGCAGGCCCACAACTATTGTTAGCATCGATAAGAGAATCCTATTGGCCTATAGGAGGGCGAAATTTAGCTAAAGCCTGTTACCATAGATGCGTTCTGTGCCAACGCATGCAGGGTAAGGTTGTTACTCCATTGATGGGTAACCTACCGCGGCAGCGCCTTCTTCCAGGTGGGTATCCGTTTGAAAGCACCGGTGTTGATTACGCGGGGCCTATTATGAGCGCTAGTCGTCAAGGTCGTGGATGTAGACTCGTCAAGGTGTACATAGCAATTTTTATCTGTTTTACCACAAAAGCTGTGCATCTGGAGCTTGTGAGTGACTTGACGAGCCATAATTATTTATTAGCCTTGTATCGGTTCATCTCACGAAGGGGTAAGCCAGTTCATATATACTCCGATAACGGTACTTCATTTGTTGGTGCGTGTAACGAGCTATCTAAATTTCTGAAAATGAATTCTGATGCTTTGAGTGAAAGCATAGCTAATGATGGGATCAAATTCCATTTCATTCCCGCGTTTACTCCACATTTTGGCGGTCTCTGGGAGGCGGGTGTAAAATCGGTAAAATATCACTTACAGCGAGTGTTGGGACAATGTAATTTGACTTTTGAGGAACTTAATACCGCATTAGCACAAATTGAGGCAATATTAAATTCACGACCACTAACGCCGCTGTCATCAGATCCTGCCGATTGCACACCACTGACGCCAGGTCATTTTCTCGTCGGCCGGCCACTCACTTCATTGCCACAGAAGAATTGTGAAGACCAATCTGCAACCCATCTTAGTCGTTACCAACTTATTGAGCAACTCCGCCAACACTTTTGGACTAGATGGAGTAAAGAGTATGTTGCAGAGTTGCAGCAACGGACAAAGTGGCGTTCTTGCAAGGATGGCTTGAAGTTAGATTCCTTGGTGGTCATCAAAGAGGAGAATCTTCCACCTCTGAAGTGGAGACTAGGAAGAGTTATCGCCGTACATCCAGGTACTGATGGAATTGTCCGCGTGGCAGATATCAAGACCTCTAATGGAGTCATCAGGAGGGCTTTCAACAGGATATGCCCATTACCTGTATCTTCAGAAACGAAGTCTGGTTGAAAGCATGACTTTCAACGCCCGGGGGCATGTTGAAGCGCCTACGTAATTAGTCTTAGCTTTAAGTGTTCTGTCCTACGTAAACTATTATGTGTTTGTTATTTGCCCATACATACAGTCATGTTAAGTGTCATTCTACACATCAAAATTAAAACTCATAGACGTTACATGTGCCTGTTGCCTTTTTATTTTAAAATCTCGCTAATTTCCGCACAATTATAGTACAGATTCATAAAGACTAGTCTGTACTTACGTGCTTATACAACGTGTAATGTTAAATGCGCAAAACCTCTTAAGGGGTCATTGTACTCATCATTATGAACAACTTTTACTATGGGGCCAAACCTGAAATCGCGAAAAAAAAATCAGCTGTTCAGTACATTTTGACGAATTATGCGAACATAAATGTACTGAACAGCTGATTTTTTTTTAGCGATTTCAGGTTTGGTCCCATAGTAAAAGTTGTTCATAATGATGAGTACAATGACCCCTTAAGAGGTTTTGCTCATTTAACATTACACGTTGTATAGGTACCTACATAAGTAAATAAAACTATTGAATTTAAAAGTTCATTATTATTTATTAGGTAGAAGGTTATATTTTTCACTCAAAACATAATGTACGCGTCTGTACCAAAATTATAAGACTATTATACTGTAATTTTCAGAAGGTTAGCGTAATGTATTAAAGGTCCGCTTTTCTGTAACCATCTAAACTTGGCCGGGTTGCCGTGGTCACACACATCATAGTGACTATTTTTCGATTATCTCGTTAATTATTGAGTGGATTACGTTGCAAATGTACAGGCATAAAATTTAATAAAAGCACTAATTATTGATATAACTTTCACTTCATAAATCCTAAAGAATCTCGGTTAAACGGTGGTTTAAAAAACCGCTGCGCATCATGTCCCGAAGTAAATTTAAATTTCATCATAATTTATTAATTGCTTACAGGATAATAAATTAAACTTCAGGTACATTTGAAGGCAGTTATAAGCTATAACATAACGTTGCAAGTAAGTCTTTAGAGCTTCTATTCGAAGTGCTAGGATCGATTAAAGCATATTTCTATTTACCTAAATAACTCCTTAACGGTGCAATTTTTTTGTTTTATTAATGGGGAACAAATTCAAGCTAACTCATACGCAACTCGTGTGCAAAATACTATAAAAGGGGGCTTATCCGTTTCAGAGATCCAGCAAACATGTAAACGTTACCGCAGCAGGATCTTGAATATCTTCGCAACCATAACAGATACAAATACAAATTAACTTGGTACATTTACCTCGTCTGAGGCACTAAATATTTGGCTACAATTTATTTCAATATACCCATTAATAAACAAAACTTCTGGCTACGGTAACGTTACGCCAGCCAGAACTGTTTTTGTCAAATAACTAAAAAACTATTAGAGGTACAAATTTAAAAATCGATGGTACAATTACAGAAGCCGAGGCACTGATTATCTATAAAATTCAAATGACGATTTTCGACATTTTCTGGCTGCGGTAACGCACACTCAAGAGTCATAGCACACAAATAAAAATGGACACATTTTCGCATCGCATCATTCGAAGCACAATAATTTAAACACTTTTGGAAGTCCACCAAGAAGTTCAATGGCAAGCATTCTAAAGTGCTCTGTGATGGCAAGCCTAGCCTCCCAGTGAGCGATAACGGTATCAATGATCATAGTTATATAGCTGATATGCACTATCTCTGATCTGAAGGACGATGCTGACATAGAGCGAGAACGCAGGGCGTTGTCTGTAAGGGCGAATATGATGGCCCGCAGGTTTGTGCGTTGTACCACTGAAGTGAAAATAACATTGTTCAGAGCATATATTCTAGGTACTAACATCTTTTTACACGAGTAGCCTGTGGATCTCATACACGCGCGGACAGTACAGCACCTTCAATACAGGGTGGAAGGGACATCGACGCGCAAACGGTTACCACGTACTCAGTACATCATTCTGAGACCCCTTTATAGAAATTTTTCATCGTTTATTGAAAAAAAAATCTGCTCTTCAATACATCTTGACCGTGTAGGTATTGCACTATTGTAGGAAACTGCAGATTTTTGTTTTAATAACCGATGAAAAATTTCTAAGGGGGCTCAGAATGTTGTACTGAACACGCGGTAAACGTTTGCGCGTCGATGTCCCTTCCACCCTGTATAATAATGCATTCAGGGTGCTTGGTGGGGCTACCCCGATTCTGCAGCGCGTCAAAATCAAAAATCAAAATCAAAATCTCGAAGAACTCTAAGCAACTCGATGAATGTAGAAAACTCCGAAAACTTATTGAATGTAGGAAAGTCGACGAATGCAAAGATAACGGTCAATGTTTAGATATTGTAAAGTAGAAAATACGAATAATGTAGAGAATTCGATTAAAGTAGGAAACCTAACGATTTTCAAATATCTGACGACGGAAGCTGTACGCTAATGACTGGGTTAGTTAGTGCAGATGTTTGCAACAACTAAAATGATTCATCATGATCATTTCAGCCGAAAAACCTCCGCTGCTGAACATAGCCCTCCCCCAAGCTCCGGGCCTGGTAGGTTCCATGGAAATGTGTAAGAGATAATAGGAAATAATAGTCGTGAAGTTGTCCAAACATCATTATAATGTAGGCTTACATGTCGCACTTAAAATATTGCCAATCTTATACTACCTTAGACTAAGCAAAATAATGTTGGCGGAACTTGGCCAATCGTAAAATTTTACCTCGCTAAAACATTATTATTATATACTTCCATTATGAAAATAACAATCTAAACATGAAATATGTATATAACAATAATCTTTTGGTGAATACACAGAAAATTTTTCGTCATTTATATTTTATTAGTATACAAGTGACGAAAATCACAGAGCGGGCAGTTACAGCTATTAAGTTTTGTAACCATATTTATTATAATCACGCGTTAGGTTGGATCAAGTTCGTTTTATTAAGATCAAGCTAGCGGAAGTTTCAAATTCGTTTTTATGTAAAAGGATTCAAGACAACATTGTTCTACATTACAATCAACTTTACAGTCATAGAATAAGAAAGTACAGCAGCGAAACTCCCTTCACCACAATCAGGTTTGTATCGACTCTCTGTTATTTCTGCAGATTAATCTATTTTTCTTTCTTTCTCCGGGCTCGATCATCGACGAGATTGATGCGCGCCGTATTTTTCTGGTCCCGCCAGGAAAATACGCCGTAGGTACACACATCAATTTGCGAAGCGCGGAGCGAAAAACGTTACGAGCGTTTTATCCCTGGACCTCGAGTAACAATCCTGTTTTGTCGTAAGGAGCGCGGTTCGCAACAGAGTATTGGGAGGCGATCATTTCGGCGACATCGGCACACGCGCAATGGTAACAGTACTTTCACAATTATTTACCTCTAACAGCAGCAACCCAATAGCAACCTTATCATAAACCCTCTAAACACAGAATAAAGTTATTCCAAGTTTAAATCTATAAAAATGTATGGTTATTCCTTTGTTATTCCTGGTATAACTTTATTCCGTGTTTATTAGTAAGAGGGTAAGAATATAAAGATCACTGTGATTTTGACACAGATGTCAAAGGCAGCCCCAACAACAACCCTAAAGCAATGAAAATAAAGATCACTGCGATTTTGAGTGATGCAAAAACAAAAGGCGTAAAATAACTGTGAAGGGACTGCACACGAGTTGTGCTTCTATACGAATTTCTTAATCTATTGTTTTCATTCATACACGGTAAAACCTGTGTTATGTACATTGTGCATTAGTCGAATGTATTCCTGCCAGTATCATATCCTACTAACTAGGTATGTTGATAAACATAGTTGTCTTAACAGTAAGAATTACAACACAGGAGGTCAATTATATCTAATTAATCTTTATGTCAAGTGTTCCTTCAGTTATTTTATTTTTAGACATAAATCATAAAAGTGGAATCAAACTTAAAACATAAATTTAAATCATAATTCAATGATGATCTTTCGATTGAATAATGTTATGTTTTATACATATCATTGTTTATACCTACTCAAAAGTAAAAAAATAATTAACACTCCTAATGATTTACCAATGTTCAGAGAGTCATATATCTACAATGTTTATTAATCCTATGTCACTAAATTTAAGATAAATGAAGTTTACTCTAATGAACAGAAGCTGTGTGGGAAGATGAAATGATTGTGAAAAATAAAGATTCCCAATCTTTTATCATTTTAAAGTTTTTAACTTCTAGTGTTAGGAAAAATTTATCGCATGGGAGTGGAATATCTGAAAAGAAAAACCCTTATTGAATAATTATACTAATTTAGCGAGTCTATAGTTAGATAGAGTACAATAACAACAAAGAATAACAGAATTACTAGCTTTAAGAAAAAAACCAGGCAAGTGCGAGTCAGACTTGCACACAAAGGGTTCAGTACCACCATACAATATTTAATTACTACATATTTTAAAAAAATACTTCAGTTTATAAAAACACCTTTCTTGTATGGGGACTTCCTTTAATTTTAAACTTTGTTTTTATTATTTGTTGTTAAAGCGGCAATAGAAATACACAATCTGTGAAAATTTCAACTGTCTACCTATTATGGTACATGAGATACAACTCGCTGACAGACAGACAGACAGACGACGGACAGCAGAGGCTTAGTAAGGGTTGACCCACATCTCGGAATCGCCTTTTTTATGATCTATCCTTTTCTATTGCTCAGGATCGTCATTTCTTAGAGCGCGAAAAATACAAGTGCGCGAGCCGGAATCGGCGATGCGTTCGGCACCACAGCCATAATGCGGTCGCCGGCTGGGAGGCGATGGAGTGCTGACACGTGCTACCGCGCGAGATAGCATGCTTTCATTACATTGATCGTATTCGACAGCACTCAAAGCCGACGGCACGCGATCGTACGCTAAAGCATGATGCAGGATACACGGCATAAATGCTGTTTCATGCTGACACATGTGGATCAATTCTAATAGGGTTGCATTTGGCACCCTTAGGATACGGAACCCTAAAAAGTATCAATAAACATAAGTATGCCTGTACAAGGATCTCTTGGCGCGTGACCAAAATCGAAACTAACGCCGGCCATCCTGTATATCAATACATTTCACAAAACATGTGTACCTACAGTGCCCCCTGTCAACGTCATTCGAACGCCAAAAGATCCTCGTATAAGTGTAAAAGGTTGCCTACAGTAGTCCCTAGTCTTCGGTGCCTGCCTCATCGGGCGCCGGCGTGTGCCACGTGAGCCTCTCCTCGTAGAACTGTATGACGACCTGCGGGCACCGCGTGTTCGCCTGCTTTGCAGGTACCAAGTCCGCCTCGTCGGTCCCCTGCCACTTCATGAGGAACATCAGCTCACCACTACTGTCCGTAGCACCTGTAACATTTTAAAACATAAGTTATAATTACATCCTTGTAACTTGTGGGTTAGTTAGATAAATCCCAGCAGTTAGTCTACTCAACTACAGGTTTAGCGTAACTTATGTACAAAAATCATAAGGGCATGCTAGTCGCTCATTCTTCCATATAAACGTAGTTGATTACTCATCTGTTTGACAGTGTACAGTCAAAACTAAAAATTATTTCAATTTGTGTCATCATTATCTAGCCCTGTATGGAAGCAGAATGACAAAAAAAAATATTGGTTTGGAAGTTAAGAGCGCCTCCAATATTTCAACACAATTAGTGTTGAAATAATGAAGTTTTAACGCATCTTTGGGCGTAAATAAATAGCTCCCCGAGTATGAAAATGGCAAAATTGTTACCATACAGCGATTATCTATCCCTGTATGGTACCAATGTTGCCAGATAGTTTTTTCATAATATCTAAACGCCCAAACCCAAAGCTCTGTTCATGAAACTTTATGTGCCTCATTTTCATTATAAATCATCAAATATTGTCTCTATTACACTAAATACATAAGAACTATATATATAAATAAATACTACATAAATAAAGTAACTAAATAGCATGCACATTAGCCGCGCCACCAGCGAGGTCGAGCCACTGACTAGGAGCAGTGAATAGGCATATGCACAGAGTGACGCATTTTTTTTAAAGCATTGTTTACCAAATAAACATAATATATAACAAGAATATAATGAAATAAATTCACTTTAAAAATACTAACCAATAATCTTTTCAGGCTCCAGACCGCGATCAAAGCCTGATGCTTTTTTGTCATCACTCTTTGCTTTTTTGGCACCTTTCAAGTCGGGTGTGGGCACAGTAGATTTGCGCTTCTTTGCATCCTTGTCTACTTTCACAGTTTTACCCTCTGAAATGATATAAACTTATATTGTTAAACCAATTTTAGTTAGTTACTTGTGCAGCATCATCAGGCTAACAATCTGCAGTTCAAGTGGCCAGATAAAATGATAGCTCAGTTTACAAACTTGTCTGTAGTTACTCTAGCGAGTTGTGTTTTTAAGAATAAAATGATTAATTTGACTAGACACAATTATTTGACCCACCAGCTTCTTTCTTTTTCCTAGCCTCTTCAAAGGCCGATATAAGATCTGGACAGTCGAGATTCTCTTCTGGCTCCCAAGTATTGTCCTCATCACTGTACCCTTTCCATTTGAGGTAATACTCAACCTAGAACATAAACATTTATTTATTTTTAACTTCTTGTACATTAACAATAATATTCGTATGATGATGACGTAACAAACTGATTTTAAATTACTTCAAAACATTATGGATATTCTTGATTTTTATTCATGGTGCAATTTAATTTATATACTTAGAGGGTATGGTTTCTGCACTAAATCCTTCATTACTCTATTTAGGTGATGTGTTTTTTAAATAGGGACCATTCCTCCCTTTCTCTTATTAAACTTCCCGATTTAGGAAAAGGATCCCTGAATAACACATAGTGTATTATGGCTCTATAACAAAGATGAAAAGACATCATCAATACCTTTCCATTTCGCACACGACGATCCAGGACTTTCTCGACTGAGAATTCTTCTTCACCCTCAGGCTCGCCTTCCTTCTTCCTCTCAGCCATACTTAATTCTAATTAACAAAAATTAAACTAAATAAACATTTTGTATAATGATAACTTTTTGCAGGTTCGGCCAAGTCGTTGAAACGGCAGATTTAAACATACACACACAAACACAACCGCGGGAATCTAGGAAAAAAAACAAATTAAATGTCCAAGTTGGCATGAAATTTTCAAAAATAAAAATACCAGTTTCTCTCACACTTTCATGGTGATCCTGTATGAAATGTTGATCTTGTCTGAAATAACATGTGCATTTTGGAGGAAAAGGCATTTATCAGACACGGCTAACACACAAGACAAAATAACCTATGCGCCCAAAGTTCCTTCAGTAGAACATGTCATTGGTTTTTTCGTGAAAATAAACTAAATTTAAAGCTATTACTAGATAGGTTATATTTTTGAGCTTTTCTAGAATCAGTTAAAATGTACACAATCAATTTCAGCATCGTGTCCCGCCATTTTGACTCATGATAAACCAAATTGTCGAGTCGTAGAATTCATTTTGCAACGAACTTTATTTTAGTCGCAACTTAAATTATATTCGGTGCATTACAGCACAACACTCGAAAGTAAAAACTTGTTGTTTCCTAAAAATACATACCTTTGTTACAAACGAAAGAATCACAAATTTAGTAAAAATAAAAACCGGCGTCGGTCGGTCGGCGTACCACAGTCCACAGATAATGTGACAGATAATCACAATATTCATTCACAATTCCAAATCTCTCGTACTCTATGCACAATTCACAACCATGGAAGTACTATTACAAACTTCCATGTTCACAACACAACACAATCAAAACCAGACGATAGTGATGGTATCTAACTTTTTTTATCACACAGCCAGAATATTTCTGCACACAGTAATGCTGGACTCACATAAGTCACACATTCGGAATCCCTCGTCGAATAAAGTTCCTGTCACAGTTCCGCCTCGGAACTGTGACAGAGTACTTTTACTTGATTCAATTATTTTTCCGCTAGTGGCAGGAGTGGCAGTCCGCGAAATTATATTTTTTTTTGGGTTTTTTGCAATTTACAGGTCCGTGTCAGGTTGGATCTGTTAAAGAAGTTGTATGCTGGATACATTCTAGTCTATTGTAACTTTGGTTGCTAGGTAACTTTGATATAAAACATGTGTGTCACTCTGTAAAAGGTGAAAATAAAAGTCAACCATATATTAGCGAGTTTTACTAAACTAGCTCTGTTTACAATATATTAATACTAACAGGTTATGGGCCCAGGCCGTACCTCGTTAATGCTAAATTTGTAGGGCAGTTATATATAGTAAATTCAACTAGGTATAAAGATGGAAAGTTCGACGAGTGTGATCGAAAAGCTCACAGGCCGAAATAATTATGGCAGTTGGGCCTTCAGCATCGAAATGTTATTAATAGATGCGGGGCTCTGGGACTGTGTGAGCGAAAATTTCATTACTACCAAACCTGAAGACCGAAAACGCGACGAAAGGGCAAGGGCAAAGATTTGCCTGTCAATCGCAGAACAGTGCATCACCATTGTCAAGAATGCCAAAACCTCATGGCAAGCATGGAATGCTCTCAAAAAGGCGTATGCTGACTGTGGTCTAATTAGAAGATTAGGTCTGCTGCGGAAGCTATTTTCTTTGAAACTGGATAATTTCCTAAATATGGATGCCTACGTCAATGAAGTGCAAGCTACGCATCAAGCCCTGGAGGCAATCCAAGCTGCATTGAATGATGAATTAATCGCGGTTATTCTCTTGGCTGGTTTGACGGATTCTTACAACCCTTTGGTGATGGCCATGGAACATTCTGTCAAGGAATTATCATCGGAGAACGTAATAGCGGCTCTTCTGTGTGAAAGTCACCGACAGCAAGTGAATGATGATAAGGACGATACGGTGTTAGCTAATGTTGCAGGTGGTAGTGGCAGCGGTAGCGCTGGTAAGAAAATAGTTTGCCATTTTTGTGAAAAGAAGGGTCACTTTAAATGGCAATGTAAGCTCTTCAAAGCCAAACAAGTTAAGACTGAGAGCAATTTAGCGGCTGTAAGCAGTATTAATGATGATGATTCTACTGATTTTGTTACTTTACTTGCCGCTAATGGGAATAATTGCTGGGTGGTAGACAGTGGCGCAATATCACACATGACATCAAATAAGTATATTTTAACGCCTATAGCAAGCAGTTCGAAAGCTGTTACTTGCGCGAATAATGACAAAATAGTATCGACCTCGCAAGGTACTGTGAAGTTGGACGTACATCACAAGGGACGTCCATTAGGACTGACAATGAATAATGTGTTGTTGATTCCAGAACTAGTCACCAACTTGATGTCTGTTGGCAAGTGCACTGATATTGGCAAGGTTGTAGTCTTTGACAAAAATCGTTGCAGAGTTTTCGATGGCAATGTATCTGTGGATGGGAACATACTGTTTACAGCGCCACGCAAGCAAAACGGACTCTATGTTTTAGGTTCGGGGAATAACAAGGCGACGGTTCTCTTAGGAGAAAGTCAGGATGACTTTGAGTTGTGGCATAGGAGATTGGGCCACTTATCTCAATCTGAAATGTGCAAACTTAAGGACATCGTCAAGGGCCTTAGTTATAGCCTTAGGAACTGCAAGAACCCCTGCGTACCATGCAGTCAATGCAAGCAATGCGTGAAGAAATTTCCAAAAAGGAAATTCAATAGAGCTTCACAGATTTTGGAGCTGGTCCATAGTGACGTTGCGGATCCCATTGAGGTGGAGTCATTAAGCGGCAAAAGATACATACTGCTATTCGTGGACGACTACAGCAGGAAAGGTTATGGCTATTTGCTGAAATGCAAATCAGAAATTTCGTGAGTTTCAGGCATTAGTTGAAAACCAAACGGGCCAAAAGATTAAAAAGTTAAGGAGCGACAATGGTGGCGAGTACACCAGTAAGGAATTCCAGGATCACCTTAAAAATCGTGGAATTCAACATCAGAGAACTGTAGCGCACACTCCACAGCAAAATAGAGTTGCGGAGAGAACCATCCGGACAATCGTCGAAAAGGCGAGGTGCATGCTAGCAGAAAGCAATCTCAATAAGAGATATTGGGGTGAAGCAGTTCTAACAGCAATATATCTGAAAAACCGCTCGCCCACTATGGCTATTTCGCGACAGGTCCCTGAACAGGTGTGGACCGGAAAAGCGGTGGACCTTTCGCACTTAAAAGTGTTTGGTTCAAAGGCGCAGGTCCTTATTAAGGATGGAAGCCTCAAAAAGTTTGATCCCAAGACACGAGAACTTATATTTCTTGGCTATAGTGAGGAACAAAAGGGGTTTAAGTTTGCTGATGTTAAGAATAATCCAAGGCGGATTATTGTTGCTCGGGATGCCGTGTTTGATGAGAGGTTGCCAAATCAGTCTAAGGACAATGTGGATTTTCTCGGACCTCCAAATAAATCGCCAACTAAGATGCCGGTGGTGGATGTTCCTGAAGAGTTTTTCGTAGTCCCCATTACAGGAGGGACTACCGGGGCTATGGAAACCGAGGAGGAAGTTTCAAGCCAGAGCGTACCAGCTCCAGCAACCGGGTCCACCACACCCGAAAACCTTGTAGTCGAATCTGAGGAGTTCCATGATTCAATGGATTCCATCTCGGATTGTGACATAAGCGAAGAAAGAGAAGCTGAACCAGCTGTAGAGGGGCCTCGATACCCTAAAAGGACCAGAGTTCCAAATAGACAGGAAGATTTTGAATATAATTTTCTCAGCGTGCACGATCCTGTGTCGGTACAGGATGCAATGGACCGCGGAGATAAGGACCTGTGGTTGGATGCGATGAAGCAAGAGTACGACTCACTCATCGAGAACGGAACCTGGGAGCTGGTGGATCGTCCAAGAGCAGCGAACGTGGTCAAATGCAAGTGGCTATTTAAGCTAAAGATTGGCGTTGATGAGACAGTGCAGCGCCACAAAGCAAGACTGGTGGCTAAAGGGTACTCCCAGAAGTGGGGGGAGGACTACTCCGAAACCTTTGCACCAGTGGCTAAACTGTCGTCGGTCCGACTACTGCTGGCGCTATCGGCAGAAATTCAATTTCAATTCAATTCAATTTATCAATAATAATAATATAATAATAAAATAATAATAATATAATTTTTTTTAGAAATTGGATTGACAGTGCATCATATCGATGTCACGACCGCTTTCCTTAATGGTGACCTTGCTGAAGACCTGTACATGGAACAGCCAGAGGCCTTCATCACGAGGGGGAAAGAAGGAAAGGTTTGCAAGCTGAAGAAGGCCATATATGGTCTGAAGCAGGCAGCACGATGTTGGAACGTGAAGGTTCACGCTCACATAATTGAGATCGGGTTCACGAGGTCAAAATATGACCCATGCGTATACCTGAAGAATGTAAAAAGCAAATTTCTCGCAATTGCCTTATACGTAGACGATTTCTACATTTTTGGGCATAACATTGACGAGATTCAGGCCGTGAAAGCGAAAATTGGGGACGCCTTCAAAATTAAAGACTTGGGATTGGCAAAGGACTGCCTGGGCATGGAGCTCACGCAAAGGAAGGGAGAAGTGGAGCTCAACCAAAGAAACTTCATAAAGAAGGTCCTTCGAAAGTATAAAATGGAATATTGCAAAGTTGTCGCGACTCCCACAGAGACTAATCTCAGATTGAAGAAAGGCGATCCGACTGGAGATATGAGCTACCAGGAGATTGTGGGTTCACTAATGTTCCTGTCCTGTGGCACGCGACCTGACATCACATTCATAGTGAGCTACCTGAGTCAGTTTAATTCTTGTTGGAATTCGACTCACATGGCAGCACTCAAGTGAGTGCTGAGGTACTTAAAGGGTACAGTAGATCACAAATTAGTCTACAAGAAGACTGGCAATCCTCTGGTTGCATATGCTGATGCGGACTGGGGTGCCAACGCTGATGGACATTCGTTCACAGGGTATATGCTTGCCCTTGGCGGTGCTGCGATTTCCTGGCAGACCCGCAAGCAACGTTGCGTCGCACTCAGTACGGCTGAAGCAGAGTATGTCGCTATTTGTGAAGCAGCGAAAGAGATAGTTTGTGCCAAAGGTCTCTACCATGAACTGACAGGTCAGAATAATACAATTGATCTGTTCAGCGACAGCCAAAGCGCTATAAAATTAGTGTACGTGCCAACAGTCGGTAGGAGGTCTAAGCACATAAATATTAGATATCATTATGTGAGGGAATTGGCCAAGGCAAATGAAATTTGTATCAAATATTGTAAGACTGATGAGATGCCCGCCGATCCTCACAAAGGGACTTCCTAGAGTTAAGCAGGACTACTTTAAAAAATGTATAGGCATACAGTGGGGGTGTTAAAGAAGTTGTATGCTGGATACATTCTAGTCTATTGTAACTTTGGTTGCTAGGTAACTTTGATATAAAACATGTGTGTCACTCTGTAAAAGGTGAAAATAAAAGTCAACCATATATTAGCGAGTTTTACTAAACTAGCTCTGTTTACAATATATTAATTCTAACAGGATCTTGGGCAAAATATGATACGCGGCTATCTATTTATCTATCTTCTATCTATATAAATAAAAAGCGAAGTCCTAACTGACTGATTGACTGACTCATCAACGCCCAGCCCAAACCCTTGGAACTAGAAACAATGATATATTACCTTTAGATGCGTTACCCGCGCTCAAAAATGGGAATGTAAATGACAGGTAATTGCCCGGCGTGATATCAGTCACGCACCACGCAGTGTCGCGGCTACACGTCACTGTCACTCGTAATTTCCCGTAATTACTTGGAAAGAAAATGCCTTCCTGTGTATATAGACGATGCACAAATTATACTGCAACTGTGAGAGAAAAGGAAAACGTCTCATTTCATGCGTAAGTACTGTATTTGTTTAATAAAACATAGAATATTTTTTGTTGTGCACCGCCATTTTTCTAGGGGAGTTTGGGGCAACTATGACAATGGTATTTTTAATACAGACTTTTTTGGGTACCTATTTTTTAATATTATGATATTGTTTGATAGAAAATCTTGTCATCTAATCCTTCATGATAGTTACATGGGTTATGAATATTACTTATCGTTTTTCTTTTATTTTAGATTGCCTAAATAAAGACGGACTGATGAGGGAAAAGTGGATAACAATAATTAGGACTCAAAGGAGTGAAGATGATTGGATGCCAAGTAGATATTCTACGGTCTGCTCGGATCATTTTTTGGCAAGTGAACTAAATGAGACGAAATTTAAAACTTGTATAAAACACACACTATGCATATTATAAGTTGGGGCATTACATAACTGATAAAAATGCTGGCTATGCTGCTCCATGCTGGTCCTGCTCCCATATCTCCATACTGGTCTTTATTTGAATATGCCCTGGCGGCTGAGAGTATGTCATGCTCACTCTAATGTCTCGCTGATGGTGGCGCATGTGTTGGACCATATAGCTAAGCCATGCGTCAGGTTCGTGAACGGCGCTGTCAGTGGAGGCTGGTCATAGCTTAGCTGCCACGACTTATTTTAGTTTTAATTTAATTTAAATTTTGAATTGTTTAACTTTTAACTTTCATCGTTCTCACATGTATAATTTCTACATGAATGATGTAACCAATATTTTGTAACCATATTTTGATTTAAAAGGACACCCTTTTAAATCAAAATATGGTGGAGTTTCTTGCCCGTTCTTCTCCATAGAGATCTACGTTTTGGAATGGGCAACTAGCTTTAACTTTCTGACTTACTGACCGACTCTTTGACAATTCAAAAGTGCCTGTAATTGGTTTGGTAATTGAAATAAATGCTTTGAGTTTGAGTTGAGTTTATGATAAGTAGTTTATTAGTTATGAAGGAACGGATGAACATACATACATTTATGTATTATGTACTAACAATTCTAACCGGCTACACGTGCGTACAATATTGTGTTATTTGTGTGCTGTTTTTGCTCACATTATTGATTTTGAAAATAAAAGATTATTCACAAAAACTCTTGTTTTATTATTTTAATTAGGTTCGTACTACAGTTCTGAAATATTAAAATGATACTTATTTTTTTATTTCTTCAAAAAAATATTTTGTCAACACGAGTAAAATCGAGTGTTCACTTTGCCCCAAATTCCTCTTGACTGCTGCGACCCACGCACGCGCGCCAATGAACATGCAGCAGCTAGTGACGTAATTAAATAAGTATATTCATCTCTTTCTTACAACAGGTATCGGCATGCGTCTTTCCTTTTCTTTGCGGCCAGTATGATTGTATATACTGGTATGTTGGTACATCATGCATTAGAGATGGGTCGTCGACGTATTTAGCGTTAACGAAACTAGACCGTTTATTGTTGTTCGTCAACTAGTCGATCAACTAGTTGATTTCGTCGACTAGTTGACATGTTTAACTCTATAGACTGACGGTTTATGAAGACGTTCATCACTAGTGAACGGGCTAGTTAAATCAAGCGTCGAAGGTACGATTTACGAATACCTAGTTAGTTGCTTTGCTTTAAATAAATTTCGCGAATTGTAATAGTGTGCCATCTTATTTTTTTTACGAAATTGTCGATTATATTACACTTTATTACTACCTAATGAATTCACTATTTACAATCTGTGTTGTGATTAGTGTATTAAAGTTTGTGTATTTAGTTTTTAACACTAATCAGATCTCAGATATTTATTAGGTAAGTATTTTTTATTAACCTTGCGCACAATTACGTATAATAGCCATCAAATCAAAACAAAATTATTATTACGCAACTGCAAGTGCAGGTGCACGCCGCGCCGCACGTCGCTATTTCTTTCGCACTCGTTAAATTATCATATTGGCATCCTTCTACCAAAATAAAGCTGATTTCTCGTAACTCGTTATTGTGCTCATTCAAATATGAACGCTCTGTCGTAGTATTTAAAGTTCAAATTAGTTTAAACGACGACTTCAACGAGTCGCCTCGTTGAAGGAAACGAACGGTCGACGAGTTGTATAAGACGACTAAGTTTATGAGTCGTCGACGCGTTGCGCGTTGGTATGAACTATGAGCGTTTCTTGTTTAGCCGTCTACGAAATCAACTAGTCCATCGAAGTATGGTGAACCGTTGAACCGTCGACGCTCCGTCGACGGTTGATTTAACTAGTCCGTTCATTCAACGCCCATCTCTATCATGCATGGCTTACGCTGTTTTTGAAAGCACTGATGTTCGTGTATGACGCGTCTATCTATAATACGTCATTGCCTAGAAAGCTGAAATTTTGCACAGAGGTTCCTTTTACAATGTAGACAAGTAATAAGGAAGGATTTTTGGAAATTCCATTCCTAAGGGCGTCAAATGGGGGATGAAAGTTTGTATGAAAAATTTTATTCCATAAGGATGATGCGCCAGGGTAGCAAGTGAAATTCAAAATTTCTTACGTTTATTGCAATTTGTAGGTCAGTGTGAGCTTGTATGTTGATTAAAATATGATTCGCGGCCGTAGCTAATATGGTTTTACAGAATTATAATAATTAGAATCAGTAATACAACTCCATAAGTTAGCATTTACCTCAAATCTAGCGATTTAATGAAATCATGAGGTTTGAGGTAAATGCTAACTTATGGAACGGCCGCGAATCATATTTTAATCAACATACAAGCTCACACTGACCTACAAATTGCAAAAAACGTAAGAAATTTTGAATTTCGCGGGCTGCCCTGTCACTTTCGCCTTGGATGATGCGCAGTGGTAGCCCGCGAAATTCAATTTTTTTTTAATAATAATAAAAATCATAAATACATCTCTCTAAGTTAGATTTCGTTCGTTTGACGAATCTGCACGAAATCTAACTTAGAGAGATGTATTGATGATTTTTATGGTTAAATTATATAAATACATATGTTTTTGTTGAAACAAATAAAACCGGTAACACGAATAGGTATTTAATTACACAAGAGACAGCTCAAAAGATATTCAAAAGGTTGCTAACAACATAAATAAAAAATGTGACATGAGGACCATGAGGTTACACAAATAAAGGTTGTATCCTCTTTGCTCCAACACTCCTCCTTAATCTCATGTCCATTCACATGTCATACAGTACCATACACGTTTATCAAACACACACACCCATACCTCTCACATACCACTCAAACTTCACTTTAGGAAGTGGTTTTGTTAAACCATCTGCAACCATGCATGCAGTCTCCTTATATTTCAGTATCAAATCATTATTTACAATTGCCTCACGCACAAAGTGATACCTAACATCTACATGCTTAGTACGTTGGTGATGTACTGGGTTCTTAGTAGAGATGGGCGTTGAATGAACGGACTAGTTAAATCAACCGTCGACGAAGCGTCGACGGTTCAACGGTTCACCATACTTCGATGGACTAGTTGATTTCGTAGACGGCTAAACAAGAAACGCTCATAGTTCATACCAACGCGCAACGCGTCGACGACTCATAAACTTAGTCGTCTTATACAACTCGTCGACCGTTCGTTTCCTTCAACGAGGCGACTCGTTGAAGTCGTCGTTTAAACTAATTTGAACTTTAAATACTACGACAGAGCGTTCATATTTGAATGAGCACAATAACGAGTTACGAGAAATCAGCTTTATTTTGGTAGAAGGATGCCAATATGATAATTTTACGAGTGCGAAAGAAATAGCGACGTGCGGCGCGGCGTGCACCTGCACTTGTAGTTGCGTAATTTTGTTTTGATTTGATGGCTATTATACGTAATTGTGCGCAAGGTTAATAAAAAATACTTACCTAATAAATATCTGAGATCTGATTAGTGTTAAAAACTAAATACACAAACTTTAATACACTAATCACAACACAGATTGTAAATAGTGAATTCATTAGGTAGTAATAAAGTGTAATATAATCGACAATTTCGTAAAAAAAATAAGATGGCACACTTTTACAATTCGCGAAATTTATTTAAAGCAAAGCAACTAACTAGGTATTCGTAAATCGTACCTTCGACGCTTGATTTAACTAGCCCGTTCACTAGTCGCGATGAACGTCTTCTATAAACCGTCAGTCTATAGAGTTAAACATGTCAACTAGTCGACGAAATCAACTAGTTGATCGACTAGTTGACGAACAACAATAAACGGTCTAGTTTCGTTAACGCTAAATACGTCGACGACCCATCTCTAGTTCTTAGCTATAGCGATGGCAGACTGACTATCAGAGTAGATGGTCATGGCTTCATTCAATTTGTAGTCCTGTCCATCAGTTACTTCGGCTATAAACCTTCTCAGGAATATTGCTTCTCTTGCAGCTTCTGATAGCGATACATAGTCTGCCTCTGCTCTGCTTAGAGCTATAGTTCTTTGTTTCTTGCTCTCCCAGCTGATCGCGCCACCTTGCAGTACAAAGACCAAACCAGAGTATGATCTCCTATGAAACTCTCCAGCAGCGTGATCTGCATCAGCATATCCTTCAATAGGTCCATTTTATATGTATGTTGCCAGAATATAAAATGACGTTTTATTTCTTGACATTTTGTCAGGCGATTATTTTGTAATAATAATGTGAGTTAATTAAAAATTAACTGTATTTTTAATTTTTACCTAAAAACACACTAATATATGTGTTACCAAGATATATATATTTTTTTATTAAAAAAAGTATCGACTATGCTAAAGTGAATCGATATTTTTGAGTTAACTCGATTCAGAAATCGCTAATTTATAGTATAGGTAATATATTTATCTGTATGTATGTGTCTATGTATGTCTCAATACGGGAAAGTTGTAAATAATTTTCATTAAAATTTTGACGAAGCTCCTATAATAAAAGCCTAAGATAAATAAAAAGTGACCTAATGATTACAAAGTGAGTTTTGAAAGTGATGGGAAACCGTAAATGGTGTGCCCTATGAAACAAAAAACTATCATTGCGCACGATACCCCAACGCCATTTTGAAGCGAAATTTTGTATGTAAGTGCCAAGTATTTCGCAATATTTTCAATTCTCACCCTTGTAAAGGGGGTGCGTTTGATAATAATCGACAACAGTGAATGTGAAACAAGCCTGACGAGGTGCCAGTATGTGATCAAGTGCATTGACGGATGCCCAGAGTCGGTGGTTGCATCGAGGTGGGTTGCGCCGCCGTTTATCTGGAGCTCGCATTAATTAAATTAATAGTGGTATATTGAACTGACAAATTGTTAGCTGACGAAGTGTACAGTAGGCAGTAAAGTGTGCATTATTTCTGTGGGTTTTGAACGTAGTGGTGAGTGCGGAGTAGTGTATTTCGGCGTGGCGAGCGTTATCGGTGGCGTTTCCGACTGTTGCAGATAGCGGGTGGCGCGGAGGATGGCTCGGCCCGACAGGAGTGCTCTCAATAACTGACGGACGCTGCCGGCTTCCAGCTGGCGCAAGCAGTAGGTTCAATGCCTTGTGTTTTCATCAATTTGTACACTAGACAATACATATATTATACATACTTTGACATTGATTTTTCCATGTCATTTGAGCACTAAATGGGACGATTACCCACTAGAGCATGGTCATGTGAATACATTACTATACTCTCCCAGAGATATCATCTGTTTAAAGTTTTCCCAATAATGTGATCCCTGACATCTGCACTATGATATAAGTTTTCAGTTTCACCAATCTATTTCTACTTTCCAAATAATATCTTGTTTGTTGTTGAGTAACAACAGAGAGGAATAATGTTGAAATAGGTAGTTTAATTTAGCTGTGGATCACATAAACCTAAATATTTACATAACATATCACACCCTTGAAAGATATCATGAACAAAATTGTTTATGCACAAATGTCCCTGTAAACAAGGGCTAAAGTAATAACACTCAAATATTTGATCAGATGTAACTATTTGTTGTATTGATTAAATTTTATTAATGGTAAAAGTAATATTAGATTATAAAGAAGACTTTCAGATAAAGAAAGCAACTGTGTTACTCAGATTTTGAATTAATCATGTTTAGTGACTTTCACATAATTTCTCAGTCACAAAAACTATTTTTTATCATGCAGTGTATTGGAACCATAAGTTCATCAAACTTGAGATTTGAAGGAAAATTTGGATCAGTAGATATTATATTATAGGTTATGTCACTTACTTGTAAGAATAGTATCTTAATGTCAAACAGGAGTGCCTGCTGTGCACATTTACCATTCTTTGTCGCAAGCCTTTTTTCACAGAGTAGATGCAAGGGACCTTCCTTCTTATTCATGACAATAATATCTATGTATAAAAGGGATATTGTTAGCTTTCAGCCATAATATAAGTTTTTAAACTGTCATGGTCTGCCATAATGTCTCTAAAACTGTTCAATATTGAATGACAAAAGAATCTAAAATATATTCTTTACAAAACTACTAAATCAATTATGTTTGGGTTGAAAATGTGTTGAAGTTCATGATGTAAACAAAACCGCTTACCTTCACTAGTTATTATAGCATTTCTATCATCTAAATAGACTGAAATATATTGAATGCTTTCTCATCAAATGTACCTCCTGTACTATTGTTGCTAAGGAGTCAATTTGTTTCTTTGGAAATGACAATTCTAAATCTTTCTAAATCTCACCACAAGTATCTAATGATAGAAATATGTTCCAGATAAAAATGCCACGACCTGGCAGTCTGAAAGACCCAGACATTGCTGAGTTGTTCAGCAGACATGATCCGGAGAAGATCTTTGAGGACCTTCGTGAGATCGGTCATGGGTCTTTCGGAGCGGTCTACTATGCTCGCTGCAATCTCTCCAAAGAGATTGTGGCGATTAAGAAAATGTCATATGTTGGGAAACAAAGTGAGGAGAAATGGCAGGATATCTTGAAAGAAATTAAGTAAGTAACTTGTTTTGTGTCAACAGAGGTTTTGCTAGTCATAAATGTTTCGTGAACCTGCTTCACATAGGCCTTCTATGTTAGAAGGTTTGGTTTCCGCACTTAGTCCTTCAGGTGGACCATTGTGCGGTTGCCACGCACAATCTAGATCTTCACACAATTAGAGCCCACCTACCTCTGGAAGTTGATCATGTCTCCTGGTTTGTTCAGAACATCTGTAAAAGATCTGGGTGCCCTGAGGGTTTCTGTTCTAATCTGGGTAACACCGGTGCATTCAAAGAGCACATGCGCCACATAGGCCTTAGTTCAACCACTCTTTGTTGTGTCAATGGTACATATTAATTAATCACTCCATAGTATAAAACAAAGTCGCTTCCCACTGTCTGTCTGTGATTGATTCAAGAGGAAGATTTATATGTATAACTAGCTGCGCCCCGCGGTTTCACCCACGTAGACCGGTATAAAAAGTAGCTTATGTGTTAATCCAAGGTATAAGCTATCTACATACCAAATTTCATCCAAATCGGTCCAGCCGTTTGAGCGTGAAGAAGTAACAAACACACACAAACTTTCGCCTTTATAATATTAGTGTGATATGTATAATAAACGCGGGCGAAGCCGCGGGCAAAAGCTAGTATAATATGTAATCATCAGACACCCTTGCTAACAAAATGCTTAAAAGAATGGATCTGTCTTTTGTCTTCCACATTGAGCAAAATGACAGAATTGATATGAATTTATTTATTTCATAATAACATCTGTTGGCTTGTGACAGTAAGCCATATCAGCTTTTTTACAATCTGGTACAAAATGTGATAAGAGTCAAATCACAGAAGTCAAGGAAAGTAGGTGACATTCTTGATTTTGTGTAAATAACATTCAATAGATTCAATATGAATCCATGTAACATTCATTCAATTCAATCATGTAAAATACAGGCTTCTGGTAAAAAATGAGGAAAATTATTTATTTAGTGAACATTAATCTAATTATAGATTTTTACATTTTATTTTACCACTTAATTGAAATTTGTAAAAATTTGCACATCGCTAAGTACCTCAAATTAATAGTTAGGGATAATATGTGAATCTTTGTTTATTTAGATACCTAACCATGTCATTAAAAAACATTTTTTTTCATCATAAACACTATTATTGCTTGCCTATCCAGATAATCCTATTAGAAAAACTTAATAGTGCAGAACCTGGGAGTAGCTTGTAGAACCCAAAACAACATAAAATCACTCATGTATTTCAGGCAGGGATGACCACAATTCAAGTGCCATGTAATAGGCAAGCCAATTTGCCAACTAGGGACAAATCTTGATTCAGAGCTGTCAATTGGAAAACTCAGTAATGCATTGACCTGGGATTCCAGGGAATCAATCCCAGGAGCCCTGCTCAGCAGTTGTGCAACCATTTCACCAATAAAGCAGTACTAACAAATAACTTTCTGTTTTTAGATTCCTGAAACAGCTGGAACATCCGAACACCATAGAGTATAAGGGATGCTATAAACGAGAACACACAGCATGGCTCGTTATGGAGTATTGTGTTGGGTCCGCATCAGACATCATAGAGGTAGTGTGTATTTTTTGTGCATACAAATATTGTTTGTTACTATAAAATTAACTATATTGTTTTCATAAGCAGTCAAAAGATCTAGCTATCATTCTGAATTTGAACTAGCTTCTGCCCGGGACTTCGTACGCGTGAAATTTCTTGTCCCGCTGACCCACCCCTTTAGCGTTCTTTCTGACTTTTTTTCATTTTGCTCGGCTCCTAAGGATCGTAGCGCGATGTTATATAGCCTTCCTCGATAAATGGGCTATCTAACACTAAAATATTTTTTCAATTCAAACAAGTATTTCCGGTAGTTTTTCAAGTATTTTATTAGCGTGTTCAACCAAACAAACAAACTTTTCAGTTTTATAATATTAGTATAGATCACGATATAGACAGATAGTCTAAATACATTATAAAGCCTAAAATAAATAATATAAGACCGCGCCGCACGCACACCAGTCAGTGGCGATATGGTTGTGGTATTTCTACTGCCAATATAAGTATACATATAGCCATAGGTTACGCGCCTCTCCTGCGCCCCTTCCCAGTTCTGTATTAAGCCTTCTGCTTATCATAGTCCTCTATTGGACACAAGCTTCTTCCTTAAGGCAAGCAAATATATTAATATGTAGGCAATTGGTACTCAAGCAAGAACCTGAATGAAGTACTAGGTTAATTGGTTCAGTCATTCATTACAATTTATCATTCCAATAAAATTGTACCAGGAAAATGGTGGCTACATAATGAAATTGTGTACTCATAGGCTCCATGTGACTTTAGAATTGAAGGTATTGTTATAATGCTTTGTTATTGACATAGAGCTTCAATTATTTCAGTTTAGGGTTGATAAAGCTCTACTTATTATTACTAATCTTGTAAATTACATAATTATGTGACAAAAATACTGGAAAATATATAATATTATCGCTTCATGCATGTCTAAAATTACGTTCTTACAAGTACCTAATCTATTGCCATACAGGCTGTTCCGTTCCGTACCAGCTAGTATGTCATTATCATCCTACCCTTGATCCTTGTTACCTGGGGTTGGCACAACACATTTTCTTCTTCCATTCAACATTATGGAATGATATGAAAGAGAAGGGAGTGAATGATATCTTTCATATCCATCCATCAACTTTTGCTTGGTATTGCAAAAGTGCTTTCAAAATCAGTTTAAACTAGATAGACTGACTTTTCCACTTACCAAAAAGGAGCATAATTAAACACATTGAATAATCATACTATAATAGATTATGTTTCTGATTATGAATCCGTGTGGTCCCGGATTAAGAATATGGCCACTCCATCTCATCCCGTGGGTGTCGTAGAAGGCGACTAAGGGAACTGGAGACCTAGTGCATACTACTGAAGCACCTTGGGTCACCCGCACGGTGGCGGGTAAACCACCAACAAAAGCATTCCCAAGGAGGGTTGGTGTCAGGCAGGCGGCCGGCTGTAAAACTTTGCCAAAACCATAAAGCAACATGAGTGGAAATGAAAAGATGCGCGATAGGGCTAGGGCGTACCCCACAGGCGACGCGCAGGGGCAGCACCCGGCTTCTGTGGGAAATGGACAAGGGTTGTCGCACCAAAACGGGCGGGTGCGACGTAAGACGCAAGCTCGAAGTGTGAGAGAAGTTAGATTGAGGTGTGCGAGCTGGAATGTAGGTACGATGACTGGAAGAGGAAGGGAATTAGCAGATGTTTTAAAAAGACGACGACTGAACATAGCGTGTCTGCAAGAGACGAAGTGGAAAGGTGCGAAAGCTAGAGAGATAGGAGAAGGATACAAGTTTTATTACTGTGGAAGCGATGGCAAGCGAAATGGTGTTGGTATAGTGTTGGATAGTCAGTTGAAAGAATGTGTGGTGGATGTAAAAAGAGTGAGTGATAGAGTGATATCTGTTAAAGTAATTGTGGAGAGTTTGGTGATTAATGTAGTAAGTGTCTATACACCCCAGTCAGGGTGTGAGGATAGTGTAAAAGAGAAGTTTTGGAAGGATTTCGATCGTGTGATGATGGATGTGCAAGATAGTGAAGAAGTGTATGTGGGGGGTGATTTTAACGGACATGTAGGAAGACAGAAGGATGGGTATGAGAGAGTGCATGGCGGTTGGGGATACGGAGACCGTAACACTGACGGCGAGACACTGCTTCAAGCTGCCTTGGCCTTCGACCTGGCAATAACAAATACGTGGTTCGAAAAACAAAATGAGCACCTTATAACTTATAAAAGTGGCCGCCACGCGACACAAATTGACTACTTCCTGGTAAGACGGAACGGCCTTAAAAGTGTCAAAAACTGTAAAGTGCTTCCAGGTGAAGACTAAGGTCCGTATTACAGAAAGAAACTCAAGCACTGATCTTTGTTTAAATCTAGTTTTCAACCAATCAAATGGCTTGAATCTAGTTTTAAGTAATGCTTGAGTATTGAGTGACGTTCTGTAATACGGACCTTAGTCTCACAATATAGACTCTTAATAATGGAGGTAAAAGTCAGTGTCTCGTCCAGTAGGAACAAGGAACGGAACCAGATGGCGAATGATAGAAAAAGAGGAATGTGCCAGTATGTTTAAGAGTCAAGTGGTAGATAAAATGATTGAAATGAAGGATATGGAAGGAAAATCTGTGAATGAATGTTGGAAAGAGATGGCGGATTGTATAAGGAGAGTAGCAAAAGATGTGTTTGGAGAATCGAAAGGGAAAGGTATGATAGAAAAGGATACATGGTGGTGGAATGAAGACGTGCAAAAGATGCTCAAAGAAAAAAAAACTGCGTTCAAAGAATGGCAGGGTGTAGAAAATGGGAATGATAGTTTGAAAGATGATAAGAAGAACATTTATAAAGAGTGGAAAAGAAAGGCAAAAAAGGCGGTAGCAGTTTCCAGGGCTAAGGCGCAGGAGAAGTTGTATGACTCACTGGACAGCCCTAGAGGCCAGGAGCTCTACCGCATTACAAAAGCAAGAGAAAGGAGAACGAGAGATATTATTCACATTAAATGTATGAAAGACGACGTCGGTAAGGTTCTGTCAAAAGATGAGGAAATAAAAGAACGATGGAAGACTTATTTTGAAAAACTAATGAACGAAGAGAATGAATGGAATGGTCTGCTCAAAGAGGTACAAGTAAATATGGGTTTGGTGAGGGAAATTAGCATGGATGAAGTCAGAAAGGCAGTTCAAAGTATGAAAAATGGAAAGGCTCTGGGCCCAGATGATATACCAGCAGAAGTATGGAAGTGCTTAAAAGAAGATGGATGTATGTGGCTGACTTTATTCTTCAATAAGTTGTTGCATGAAGGAGGGATTCCACAAGAATGGTGCAATAGTTCGCTAGTGCCCATTTACAAGAACAAAGGTGATGTACAGGACTGCAACAACTATCGAGGAATAAAGCTCATGTCACATAGTATGAAGGTATGGGAGAAAGTAATAGAGAAAAGACTGCGAGAGGAGAGTGAAATTACCCCGAACCAGTTTGGGTTTATGCCAGGTCGAGGAACAATGGACGCCACTTTTGCACTCCGCCAATTGTGCGAGAAGTACAGACGTGCACACAAGAACTTGCACATGGTGTTCATTGATCTGGAGAAAGCGTATGATAGGGTACCTCGGGATGTGTTGTGGTGGGCCCTGAAAGAGAAAGGTTTGCCCGGGAAGTACGTAGAGTTAATTCGTGCTATGTACAGTCAATCTCGTACCTACGTCCGGTCGGCTGCTGGCAATACCGACGAGTTCAATGTGGCTGTTGGCTTGCACCAAGGGTCTGCTTTAAGTCCTTACCTCTTTCTGTTGATTATGGATGCTCTGACGTCGAATCTACAGGAGGAGGCACCCTGGTGCATGCTGTTTGCCGATGACATTGTTCTTGTCGGTGAAGATGTACCTGAGATTCGGAGCAGATTGGAGAAATGGCAACAGAAGCTGGAGAATGTTGGCTTGAAAATCAGCAGAACCAAAACCGAATACATGTTCTGCGATTTCGGCGGTATCTCCAGTGCTGGAGCCATAGCGCTTGATGGCGCGCTTCTCCCAGTCTGCTCCGACTTTCGGTATCTCGGTTCACTCTTCCAAAGCGATGGCGAAGTAGATCGGACGGTTAAGCACAGAATTAACACTGGATGGATGAAATGGCGGCAGGTCACGGGAACAATCTGCGACTCCCGCATTCCCCTTAAACTTAAGGGGAAGATATATAAAACAATGGTTAGACCTGCTGTCTTGTATGGATCAGAATGTTGGGCCACAAAAGGGATGAATGAAAAGCAACTGCATGCAACTGAGATGAGAATGCTAAGAGGAATGTGTGGTGTTACACGAATGGATAGAATAAGAAATGAGTACATAAGAGGAAGTTTGAAAGTGGCACCGGTGACTGAAAAGTTGTGCGGAAATCGGTTGTCATGGTATGGGCATGTGATGCGGAGGAATGAGGAAAATGTGGTGAGGAAAGTTTTGAGTATGAATGTCGATGGCTATAAGAGTAGGGGAAGACCAAAGAAACGATGGATGGACTGTGTGAAAGATGACATGGCTAGAAAGGGTGTGACTACCGAGATGACGACTAATAGAGAAGTATGGAAAAAAAGGACATGTTGCGCCGACCCCAAATAAATTGGGATAAGGGCAGGAGAATGATGAAATGAATAGATTATGTTTCTGTTACGTTGATATTATTCAACTATAATTTCATCTATACCAATATTATAAAGAGGAAAGATTTTTTTGTTTGTTTGTTTGTACCAAATAGACTCCAAAACTACTGGACCGATTTTAAGCATTTTTTCACTAATAGAAAGCTAAATTATCGGGAAGTAACATAGGCTATAATTTTTTTTCAAAAAATTTAGAAATCCTTAAGAAAATTGCAATAATGTAACCCAAAGTAGCAAAATTTTGCCTATCAAATTCATTATTTGGCGTGGAGGTATAAGGGGTGGTGAGGGGTGAGGGGGAGGGGAAGGGTTGATGAGGGGGAGAGGGAGGGGACGGGGTGGTGAGGGAGGGAGGGGAAGTGGAAGTGGTGAAGGGGGTGTGAGAGTGGGTGAGAGGGGCAGGGAGAGGTTAGCGGGAAGGGGATACAGTGAACGAACGTGCTAATCTCTGGAACTAACAGACTTTGAATATTTTTTGACACGACTTGACAAGCTTGAACTGCTTAGGTACCGACGTTACAAGGTTCGACAATGCAAAAAAAAAACAAAATCGGAAAGTAATTTTTATCAGAATATCCCTGAATGTTCATAAAAGTTGATGACGGTTGAGGGACTCGTGGCTAAGTTAATAACAGCCGCACGGGTCGATCGATTAGGTTAAGCTACCCTTGCCGTGGTTGGTTCGTGGATGGGTGACCATCTTTACATATCGAGATCCTGTGCCTCGGAAAGCAAGTTAAGCCCCGGCTGTCATTCGTGGATCTTTGACAGTCGTTACGGGTCTTCAGAAGCCTGAAAGTCTGACAACCTGTCTTATCAAGGGGTATCGTATTACCCAGTTTCTGGGTTGTGGAGGTCAGATAGGCAGTCGCTCCATGTAAAATACTTTTATTCAGCTCCTTCCGGTTAGACTGGAAGCCGACCCCAACATAGTTGGGAAAAGGCTAGGCAGATAAAGTTCATAAAAGATACGAGATATAAAAAGATTAAAAAATACGTGAATGAGATATTGAAGTCATCTTAGTATAATGGTCGACCACATCCGCCGCCAATCTTAAATCCAGGAATATTGTTGTCATAGAATTTCTAAGAATAATAATAACACTTGGTGGAATTCCATTTCCAATATTTCACTTATACCAATTACCCTGCCATTCCTGCCAATAAGGAAAAATATTGCATTATCGTGACAAGAGTACATACCTACTTGTATTTCTTCACTTGTCCTTGACCTGGCATAATTTAAAAATGTATTCATACCTTCATTACTTAAAATACTAGCTTCTGCGCGCGACTTAAAGCGCAGGCCACACCGCCAGCTAGCGGGCGGGCGGGCTAGGCGGGCGAACATCGTTTCACCTCTTATTACATACTTCGGTCAGCTCGCGGTGTGAACCGAAGTATGTAATAAGAGGTGCTTTATCCGCGTGAAATTGTTATCCTATGACACTCGGGGAAATACTGTAGCTTCCTATTAGTGAAAATTTCGGAATCAGATCAGCAGTTCCGAAGATCAGAAGTTCTGATTTTGATTTGTATAAGTCGTTTTTCCCAACTATGTTGGGGTCGGCTTCCAGTCTAACCGGATGCAGCTGAATACCAGTATTTTACATAGAGCGTCTGCCTGTCTGACCTCCACAACCCAGTTACTGGGCAACAGTGGTTTTTAGTACGAGACTAAAAATCACTTCTTATACAAATTCAGATGAGTCAGTCAGGCGGGAAAAGTCGTTACGGGTCATCAGAAGCCTGAAAGTCTGACAGCCAGTCTTACCAAGGGGTATTGTATTACCCAGTAACTGGGTTGTGGAGGTCAGATAGGCAGTCGTTCCATGTAACATACTGGTATTCAGCTGCATCCGGTTAGACTGAAAGCGGACCCCAACATAGTTGAGAAAAGACTAGATGATGATGAGTCAGTCAGGCGGGGGACTCTTGTCTTAATTATATTTCATTGATGAAATGTTTACATTTGAATTAATGACGCGAGACTGAGCTGTGCTCGATCTGTTTCGTCACTGTGACCTCACGAAGCGTCACACACAATGCACAACTTATGCAGCATACAATACAACCTACTTTTTGTAGGTCACCGACAAATTTTCAGGAAATGTGAACCGATTTCGATAGGAGACCAACAGACACTTTTTTTTATAAGTGTCTGTGGTCTCCCTGTTTGTTGCAAATATTTTTTAATAACGTTGCACACTCAATGTTCTTGGAATCCCGATGACTAACTAAATACATGTGAACAAGTTACATCCGAAAATTGTTATTCTAATGCTCTTGTTGTATGCGCCGTTAGTTATCTTTGATTTCCCAGAAGGAATGTAAATCAACTTAGGTAACGCGCTGACAATCCGCATTGAGTCACCTATATTTATCTTTACTTACGAGTATCATTTAAGTACATAATTAGTAGCATATTTGGATGATTTTTTATGATACTTTGATAAGACGTATGGTTATGAATTCATGATATTTTGATAATAATTCTATGCAAATTATGATATTCTTTTCATTTAAAAAATGTCATCTAAGTAATCCTAGTTTTGCCGTATTATCCCGAACTTTGCAGTCCTTCTTTTCTCTACTTTAGTTTTTTACGTTTTCCCCCGTAATTATTAACCTTCTGGTATCGACATTAAATAATGGAATCAAATTACAATGAAGTTGTCATGTTTCGAGGCTTAGCATGTCGTACCTACTTAATTGTCCTTAGGTCTTTCTTCGTTGTTTTCCTTGTGAAAACTCCCATTTTCCTCAGATTGTCCTATTATTTTCATCACGACACATAGCCGGTACTACACAAGTATAATAAACAAACAAATACTAGATTATACAACGAAGGTACAAGGTAGTAGAATACCTGCTTATTATGTATCGTTGGATTCCACAAAATGTCAAGTGATGTCGGGTCCCGTCACTAGTGGTTTAATGAATGCACGCCGCATGCCAACGCGTTCTACATGCTAATTAAATAAAATATCACATAATGTCATATTATTTCCTGTTTTTGTGTTACATAATACAATCTGACTTCCGACATCGTGGTTCGTGCTTCCCTTGACTCTCATTGCTTTCGTTTTGCTAGTCAATGTTTGTAGTTGTTAGTAATTAACATAACATAACATAACATTACGACAGTAATCCCCGAAGGGTTCGGCAGAGGTGTACACCCACATTTCGCCAGTTATGTTTAAGTCCCATGTAATAGGGGGCGAACCTATTGCCATCATCCGGGAACAAATCTACGGGCTGCTACTGAGAAATTCCGGATAGGAAAACCCAATAACACTTTTCCCGACCCGGTAATCGAAACCAGGAACTCGTGCTCAGTAGTAGTGCTTGATAGTAATTGTCGAAGGTCCTTATTATTATTGCTGAGAATATAACGAGCACATTATGTAAAACCAAGTCATTGTTGCAATAAATCTCAATTCATTGGTCAACATTGAATTAGTGCAATTGTCACACAACTTCTGAAAAGAATTCAATGTCGCCGCCTAAGGTTTAATGTACAGTGGGCTGCATCAATTGGGTACCCCAGTTGTATTAAAATTTTAATACTACACTGTACATAGTACTACACTGTATATGGTCCATTTCATTCCGAAAATACGCGTAAATGGAGTCGAGACAAGTCCCGTAACGAGGATTTTTAAACTTTTATGTCTTAGGGCGTCAGGCGTCACGAATTTCATACGTCAACAACACAACAACACCACAACGACGACAACTAAACCTGGAACTATCTTCAAGCCTTGCAAATGTTTGTTCTGGGTCACTAATATATCGTAAAAATATTGGCATCCCATTACACTACATCTTGACTAACCCCATAGTAAAGACTGCATCCTAACTAATATTACAAATGCGAAAGTGAGTTTGTTTGTTAGCTTTCTTTCACGCTAAAACAGCTTATCGGATTTGGTTGAAATTTGGCAAACGGGTAGACCATAACCTGGATTAGGACGTTGGATACTTTTTATAGCGGTAGTACGTTCCCGTGGGATAATTTACGACCTCCACGCGGGCGAAGCCGCGGGCAAAAGCTAGTGTACAATAATTATCAACTAAGTTTCGACATTTTCACAACCCCAGGTACACAAACGGCCCCTACGCGAGGAAGAGATCGCTGCGATCTGCGAAGGCGTGGTATGCGGTCTGTCATACCTGCACAGTCTGGGTCGCATCCACCGCGACATCAAGGCCGGCAACATCCTGCTGACGGAGAACGGCACCGTCAAGCTGGCGGACTTCGGCAGCGCCAGCATCAAGTGCCCCGCCAACAGTTTTGTGGGGACGCCGTACTGGATGGCGCCCGAGGTCATACTCGCTATGGATGAAGGACAGTATGATGGGAAGGTCAGTCTGAAGTTTTTACACACATAACATCATCATAACATCACGTAATATCGGCCCCGACTTACGAGTTGTATCGATTCCAGACAGGCACTTTACTTTGTGTATTTAATTTCATCACAGTGAAAGAAAACATCGTGAGGAAACCGGCATATCCTAGAACCAAAAAATCAAAGACATGTGACATCTATCTACCCGCACTGGGCCTTTGTGGTGGATTACGGCCCACACCCTCGCACAGAGATGAGGCCTGTGGCCCAGCAGTGGGAACATTCTAGTCTGATTATATTAAGAATTAAGAGCAATATCAGTAACGATGTCAACTGCAGAGGTGTGAGGTAGAATATGTAGTAGGGGGGGAGCCTATTACCACCAACCGGGCACAAATTTAGACTCCGTCCTGCAACTGAGAATTCCTAATGGAAAAACCCGAGTTTGCCCTGGATTCAAAGTTTTTCGGACATAAAAATAATCCGCTGGCATTACCCAGCAGTTGTTACCCACATTTAGTGATTAATGATTAATCGGTTCGCGGACAGTAAACGAGACACAAGTTTTATTGTTATGACGTCTATAGACGTCAAGCGCTCGCGAAAGCGTTGAGAGCGAGTCTATAATGCCACTAACTGAGCACAAGTTCAGACTTCGGGTTGCTACCGAGAATTTCAACACTGAACCCATGGCTGTTTAGAAAAGCCCAATTGCCAGTACCAACAACCTTAGGCAGAAGAACTTGAACCACAGAAAGCAGAAAAACACTCGATTTCTTAAATGATGTGCCAGCTCCCAGAGTATGATTGTGATGTTAATTGCAGGCAATTGCAGTGATGATTGCAAATTAATTAATTTATAGCTGTTGTTGTAGTGACTATGCAAATTATTTCTGATTCTTCTCCATATGAATAATGTAGAAGACATTAATAAGAGGTCACTATTTATAGTACCTCTAAGTGATTAACATGACAAAATCTGGTGGAATACGAACGCATTAAATCGGGTCAACATTAGGCAAAAAGTGAAGTGTCAAGCAATTTTTACCATATGCGTGTGCAAGTATCAATTGCTGTCTTCTTGACATGCCCGGCAAATGAGCCACTAAAAAAAAAGTTAGTTAAAGCTGAGCGCCACTGGTCCGCGCCGGCTGCAAGGCACGCACGGTACGCAATGGATTTTAGTTTGTTTGTATGAAGAAATGAAAATGCGGGCGGTACCGGCAGTGGTCGCAGTGCTATACCGGGTGTAAAAAGACACTTGCCGAAGCCGAAAGCCACATATTGTATGTGGCTTTCGGCATTATTTCGATCGTTTTTTTTTTCCACTAGACCTTACCTGGGAATCCACTGGTTCTGGATTTATTGAAGTTCAAAGTCGCATTTTTTTTTACTTTCTTACATTACTTTTTCCGACAAGTACTACGCGTACCGTAGAGCGAATGGGCGGGGCTTAACTCAGTTTGCTTGAATTCGCGTTACATTGCGCTTAATAAAAAAATAGCGTTTTTTTATACCTAAAAATAAAAGTCGTTTCTCAGCAATAATTTTTGCGCAAAGTTACTTAGTTAGATGTACAGTATGCGTAGTTGACGGCTTTGTGATGTGTCTTTTTACACCCTGTATGAATTCATACAAAGCAAACCGAAATCCGTTGCGTGCTGTGCGTGCGTTGCAACCGGACCAGTAGACGCTCACTTTTAATATATAACATGAAATGTATGTATTCCGTATGTATTCCCTGCACGGTTTGGCAGAGGTGTACCTATAGTACACCCATATTTCGCCGGTTTCGTTTGTTAAATAGTTGTGTATAATTTCCAGGTGGACGTGTGGTCGCTAGGTATAACGTGTATCGAGCTTGCGGAGCGCAAGCCGCCGTACTTCAACATGAACGCCATGTCTGCACTCTACCACATCGCGCAAAACGACTCCCCCACCTTACAGGTAACTATCATCTATGTGTCACTATAGCCTCCGTATTCTCAAACGATATTCAACTTTAGGACGTTCTACTAAGACAGCATGATACTTATCGGGGGCTTAAAGTTGAGTTGAGTCTTGAGTATTCGGTAGTAAGCCTGTTGCTCATTCATTTCTATCTGTTTTCATGCTTGTGTGTCGTATTTTTTTTTTGATAATTTGTTTTATGTCATTTGTGTTGTTTTTCTATGATTTCTAATCAAAATATTTATATAAAAAAAAGTACGTATTACAGGCGCCAGAATGGACGGACACATTCCGCTACTTCGTGGAAGCTTGCCTACAGAAGAACCCCCAGGATCGCCCGTCGTCGACGAAGCTGCTGTCACACCCGTTCATCACGCGGCCCAGGTCGCCCAATGTGCTCGTAGACCTCATACAAAGAACCAAGGCCGCCGTACGAGACCTCGATAACCTCAACTATAGGAAGATGAAGAAGATACTAATGGTCGACGCTGATAACGAAAGCGCTATAGGTATGCACTGATATGTTATCTCTTATATTTAGAAACACTTGACCCACTTTTGTTATTTGACCTTTTTATCGTTCACAAAAGATTGATGCTTGTCATTGATGTTTGCGTATTGTTTCAAATGCGCAGTATTGGTTTTTTAATAAAATGGTATTTTTGTTTCTGAAGGCCTGCGACGTTGTAGATATTACTGAAAATAATAATAACATTCAATTTTGTTGATAGAAAGACACAATTCAAAAGATATACATATAAACGCGAGAAAAAGTTTCTATTTAGGCGCCATATCCACGGGCGAGAGAATCGCGGCGATAATCATGCTGTGCCGATAAATTATCGGCTCAATGAAATCGCCGTGTGAAAATTGATTCATTGTTTCTATTGAATTTGGTGGCACGACGTGATTATCGAAGCGATTTTCACGCCCGTGGAGATGGCGCCTTAGCGTGTCGATGGCAATCTAGAGAACAGCTGATTTTTTTTTGCGATTTCAGGTTTATTTGCATAGTAAAAGTTGTTCATAATGATGAGTACAATGACCCTTTAAGAGGTTGTGCGTTATTTAAGTTACACCTTGCATGTTTCCAAATGTTTAAAGCTTAACATACAAATTATTTGTATAGGCGACAGCGAAGAGACAGCGGAGGAACGTTCAGGCGGCGACAGTTCCAAGTCGAACTCTGCGACGTCGGAGCATAGCGCGGCCGGCGCGTCCAGCCAGAGCTCGTCGTCCGGCAGTCTGCGCCGGCGGGCGCACCCGGTAAGTGCCCTAATAATAAGTGATGAATTTACAAACTTGCTAAATTATGCAAAAGTTCTTCAGATTTGTATTTTGTCTGTATACACTACCTCAAGACTTCGTTAAGCCCGAAGAATACTTGCTTCCCGGTCGTGAACTGCAGTGGCCTATTACGCCGCCGCTGCATACATAATCTGGCGAGGCTCGCTGCGCTGCCGTTCGCTACGTGCGTTTTGCCATGGTAACGATACATTGCGTGTGAGGTAATAAAACAAATCGGGTTTATTGGATACTCATAACGTTCCTGAAATAATGTCATGTACCCGTCATCTTAGTATGTTATACTAAATTCACCCCATCAGTCTGCGTAGGGCTGTCTCTGTATTTTCTTTTTTTGAAGGCTTTTTAGCACTATGTATGACCACCTCGGCTTCGTATGGTAGCGTGAATACGAGAGGTTCAATTTTCAACCATTTTACGACATATTGGCACCTCAATCTCATTGATGACGCGTGTAATGTTACTCTTTAGGTCTTCGACAGTTCTTGACTTATTCGCATACCCCAGTGATTTCACATAACCCCATAAAAATAATCATCTTTAAATCATATGATCATGGAGGCTATGCCTTTTTCCAGAATTTTGAGGTCAGGAACCCGTTGGATTTCTTTTTCAATAAAACGTTTGACGAATTGAACTGCCGTTTTGATAATATTCATTTCAACGCGCTGTTCAACTGTATAGCGATTCATATTGATAACTGACTCATCTGTCAAAAAATTGCGCCAATAGACAATCTAATATGGCCGCCATCCGCTGTCAAATATACTTTGTCCCTATTGAAAAACCCTTTATACTGACGTTATGTGTTGTTCCGCAGCAGGTGAACGCGAACCACCACCAGCATCAACAACAGCCGCAGTACACGCACCTCAACCACCAGCACCCCGCGCACTCTACCAGGTACGTACCTACCACATGATGTCTGTATAATGACTAACAAACTTTACGTTGGTACGGCGGTTTTTACGGCCTGGTACGTAAAGTATATGATGAAGATATTTAATATCCAATTATGCACCTGTCCGATCGTTGACGAAGAAGCGACTAGCTATCGAATATTTTCTCGTTCAAGAAACGTAAAATAGATTTAGGTCCCGTGTCAGTAAAGTAAGAGATAATTTATGTACCATCGCGGACATTTGCGGTGAACCACTTTTCGACCTTATTGCTAAGATAATAAGGTTGAAAAGTGGTTCACCGCAAATGTCCGCGGTAGTAAGGGCCAATTTACTTTAAACAAGATTGATTGGCACCCATGCCAGTTTTAAAGGGGGTTTCGTGATTTGTATAATATAGGTAGGAATAATAGTGCAAAAAAAAATATGGTGAAAGTATGTACACTTGTATATTAACTGTTGTTACTTTGCGTAGAATATTTGTGTACTTTATGCTTGAAATTGATTCTAATTGGGTCAGTAAATAAAGGCATAATAAGTCATTAGGGTTGAAATTACTTTGTCTTTATTTTTGCATTCAGTATGTGTGCCTGCATCTATCTGTCGACAAATTCAAGTATCTGCTACAATTTGTGGGTTAAAAACATGGAAAAGTAGAATGTACTACACAAGGTGAAATTTAAATAAGTGACAACCTCTTAAGGGGTCATTGTACTCATAATTATGAACAACTTTTATTATGAGACCAAACATGAAATCGTAAAAAAAAATCAGCTCGCCCAAATGTAGGGATTTTTTTTCGCGATTTCAGGTTTGGTCCCATTGTAAAAAGTTGTTCGTAACATTGAGTACAATGACTCCTTAAGAGGTTGTCATTTATTTAAATTACACCTTGTATTCTTGTTGTAGATTAGAGGGCTTATTTATAAACGTTGATTAAAGTTAAGAGACGTTTTAACATAAAAAAATGTATGGATAACCATAAATTTTTCTGTTCTGTCTGTTAATCATTACTTAATTTTAAGCAACGTTTATAAATAAAGTGGAAAGTTGTTGTAAAGTTTAAATGTACTGTGTTTAGTTGTTAGCTTCTAGTTGTAAATACGCATGGTGGAGTTAACAGTAATTTAGTACCTATCCATAGTCAACAAAATGCATGGTAATTATTGTCCTGTATATATTATGTAGTTATAAGCACGCACCCGTAGCGCTTACAGTATGCACGTCCCGCACTAGATAGAGCCGCACTTGCCTTTCAGAGTTCGCAAGAGCTGGCTTTTCTCATGTTGCTGTTTCGTACGCAGAGAGAGCGAGAGCCCTCTGCCGGGCGCGCACGACGACTACGTCAACAGAGATGCGCTGCGGGACTACGCGAATAGGGACTCTCTGTGTGACGACTATGGGGACGACTACGCGAACAGAGAGGCAATACGTGAAGCTCGTGAGAGGGAGCGAGACCGCGAGCGCGAGCGGCAGGCGGGCGATTACCGCGAGTACGTGAACGCGCCCGCAGCGTGGCAGGACGGCGACGACAACCGCAACACGCAGCGCCGACAGACCAACCGCAGTGAGTACTACACATACACCCATACAAGTCAGGTAACCGTTTAAATTAGTCCCCAAATAAACTAGGCTTCATGTACACGACCGGAGCCGCGCCGGACCGCATGTTTGTGTATACGAATAAATATCGCCCAAGCGCCTCACCGCCGCCGCACCAGGGGGTCTACTCCCTAAGCACGAAGTCCATAGTTTCGGCCTTCGTTACGGGCGTTTCCTACTCCGTATCACCTACGGACAGAAGATTGGTTCGGGGCCCGAACGAAGTATGAATGACAACACAATTTGACAGTTGTCCCTACTACCGATGTGTTTTTGGCCGTCAGAAAAAATTTACTTTTAGGCCGCGTTTCCACTGACGCGGAGCTGGGCGGAGCGGAGCGGAGACGTGCAGGAATCGTCCAATTACAGACGAGGCAAGAGACGCGATGAGGATTTCAACCATTATGATTGGTCGATTCCTGCACGTCTCCGTTCCGCTCCGCCCAGCTCCGCGTCAGTGGAAACGCACCCTTATACTTGTTTTGATGGATTGTTATGTCAGACGGACGGATGAACGGACGGACGGACGGACCGACTTAGGGAGTAGGCCACCAGAGCTGCGTTTGCACCGCATTGATACCCGAGTTAGAGTAACGAGCATGCGGTCCGGCGCCGGTGCAGCTTAGGCGTCGTGTGCATGAAGCCTAAGCCTCGTTTACACGAGGAGAGTTTCTCGACCATCGTGAAGGTAGAATGTCCATGTGATACTCGAAGGCAACAATCTCCACACGAGTTGTCGCACTCGTATGTCGCACACTCGAATTCGATTTCTTACGTGATTCGTTAGGCGGATTTCTCGACCTATAAGATTTTTGGTTTTCGAACGCTGACAATTTTGATTCGCTTTCGAGAGATAGTATCGTATGAACTGATGGCACTAGTCAATCTCGATAATTGTCTATTCGAGTCTAAAACTCGAGTATGTAAACTATGTATTACAGGCGAAAAAGCTAGGTCAATTCTATTTTCGAACGCGAGCAGTTGGCACTTGATATCACTACAAAACTACTGTGTTTATCCAAGACTCGATTGCAGCAACGTTGCTTACTCTTAATATCAATTGAGCCGCGTTGAACTATTCTAAACTGTTCTGCAAATGTGATTGTGACGGAACTTAACAAAAAAACGATTATTTTGTAGAGATCGACCGCAAATTATGAATATTTTTTCGGCTGAGTACGAAAAATTACGAAAATTCACATTTCGGTCGAAAATTTCCGAAAAACGAAAACAAATTTCAAACTTCACAGTTTTGTCAGTAAATGCGTTTCGCCTTCTAAATGCATTTAAATAAATAAATACAAAATATTTATGTGTGCGTCGCAGGTATAAGTAACAACGTGTCGGCGATGGCAGCGATGTCTTTAGTATCAGAACACGGCGCGAACAACTTCGCCACGATACGAACCACCAGCATCGTCACCAAGCAGCAGAAGGAACACAACCAGGTAGTTAACTAATCTATTGATAGTAAAAAAATAATACCAACCTATTTCGAGATTGACGTGGCCAGCTACTGAGCCCAACTCATCTAACATAATGTCACACTAATATTATAAAGGCGACAGTTTGTGAGTATGTGTGTGTGTATGTTTGTAACTTCTTCACGCTCAAACGGCTGGACCGATTTGGATGAAATTTGGTATGTAGTTAGCTTATACCCTGTATTAACACATAGGCTACTTTTCATCCCGGCGTACGCGGGTGAAACCGCGGGGCGGAGCTAGTCTACAATAAGACGAAGAAGGCCAAAAAGCGTCTTCTTATACAGAGAAGGCACGAGCATTTATCACCACGCTAGCTGAAGACGGGTTGGCGATTTCAGATTTATATTTACTAGAAGTCCAGGTTTCCTCACGATTAATCATATTTCCAAATTTGAATGTTTATTTGTTGTTGTTGTGACTTCATTATAATAGCGAGACAATACTCTGATTATGATTTTATGAAATTGGTATTGATTTGCTTCAGTAATCATTGAGTCGCCGATGTGTAAGGTTTTGGTGATTCAATCGCTCTTACGTAGTCTCCCCATTAAATGGGTAATCTAATTTGTATGTTTGTGTGTTATTTCATCCTAAATCCTAACACAGCTACGCCGCTTTCCAGTAAAATTGCAGAAATATGTTATGAGACATCTTAGTTTTGTGTTTGGGGTGGCGACGCACAATGTTGACTCTGGTAGAGCTTGTCTACTCTGAAATGACGCGCCCCACTACCGCATATACCGTATATACGTATAGAAATTTAAGTAGTGGGGCGCGTCATTTCAGAGTAGACAAGCTCTATCGCAGCCATAGTGGTCTAACTATCAAGGACCGTACTATGACGTGAAAAAACATCCTGGATCCGTTGAGAAAAAAGGATGGTGCTATACGTTGTATATAGCTCCGTCTCTCTCTCTCTCACACTGGAACCGTTCAATTTCTGCCCTGCTATAAGAGCTCATAGTAAGTCCCCAGTGCTCTTTGTTCTCCCAGTATCTGTTTGTTCTGCTTTATATCCGATTAGCGGAACCCCGACTCATATAAATAAATATCCTTGGACATTTCACACAACGCCATCTAGTCCCAAGCTAAGCAACCTAATGCTTGTGTTATGGTAACGAGATGGCTAATAAACTACTTATATATTTTTTTTTTGTAATTACATACATATTATAGATAGAAAAACACCCAGACTCGGAACAAATACTTGTAGGTCGTACAAATATTTGTTCCGTGCGGGAATCGAACCCGCGACATGCTGCGCAGCAGTCAATCGCTCAAGTCTCAACCACTGCGCCAACCGTGTCGTCATAAAACCTACCCGAGCCTATTTGGCGCCGTGAGCCACACATTCCTGCTATTTTTGCATCGCACTTTACACTTTTTATTTTGAAAAATATGTTGTCTGTGCTGAATAAATGTATTTACTTTCTTATTTCTAAAAGGGCAGATAAGCAGGTGTTAATTGGTTTCAGGAGATGCACGAGCAGATGTCAGGGTACAAGCGCATGAGACGCGAGCACCAGGCGGCGCTGCTGAAGCTGGAGGAGCGCTGCAAGGCCGACGTGGACGCGCACAAGGCGCAGCTCGACCGCGAGTACGAGGCGCTGCTGCAGCAGCTGTCCAGGGAGCTGGAGCGACTGCAGGTACCGTCACATGTCGCTCACAAGCTTTAGGCACCACGACATGCCAGCTTACAGTATCTTCGTCATTATCCAGCCGAAAGATTTTATTCAAACAAACTAAATCTTTCAGGTACGGTAATAGTAAGATTTGCACAGCACATGGTTCAGAATCGCTTGACATTTCACATGACACCTGTCGTTTTGTAATTTTTTGTCAAGTATTGGCCTGCTCTTAAAGATCCAATCTGCCTTAATAGGTTCATGACAAGATTGCGAGAGCTACGACAGCCAAAGGCTGAAAGAGAAGAGACGTTATAGTTAAAAACCTAAATACACCTACAACATTATAAAAACATAACGTATTCAGCGATTTTGCTGAGTTCGAAGTGCAGTGAAAACCTAATTTTTTATTATTTATTTGTTGTGTAGTAAAACCTCATACATAACGCATACTTAGAACAAACGTCACAAACGTCTACAGCTCTAAGATGCTTCTATAATTGCCTTCTAAAGATGATAAGAGAACCTCCGAAAACGTCAATTATGGCCATATTTCAGATAGTTTTTATCTTTCCCTGTAAAATAACGTTTATTGAACCATAGCTCTTGACAGCGGCTTCGCCCGCGTAGTTGTCGGAAAATATCCCATGGGAACGTACTACCGGGAATTCCTTCCTTATTCCTTGTCTACATTATAAAGGGATCCTCTTTGCAAAATTTCAGCTTTCTAGGTTCAAGGGTTTGGGCTGGGCGTTGATGAGTCAGTCGGTCAGGACTTCTCTTTTTATTTATATAGATAGATAGATAGATGAAGCTTTCACTGCACATGTATATCCATAAATGACGTTACTTATCTAAAAATAACGTCTCTAAAAACAGTTCCTTCTCGTTTCAGACGAAACACGCACAAGAATTAGAACGCAAGCAGAAACAGAACGCGGCGGCAGAGAAGAAGTTAATCAAAGACATCACTGCGAGACAGGAGCAGGATCGCAAGGCGTTTGAGACGCAGCGCAAGCGCGAGTACAAGGCCAACAAGGAGCGGTGGAAAAAGGAACTAAGCATGGACGACGCAACGCCCAAGAGACAGCGGGATGCTACGTTGCAGTACGTACCTAATATAAAGATTTATTAATATAGCACTGAAAGATAGGAACAGGACCGCGGGGCGTTTGACTCAGATTTTTTAACCTATCCTATTTGTAGGTTTTCTTTTACATAAAAAGCATTTTTTTATTTAATCTAATCGCTTTCTTTTAATATTGGTGTGTTCTGTGTTAAAAAAATGTGAACATAAAATAAAACAACAAAAACAATAAAATTGTGATAACAATAAAATAGATAAGAAATAATTTAAATTAATTTCAATAGGCTTTACAAAATTTATCTATATCTATTGTCGAAATTTCATATCTCTGCCAATCATAGCACAGCTTTCTCGTTCCCCCGCACCCTTACTGCACTTCAAAATGTGGCAAACTAAACAGAACACCATTTTGAACAAGCGGTATCTAGAGGGGTAATCTGTGGAATGAATGAATGAGTTAAGTAAATTAATTGAATCAACTTATCGCTATCTAATGGGAGACCTAACTCCTCATTTTTAATTTTTTGCAAGAGACCTCCGCATCTACAATGAAAAACAATAAAATTGTATGTTGAAAGAACCGGTTTTTTTAGGCTTCCATAAATTAAAAAGTAAAACCCTTGTAAAATCACTCTTGTGAAAAGAAGAAGTATGCAGACACTAGTCTTAATTCGCTATGCGGATATTATGCCAGCTGCAATCTGGTCGCAAGTTATTGCCCACTCCGAAATTGTCACCAATGTCAAACTTTCACTGTATGTACAGTCAACGACTGTTGTCCGTCACCCCCATAAGGGCGCTTTTCGTATGCCAGTGGCTAGTGGTCTGCATTGTTTTCGTCTACCAATAGCGCTTCCGCGCACATTATAAAAAAATGCTTTGAACCATTTTTTTTACGAAACGTTTAAGAAAAGGGACATTGTTTATTTTAGGGTCATCCTTCTTAGGCAACATTCATCGTTCATTGGTCAAAGAAAAACAATTAACTTTAAAAAAAAGGCTCACCCTTCATTCATTGGTCAAACTAAAAAAGGGCGTTGCAAACTACGATTTCAACGTGCAACCGAAAAAGTTTTGAAAAGGGTGAGGTGCAACGGCTTTCGATAGTACATTATAATGTGTCGTTACACGTATATTACAGATCTCAGAAGGACAACCTAAAGCAAGCGGAGGCCGCGGAAGAGATGCGGCTAGTGCGGTCGCAGCGCGAGTACCTCGAGCTGGAGCTGCGGCGCTTCCGTCGCCGCCGCATGCTGGCGCTGCATCACAAGGAGCAGGAGCTACTGCGAGAGGTACACACTAAACATAAATATGTCTTCTTCTTCCACCTAACCTTTTCCCAACTATGTTGGGGTCGGCTTCCAGTCTTAGATGGAGGATCATGTTAACCAGTAACTGGTTGTAGAGGTCAGATAGGCAGTCGCATCATGTAAATACTGGTATTCAACTACTTTCGGTTAGGACTGGAAGCCGACCCCAGCATAGTTGGGAAAAAGCTAGGCAGATTGTTATAGTGAAGAAAATCACGCCTGTTTTCCCAGTGAAGAGTTAGGCAAAGATGTATAAATACACTCGCTCTTCCCCAGTTATATTTAAGTTATATTACTATTACATGGAACTTAATAATAATTATCAACCAGGCTGGGCAGACTCCGGGCTATCAATTAGGCAGTCAAAATCGATATTGATCGACTGTAAAACATAATCCAGGGTCGACTAGCTGCTATAAACAATACACTGAATCAATCTTAACGGATTTCAACATTATTAATCCTGACTTTTGGAATGATTCACCAAATAGTCACAAAGTACACAACTACAAAGTACTAAATTCGCGTGCATATGGTTTACAGGAGCTGAACAAGCGACAGAACCAGCTGGAACAAGCGCACGCCATGTTGTTACGTCATCACGAGAAGACGCAGGAGCTCGAGTACAGGCAACAGAAGGGCGTGCATGCGCTTAGGTATGTACACACGTCACTACAAGATTATACAGGCCGTTTCTTAATTAGTTGGTGAACGTTGGCATCTAATAGTAACAAGAAAGTACACTGCTGGATGTAATCCTCTTTCAAATTCATGATGATGGCTGAATTGGAAAGCTATGACGTTGCTACCATTTATGGGCTGGGATAGCCAGAAAAGTTTATTTGTTATCATCTTTATGGGGCATCCGTGAAAGTTGGTGGTATCTCCACTTCATATTGCTATGTGCTATGTTTGGTGTAACACCCAATATGGTACTACTTGCATCTCTCTTACAAAGCTCGTTGCTTTGTTTCATGAGGGGAAATGTAGATGAGCGCTACCGTCGTACCGCGGGTGCGGGACGCCGTGAGCGTTTACGAATGAGCGGCCTGCACTGGCACCCCGGTTCGCCTCGCACATACCTAAGGCGTGGTTCAGTAGTAGCGGTTAAACTGTAGCTGACAAGTTCGGTGGTTAACCTGTCATTGTTGGGATTGTGGAGAAGAGAGTAACAATGTGTTGTTGTGTTGCAGAGAAGAGCAGTTGTCGAACCAGCACGGCACGGAGCTGGCCAACCAGCGCGAGTACATGCAGCGCGCCGAACATGAGCTGCGCAAGAAACATGCGCTGCAGCTCAAGCAGCAGCCCAAGAGTCTCAAGGTAATTAAAGCCTGGCAACCGTTATTAAAATCGGTGTTTTGTTCACGGTTAAAAAAATCTACCTTTTATGGACAGCTGTCATTTTTTGGCCGTTAGATGACGGCACCGTAAAATATAGCAAACCCAAGTTTATCAACTCCCACGACGGATTGGATGGAGAGCACATACACTAAACTTTGTGTCTACTGGGCACAGACCTTCCTTATAGATTTACAAAGATTATTCATGTGATTGAGTGACATGTTAGTATTTATGCGATTCCAGTAACTCTGAAACAAGACTATTGGCATAAATATTGTTGACTACTTTGTTAAATTAAAAAATAATGTACATATCATGTTTACAGCAAAAAGAGATGCAGATACGCAAGCAATTTCGCGAGACGTGCAAGATACAGACGCGTCAGTACAAGGCGCTGAAAGCGCAGATACTACAGATGACCGCTAAGGTAAGCTTTTAATCTGGACTATTCTCTCGCATTTTGTAATAAGCTGTTATTTTGACATTACAAAAAATGCGTAAAATACGCGCATTGACGTGGAGTTGCGGATACCAGCCCGTAAAACCTATTACCTATTTTGACATTACAAACAGACAATTCAATTGTATTTATTTGTAAGTATAGAAGTATAGTCGGTAGGAAATAATATTTAATGCTATGTTATGCTACTAATAATTATTATTGTGATTACTGTGTATGCAGTGAACCTACAAATAGTAACACAGCACTGTGTTAAATGTTTGATAAAGTTCAAGGATGAAGGTCTATCCTTTCTCGAAAGCCTTTCTGACCTTACCATACACCGGGACATTGATGCACAAACCAACCATGAATTCAGCACATTTTTTTTTAATAACCAAAAATATATTTCAACAGCCTCGTTGGTCGCAAGCGCTACTGCTGAGGATGAGATCTTGGGTTCGATTCCCAGGTCAGGCAGTGTTATTGGAATTTCTCAGTACCTCAGTAGCTTGGTAGCAGCCCGGAATCTTTACATCATGCAGGAGATTACCTCCCCCTTTTTTTTTTTTGTTCCGGTGTGGAAAATCTTCATGTATGTCCTCCGCCCTGGGGCGGGCGGTGAGGTCTGTCAGACTCTTGCTGACCAAAAACCAACCCGGTGTTCCCTTCCCACACTTGCTAGGGATCATGGGAACTTGTGCGTCTTCCAAGATACACTACGCGCCGCCGCCTCCAAGTCCGCCGTCCTTCCGGTCCCGTTTACGGGGACTGGAAGAGGGCGTTTTCCGCCCTCCACCGACGCCCGGTTCGCCTGCTGCGAGTCCAGAGAGTGAGGAGCTTACCTCCCTGCACCAACATAGCCTTTTCCCAAATATGCTAGTATCTACTTTGAATACCAAGGATTTTTTGCCTACATTCTTCTTTTTTTTATTGTGCAAAAAATATTTAAATATGTTTGTGTTACAGGAGCATCAGAAGGAAGTGATAAAGACGTTGAAGGATGAGAAGCGGCGCAAGTTAGTGCTGCTGGGCGAGCAGTACGACCAGAGCATCACCGAGATGTTACAGAAGCAAACCGTCAGGCTAGACGAGAGTCAGATGGTTAGTGTTTCACTAAATCCCTATTGATCTTTTGCCCGACAGTTTTGTCTCGAATAAGCAATTGTCAAAAGAAGATGGAAAAGTTGACCCGTGTAAACAGTATGCGAGATCCTAGCATTTCAAAAGTCGTGAATCGCTTCGCATTTCAAGACTGCGTGCTATCGTATTTCGAGTTACCAAATCACAGTTCGTGAAAATTGTTATGCGAGTTGAAACTCAGATTTCGTGAGGCGGGTCTCGTCTACGTGGCTTGCACAGTCACCTTCCAGCGAGCAAACTCCTCAGTTCTGTTTTGTGACTGATACAAGGATGTCGCAAGCTCCTCAATTTTTTATTGTATAAACTCTATAACTCAAGTAGCAGATATTGGAGAAAAAACAGCCAGGCTGAAGTGGGACTAGGGTGGACACGTCGCACGAATGCACCCGGAGAGATAGGCAAAGATCGTCACTCACTTTACGCCTGAGGGAGGACATCGCCGTCGAGGCAGGCCACGGCGAAGATGGTGTGACAATCTGATAAGGTTTGCAGGGCCAACATGGCCAGAGATCGCACAAGACGGAGGTTTAGAAGAAAAAAGGCCCAGCAGTGGGACGCAATGTAGGCTAACAAAAAAAAAAACTAAACTTAATTGCTTCACTATGTTTCTACAGATGGAGTGCCAGCAACTGAAGATGCAGTTGGAGCATGAACTGGACATGCTAACTGCTTACCAGAGCAAGAGCAAGATGCAAGCGGAGGCGCAGCGCAACCGCGAGAGACGCGAGCTCGAGGAGCGCGTCGCTGTCAGGAGGGCACTGCTCGAGCAGAAGGTATGCTTTATGTTAAATTTTATTTTATTTTATTTTATTGAGACATAAAGAGTTACACATTACAATGTAAGTGTGACAGAATAAATTAAAAACTAGGTACTGTAGTACCCTACTGATAAGGCGCGTCGTGAATCTTCGTTCGCACAGAAAAGAAAGTATGGCCCCGAAGATTAACGAGAATGCTTAAAACTTACAATCAACCTTATATCACTAATATAAGGTTCATAATACACTGCAGCTGTTACTTCCGTCTCATTCGCAAGCAGTGTTGCCAACAGTTAATCTAGCTCTCCACCAGATTCAACTTCTAAAACCACCAGAAAACCACTAACAAAAAACGACCCTACTCTAATAACCGCTAAAATGTCCACTAAACAGATTTTTTTTATTTTTTACGAAAGAAAACAGTAAGCAATTCATTTTCTTTCCTTTATTTTTTCATTTTCTTTAATTTTACGTACTTAATAAAATATTAGGTAACAATTAGCAAATCAACAAGACAAGAATAAAAAAATATTCAATAACAACTGCTATTCTATCTAAATTACAGTTCATCTTCTTTAGATGAATCATTTTGTCTGCACCATCATCATTGTCGTTGGTTTTAGATTGATCCTATTCTGTGATACCGATTTGTTTTATAACGTAAGTATATTGGATTTTCATGTTAATTGCAGCATTTTCCTTCAAATCTCAAACCACAGTCATGGTATTCTTAATATATCAGTTAAATGATTTAACTTCTTTCTGTTCCTCTTCTTGTTTTTCATTACATACCTACTAAATTTTAATAATTTCTAAACATCGGCATTACAATGAGGCATTCGAAAAGTGTTAATGTCTTAGTGGGTCAGTGATAGCATTTTCAGTAATTGAAACTGAAGTCTGATAGACCACTAGAAAATCCACCAGCCACTAAAAGCAATATTTCGCCACTAAAATGGGGGTTGGAACCACCAGTTTTAGTGGACAATCCACTAAGTTGGCAACACTGTTCGCAAGTATGGCGGCTGTATGGCTGTAGGCTGTATGCTGTCGCAAGTATGCGCAGGGTCATCGATAAGCCATATTAGTTGGGTACTACTGTAAACGTGTAACCCAATGTCCGCGAAATAATAGTATATAAACATAGTTTAATGCGTGCGTTGTTTTTAAGAAAAGTAATAAGTACGTACTCGTACGTATTTTTAAAATAATAGTTAAGATGGCTATTTTTAACCGACTTCAAAAAGGAGGAGGTTCTCAATTCGTCGGAACCTTTTTTTATGTATGTTCCCCGATTACTCGAAAATGGCTGGACCGATTTGAATTATTTTTTTGTTGTTTGAAAGGGTATACTTCCCATGTGGTCCCATGATCATCAAGTCAGGATCTGATGATGGGATCCCATGGAAATCGAGGGAAACCCTCAAATTTTATGGGCACACCTATAGCGATTTCGTATTTTTTATAGTAACTCGTGCATTTGCTCTCGGAAAGTACCATTTGGTGAACTGGAACCGATGATGAAGACCACAGATGGCCATCGGAAATACTTAATTATATCTAAGTATTTCACGGGTTGCGATTCGATTACTTTAATATGGTTGCTAAGCAATTTATGCTCGTCAAAATGCATAATGGTGATGGGGGGACTTCACCATGGAGCTCCAGTTCTCCTGGTGCTTACTTGGAGAGCTCCTCAACAATTAACGTCCCTGCATCGGGAAAAGCAACATTTTGTAAAAGGCGATGAGCAGTTGACGGGGGGCTATTGTAACTTAGATAAATTAGAAACTGACCCACTAAAAAGTGAAAAATAAAAACTTTTTTATAAAAAAAAAAACAACCGACTTCCAAAAAAAAACACTGCAAAGTGAAAAATAACTTTAATTTCAGAAGTCGGTGGCAAAAAACTAAAATACTGATCCAAAGACACCGAAACTTCTGAAATTAAAGTTATTTTTCACTTTGCAGTGTTTTTTTTGGAAGTTGGTTGTTTTTTTTTTGATAATGGCACTAATAATAAAAGATGAGCAGCTGCGCCTGATTTAGGCCGAGTCTTTACTTATAAGTTTAGTTCCCAGTATTATTATGATCGATGATCATGGCAAATAGGTTCGTCCCCTATTAATATGGTAACATAGCTGGCGAAATGTGGGTGTACTATTGGTACACTATCGAGCCGTGATATTATGCTAATGTAATGATATGTTTGTATTTTAGATGGAGTCTGAGTGTGCGCAGTTCGTGGCAGAGCGCGCGGAGCGCACGCGGCTGCTCCACGAGAGACACGAGCGCGAGCTCGAGCACTTCGACAACGAGAGCGCGCGCCTCGGCTTCAGGTGAGCTCACGATCACGATACTTACAGTCCTTATATAATATATTACATCACTGTCAGAATCATAGTGACCTTTATTGTCGTTACAATAAGGTTGCTGCTACAGACAAGTCTGTCAAATTCACAAGTTATCTTTATGCCGTTACAATACGGTACGGTGCCGACTTCACCATTCCGAGGTCATCAACATCTCGCTTAGAATATACATACTGGCTAAACAAAAATTCTTGAATCTTCACAGACTTGGGTATCGAGTATCTGTATATAATAGCAAAAAAATTTTTTCTGAAGTAACCTCGTGTCGAGCGTTACTTGAAATTATGTTTATAATTAATAATCCTTGTTTTAGTTACTGTTAGATACTGTTCAGTGAAGTTTCTCCAATTAATTTTAAAAAGCCCTGTAGGAGATAATAAGTTTTTTTTTTGTTATGTTCAGTGCGATGGCGATCGCGGAGGGCAGCCGGGAGGGCTACGGCGAGGAGGAGCAGTCGCTGTCGGGCTCCATGCTGTCGCTGGCGCACAGCAACTCGTCCGCCAGCTTCGCGGCCGGCTCGCTGTAGCGCGCACGCGCCGCCTAATGCTGATGCCAAACCTAACTCTACGCGCTTGTACACCCCAAGTGTACGCTTCAGTAGATCATTGCTTGCTCATATTCGTGATGGGAACTCTCGACTGGCGCGCGATACCCTCACCGTCCATATTCATGACTCGAACGCCACTGTGATAAGGCGGAAGAACGAATATTGACGGTGCAGTAATCGATGACGCAAACTATAGAGCGTTATGACGCTCAAAATTTTGTGGACCCCGGGTGTAAGTATTGTAAATTTTTCATCGCGAATTTTTTTGAAGTGTCATACACTCATTGCGCTCTCTAGTATTCGGAGCGGTTACATACGATCGATTGTTGTTATTATCGTTAGCAATGTTCACGGGCTACCTCATTAGACTTGTTACGAAAATTATATGTGTTGATTGATTGAATCGTGTGAGTATATTGTGGTCCGCAGAAGTATTATTTCGAGTATTGGGCACGGTACAATGTTTTGGCACCAGCATTAGAACTCCATGTCCCATTCTTATTACTGAGACTGTCTGCCCTCCCGCGGTATGTAAATTCGTGTTAATTGGCTACATGAAACTATTTAATATACTGTTGGACACTGATAATATTAGCCTAATTTTTTTATATTTTTTTGTTACGTCTTCCAAAGTGAAAAGTACGGCCGTTTGTCAAATGGTTCGGGAGGGCATTTCCTATTTTATTACACTATTAAGTTTATTGCACTCCATAATTAAATAATTATCTCTTAGCTACAGTCGAGTCGAGGAATAAACTGGAAAGTTGCAGCGCGCAAAAATAATCTTTATTTGTATTGAAATAAGGTTACTATTGTCTGTTGTAATGAAACACAAACATTATTCTCGACGCAGTTGTTAATGCATCACCATGTTTCTGGTGTTTTGGCAAATAATCGCAACTGAATACATCTAAATTTGTACATACATAATATTATGTAGCTTTCAGTTATATATTTTTAGTTAGACGGATCATTGAATTAAAGTGAATGATTATTTATTGTATTTTATAATGCATGTATAAAAATAAAAATTATTTTATGAATCAGATGTTTCAGCCATCAATCGAAAAATGTGCCTAACTCTGTCTAAATGTTGTATCAAAATATCGGAAACATGTTTTTACATAGTTAAGAGTGAAGATATATTATAACGGTAACAAAGAGGTTATACGCAAGTCTGTCTGCATATGTCTGAGGTTATTTAAATGATGCATCGATGTGAGAATGAGACGCTTCTTTTCTATTAGAGATTTACTCACGGTACGACACTGTTCCGTTGGCTTGCCAGCCGTCACGGCGCTAGATAACTTTAACGAAACATTAGTTGTAAACTGGGAATACGATAAAATACGTGCTCGAAGTATCCGCACTACACCTAACATTGTTGTCACACGAGAATATTGAAATTAACACTTAAAATATAATACTTAATTATTCGCGTCTGAATATTCGATCTCTTAGACATAAGAAATTTTATCATCGTCTCTAGAATATTATTAGACCGTCCATTGTTAAACCGCAGCACACGTACTACAACGGAACAGTGTCCAGTAGAGAGCATGATTAAATTTTAAAATCTAGTATTCCTGATCCAATCTTGTATAAATATGTAGTTTATGGTAAGTTTCCACAGTGGTTCTAGCTGATTTTTCATCTTGATGCTTTAATGAAACAAGATGAAAAATGTCAATACGGATTACCGCGACCACGTCAAATGATAAGGTAAACTTTGTAGAGAAACCAAGGAGTGTTGGTCCTCAAAGTGTACGCTTAGCAAGTTGACAAAAGGCATTAATTAGATGAAGTAGTCAGAGACGAGGCACCGAGCCACGCGCACCCCGCCCCACCTCACTGTTCACAGAGGATGTTATTATTTACAACATTAGATAGACAAAATTCTAATATTCATATCATTAGTTTTTACTTTAGGAACCATTTCTGCATATATTTAATGTAAGTTGAATTCTTTGAAGAGCGGACTGACGGTATTTGTTTATTGGCCTAGTATTGAGTTTATTAAATGTTTAAAAGGGTTTTTGTAACGAAAACGTTTATTATTATGCTTATTTTAGATGATTTTTAGATTTTATTAAAAGGATTGTAACACGCTTTACTAAATCATAATAACAATGTGCAGGTGGTGCGTATCGCGCTGTGCCACTGCCGGTGACGTTGTGTAAATATATAAAGTGTATGTATTATTGTGAATATGTATTAGCGAGCACACGATTTGCCTTACGGGCGAGGGGGCGCGCCGGGCTCGGCGTTATGTATATAAAGAACAATAATTTAAATATTATAAATAATTTGTTACTTTTGTAAGGTGCGAGTGCGGTTTTGTGTACATTGGAAGTACGACGCGGCGGTCCCCGTGCGGGGCCCGACTATGTGCTATTTTCTTTATTTAGTGTCTTATTACCCTATCGTATTGTGTACTAAGCTTACCAGTCAAATATGTATAGCAAATGTATTATTTAATTTAAAATGGATTATAGTCATAAATACCCAAATTTAGTTAATACTATTTTTAAAGTATTTTTTATTATTTTTATTAATATTCTTTTCCTAAAGCATCACATGATGTGATCGTATTATTTGAGTTTGTTGGAAGTTTCTTCACGGATTTAAAATATCGAAGCCTAAGTGATTTAGGTATAAATTATATACAAAGCGTTTGACAAAAGTTAGCTGTTTGACGTGAATATCTTTACGCAACGCTACTTACCCGTATCATATAATTATAAAATTTGCTTCGATTTCCTAGATAATGCAAGATAATGGTAAATGGCATTGTGAATAGGTATCACTATTCGTAGATCCACATTACCCCTCCTGAACTGACCAAATATATGACAATAATCTCTAGACACAGCCTAACTTGACTTGTCACCCTGTCTGTACATAATAATAGACTGCGAGCGCGCCGAGTGCACCTAACCGTTGGAAGTACTCTGTACATAACTCACTTGATGAACAACGACTTAAACGCACATCAAACACTCCCAAAATACTCAATATAGGTAATTATATCATAGATAATATTGTTTGGTAAAATGTAAGATAACTTGATACTAAAACACAGTAGTAAAACAAGAGACAACCGCTTACCCTAACATGCGTTATCAATCGGCTATCTGAGTGACACTTGTTTGTGACAAAATAATGCCGGCGTACTATTCCGTCACGTTTCGTCCACTGTCGATGTCCGCCGAAGTCGTAGCCATTCCGTTTATTACTCGTGGTCCCTGCAAGAAATACAATGCTGCCGAATTAAAATGGTAGTCTTGAAAAAAATATAATTCGCCACAATAACAAATAATTTACGTAATTATAACCATAAGAATCATCAATACATCTCTCTGTTAGATTTGCTGTGTATCGATTTGATTTCGGAACACTTATGTAAATACATATTTGTTACTGTCGCGAATCATATTTCCGAGACTACCGTTTCAATTCGGCTGCATTGTATTTCTCACAGGGACCACGGCTAAAAAAAATCCCCGTGATCCCTTCCAGAGACTACAGGAAGGACCACGGGTAATAAACGGTCATTCGGAAACCGAAGCACTATGGAATTGAACATTAAGCTGTAACTTTGCTTGGGTGCAATAGGTCGGTACTTAAAGTTAGGCGCGTAGTGTTTTGCTCGCTGTCATAGTCCTCTGCCTGAACGCTGTCGTAGAGATCGTGCCGGTTTCGTGAGACGCGAGACTGTTGCGCACTCTGTAACGGCCGGAAGGCTCGGGTATAGTGCGTAGGCGCGTCTTTTTCCTATTCCAACCTCCCACCACTTAGCTGTTCTAGAGTTAGGTGTTATCAGTTATCTGTCACCTTTCAACGGTCATGATCTACAGAATAATTATTATGAGATAGAAGTACCAAACTCGTAGTTAGCGGTCACGTATTTTGTAAATTGTAACTATACAATTTTTATATTTTACCATTGTATAGTCTTTTATCACAGATAGGTAGTTAGCAATATTGTGACCGATGTGACAAGGTGCGCGCGCGCAGCCGCCGGTTATTGATTATAGTTTGCGATTGTTTGCGGCTCGCTCGGTGCACCGTTGTTTTCTTTTTATTTTTTGTTACATAATATTTAACAATGAATTTCTAGATTCTAACTATTATCACTAATAATACTGTAATATAATCTGGTTCATGAAAAATCAAACCGAAATAAATTAAATGGAAAGAAAATCACTCCCTTGTATTATTTACTACAATGCCTTCCTCATACTGTCATGGTCTCAGAACACGAATGAAAGTTAAGTCAAACTGTTTAAAAAAATCTATTTCTGAATTAACATAAAATGTGAAACAAAGAAAACAAGGATAATACAACAACGATACCAAAGTACATTATTCTCATGATTATCTTGAATTAAGCCTAAGATTGATCTTACATTAATATTACGGTTTCGTTTTTCATAAATGCTATCAAAAATAAGAAAAAAAAAAATAAAAACTAATTTCTATACTACAAACTAAAGCCGTGTCTGCACATTGCGCAGTACAATTACAAAGAATAACCATACTGCTTGTAAAATAATGCTGTGATGACGATGGAAAATATTGTGCTCACGATGATGACGTCTGGTTGGTAACTAGAGTAAAATATTACGAGTTGCCGAATATATTTCATATAACATTTGCAGAATTGCTCATCTAATTGCCAATCATTAAAATCATTTTGCGTTTGAATTGTTCAACCAAAAAAATTTAATTGATATAATTTTTTGCTAAAATATTTTCTATGTAGCTTTCATTATACCGCACCGTTTCCTAGTCGGAAACTTAAAAGTCATAAGTCATTGAAGCACAATGCCGCAATACATTGAATACCTATTCCATTTAAGTCCTAAACAAATGTTTGAAACATCATTACATTAAACTGGGGCGTAGTTACGATTGGATAGGTACCCCATTGATTCCTATATAAAAATAAATTTTTGATAATCGATAAAGGCAGTTCCTAGAGGATGTAAATGCGGTCGTCGGAAGCAGTTCGTTGAACTGGTCTACTGCGTGGGAGAGAATGATGTGGGTTCGAGGATGCGGCAATGCATCTCGCGGATGAGAGGCACGGTGTATGCCACGCATTCGTCCCAGCCAGGGTTGCGCCATGTACTCTCACGCGTCTCACGACGAGCTTGCAGATCTTTGTAGCCTGAGGAGAATAGAATATACGAAAATCAAGTTAGCGAATTGACTGATGAATGGCTTCGATGCGGGTTGCAGGTTCAAAAAATATTTGTTTGGCCGGCACATCCAGTCATCTCCTTTTAATCGTGCGTTTGCACTGGCAAAACATTCTGTTAAAAACATGTTGATATCTCTGTCAGATACATTGACAGAAATAGAGATATCAATATCAATATGTTTTTATGCGATGGTTCGCCAGTGCAAACGCGCGGTAAAGCAAACAGTTCGCAACATAGTTGCAGCAACAGGATTTTTGTTGCCGGAAACATTTTGTTCACACCTATTATGTTGGTGCAACAATGTTGCGCAACTTTTGTTTACCATAATTCGAGGCTTTAGTATTCGGGTTAGACCTATAGATGCTGAAATACTTACACCAAATGTGATGTACGTTGTAGAGTCGTCCGATCTGCGAGAAGTATCCAGCGAAGGCTTCGTTTTGAGCGCGGCGGTATGTGAGACCGCGAGCCCAGTTGTTGCCCCACTCGATCATCGTGCCAGGCTTCAGACTGATGAAAATATAAGTATTTATAGTTAATAGGCTATAATAGCCACTTCATTAGTAAGTGTTCGCCAAGGTTGCCGAGCGTAAGTTACTTAGGTTGATGACCGATAAGACGAAGTGATATCTACGTAATTGAATACTCCTGCTGTATTCAGTATATTTTTAAATACAATTTTGTCTAGTAAATGAGGTACCTATACTCGGTGGTTTATCCATTCAGTCAAATAACCACAGATTACATTTTTATATAGGGTAACAAATGATCTTTGAGTGATGGGATATAATTTTACTATAGTGCGCGCGCTAGCACTAGTCACCGCCTGAGGTATGTGAGCGGTGAGACGGCGGAAGTAGACAAAGGCCAAGCTATTTTGTCAATCGCGTCCTCCCCCGTCTCATACTTCAGGCGGTGATTAGCATAGACTAGCACTTGCGCGCACACATCTTACCTATAACGTAAATACAAATTAGACAAACCTGTAGGATCGAATCTCATAAATGTTGCTGGACGAGCGGGGCTCTCCGTTGGGCCAGAAGCTGAATGCCAGCAAGTACTGTAAGTGTCGCGACCTCACAAAGTTACCGCGCTCCACCTCGAGCGCCCGGTAGTCCTGCACGAGAAAACCGTAATGCTAAAGAGACCAATCTATCTATATATGTAGATATAATATATAAGTACCTATCTATACAGGAAGTTTTTGAATATGAATATGAACAATTTATGAATATGATATAGACATGAACAACTTTCACTATGGGACCAACTCTGAAATCACCAAAAAAAATCAGCTGTTGAATCAATAATTTTGGTTGAGTAGGTATTAAACTTTTGTAGAAACAGCTGATTTCTTTTTGTGATTTCAGAGTTGAAAGTTGTTTGTTTCACCCTGTGAAAATTTGCAAACTGCTTAACTTTTCCTGTTCATCGGCTCCTAAAAATATTTGTTTAACCTTTGTAACTCCTTAGATAGCTGATTAAATGAAGATGTCTTTCCCATTTATTTATATTGTCACTTAGGGCCTATTTCACGATGTCCGAATAGCCACTATTTACCGAATAAATTAAAAAATGGAACAGAATTTGTATGAAATTTTCTGCCAATTAAGTTATTAGAAAGTTAATTGTAGGTGGTGAAGCAGAATTGTAGTGGTTGAGCGATTGACTGCTGCGCAGAATGTCGCGGGTTCGATTCCCGCACGGAACAAATATTTGTACGACCTACAAGTATTTGTTCCGAGTCTGGGTGTTTTTCTATGTATAATGTATGTATGTACAAAAAAAATGTATATAAGTAGTTTATCAGCCATCTCGTTACCATAACACAAGCATTAGGTTGCTTAGCTGGGGACTAGATGGCGTTGTGTGTCCAAGGATATTTATATTTAATTTGAGTGTAGAGTGGGTTTTCTCCAATCCCATGAATTTTCGCCTAGCCTTTGTAGGGTGCTTAATTGCAAATGGGCCACATTACCATGTCCTGGAAGGAATACGTCAAAGTACATCAACCTGTATTTTAGGTACTGGCTGGTCAAGATGTACCTACCTACCAATCAAGTGTACCATCTTTGAATCATAAAATCTTACAACCTTCTGGATAATGGCCTGACATGGCAATTAAGTTTCCCATTGTAAAAAGACTGATAACCACTTATCAACAATTAAAATTAGCAATCATTATGATATCTTACAGCATTCTCTTTGAACAAGATCTTTGCTTTATCAATCTTCTCGAAGCCTCCAACATATCTCCACAGGTGGAGGGCCTGGTCCATGTCACCCACAGACACTGTCCATGATCCCACCAACTCGCAGCCAAGCTCCGCTTTTTGAGAGTGCACAAACTCCACTGATGTTTTGCTAAAAGTTAATTAAATGTTACTTTCATGGCATACAAGTTACCTAATTTTAATAACAATAAGAGTACAAAAATTGATTGAATGCAATGTTTGTTTACAATAATAATGTGTTGATCATTCAAGTCCAACAAGTTGTACTTGGAAAGATAATTATTAAGTCTGTGAAAGTTTGTTTTCTAAAAGTTAATCTTTTCACAGCTTCCACATAATAGGTATAGCTATAACTTTTGAAATAAGGTTTTAGCCCGAGCCAGAGCCAGAACAACACTTAAACTCAGTTATGTGACTGATGTAAAGGGTCAAGGTTTAATGCTGATAACATTTACTATGTAGAAATTGTAATGATTTGTTACTCTAGGTATTATGCAGTGTTCTATTTACAGAATGTTGCATAATAGCTAGTCTGATCATTGCTAGGTCATATTATGCTAGTGAAGCATTCAGATTATGTACTTATGTAAGAAAATTTATGCAAACACATACTAATTTTGCAAGTATTTTTCCGTGGAGTCCGGCCTTATGTTATGTGTGTGGAGTGCATAAATTATCTCCTTGTCGCTAAGCATCCGACTGTGGGACTCCTTCGTCGGCTCTATCCTCCGAACCAGCAACTTCGAAAACCATCCATCGTCAGCGTTCGATAATCGTGCACTTGTTGAAATCAACCTACAAAAATAACTTGCATTTACGCGAAAGTTCCAAATTTAAAACCGGACACTGTACAAATCAACAATACGAAAAGTACCTCGAATTCTTCGGTATAGCTGAACTTAAACTTAACACTCTATTTAGAGAATTCATATTGAGAACAAAACACGCTTAAATACGATTCTAAACTACTAAATAAAAGGTTGATAAAAAGTAATTCTTGTTATCAATAATTGACAAAATCACTTGAAGGTTATCTTGAAAATAGATTTTGCATACGTAGTGACACCTATTATGAGTGACCGAAACTACCATAATATTTTGCGTCAAGTAACCAACCCGTACCGTACGACTTTCTTTGTAAATATTATGAACTCATTGATAACTTTGAACATCTGTCTCTGTCTGTCAAGGTTAGTTTGTATTTAGCTATTTCATTCGCATGCTTTGCAGAAGCTGGACCATTTCAGAATCTGTCAAAATGTGATAATATCATGAGTATTTCTTTATACGCAAAAAATAAATTGTTTGTCTTAGTCCTTCAGTAATTTTTTACACATTATTATAAGCTCGCAAAAATGTTATAAACAAAATATTGAGATGATTTAAAAGTTATTTATGAGATTTATAAAACCAATAAAATATGAATGCTCCCTACGTAATTTTGCGCTGCGGAAAAAAGTAAAATGCGATCACATGAAAAGAAACGTTATGTTTATTGACTGATGGCCGACAATTTGCTGACAATAGATAAATTGTCATTTCTTAATTTACGAATAAATATTTTTTTATTCAGACAAGTGAATTCAAGGCTTTTTTTTAGATCCTGCATCACACATAAAAAACCTTGTCATGGGTGAGTAGTCGCTACAAATTGAATGTTTTTTGCGTGCAAAACTTGTTTGTAATAGTGGGCGGTGTTGTCGGTGGCAGTCTTGTGACTATGTCGGTTTGTGCAGCTTCCAGCGAGGTGACGAAGCTTCAGCAGCATCTGTCGCTGCTGAAGGAGGAGTATGGGAAGCTGCAGAGCCACTGCGCGGAGGTGGAGCGCAAGTACACGCTGGCGGCGGCGTCGGCCGGCGACCTGAGTGAGACGAGCTTTGTTGCTCGCCTGCTCATGACGGTGGCCACTCTGTACGGCAGGGAGACGTACTCCGACATCACCATCAAACTGCAGAGCAAGTCCATGCCTGGTCACAAGTTCGTGCTGAATGCGCGCTCCGATGACTGGAATGAGGAAGCCCTCAAGAATCTCGAGGAATTAGGTGAGGTTTAATCTATTTATAATGATGATTAAGTGTGTAGTGTAGTAATCTCATGCCCTTATCTAAAGTGTAATAACTCATTAAGTCTATTACTTATATATTTCATGTTGTATTTGTTAGGTTGCTTAATTTGCCATTGCTCATGAATCCCATATGAAAATTATATTTCAGACTGGTCTACCCTACCAGATGACATTGGCGCTGCCCTTCTCAAATGGTTGTACACAGATGTGGTGGACCTGTCCCGAGGAGACACTTTTGCTCTGCAGCTGATGAAATCTGCTGCCAGCTTCAAACTGTATGGATTAGTTGGAAAGTGTGAGCAAGCACTCATAGCTTCAGTTGGAGTTAGGTATGGAATAACTTGTAAATAACTTTACTTTTATTCAGATTTTTTTAATGAAACAAGAATTCAGATAAGGCAAGGAGATTGTATCAATAACATGTTTTTATGTTAATATTAAAAATCCTATAAACATAGTCTAAACACAGAGGACACTTCTATCTATCACACTATCTTAGATTTATCCAATGGGGTGTGTCATTTTTCATTCGGTACCATTATTATATACTAGCTCTTGCCAGCGGCTTTGCTTGCGTGGACGTCGGATATTATCCCATCGGAAAGTACTACCGGATAAATAGTTGCCTACGTGCTATTTCAGACTATGTCCAATTTGCCAAATTTCATCCAGACCTGTTCAGCCATTCTGGCGTGATAACAAACATCCATCCATCCAAACTTTCACATTTATAATATTAGTAAGATTTGTGCATGTTTTTGTAGCCAGATAGTCACATGAAACCCTATATTCCATGCAAGGGTAATCAGAGTATATCCAAATTTTTCTGCTGTGCTAGTAATCAGACACATGCAAAAGGGGTCTGTTCATTGTTGTTTGTAGAGTTCAGCTTAAAATTCCAGGCTGCTGTAGTCTATTTTCTAACAAAAGGAACTTTAAAAGATTTGACAATCTGTAGCTGCTTTTACATCTAGATAAGGTTATGAGGCATTTGATTACAAACATGTTCCCATCTTGTTTTCAGATCCTGTGTAAAGTTCTACTCGGCAGCTGATGAGATTGGTGCGTCGGCTCTCAAAGAGCACTGCTCAGGACTTATATCAGCACATTGGGATGATCTGACCGGTAGGCCATTTTATTACTGTAGTCTGTTCCAAAATATCTAGTAAAAATGTACACAAATGGATCAGAAAACGCCTCAATTTTTGATGGTGAGGATTTTTCAATTACAATTTAATAATGTTACTCAAACAATAATTGTTTTCAAAAGTGGTGAAATATACATGGTTATTGGTAATAGTCGACAATCTATTAAGAGGACGTAGGAGAGATCATTTGAAACCAAATGACCCATATGCAAACGTCAACCATTTTCAAATAATTTGACATTTTATATTTTTTTGAAGATATAAGGGGTGCAAAGGAGTCATAAGGGGTCATTTACTTGGTACTTCCCCTTAATGGTTACCGATATATTACCAATAACGCTGTATTCAGAGCCGTAAAAAAGTTGACTTATTTTTATCACTGTTTGTAAACATCGGAAATTATGTTCCTAATTTGGTATTTAGATGAATAAAAAACAAACACAATAGAATTTCATAAAGTACAAAGTACAAATATTTTTCGTAAAGTACAGTTTTCAGAAAATTTCACCCATATATGGATATTTTTTTAAGATTTATCGAAATCGATATCAATATTTTTTTTAAATATCGATACGATATAATATATCGATACTGTTTGGCACTTCTTGCATCCCTAGCGTCTGCGTCGACTATGTGACGCTCGTGTACTTGAGTACGGTGCTCAAATTGACGCGTGACGCTAGTGCATCGCAAGAGCACTTACTGATTGTCAATTTACTGGGAACAGTTATCAAAAGTCATATCGAGACCTCTCCGTGCCTCGGAAAGCTCGTTAAGTCGTTGGTCCTGTCTGTCATTCGTATATCTTCAACCGTCGTTATGGCATAACTTAGACGTAGACTTTTGAGTCTGACAACCAGTTATACCAAGGGGTATCACCGTGTCATGTTACCCAGTAATTGGGTTGTGGAGGTCAGATAAGCTAGTCGCTCCATGTAAAATACAGGTATTCAGCTGCATCCAGTTAGACTGAAAGCCGATCGGCGACCCCAACATAGTTGAGAAAAGATTAGGCAGATTGGGAATAGTTATCCAAAGTATTAAAGCAATTACGAGCGCTACTATTCCTACAGTTCAAACACATCATAAAGCGCAGGCCACACTGGGAACGAAGCTAAGTTCGTTTAGCTTCGCTCGTGTAGCTACCGCGTCTTCTCATACTTCGGTCCATAGTTCGCGGTGTGAACCGAAGCACAGAATAATAAAGCTACAGTAGTTTATCTGGTCAGTGACCTTGAATGAATTACCTACGGCGGCTCGGTAGAAAAATACTCGTGATTTTATCGCGCACTGGATTTTCAACTCTCGGTGTTGAGCCGAGCTTCGAGAATCCAACCTAACATCGACAGAGTGCATCCCAGCGCGACGAAAAACACACTGTTGGATTTTCAACTCCCCGCGTTGAAAATGCACTGCGCGAAAAAAAATCGCCGCGTTTTTTTTATGCCCGTGCGAACGTCGGCTAACTGACGCGCACTCGAACTGTTGCCTACTGATATATACTGAGATTTCAAAGCGCGTCGTTTCGGCCGTTTTCTATGATGATAAACTACTGTAACATTATTATACTGTGACCAAAGTATGCAAGCTAAGCGACCTTAGCTTCGTTCTCAGTGTGGCCTGCGCTTAAGTTTGTTGAAAGGTTGAAGATAATAAATAAACCTCACCTTATTTGTGTTATGAAAAACAGTTGATTCTATAGAACATCTGCTTGTTTATTGTTCTTTGAAGTTTAACTAGAACTGACTAATATTATTTGTACAGCTTTGCTATTTCTATAGTGTAGTACTACTTAAATGACTTTCATAAATGACATTCATTGTATAGTAAATAAGTACCTACTTAGCGGTTGAAATGAGGATGGGTACATTTTTTTTCTCCACACATTAACAACATTATGAGACTACACTCATAAGTTTTAAATTGTAATAATTCACTCATAATTATCAGCCTATAATGTTCCGACTGCTGGGACACACTACAGGACTCCTCTCTGTGAGAGGGAGAAAGCTGTATTCCACCAGGCGGGCCTAGCGCGGGTTGGTAGATGTCACATGTCTTTGAATGTTTGGTTCTAGGACATGTTGGTTTCCTCACGACGTTTTCCTTCACATTTTTGAGAGCTGTGGTAATTAGGGAATCCATTCCGCATCATAATCTCAATCCCGCAAGCCTGTGGGATCGAGGTCATCAATCGCACTGGCGGGATTTCCGGGATTGCAAATAAAATCAAACTTTTTGTTGTATGTAGTTATGTTTATGAATGTATGTGTAATGTGTAAATGTAGTTACGATACCATACCAGTACTTACCACAAATCAATAACTGTAGGATTGGAATAATGATGAAATTCCCTTCACTGCGAGATATTGCCGAAACATGGTGTCGATGCATTTAATTTTTCCCTAAAGATATTTTATTTTAATATCTTTTCTTTATCTTTTGTTTGTGGTGTGTGCATAGTGTGTGTGTGTGTGTGTTATTTTACCAGGAAGACCATGAATTAGAGACAAACCAATTCGTGTATCGAGTAAAGTGAAAAGTATCGGAATCAAAATATCGAGTACTCACATTCTCGGTATCGCGATCGTAACAAAAGTATCGATTATACTCAACTTTACTCAAAACTAGGCAAGTATCGATTATTTTTCTGTATCCCTAGTTGTCTCTCTCAAGAGTACAGTCGAGCGGGGTGCATGCTTTTCAAGACTGCATATTGTCGCCCATTTTTCTTCGAATTCCATTTTTTTTCTGTCCCGCAAATACCGCGGATCCCGCGTGTGTAGTCCAGCGTTACTGATCCCGCAAAAACAGTGCGGGATCCCACTCATGCGGGATTGGATTCCCTAGTAGACAGTGGTGATGATATAAATTAGGTACCTACACAAAGTAAAGTGCCTCGTATGTCGGGGCACTGGGCCACCAATTCCTCGAATGATTCCTTTGAAGAGAGAACACGAGCTCCTGAAATCCAATAACTTTAATAAAATTCCTATCCTCAGGCGAGGACTTCGCGCACATGTCGTCTGCGCTTCTATACCGGATGTTGAAGAGCAAGACGTCACAGCCGCTGCACGGCGCCGTACGACTGCTGCGAGAGGACGTCGTGTTCCTGTGCCTGGTCGAGAACCACGCCAACGTGAGTACTTACGCGCATGCTTTTACACTATGGATGATGCTGGCGCACTTTTTATTACGATTGGGGTAACATTTGTGCTACGAAAACCATCCTTACGGCTACGACCACCACCACCACCTTAGTGCTGTCAATGTGAAATTGTTAAAGTAGTCGTGCGGTCGACTATTTATTTATTTGTACTGATTACAGGTTATCGAATAGGACTAAAATCGTCTAAGTTTTACGTGCAAGCTTTAAAAGCTAGGAAAGTTCATCTTAAAAACTACGTTTTTTTTATTACGTGAGGCTCTCACTTCACCTTCGTCATAAAGATCCTACAACTGTCAACTGTTTTGATGTATACATTTCCGTTAAACCACAGATTAATACAGATGGGACACTCCGCAAAATCATTTAAATAAAAAGCGACTCTTGCTACGACACAATAAAGTGCAATTCAGGTCGCACAACGCTTATTACCTACAGATATATTCAACTACAAGTTGCCTCTCTTTCTATCGCGTAACTCTTATACCTTCTGACCTACTGAATTAGCCCCGCGGACGGGGACCACCGCGTACTTGTAGCTTTATACCTTTTTTTTTTTTTTTTTTTGAGGGTGGGAAATCATCAAATAACTTCTCCCGCTCTGGGTGGAGCGGAAGGGCGTGTCAGACTTTTACTGACTAAAACCCACCCGTGTTCCTTCAGTTGCCTATGCCAGGGCCGCGGTAACTTCTTCAAACAACCCGCGACCCCAGCGGCGTCGGCCCTATTGGACCCCGTCACTTGCTGACATCTCTTTGAGGCGCGCGTGGAACACAACGCGCCGTCGACTCGGGCCTGGTCCTTACCGGACGGCGAGCTACCCGCTGCTCACCGTCCGCAGGCCCGCGCCTACGGTGGGCGGAAATCGCCCCGCGATTCCCGCCGCCCAGGGCGTCTCCTGCGGCGACTGAGGGCGTGAGGCTGCCTCTCCCTCACGCGTTCCGCCTCCTCCTTCGCGAGCATCACTGCTTCGCAGAAGGAGGTGACGGCCTCCCATGCACTCTCGCTCCGCACCATGGCCTGGACCAGGCTCGGACGCGAGAGATCGCCGCCGCCGATCGCCTCCGTGAGAACACGGCGGTGCTCTGCCCAAGCCGGGCAGACCTCCACTGTATGCTCCACCGTGTCCTCCGGGCGATCCACACAATGGTAACACCCGGGCGTTTCCTCCCGCCTTATGCGAAACAGGAACCTCCCGAAACAACCGTGTCCGGTGAGGACCTGCGTCAGGCGGAAGGTGAGGACGCCGTGGCGCCTCTCTAACCACTCCTCAAAGAGGGGACTTATCGCCGCAATTGTTGTATCTTTATACCTAAACTGTGGAGTGTCCCATCTGTATTAATCTGTGGTGAAGCTACGGTTTTCTAGAAAAGCAGTGGCCGCACTTAACGGCCGCAGTGACGGCTGTCATGAAAATGATGGCAATGGCAAAGAAATAAAATAGGGTGGTAGGGCGATTCTAATATTAAATTATTAGAATGTCCCTACCACGTCAAAAGATAGTCGCGTTTCTGTTTTGTTTGGACACCTCTGACACCTTAGATAATATACATCTAGATCGATCCACCGCGTGGCCGGTCATGAGACAGCAATATAATACTTTTTCTAGGTAATGTGGTATTATAAATGAGGTTTAACGTAAGAAATCTTCCATATTTTGGACTGAAACCCATGTCAATACATTCGCACAATGCAAAAACTGTCCAAAAAAGTTAAATTAATCGACGCAAGCTACATTTTACAGTGAAAGCGCTTTGTTTGGCTAGCATTTGAAAGTTGGCCAAGCAAAAATACGGCACGCCGTAAGAGACAGAAGATACGATGCTTTGTCCCAATTTTCCTACTAATTTCGTATATATGTGTCTCACTTCCACACTTCACACTGTAATCATGGCAACGTTAGATGTTTATGTCATTGTCTGACACACAATGACGCAGTGACTACATTTGATTGTCATGGAAACGCTAAGGGCCTATTTATATTGTCCGAAAATAGCCCGGCTACTGGATATCTCCGCCTTATCAGATCCGATTTAGATGGTTCTTTTTATATTTGAAAGTTACTCTTAACTTTAAGTTGGTCTTTGATGAAAACAGAAAACATGAAAATATCCCGTTTTAAATAACTTCAGTGGTAGGTATATTAATTGTTGGAAAAACGTTTGTGCTCGCGAGGTTAGTGTTCGCAGAACTACTAGTTTAATTAAACTGAACTTATTATAAAGCAAATTGTATGAACGATTCATCATCGCCTTCAGTTTCATAACATGTACTTACATACATACATACACGACCTCGTTGGAATCCGATTCTCATAATGCCTCATTTACATGGAGCGTGTGCATTCTTCAAATATGCAATTAATACTCCGTTGAGTCGAGAAGTATCGAGTCCTTCATTTGACTTCAATGATGTAAAGGCCTGACTTTGTATTTTTTCGGTCATGTATTTTTTTAAAGAGGTTCAAATTGCAAAAGCACAGCCCTGCCATTAAATTTTATAGAGAGTAAAAGGCGGCCCTTATAATTATTCGGGCACGGGGCAAGTACACAGCGACGCGACGTTGCTTATTAGTTAAACCGGTAGCTGAACTACTTTCAACAGAAAATTATACATAATTATTAAATTACAGGAATCAAAGCTTTAAGAGGAAACGTGGGTGCTCTTTTCTCCATACAAAAAGATACAAACGCTCTCGCCTGTTTTCTTTCTGGTTAATGACCATAAAGCAATGATTTTTTACAGAAATATAAATATCAGTTAATTGTATGCCCCTATGTTTTCCTTTTTGATGATATATTATTTTTATAGGAACTAGAACCCTCCAAAAATGCTCAAAATTGCCTATTCAGACCGCTGTCAACAGACGCCTAGTGTACCAATTTGACAACTATTAACGAAAAAAGAAAAACATAGGGGCATAGTATATATCCTTCTTATTCAGTTTATGAAATATCTTTTAAATTGGTCCAATGTTGGAGGAGGAAATAGGCGAGAGCCAAACCTCGAAATGTGACTTTTTACATAGGCTATTTAGTCGGATCTGCAGTTGTCCTTATCGCACGAATTCGAGGGCGGAGCGCTCGCAGAGACAGCAATACCTTCTTAAAATACCTAACTGGCCACCCGTCTTTCCTCTTAATGAAGGCACCTGGAGACAAGATAATATGTAAAACCTTTAAAAGCTATTTGCAGATTATGGTGAATTTAGTTATACAAATGTTATCCTAGGTGGTCAAACAGGCTCTAATGGATTATACTTACGAAATACGCGGTTGCGTTCGGTAAAACAGATACAGTATAGGAATGATTTTATTTTATCAAATTATTACATTACATAAAATTATGAGTATCACGTAGAAAAATTACAAAACAGGATCTAAATGATAATATAAAATACAAAATAAACTTATCAACTTCCTGGACTTAATTATTAATAATCAGGCTAACAATATACGTATACAAAAGTATGTAATATTAAAATAAAAAATAATTACTAAGTACCTACCTAACATTTGTGAAGAAAATCACAGACTTGCAATCTTTACAGTGTATTTTTTCTTACATGTCTTCTATTTTGTAAACAAACACAGAATAAAAATCTTGAGGTTTCGCTTCAATTACTTACATACCCACTTTAAGTTAGGTACGAACAACTTTATGAGAAATACATGCGGTATGAATAAAATGAAAAAAAAAACTGCTTCGACATAATAATTTTGTCCCAATCTGGAGATTTTTTTTTTTCTATGGTTTCCATCCATAAAAACCATAGAAATCACAATAACTTTAGAATCATATTTAAACGCATTAATAATATTCCAGTCTATTCCTGTGCCACTGCAGGACAAAGGCCTCTTCTCATACAGAGAAGGCAGAAGGCCTTCTCTGTATGAGAAGAGGCATTGATCACCAAGCACTCTCATGACGGGTTGGCGATTTCAGACTTTTACATTATACACATACTTACACATTAGTTTTCTCAAAATCGAAATTCCTCTACGCCATATTATACAAGTAAAAATAAATACACTTTACATAACATTGACTAGCAATAATGCATCTTATAATAAAGCACCACGGTTGAAGCTCTTTGGGACTGTTCATAACTATGCTCAACTATGTAACTATTAACTTAACATTATTGGCAGTATATAAAGACCCGTATGGAAGTATTAGGGATCTTACAAATAGCCTTAATTAAATATCATAGAGAAAAAAAAATACACCGTTATTTTATAGCGGTGAACAAGCAATTTTAAAATAAGAATACCTTACTTAAATACTAATTGTGTTCTAAATTATCGTTTAAACGTAATTTATGTTTGCGATCGCATCTTCGTACTAGTCTTTTCTCAAAAATGGGTCTTCTGGTTCACCAGCAACAACAAGAAACTTCCATTAAGTACCACACGAAACTCATATATCGGTTATTTTAATTTAAGCACTCCATTTATAACTTACTCTATGACGCAATACTTGAATTTGCCTTCACCAGGCTTTCTATCAAGGTTCAGTTGCATGTTAAATAAAAACATTAAATAAAATAAAATCTACGCAACATACTAAAGCAGTATTTATAACAGCTATGACTAGACTGTTAAGCACCTCGTTCAGGATAGATCTGATTAGAATTTCTACGTGGAAAATCCTAGCCAGAATGATCAAGAAGTTATGTACAAGAAACAGACCCCTCTAGGTAAACTCCGTAAAGGACTGTCCTTACGGGAAATTTTGGAACAAGTGAACGAGGCGCTTTATGACTAACCAGTCATTGCCATTTAGCTGGTAATTTCTTCCTCTAACTTAAAACACACAGAATTACTGCCATAGCAGCCACTGCTAATACATTTCTGAGTATTTTCTGGGCGCCATTGCACTGATCCCCTCTGCAGTAGCAATGAGTCGTCTTCGTGGACCGCTCGTCATTGCTCGGGTCTTCCGAACACGACTCATCGTACACCTCGTATATGTCAGTGACCGCTTGCCATTTGCCGTTGATCTTCCTTTGTTCTCCATTCGTTGTCTGCGGCGCGCAACCGCGTGCTATGCTCAGCGATGTTACTGTAACAAAATGTTTTTAATTAGGGATTTAATCCAGCACAGGAAGCAAAGATTGTTTTGTCAATTAATTAGGTACTTTGAGAGCTTTTAATTAAAAAGAGGTATTATGGGATGAGGAAAAATGCTATACAAAAATGTCACAATTACCTATTAACTACCTATATTTTTATTAATATCGAACACGAACTGAGCTCGAATTGTTTCAAATTTTACGTGCTTAGGTAAAATTCGAGGAAACAGTATACCTTACTTAATACCCAGAAATAACCGATAATTATGAAGCCAATAATTGGAATTATAAAAAAGTTTGATTTGTCATCAATTCATGCATTCTCATGAATCATGATTAAATAGTTCCGTGTGGTTCGTCACGCTCTTTAAACGCAGCAATAACAGGTTAAAAAGGAAACAAAATAAATCCGGATCACCAGGCATAAAAAATAAAAAAATGCTGCTTTAACTGCGCTAATTTCATCAGACTATCAGACTACATATTTTTAATTTAAAAGAAATGCAATAATAAGTTTTTGCTTGAAACATATTCAATACATTATGTATTGAATTTACATTGTAATTTGCAATGTTACATAAATTACATAGGAGGTGACAGACTGACAATGCCTCTTACATAAAATACTTAAACAAATGATGTAATTATACGCAACTAACTATTCCCGACACGAATGTGAAAGTAAGAATGACACACTAATCATTGCATTCTGTGTCCTGTTCCTGTAACACATGTAATTAGAACTCGACTCGCCTATATAAGGGTTAACTACCCAGAGTTTTCACAGTATTTTTGAAAAGGCAGAGATTTTGATAACAATTGAGATTCTTTGGTGGCATGTTGCCTATTATAAATGCGAAAGTTTGGATGGATGGATGGATGTTTGTTACTCAATCACGTCATAACGGCTGAACGGATCTGGATGAGGCACATAGATACATTATAGTTTGGATAGCACATAGGCTACTTTTTATCCCGGAAAAATGTACGATGTAATGACATCCACGTGAGCGAAGCCGCTGGTAAAAGCTAGTAAAAATAATAACAATAATACCAGCCTACTATTGTCCTACTGCAGGGCAAAAGAATCTTCTCATGTACAGAAGACATGAGGCATGGATCAGCTTGTTTGCTCAAGGCGGTTGCGATTGCTGGTCTATGCAGGGTGTACCAGAAAGGTGTGGTCAAATTTAAGGGTACCTATGGTACAGGTTATCAAGCTGAACAACTTTCTCCGTGGGACCAACATCGTAATCGCGAAAAAAATATCAACTGTCCCATAGAATACCTACTCGACGCAAATGTATCTGGGATGGCTGATTATTTTTTCGCGATTACGATATTGGTCCCATGGAAAAAGTTGTTCAGTTGAATGGTCTGTACCCTTAAATTTCACCACACCTTCCTGGTACACCCTGTATAAATTCATGCCCTTTTCCCATGGCAGAAACTACAGAACGCTACCTACTACGATCCGTACAGTGCGTACTTTTGCTTCGTTTACGTTCATACATTTGGTCATACACGCACTTATGCCTTAAGTAATACGTCTTTATCCATCCATATAAACCTAAAGTGCTGGGTACTACGCTTGGACTTTTAGTTAGCTGTGGTTAAATGACACTTCTTATCTGTCATTTTGTTAAAAAATGTTCCCATTTGATAGCGAAATGACAGTAACAAGATTATAGTTTAAAAAACTGTAACCCGACTACGGAAAAATAAAATTGATCTAAAAAGTTCAAAATATTTATTTACTTAAACAATAACGACATAGGTATATACATATTTGTAATGTGCTCGTCAAGACCTTTCTTTTGATACCAAACATGTCATGATTATTTCAATTTAATTTTTTTCGAGGTCAGAAATTTTCGTGTAAAGTCCACTATATTAAATTTAGGGAGAATTTATATAGCCTATGTCACCCGGACCATTATTTCGAATCGACTGATACCTCATTCATCAAAATCGGTTCAGTAATTTAGGCGCTACGGTGGAACACACTTAAATACATACTTACATACTTAAATAGACTGCTAAAATCATAACCCTTCCTTTTGGGTTTGCCGTAGTCGGGTAAAAATACATACTTATATACATACTTACATACATACATACATAGACTGCTAAAATCATAACCCTTCCATACCCATTGGCTTTGCCGTACTCAGGTAAAAATGACATTAGAAGTGTCATTTGACTGCAGCTAATTAAAAGTCCGACCATAGTCCTTACAGCAATTTACATCCTACTCCTAACCAATGCTAAATTCTTATAGCTGCTTATATGACTCTACATTTGCTTTGCCCTTACGTCTTCATAAAGAGGTGATAATTGATTTTCACAGATATCTACTATGAAAATATTTTCATAGAAGGTATCTGTGAAAATCAATTACTTTAGCTGGAGATACAGGAGCTCGTGGCTAAGTTATAAGAGCCGCACGGGTCGGTCAGGTTAAGCTGCGCTTGCCGGTGTTGCTCCGTGGATGGATGACCATCTTTACGTACCGAGACTCCTCCAAAGGCAAATTCTCAAATCGCGATAAACTGCTGGATAATGTTTTGTTAATAAATAAAAGACGACTTTAAAATCATCTAAAAGTTATAATATCTTTATTTTTGATAAGTTGTCTTGTATGAAAGAGTCCCTTTTTTGAATTACAATGTGTACTACTTATACGCTAATGGTGCAATCTGCACGTTTAACCCTGTGCCGGTGCGCGTGTGCCTGCCATGCGTGCAGGCCTCATTAGCATCGCCGGAGTTGCGAGAGGAACTGATAATTCGTGACTCACATGTCGATTCACAATTTTGTTTGCGATTCGCACTATATTGTAACAAACTGATACGGGGGAATTTCGATGACAATTAGTTACCATTATTGCCATTTATAATTCCCTGTAACGTTTTTGCTGGTTTCTCATATTGCAGTTAATATAGCTTTCCTTATATTCTTGTTGTCCTTGTTACTGTAGTTCAAAATGGGATCTCATTTTACATAAATTTTCTGATGGGGAAACCGCATTTTCCCCATCAGATTTATTATTAATTAATTTTAATTTTATTTATTTATTCTGGTGCTGATTGCGTTAACCTTGAACCATCATTTACCACCCTCTCAGAGAGGAGGCCTGTGTCCAGCAGTGGTAACATTATAGGCTGATTATGCATCATTTATGCCTACTATCGTAAATTTTTACCAGTTATGATTAAACTTAACCACTTCACCATAATTCCGAAACATGTCATTTGTATCATCATCTAATTTAAAAAGTATACTTCTCTTTCTGACTTTAGAATCTTCTTTTAGGAATCATCATTCATCATCATTATTCTCTTGCTCATGCAGCCCAATTTAATTGGGGCCGATGCAGCCTCACTGTCTTCTTCTTCCATACTTCTCTATTAGTAGGAATATGCAATACCTACCTCGGGAAGCATGTTAAGCCGTTGGTCCCGGCTGTCATACGTGGATCTCTGACAGTCGATACTGGTCGTCAGAAGCCCGATAGTCTGACAACTATCAAGGGGTATCGTATTACCCAGTAACTGGGTTGTGGAGTTCAGATAGGCAGTCGCTCCATGTAAAATACTGGTATTCAGCTGCATCCGGTTAGAGTGGAAGCCAACCTAAAATAGTTGGGAAAAGGATAGGCAGATGATGCTGATCTACAGATATACAAGATGCAGCATTTTGCTCTGCAGCAAGATTATCAAAGTCTGATAGCCGTAGCGCTCGTAGCCTAGATAAACATAAAACGTAAATCAAAGAGCACTTTCTTAAGGCATTTTATGGTTAAGCAACAAGTCTTGATATGTACGTTTTGATGTTAAGTGACATTTAACTGTGCTACATAAAGTTGCGCCACGTGACACATATTCCTTTAAAGGAGCATTTCGTAAGGAAGCTGCCTTAACGGTACCATAGCAACACATTATTTTTATTGTCCACCACTTCCTTTATGCACATGTTTATCGACTCCTATAAACAGTGGAGTGGCTGTTGAGTAATGACTCTTAAGTTACTGCTTTTTTATTATTCCGTAATTAAATGTTACAAATTGGACCTTTTTCTCTGTTTATAAGTCCTGCTCTTCAATATACAAGCCTCTAATTTTTCAACTGCTGGGACAGGCCACGGGCCCCAGTGCAGATTGGTACCTGTCACATGTTTTCCAATTTTTCGTTTCTTGGACATCCCGGTTTCGTCACGATGTTATCCTTCACCGTTTTGAGAGTAGTGGTGATGAAGTAAATTGCACAAAGTAAAGTGCCTGTCTAGGTTCGAACACACGACCTTCGACTCGTAAGTAGGGGCCACCACACCACTGCTCTAAATATACAAGGAAAACAAAAAACAAACAAATTCAATTATTGGTAGCGTCAGAGCGTGTATAAAAACAATAACGAACTATTAGCAAGACAGTAAATCTTCGGTAAATGATAAATGAGTTTTTTGTTTACGCGCGTATCGCTCAACGGCTAACAGAGGTGTCGGTCACGGGTCATTGCCACTTAGCCTCACGGGCAGCTGGTGTCTAGCTCTATTAATAACCTTACCTTAGCGAATTAACATTTTGCGGGCATTACCATTATGGCGTATCATTTTTATCTTAATAACTTAAGTGCTTGACACATTGTGAGCTCTCCATACGCAAAGCTGACGATACTGAAATCACTTATCAAATTGATGGTGCATGTAATGCTCAGCTAGTGTTCAATCAATCTGCCTATCCTTTTTTTTCAACTATGTTGGGGTTGCCTTCCAGTCTCACCGGATGCAGCTGAATACCAGTATTTTACATGGAGCGACTGCCTATCTGACCTACACAATCCAGTTAGTAAAACATATATATTTGATGTAATATAATTGTGTATGTTTGATTCAGATACATCATATTCCAAGCTCTCAACAGCATGACTGGTACGTGATTAAGACATTCTGTCATTGAAGTGTTAAGTGTGGTTTTACAAATGTATATATTATATGATTGAGTAGCAGAGCAGTATAACAAACTCCTAGTCGTCTTATGGCCGTTGTAGGTACTTGTCTTCAAATATTTATTGTTTTGACGGGCTTCCGTATGTGGGTAACGATTTATAAATGAATTATTAGTTAAAAGTCATTGCTGGGCTTGAAAATATTTGTAAGTACCTAAATCTAAATTTGGGCGTAGGTATATTATTCTTCATTCATCATGACTTGTGAAGTTTTTTCAGCCTACAAGCTCATGCTTGTAGGCTGAAAAAACATAATCTCATATTATCATTCAAAAATTATCTTCATACATCAGCCAACTAAGTTCATGATCCCTCTAAGTTGCAGAGTTGACACTGCTGCCCCAAGACACTTAACAAAGGCCAGCTTTGGTGATCATGACCTAGTTGGTCAGAAGCATTGACTACCAACTGGTTTTTACTTAAATATTTTTTTTTAAATTTCACATAAACCTACTTCTGACTTTTCATAAGGCCCATGCCTTATGAAAAGTCAGAAGCTAGGTTCCAATCGGTCGTTACCTATGGAGAAGACCGGTCAAGAAATTCCACGGTTACTCCCTTAACAATAATTGGCTTTCTCAAAAATTGACAGCTGTTATGCACAGTGCTCTATCTTCAGATAGCATACTTACATCCGTCACCGAACTCAAGCGTAGTTATTCTCTTGAAGCACATGGTGGACTTCTCGCACTGCACCAAGTACTTGCTGCTGTAGTCAAAATGCTTGCACGGACATGGTTCCGTGCTTTTCTGTAGGTCCGGATCTGGACAGCATGTGTAACACTGTAAGCTCCATGATACTGGAAATTAAAGGGTTTTGTTTGAAAAACACCGTTTTTCTCCAGGTTTCTAATAGGCTGATCAAGTTTTTGAGCTTTTAAATTGGTGGAAATAAAATATGACAAAAATTGCAAGTTAAAGGATTGATGAAATTGAATTGACTTTCAGAAATTGTTTAACCTTTTCAACCATGGGCTGCTACTAACATTCTACCAGAAAACCTTATCACATTTAACACATCTTTGGAATCAAACCAGTATTGTAAATGCAATCAGCTTGCTTATTATTATACGTCTGATATTGATATAGTCTTACAATATCTGTATGTCATTAGATTCAGTGACGGGTTTCATGTTGGAACTATTTTAATTGTACCTAACAACTAACTACACATGAATGCAATAAAGAGTTTGAGTTTGAGTTTGGGATTGATATACCTACCTTGCTACCTATGTCCTTTCTACTGCAGATTTTTATAATCATTTGTCCGATGATTGTCTGATAGAAAACCAATATTAACTACTCTGTATATTCGGCAAACATTGAATTTCAACTTCAAACTCTGTACGCATATAATTTTGAAGTTTTTAATAAAATTCCACCGACTTTTTTTTAATGAGATGAATAGCATTCCAACCATACTGCATCATGCGCCGTTAGAAATTAACAACTTTAACGGCGCTAAATCGAATCTCATAATTGTGGTTTCCATTAATTTTCGTGGGATCATAAACTGCGGTTCGTAAAATATTTTCTGGGAAATTAATATGAGTGGATTCTTCTATAGTTCTGATGCTGTCTTTGACGTAATTAAAGCAAAATGACAATATAATATACCAAATATGTAGGTCCTGTAGTAATATAAATTGTAACTAAAATTCTTTGTGTTTTACTTCAATTAATAGCGAAAGATGTTTTAGGTATGTGAATGCTTCGAAGATGGCGTCACAGTATATTTTGAATACAATGAAAATTCCTACTTCTTTGCTTTAATAATATTTACATCAAGTACCTATTGTAGTTTCAACAATACTTGAGCTTAGCATTATTTATATTCTAACTAATATTATAAATGCGAAAGTGAGTTTGTTTGTAACGCTTTCACGCTAAAACGGCTGAGCGGATTTGGATGAAATTTGGCACACGGGTAGACCAAGACCTGGAAAAGGACATAGGGTACTTTTTATCGACATACCACGCGGGCGGAAGCTAGTAGTATATTTAAGGGTGTGGTACAGACCGTCAAACTGGACAACTTTATTCATGGGACCTACCCGTAATCGCCAAAATATAATCAGCCGTCCCATACATTTGGGTCGAGTAGGTTTTGAAGTTTTTTATGGGACATATGATATTTTTTTCGCGATTATGATGTTGGTCTCCAAAGTTGTTGAGTTTAAGGATCGGTATACTCTTAAATATTTTTCCACCTTTCTGATACATGCTGTATAGTTACTTGCTAGCAACGCCTGTTCGTAATTTTACATCGTACTTACTAGATTCTGCCCGCGACTTCGTCCGCGTAAAATTTCTTGTTCCCTTGAGTACTTAGGTACCTATATTGATGCGCGGCGCGGCGACTTTATGTACCAATTTGGCAGTTGTACGTATTACTTACGTTTATTTTGAGTCTTACAATTTATTTTTTATTTTTTTGTGTAAAGTTTGAAAATTTTATGAACTAACGTTTATTCTGGTATAAATTTTACGCAATAATATTATTATAGTAAGGAGAAATTAACTGTTAATTCTTAGCGTTTTTAGTAGTTTTATGGTTTTGAATCGGATTTTTTTATAGATATTCCATACTTACTTATTTCAAAATTCTGAGGCCGCTATGAACTAAAGCACTACTTAAGACTATAACATTATTTATTATATATTTTTCATTTCATTTGCTTATGTACAATTCACGAGTTCAATCCACGAGCTCGAAAAAATGCAGTCGCGCATTTTATTATAGTAAAACTTGCTTCGGAATTTGGATTTATTAAATAGATAAGAAAAAATTGCGAAAAGCGAGGCCATAAACTATACCTACTAATAACTATTGTCCACCGCTCAATAAGTCAAAAGTTGTCAAAGTCTTTCAGTTTCTCGAAATAAGAACGCCAAAGTTGGACATTTAACGCAAAAATCACGGTTATTTCTGCCACATTTCTAAGACCACTGGACAATCAGGGCTTCAACCGAGTAAAGTGTTCTATATTAAATGTAATGTCTACATACTAGGAAGTGGTGACACAAATATCTAGACTATTTATACAAAGCTTCAGTACAAAGCTGGAACACTTGCAAATCTTTTAGAGACCCCCACAGTTTGATTAGCGAACATCGTTTTAAACAATTAAAGAACAATTTAAAGAAATATTTTTATTAGTCTGTCTGTATTGTGTTATCAGTAATTGAAGTTAAGCTATCTTGTTGATTCAGCTTGTTAAGAAACAAAAGGATTAGCAAATGTCAGTGTATTTAATTTCGCAGTCGTAACGTGATAATACAATTTGCATTAAAAGATGGTCGTGATCTCGTGCTAAAGGATTACGACTAACTAGTTGTCGAATATGTTCACAGTGAATGTGGTTTGCACTTGACCTACTATCTATTCACTACTATGAAGCTTCATTTAATTTATAAATGACCTTTTATGTTCTCGTCTCGTATGTTAAACTTTGTGAATTTACATGCAGATTTGGTTGCATTGGGGCCTCGCGACTGTAGACTGTCTTATTTTCCTTGTTTGTTTCATTATTTGGGATGGCATCAACACTTTCGTTTTGTTCTTGATATTGTAGTTCTTATTTTTAGTATCTCATCCGCTTTACAGCTATATTGCTAACTAGCTTATGCTCGTGAAATTTCGGGCCCCGACTCACCGCGTAGCATCCCATCGCCGCCGCCCGCGCTATTAATTCGTTTTGGCTAAGCGTCCTTTCACTTTTTAATTCTTCAGCTTTATTATATTAGTACTATAAGTACTAATATAATAAAGCTGCTATAGATTATTATCTAAGCTTCATCCAATAAGAATACCTCTGCAAGGCATTGCTCTAATTCGGTACCCATCCAGCCAATATGAGAACACACCCCCGTCGCCCTCCATTAACGGTCAAGTTGAATGAGAATTTTATCGCACCATCTCTCGTGCGTCAGAACCTTGTTGTTCTGCAGCTGGCAATTCGTTTCCACACCCCATGCCATTAATTTAAGACCCAAAATTTGGGGCACCATAAGACGTTACATCAAAATTCGGAATGCTTTAACATTAGCAACTTTAACTACCAGTGCTGCTTATAGAGTTTTCGATGTAAGGTTTTTTCTGCAGAGCAACTTCAATAAATGCATAATCAGGTTCTTCGTAGTCAACCTACCGGCATAAACTGCATTACAAATAACAATTGACATACGGGATCCGGGAATTGAAGAGGACATCCTAGACTTACATTTCCTATTCTTAGCTCGACAGACTCACTGGTATACAACTTTTTATATCTCGACACAACCTTTGAATAGTTAAACTTGAAAGAGCCTTCATTACGCCTACCACGAGGTGACAGACTGAACCATATGGGAATGATTAATGAGGTTCGATGCCCACATGATATTAATTTACTGATAAATTAATATGTCCATACATACCTCTTATTTTATTACCTATTGTTTTTTATATTATATGTCGCGAATACAATTAAAATGTTTTTTTTTTATCAGTGTTTAAGTACGTACTACAACGTTTTATTTAAATTATTTTATTTTTCAAGGTTATTTCCATGTACATCGTAAGTAGCTCAAGTCATTCAAATATTTAATTCTCAAATATTTGTTTTATTGATTATTGAAGAAGATACCGAAGACATTATACGTCTTTGTTATCTTCTTATTTTCCAAGGGACAACTTCATATTGACATTTATAAATTGTATGTTTATTATACCCTCAATTTTGACATAATATAACGAAGGAACAAGGAAGAATGTGAGTAATAAAGAGTAAATAATATATAATTAAAATATATAAAGCAATATTATTGCACATATAATTATTGACAAATACCAATGGATCTAGTAATACCTTACAATCGTTATAATTCGTAATAAAATAAGAACTAAAGAAAATATTATCAAAACACTTTCACTTACATTTCCAAAACATTGAAAAAGTCAATAAAGAAGCTGCTAAATCCATGTTTATTAATAAAACACCACTTAAAATTACGTGTACTACACCAACTACACTAAAACTACGAACTGTTATTTTTTTAAATTACATTTACGTGTTATGTATTTACAATGTTGCGATTGCGGCGCATGTGGCCGGCAGGGCTTTACACTGAACTGAAATTGGCACCTCCGTACTCAACTCCATGATTCACAGGAAGGAAGCCCAGTGGCAAAACGGGACATGTCCAAAAACTAAGAAATAGCACTCTTATGTTCGCGGTAATAACGCTGATTCATGCGATCGATTCTGGCGCCGGCGCGACACTGACCAACATTTGGCGGTCCCGCTCTGTGTTCGTTTTGTTTGTCGCTTTGTCCCCGGATTCCGGTGTTTATTTTTATTTTAGAACTCAAGTAATATAATTTGCTAAATTTTTATTCAATTCACGATGGCGTCCTAATATTTGATGGGTCTAAAGATTTTTAGAGACATTTAGAATTGGTCAAATGACATTATTTTGTGAACATGAGTGGCCATTTTTTTATAGCCATATTTACGGTCTTCTAACAACAGACGTTTATTAATTAAAACAGTATGCAAATTCAATAATAGTCTGTGTAGACTTTAATTACATTACTAGGTTATCAACTACTTAACAAACAGTAACAATAAAATCAAACAATGAGTTTATGTTTTCAGTAGGTATTTTCTGTTACCATTGTTTTTGCTAATTGTGATGTTGTCGTCAGTGTATAACTATCTCGATGAGAGATTTATCTCCAACTTGACCTGTTTTAACAGTTACACTATCTATGAAATGGCATTGTATTGTGTGCTCTTGTTTGAATATTTTATAGACTAGTGAAAACAAGTTTTCTCTAACTCTTTTTCGCAAAGAACGTTCATTAAGTATTTTGTTACTTTGGCGAAATCAAATTAATGTGTACTAAGAACACTACTCACCTTGTTTATTATTCTTTACTCAACGGATGTTGTACCTGCTTTATGTATAGTTTAAAGAATTAAATGCTTTGTTTAGACCTGCTGACTGGTTAATATCTTTTCTGGACATACGTATTCTTTGCACAGATCAGAAGTTTAATCTCTACTATCTATGGTATCAGTTGTTTTGACATTGACTTTTTTCATATCAGGTATATAATGTTAGTTATTTAGATACACGTTGTGTATCTGAAAATATAAAGTTAGTAACTTACCCCATTCGCTTTAGGTCCCGTTGCGAAACATTTTACTATTGATATGGTCGCCTCGCAACATCCTTTGTTATTAGCGATAAAAATAACATCTGTTAGCAATTTTTATAAGGACTAATGTCAATGTATCACTTGCGCTTTTATCTTTTATGAGGTCAGCACTTGGCAAGTATTGGCTACTGGCTTCTTTAATTAATCCTTTTGCAGAAAAATGAGTTATATAAGCTAGGGGACTATCATCTGTATCTGTTTGCACGATCATACATGTAAATAATCTATCTATCTAATAAAAATGAAATGATGTTTGTTGGTAAGGGCTGGGCCGATTTGGAAATGTTTGATTATAAATGTTCGTAATAGTCCGAATCCACACCCTAATTGCGTAACATACGATCACAATCTGAATGATTTTGAAGCATGTTGCTAATCCATTGCTTCATATGTTCCAAAAATTTGTCTGCTCGGCAACGTAAATAACGCAATGAATGTTGTTGAACTGTCAACATGAAACTCATTCCTACTGGTACTGGTGGTAGTGTGTTACTCAATTACCCCGTAGGTTCTTACGGAAAGAAAAATTTGAAAGTTGCATAATTCGTGAAAACTGAAAGCGCATTTAAGGGAATATTGTATGAATTATTGCAATTTGGACAGGACAACGTCTGTCGGGTCAGCTAGTTCAAAATAAAACTACATAACAAGTTATACCAAACTGTCAAATTTCTCCAAATGATTTTAAACCCGGTTACGTTCAAAATCGAATGAGAAAATTTGACAGTTCGTAGTAACTTGACCTGCTGATGCTGTTGTGTGTACTAACCACTGACTTATATAATTATATCTCAATGGTACTAACATATTAAGCTTGCCATAGAGCTATGCTATGACATTATCATGTGTCAGGACTAGAGTAGTTTTCGAGGTTATCAGGAATATTGTTCACATTTAGGTCGATGATAGCACAACAGGCGACATTTACTCGTCGATTGTATGATCGAGACGTGGGTGTGTCTCGTGGCGTGCTCTGTCACTATTTGTCTCGCCTGTCTAGTCTAGAATTAATTTTTAGGTCGCGGGAAATGTGGAGTATTCTGTATCCACCAAAATTTTTCTAATATAGTTATTTAAATTAGGCTAAGGGTGCATACTCGGTAGGCTCGATAATCCTTATCCATATCCTAGTGGCACATCTTCCGTACCATTATCGCGCGCCTTGATATACAATGGTCTCTGGTGCACCATGTAACATGAGGAAACAGGGGCTAGTGTGAATCTTTGGGTTCATTCGAGTAATCGAGTGTGGTCAAACCACGCTGGTGTCGGTGCATCTCATTCATTCATATAGTTATTGAAATTAGGCTGAGAATCAGCTTTAAATGTAAAAAGGCACAAACAGCTCCCATAACTCCCACCCTTCACCACTTCCTAGTTTTTTCATCTATACGAGTTGCACTAAACAGTTCCAAAGGTTAGGCCTTTGGAACTGTTTAGTGCAACTCGTACTTGACCTTCCATAAGAGGATTACGGGCTAAAAAAACAGCTTTTAGAATGCCTATAGAATGCTGCTAATCATACCACCGAAAATCGTCATAATATTATGATTGAAATTTCTGCTTTGCTATTTCCGACGATATTCTATAGGCACTGACGAATAGTGAACAGAACATTTCTATTTATGGACAAAAGCATCCAGGATCGGGAAAATACTCATAATGGTGCGGTACTTTTCGAATACACGATTGTAGCTATATACCCAATTACCCATAGGTGCCCAGAATTGGTCTGGAAAGTCCGACTGTACCTACTCATAGATGCTCAGGATGGATTAGGAAAGTCCTAAAGGAGGGCATGGTGGATTTCCAATATGACTGTGTGTTTAGTGACCAAAGAAAGAGATGCATGATGACGCCAGTGTAAATAAATAACTCATATAGCATTCCATTTGAGGCGTCATCGTGCAGTTTCTACACCGATATCATATCACAGGCTATTTTTATGCATATTGCCATAATTATTCACACATCGTATCTTACCTCTACCTAATTGTTATACCTACTTATCTCGGTTTTTTTTTGGTGATTCTGCATCCGAGGTTTTTTTAATCATACTTGTAAAGTTTTTTGCGGTTTCCTTCAAATTATGCAAAAATTAGTTTGTAAGTAAAAGTGAAATAGTTTTTTTTTAAGGCGGTGAGAGCCGTAAAAACGTCGTTTTGTTTAGTGTTTTATTCGTAGATAACACGGATTTAAATTTTGAAAAAAATATATTACTTAGTTCAGACTTCCATCTACAAATTTCGGCCGTCCGATACACGATTACTTGCACTTTACTGCATCCAATTAAATCGCAAAGACAAGTCTAAATTATGATCTATATCTTATTTCATTTGATTTATATTAGGCTTTGAACAATAAAACTTATGCCATAATAAAGGTCGTAAAAAATGTAATTTATAACGGCTATCATAATTTGAAATATCAAAATATTTATATCACTAATTCCAATGTCAAGTGTTTTGCGCTCGCTCCGTGTCGTTTAGTCCCGAGCGGAACGTGATGGAGGTCGGACGTGTGCCAATTTTTCGAACCCGCCACCCCCGCTAACTTCTGTCACCGGCTGCGACCGGCACAAATTAACATGTGTTGAAAACAGTTGAATTTGAACGCTATGTCTATGTAAATAAAGACGTCACGCGCGCAAAAGCTTTATTGGTATTTATTTTTATCACGGCCTATGTTTACCAATCGCATCAAGTGTGTAAAACAGTTGAATTTGAACCCTACACTGGAGCTTATAAAGCCGCCTGACGCGCAAATTTTTGGTTCACTATTTTCAAATCTCAAATAGGTAGGTGCCACAGAATAAAGTTAGTACGGGTGGTTTTATAATGAATATAGGATAGGAAATGAGATTTCTTCATAACATCACGCCTGAATTCTTTCAAAGGGTTGGGCAGGGATGTTCAGAAAATAAGTAGGCCCTCAAATGTATTTTTCTGTATACCTACATAAATAAGATTTTTTTTTTAAATTAAGTTTTTTTTCTAATTAGGTATCTTCTTATTTTTTTTTTGTATTTCAAGGTCAAAATGAAAATCCAAGATGGCGGCTGCAAAAATTTCCAATTTTTCGTCATGGGTGTCGTTTTCGTGATATTTTAGGTCGCTGAAAACGATAGTGGGGTCAAAATGAAAATCCAAGATGGCGGCTGCGAAAATTTTTAAATTTTTTAACATGGGTGTCATTTTCGTGATATTTGAGGTCGCTGAAAACGATAGTGGGGTCAAAATGAAAATCCAAGATGGCGGCTGCGAAAATTTTCAAATTTTTCGACATGGGTGTCATATTCGTGATATTTGAGGTCGCTGAAAACGATAGTGGGGTCAAAATGAAAATCCAAGATGGCGGCTGCGAAAATTTCCTAACTTTTCGTCATGGGTGTCATTTTCATGATATTTTAGGTCGCTGAAAACGATAGTGGGGTCAAACTGAAAATCCAAGATGGCGGCTGCGAAAATTTCCTAATTTTTCGTCATGGGTGTCGTTTTCGTGATATTTTAGGTCGCTGAAAACGATAGTGGGGTCAAAATGAAAATCCAAGATGGCGGCTGCGAAAATTTCCTAATTTTTCGTCATGGGTGTCATTTTCGTGATATTTTAGGTCGCTGATAACGATAGTGGGGTCAAAATGAAAATCCAAGATGGCGGCTGCAAAAATTTCCTAATTTTTCGTCATGGGTGTCGTTTTCGTGATATTTTAGGTCGCTGAAAACGATAGTGGGGTCAAAATGAAAATCCAAGATGGCGGCTGCCAAAATTTCCTAATTTTCGGTCATGGATGTCATTTTCGTGATATTTTAGGTCGCTGAAAACGATAGTGGTGTCAAAATGAAAATCCAAGATGGCGGCTGCGAAAATTTCCTAATTTTCGGTCATGGATGTCATTTTCGTGATATTTTAGATCGCTGAAAACGATAGTGAGGTCAAAATGAAAATCCAAGATGGCGGCTGCGAATATCCTAATTTTTCGTCATGGGTGTCATTTTCGTGATATTTTAGGTCGCTGAAAACGATAGTGGGGTCAAAATGAAAATCCAAGATGGCGGCTGCGAAAATTATCAAATGTTTCGACACAGGTGTCATTTTCGTGATATTTGAGGTCGCTGAAACCGATAGTGGGGTCAAAATGAAAATCCAAGATGGCGGCTGCGAAAATTTCCTAATTTTTCGTCATGGGTGTCATTTTCGTGATATTTTAGGTCGCTGAAAACGATAGTGAGGTCAAAATGAAAATCCAAGATGGCGGCTGCGAAAATTTCCTAATTTTTCGTCATGGGTGTCATTTTCGTGATATTTTAGGTCGCTGAAAACGATAGTGGGGTCAAAATGAGAATCCAAGATGGCGGCTGCGAAAATTTCCTAATTTTTCGTCATGGGTGTCATTTTCGTGATATTTTAGGTCGCTGAAAACGATAGCGGGGTCAAAATGAAAATCCAAGATGGCGGCTGTGAAAATTTCCAAATTTTTCGTCATGGGTGTCATCCAAGATGGCGGCTGCGAAAATTTCCTAATTTTTCGTCATGGGTGTCATTTTCGTGATATTTTAGGTCGCTGAAAACGATAGTGGGGTCAAAATGAGAATCCAAGAGGGCGGCTGCGAAAATTTCCTAATTTTTCGTCATGGGTGTCATTTTCGTGATATTTTAGGTCGCTGAAAACGATAGCGGGGTCAAAATGAAAATCCAAGATGGCGGCTGTGAAAATTTCCAAATTTTTCGTCATGGGTGTCATTTTCGTGATATTTTAGGTCGCAGAAAACGATTGTGGGGTCAAAATGAAAATCCAAGATGGCGGCTGCGAAAATTTCCTAATTTTTCGTCATGGGTGTCATTTTGGTGATATTTTAGGTCGCTGAATTTTCATTTTTTTATTTTGATTTTCATTTTGACCCCGCTATCGTTTTCAGCGACCTAAAATATCACGAAAATGACACCCATGACGAAAAATTAGGAAATTTTCGCAGCCGCCATCTTGGATTTTCATTTTGACCCCACTATCGCTTTCAGTGACCTAAAATATCACGAAAATGACACCCATGACGAAAAATTAGGAAATTTTCGCAGCCGCCATCTTGGATTCTCATTTTGACCCCACTATCGTTTTCAGCGACCTCAAATATCACGAAAATGATACCCATGACCGAAAATTAGGAAATTTTCGCAGCCGCCATCTTGGATTTTCATATTGGCCCCACTATCGTTTTCAGCGACCTCAAATATCACGAAAATGACACCCATGTTAAAAAATTTAAAAATTTTCGCAGCCGCCATCTTGGATTTTCATTTTGACCCCACTATCGTTTTCAGCGACCTCAAATATCACGAAAATGACACCCATGACGAAAAATTAGAAAATTTTCGCAGCCGCCATCTTGGATTTTCATTTTGACCCCATTATCGTTTTCAGCGACCTCAAATATCTCGAAATTGACGCCCATGTCGAAAAATTCGAAAATTTTTGCAGCCGCCATCTTGGATTTTCATTTTGACCGTAATCACATCCTCTCAAGAAAAAAAAAACTAGAGCGTAAGAAGTTATGCCCCTCCGTTTTTTTTTTTTGTGTTGACATAACGAATAAAATAAAAAAAAGAACTTTCCAAATCGGCTTCTAAATGACGGAGTACTGCAGTAACAAACATAAAAAAAAAAAATACAACTGAATTGATATTCTCCTCCGTTTTTGAAGTCGTTTAAAAATAACACATCATTGTTACGTTTAAAAATTAGCTGGACATCACTCACAATGCAGTCATTGGTGTCGTGGGGAATACTAGTTTCTGTCATTCCCGACGACACCACCAGTGGTGTCGTGGGGAATGAACGGTCATTTCGTGGTATTTAAGTTCGCTGAAAACGATAAAGGTCTCAAGCTAATTTCGACCTTATTGACATTTTACAAACCCTTTGTTTTTTTGGTCCAGAATACTCGGTAAATGATCTGGAAGCTGAATTTAACAAAAAAACATGAATGTCAATAAGGTCTAAATTCGCTTGACACCTCAGAAAGTGTCTAGATTATTATGCACATCATTTTTAGGGTGTCAAGCTAATTTCGACCTTATTGATATTTTACAAACCCTTTGTTTTTTTGGCCCAAGATACTTGGTAAATGATCTGGAAGCTGAATTTAACAAAAAAACATGAATGTCAATAAGGTCTAAATTCGCTTGACACCTCAGAAAGTGTCTAGATTATTATGCACATCATTTCTAGGGTGTCAAGCTAATTTCGACCTTATGGACATTTTACAAACCATTTGTTTTTTTGGTCCAAGTTACTTGGTAAATGGTCTGGAAGCTAAATTTAACAAAAAAACATGAATGTCAATAAGGTCTAAATTGTTATGTAACACATCATTGTTATGTAGCTGGACATCACTAACAGCACAATACAGTCGGTGGTGTCGCATGGCGTGGGGAATAGTAGTTTCTGTCATTCCCCACGACAGCGACACCACTGAAAACGATACCACTGGTGTGGTATCGTGGGGAATGACAGAAACTACTATTCCCCACGCCATGCGACACCTTCGTAAAGTAAAATGGTGCGCGGCGCGTAGTTTTGAATCGTACGGGTAAAGGTCTTCGTGTCAGTCAGATTTTAAATCCACCTTATTCACGAAAATAAATATGTATAAGTAGTTATTTTTATTTATTTTAACTGTTCAAGTTTACAATGCATACCTAATCTGTCTAAAACTTTAAAAAATACTTACTAGAAAAATAAAACAAAATAAACTTGTATACTAATCAGTTCAAGTTTATCTACTGCATTGCTCTATTCTGTGACGCAACATAGTACCTACTCGAGTTCATGAACTCATGAGCGGTGCGCTTGGCGCGCGTTTCCCGCGCATCGTAATTTATTACGTATCGCTACTCCTTGCGGGGGCTGCGGTAAGCATTTAATACCTACGGCGCTTGCTTTCACCCCGCCTTAATGTGAATTAGTCAAGTCATCTTTGTCCTCCTGCCCTTATGTAAATAGGTACCTAACCCTACCAATTTTGTTTAGGGGTAGACGCACGCGCAGCATGTCTCCTTAGTGAGTAGTCATGATGTACCTACTTATAAAAATGTATTTGACAAAGTGAGAGAACATTTCTGTATTTCATACACACATTCGCAAGTCGGACATAAAGTATAAAACTTTAATACGAGAGGCTCAAGTAAATCGTTTTTAATTATTCTTATTGAAGTAGTGACTTTTACAATATAAACAAGTAAATCGTTTTTAATTATTCTTATTGAAGTAGTGACTTTTACAATATAAAGGGTGTCCCAAGGTTTGAATTAAATAGAAGACACAGTTTCTTTTTATTTTATTACAATTTCTTTATTGAATCATAAATTACATATGTTAGGGTTCTGTATGAAATAGCATGGCTTTCACGGCTTAGCTGGCACATACCCACCCTTTTGTCGAAATTTTCCATGCCTTTTTGGCATAAATGTGGCTGAATTTCGTTGATGCAGCGTTGAATCTCCTCCTTCAGTGCAAGGGTGGTTGTGGGCTTGTTGGCATAGACCTTTGACGTCAATCACACGATCTGGGACCAATTCTGATCACTAAAACGAGAGAGTACACGACCAGGAAATGTCTCGTGCAGTAATCGAATTTGTTTAACAGCTAAGCTGTGGAGGCCATTTGTCCGATGTGCTATTGCATACATAATCCTAGCTTATGTACTTTATGATTCATTAATGAAATTATAATAAAAAAAAATAAACTGTGTTCTCCATTTAATTAAAATCTTGCGTAAGTTTTGGAACACCCCATATAAATAATCACAGCATTCGCTTCTCAGTGCACAACTAGGGAGAAAATCGACAACAAACTCGGCTAGAGAAATTATTGGCATTAAAAATGATATTTATTTTATGCTGTACTTACAGCATAATAACTTGATTGATAAATTGGTCGATCAGCTTTACGAAGTCAAGAACTAGTTGGCATAAATCTTATTTTAAAGTTCTTGAAACCAGTCATTTGCAAAAAGTTGATGAAAAACCACGTTTTTCTCCTGAAGTAATGTTTGAAATAAATGAGGTGTTGTGCATAAATATAGCACAAGCGACCCGCTCCTGCTTCGCACGGATGTAATGGCGACATGTGAAAACATCGATATTTGTATGCTACATCTAGCATACTTAAATATAAATGTTTATACACGCAAACCTTCCGGCATAAGTGCTTTAAATGATGATGAAAACTGCATCAAAATCCATTGTGCAGTTTAGAAGATCAAAGCGGTCACACAGACTGACACGCTGACACGCTTTACGTGTCACTTCTAACACATAATTACTATAATTTATGTATTGAAAATCATATTTCAAATCGATACTTTATGCGAAACTCGTAGGTAACTACTTATTATAATTTTGCCATTAGTAGAATCACTTGCAAATATATGTAAAGAGTAGAGACTATACATATTTTTGCACGTAACTGTACAATATGTGGGTACAAAGCGATTTTTACAACTAAAAATGATTGTGCCATGTCTGGAACTTTGCCCTTACGAAGTTTACCTGTTTATTATACCTATATTTCCTCTAGGGTATTGTAGAGTACCTACTTATCATACCTAATAATTATACAGGCTGAAGCTCCTGTTTGAGTAAGGAAAACATATTTATTTAATCAATTCTTGTAATTAAACATTTATATTACCTTATGATGAGCTAAACCTGGAAATATTGGTGACAAATTCAAATTAATTGCATTAATTTATCATGTTGCACAAAAAGTTAATTTTGATAGTGCCTAATATTTCTTTAGTAGATACCTACCTAAATATCATTTAACATAAGGTCACCCGGGGCTATTGTAACCAGGGGGCAAATGTAACGGATTGAGATAACTCGTTATTGTTGCGTATCCATGCTGTCTAGGATTAATCAACCAGTTACATTTGCCCCCTGGTTACAATAGCCCCGGGTGACTTTAAATCAAGTTAAGGAATGGGAAGGTCAAACAAATTAATAAACGTAATTTATTAATTTGTTTGACCTTCTCCATTACCATATTTCTACAGACCACAACTTCAGTATTTGATGCGAGATCAAATTCGCTATCAATGAAAAGTTATTACAATTTATAATTCCTGCTTTCCCCCAAAAATACTGAAACTACAACAATTCATCACTGAAATAAAGCCTAACAATAAAATAGTGAAAAAAGCAAATATATTTTACCTGAATAGGTCAAAAGATGTCGTCAATATTTCTTAACATTAATATGACTTTGTGAATATCAAATATCCAATTATCATTAACACAGCATTGTGATTTCATAAATGCGTCTCCGGTCTACGCATAATATTCTTTATAATTATATATTTTACAATTTATGTATTTTATCGATAAATAACTTCTGTACAGTAACAAAATTCATTTATTAATTAAATAGATATACAAAGATTGTTTTAATGTCTTAAATTAAAAAGTCACTATACCCTTTTATTTATATCACAAAACATTGCGAGCAGTTGCACTGTTGCATTGCACGAAGTAGTAAGTATATGGAATGCTCACACGGATATTTTTCAACCAGGCCTCCGATCATGAAGAAGCACCCGTTAAGACTAGATACCCTTACATGGTCTATTTTCGAATCCGTCTGACTGTCGGCCACAAAATTTGAATAGATCAAGTAGTAACTGCTTGAAGCACATCGTTAAAACTAAAGTCGCATCATTTCATGTTTGTGAACACATCCATCCGGTCAGATGGACTTATAGCGCATTTTCTGCTGTTCAGATTGATTTCTCCATGTAACATGTAATCCTTTAGGATTGTCATATTTCGGGTTAACGACTCTCTCACTTGAAATGTCCTTCGCTGTACGGCTATTCGCCCACTCATATCACATCTTTGCTTACTACTCTGTGTTGCGAGGCAACTTAACGTAACATAATTAATTCCTACGCGTTCCTACGACTACTACCTAAGGCTGTTGATGTATTTCATGAGGTTGAACACGACTATGACGCCCATGATGTCCGTGTAGCCTTCGTGGCTTGTGCTCGGTGAGGCGTTGCAAAGGCTGTTGCGGCAGTAGCAGTATCTGAAATTGAATAAATAAATTGTAAAGTAAATGGTTAAAATTTAGACATGCGAGACAAATTCGCTCGAGAGGAATTGTTTAGATGGTCGTTTCCCGGGTAAGCCGCCATTGTAACGTTCAAAATGTGCGGACTCTCCAGCCTAATTTGAAAAAAAGAAGTTTTAGATTAATTTAGCCAAGTATAGGTACCTACGTAAATGCTATATCCGTAGAAAATTAAAGAAGCCGACCCCAATATACTTGCGAAACATTTAATAACTTTAGACGATGATGATATTTTAAGGAAAACATTAATTCCGAATCTCAAGCTAACATCCTAACAACCTATTTATTTATTTGCCGGGTTTTAAATATTAAAGCAATTTAATGAAATAATGTTTCAATATAAAGTTAAGAGTAAATTGCGGAAAGTAGGTCGTAATATCGACGTGACATTATAACACTACGCAGTAAATCGAACAAGTTATTGCTACTGGTTTAGTACACGTTTACGTACTTCATGTATTTGACGACTGTAAACAATCTTCTCATTGTTAATCTCTGTATTTTCCTTTGCGTTCTCGTAGCAAAGGTTTTCGTCTCCATCACCATTTTTGTACTAATCAATAAAGTGTCTTAACTTCCGTTGAGTTTCTTTGTATGTCGTCAAATCTCATATTTTTATTTGCATTTGTTATTTTGGTCAACCAATCACAACATGGCATTTGACAGCAGATTTACTGATCAGATTGTCAGGCTTTCAGAAACTAGGAGTTAGACTCCTTATTCGTGTGTGCAAATGTTAACTTTTTAATTACCTAGTAGGTGTACTCCTCTCTCCCTTGTCGTCGACATTGATGCAGCCCTCTGTGTAAGGTTCCAAGATTTCCATCTTCGGCGACCACCTCCCGTTTTTGTAGTCCTGGTACTCGTTCTTCTGCGGCGCACAGTCTCGGAGTACGCCATTTATTCTTACTGAAAATGTGAACAAGAACATTAAATATAACGATAGTTTTCAGCTTAGCTTTACCAAGGCAACTGGTGATACTGGTGATTTTGTTGCAGATGTTCAATATTGCTTTCGATTGCAAGCCAGACACTGTTCATGTAAGATGTGCCCATTGTGTGGTCGTAATTACTTACTAAACAGTTTACTATAGTATAGCTAGTTTCTGCAACTGCAAATTATAAACATTCGCAGTTTCTCGTGCATTAAAAGCTAATCTAATTGTAAGTCAAATGCTTAAAGAAGTCATTAATACATGCGACACGTTTGGCTACAGCGTTTTAATGGTTTTACGACTTCATGTTACGATTTGCACTAATTACTTCATATCCAAAAACCTTGAAAGTGAAACATTACATAGATTGCATCGCCAGACCTGCTTTTAAACGAACGCGAACCTAAAGCAAATATTTGTTTGGAAACAAGTCATATCTTTACAGATAATAATGAAATACACTTAATGTAAATTCAAGGGCACATTACTCATTCTTCATTCATTATTTTGTGTATTATATCATTAAGATGTTATGTAGTTTCAAGTAACGATGGGAGACTCGTGATAGTATTCCTTGGTCTTTGTCACGTCCATAGTTGACTTTGGATAGTGACGGTGCTGTTTTTGCCAGTAAATTGTCTGCTGTCCAAAACGCCTTCACCTTGAACCGTCTATCACAGCACAGTCCACTTTATCACCTTGACCGCAAATCATATCGTCATAGTCAATACTTAGCCCTTCGCTATGTGTTAGCATTCGATCGCTAATGATCTTCGTCAACTGCTCGCATACATATTTATTTTATGAGTCTTTGATATTTTTAGCTGTAACTTAAATGTCTTTAGATTTAGCACCACAATTATGGTAAGATGCTCAATGTCATGCTCATTAAAGAATAGACATGATATTTGTAAATAAAAATATGTTGCTATTTTCTCCCGTTACTTATTCAAAACAACCTTAACACTTCAGATCCCTAAGATGATTGATCAGTAACCGATTATCTCCTTTTAACACATACCTCCATTTTGTATATCAAGATGGAACTCCTGCTTCATACACATGGTGGAGTAGGGGCACTCCACTATGAACTTGTCGGAGTGGTCGAAGTGCACGCAGAGCCGCTTGGTGGTGTTGTAGTACTGGCCCGGAGGCGGGTTGATGAGGCAGTGGTAGCACTGTAGCGATGATACTCCTGGAAACAACGCGAGGAACAAGGTTAAATTCACTCTGCTATATTTCAAGATTATAAAATTATTTATTACATCTCAAAAATTGTATGTCGAAATCTGTTATGTATGATGAATATGCATTTGAAAGTGAGACACAAACATCTTTTTGGCGTTGGGTGGAGTCGTTGGAGGTGGTATGGTGTCGACTATGGACCATGGCTTGAATGCAGTGTTCGTTCAGGCATGGTTGTGTTGACACTGCTCGTGTCCTTTCAAGTTCAGAGTATTAATTAGTTCAGTAGTGTTAGTAATTGACTCTGTAACAATCAACTGTGTGGAAGTTAAAGGCGCTATTTCTCTCGTTTATCTATATCCCAATTCTGCGCCCACAGTAGCTGTAGCAGACACTATGTCTAATTACGATCCTATGTAGAGGATCCGACATGTAGGTATCACACCACACGAATATTATAAAGTCGAAAGTTTGTAATTGTGTGTGTGTGTTTGTATTTGTATGTTTGTTACTTCTTCACGCTCAAACGGCTGGACCGATTTGGATTTTAGTACATAAATTGAGGCATCCCCAGTTAGTTGCAATTGGTTGCAATCGTACTTGTGTACATTCATCATCATCATCCTCAGACCTACTTCACCACTGGGCATATACCGCTCTTTGCTTATGACTATCTACAACATTAGGACAGTTTTATGAGAGGCTTGGGTCAAGTGCCAATAGATTAAAGTAGTTGAAGCTGATGTTAATGAGTTTCTGGGGTAAAAATAATTTGACATTAATTTATTTCTATTGGTGGACTTATCTGCTCTACTGTCTCTATTTTACTGTTCAGGATCGTCCTTTGGTCTTAAAACTATTATGATCTTTCACATCCAAGTTATTTTCTAACTTCTGCAATGGTTTCCAACATTGCAGCCATTTGCTGCCATTCCTGACTCTATTAAGTAGTACTGTGACTGACCTTTATTACACATCGCGTGTTTAACGCCAAGTATTTCCTGTCCTTTCAAGAGCTACACTCAGACAAGTACCTACACCCAGGAGGACTTACACGCAAACTTATGCTAAACCTAGCATTTACATGGAAAATTACTCTTTAAGATAATTCTTATATCGTGTCTATGCACTTCCTTAACAGCTGAGATCGTGTTTCCTAAATGTTTTAATTGTAGATCATAATAACTGTTCTCATAGTGACCGTGCATTGTAATCAATACAGCTGTTTTTATTTGCACATGAGCATCTTATTTTCTTTTTTTCAAGGCCCCACACGCCTACTGCAATTTATATTGATTGGTCACCTGGCTGACATTACAAAGCATTGCTACTAATATGTGGGATGGGAATCGTTGTGATTTTATCATACAATTAACCTTGCTGCTTCATTCTGAATGGATTAATAGAACTTGCATTATCTCCTGGTCAACGTAGTCTATATGTATGGTTGAGTTTAACCTTAATAGAAAAGAGATAAGTTAATAGCCAATGTAGTGAGCAAATTAGTCGGTAAATATTTGACTGAGTTATATTATTAAAGCTAATTAATAAATTGTTGATGGATTTATTCCTAAATGTCACTGGTAACACGGAGAATGATTAAGGCTCAATACAATATGTTAAGGTTTTCTTTACAATCCGCTGCAACGTCGCTATATGATTGTTTGCAAAGGTTAACTAACCTATGTGTCAATATTATATGTTAGCGTATCCTAATGCTAACTTGATTGCTAACTTCCAATCCTTTGTGTCCCTGGTCATTAAACGTACATAATGCAAGTACTCGCTAATTTGAACCGAAACCTAAGCAAATGTTTTCAAAACATTATAGTGATAGGTATTATAGTGATTTGCTAAATAGGCACAATACTGTATTGGCATTGCGTCGTCTGCTTAGGAATGCACTTAATGTAGTGCATTCGGCAAATATGTTGCATCAGCGCGGGTGACTCATCTTCATGTGTGTCTCGCGTTACTTCAACTTAGGCGCTATGCAGTTTCTAGTCACTACAAGTCTGTAGGTATTCAATCTAAATTCTCCCAAGTCATGTTCCTTCCTACTGATATAATTTCTTCTTTTCTTTTATAAAACTTACAATATGAAAAACTCAAAATAGACTCCTCTGCTGAAAGCTGTAGGTATAGGAAAAACAATTGAATTTGAGTCTTACAGACGCAGATACTTTTGCATTACCTAACTTATAGTCATTCAAAATACTTAGCTACATGTAGGTAAATAATGGTAGTACATACATTTATTAAACGGAACATGCTAGTCACGATCTCAATACTGACTGATCCGTTCGGGTCATTGACTTCCACACATGCCTCGATTTGGAAACTACGCCTGAAATATAGCTAGTTAAAATTCGCCAAAGTTGGGAACGTCTTTGCTAACTTTGTTATAAAGTTATTTTGTATGCGTCATCATTTAATTTTAATAACTGAAAACTAAGATCAAATGTATAGTTTTTATTCGAGCTTCGTACATTTTATCATTTTATTTGTATTTTGAGTGAGTCACAGAGTTTTGTTATGTCAACTCCCACGCAGGTTCACATTACGCATGCGCCGCCGGTGAATGCTCGTTCTAAGAATCGAACCTTGCCTGGTTTGGCCGTCAACTAAGTGTCTAATGATTGCTTTTCAAAGCCTGAATACTATCTAAGTCTTATTAGGAATTAATTATTTTAATCTGTAACGTAGGTTTTAGTGTTTGTATAACTGAGGAATAAATCATGTCATAATTAAATGGACTAACTGTTAATACTAAAATATCCACTAGTCAGTCTTAGGACAACGAACTCGCGATTTATATTATAATACACATTAGTCACATTACATGTAGCACCACACGACCGTACACATATTATTATGTACACTTTATGAAGGCTCTTACGTATTATTAAGGGGGAAGCGCCAGAGTAGCCCGCAAAATTCAATTTTTCTTACGTTTTTTTGCAATTTGCAAGTCAGTATGTTCTATGATGATTAAAGTATGAATCGCGACCGTAACAAATATGTATTTATAGAATTATAATCATTAGAATCAGTACATAATACACTCCCTAAGTTAGTATACTTAATACTCAAATGTCAAGATTTCATGAAATAGTCATTCAATAGGATTACTTGGGTCTTAATTGTATTGATGACTTTAATGATTATAATTCTGTAAATACATACGCGTTACGGTCGCGAATCGTAATTTTGATCAACATAATGAAACCTAACTGACTAAACTGACTTGCAAAATGCAAAAAAACTAAAGAAAATTTGAATTTTGCGGGCTGCCATGCCACTTTCGCACTAAATTAGCTCGCTATTTATTTAAGACAAAACCATGCCATGCTGTAGGTAACTGCTGAAACATTAACAGTTAGGTACATTAAAAATAAAAACTTTTTTACAAAAAAAAAAACCGACTTCCAAAAAAAAACACTACAAAGTGAAAAATAACTTTAATTTCGGAAGTCGGTGTCTTTGGATCTATATTTTAGTTTTTTGCCACCGACTTCCGAAATTAAAGTTATTTTTCACTTTGTAGTGTTTTTTTTTGGAAGTCGGTTTTTGTTTTTGTAAAAAAGTTTTTATTTTTCACTTTTTAGTGGTTCAGTTTGTAATTTATCTAAGTTACAATAACCCAATGTCAACTGCTCATCACGTTTTACAAAATGTTGCTTTTCCCGATGCAGGGACGTTAATTGTTGAGGAGTTCTCCTAGTAAGAACCAGGAGAAATGGAGCTCATGGTGAAGTCACCATTACCATTATTTTGACGAGCATAAACCATATTAAAGTAATCGAATCGCAACCTGTTATATACTTAGATATAATTGAGTATTTCCGATGGCCCTCTGTGGTCTTCATCATCAGTTCCAGTTCACCGAATGGTACTTTCCTAGAGTAAATGCACGAGTTACTATAAAAAATACCGAAATCGATATAGGTGTGCCCATAAAATTTGAGGGTTTCCCTCGATTTCCATGGGATCCCATCATCAGATCCTGATTTGATGATCATGGGACCACTTGGGAAGTATACCCTTTCGAACAAAAAAAGAAAAATCCAAATCGGTCTAGCCATTTTCGAGTAATCGGGGAACATACATAAAAAAAAAAAAATTAAAAAAAAAAAAAAAAAATATTCCGACGAATTGAGAACCTCCTCCTTTTGGAAGTCGGTTAAAAATATCAGAAATAAAAATTATATCGTGGGTATTGAATATTGATTCTGTAGGGCTTAATTCAAAAGATAATAGTTTATTCGACTTCGACAACTTTTTATTAAGGTACTTACTCTCCCTGTACGCTAATCTGTTATGATGACTAATGAATGAGTCATTAAAAGAGATTTATTACAATATCTGATCTCATGCTAGAGTCCACGTTTTAAAGTCCAGCCAGTATAACTATTTTAAAAATCTAGTAGGTTACATTTTTAATGTGACACGATTTCATAATTGTAACAAACCAATGGCACAATGAGATTAACATGGCTCTTATTTATTTGGATGATAGTGGATTGTTATAGTGTTAGCGAAGACTACTATTACGGCCAACAGGAACCCGAACTTGCAAATAAAAAAGATAATAAGAAAGTACCAAAAGTACTAAATGTACCGAAAACAGCTAGACGAACAAATGCGAACAAATCTACAGAAACCGATACTGAGAATAATGACGAATTAAATTATGAAAGTTATGATGAACTTTCCGAAATTGAAGACCAGATGATGAAAAGAACTTCTAAAAATAAGGCACCTATAGAACAAAACGATTTTGACACTGATTCTAGGCAAGCAGAAATTGGTTACGATACAAATGCTAATTTGCGACATGGCGTTGATTACATATCAAAACTAAAGTCTTTTGAAGATATTATTAAAGATTACGCATACCATGAAGATGTCGCAGGCACAGCATACCCAATGCTACGTGATCATAATAAAACTACTGCAACACAAACAGAATTCGATATTAACAAAATTTTGATCCTTAAAAATGCAACCGCAGATGAAAATGAGTCTAAGAAGTTATCAAATATCGACTTTTATAATGTAATGCCGGCTTCAAGTGTTAATACTGATAATGATGATAATTTACGCCCTGATTATGCCTTAAATCACGACATCTGGTATGTCCCAGAAAATAGTCTATGTTGGGACTTACCTATACTATACGGTGAATTAGGACGAACAGTTCAAACTTCGCAGGTTTTTCTTATGTATCCATCTAATTTAAAGAACGTCATAGAAACAAAAGAAGAACAAAGCAAGCCCTCCAAGCCTATTTATATCCCTGCATCTCAAACTATGAATAAGTGGTGTGCTGCAGGTCCTTGTTACGGCGATCACACTATGTGTCTCTTCTCGGTTATGACTAATTCTAAGTTATGCAAAAAAGGTTACAAAGTTTCCACTCCAACCATGGTTGAGCAGATAGGATTAGTGAATACTGTTAATTCAATGCGAAACCGCGTCGCCAATGGAGAAGCAGATAAATATAAACATTTACCTAAAGCTGCAGATATGAATCAATTAATGTATGACTTTGACTTGGAAAGTATGGCCATGGCATGGCTTCACCAGTGCCTACCAGGTCCCGCAGCTTGTTCTGCCCTTGATGGAAACTATGTGACGCAACTTGAGTGCACCAAATACGCAAATAATTGCTGCATAAGTTCTTTCAAAACTGAGAGGGCTTCAAGATGGTATGCTTTTATTTTAGGTACTATTCGATATCGATTTTGATTAACATTATTATCGATGAAATTGATTGATCCTTTTATTTTTCAGCATACCACTATATGAATGCTATGTAGATCCTGTTATTGGCTGTATTCACGTGTGGTATTGGAAAGCTGGAAAAGCACTTACTACGACAGATATCGAGTGTGGTCATATAACGCCAGCCACGTTTTACACCGCTCAGTTATTATGGGCGCAAACCACTAAAATAGGTTGTGCATATGGGACAAAACCAGATGGAGATGTACGAGTTGTATGTAACTTTTCACCTGGTGCGCCATTCTACATCGACACCAAGTTCTACTGTGGTTTCATTGCTAATACGGGAGTTGTGGATAACTTCAAGGAGAACATCACTTCTACAGAATTCTTGGAAAAGCTTGGTATTTTTTTAGCTCCAATGAATAAGTTTAACACTACTACTGAATCTACAAATAACGATGTTAATTTCTCCTTAAGATTTTCGGATACAGACATTCTTGGTAAGATTTTTAAGAGAAAATGGATACGAGAGAATTTGAAAGCAAGCATTAACGGAACTCTAGGTCTTGTCGCTCGTTTGGTGACTAAGTACACGTTTGGTGATGACAGCGGCTCTAAGTGTGATATGAATGAAGCGATTTACCAGATCGGTGAACCTGGCACGAAGTGCGTGGAGCGAGGGCGGCGCTTCCATGCTCTGTGCTATGACTTCCGTGACCCCACGCCCGTGTACAGGCTGGTGGCTGTCGTAGCACCGGTCGCCTTGTTCTCCCTTATACTTTACGATTTGTTTAGTGGTGTAGTTCGACAAACCAATTATTAATAATGAATATCAAATGCTGGTTGGAAATCTTCACGTGAGAGTGTGGTGCATGTCAATACTAAATCTAGAAAATTAATATCAAGTATACACACATCAAAAAAAGTTTGTGATCAGTTTGAAAAGTCGAAATATTTTTTGTTACGGTAGACTATAATATAATATCTGCTTTTGCTAGTGATCACAAACTTTTTTTGAAGAGCAAAATGAATACTAAAGAAAAATATATCAGAATCACATTGCACAAAGAGTTTACAAAATGTATCGATCGTTTCCTTTCATTGTATGTTCAAATAAGTGTCATTGCTTTGGTTAATAACATTGATCTTGATCAGTATCAATGAATTCTGAGTCATCGCATTTATACATTGTAATAATAAAACTTGTAATAAATTCATGTCTCGTAGTAAATGCTCCGGATAAATGTAAATCGAACTAGTTCTGTCACTACGAGTCATTGGAGTGGCGAATAAATAGATAATTATAGGTGTTAGAAAGGTGATCTTTTGTATTATGCAGAATATACCGTACCTACTGTGCGTGCCCTGTGCGTACCCATTGTGCATTGTGCATTGTCATCATCATTATTTCAGCCGAAAGATGTCCATTGCTAGACATAGGCTTCCCCCAGCACCGTCACATTTTGTGCATTGTAATTAAAATACAGATAATCGAAGTCTGTAAGTACCTATTTATTGTTTCCGAATTCAATTCAATTCTATACGTAATATACGTGATCTACACATGCATTAGGTTAGGTTCAACAATGTGCAATCTTTTGCATATATCTCTTTAAGTATCAGCTAATGTTAAAGTGCTGTTCAGTACATTTACATACATTTGCCAATAAACACTCCTTTTTCAATATTGATTTATCATTTATTCAGAACCTGTTGCTGATGTCGTTCAATATTTGCAACACAAAAGCAATGCATATGCAGACTAGAATAGGTAGTATGTTTAAGAACTCTCCCACACTGCAAGACACAAATAACTGCTCAGTCATTCAAGGATTGTGAATGTTTCGAAGACCTCAGCATCGTTGCCTATTTGGATATTTTATACACTATCATTGTAGCGACCAATGCAACTCTTTGACAAATTAAAATCAAACGAAAATTTGGATCTCATGATAGGAAATTAAATAACACAAGATTTTAAAAAAATATACTTTACACTGTACTCTAAAATTCACAAACCTCAGTTTAATAAGATTCACTCGAGCGTACAGGTAAAATTGATTACTTCCATAATAGCACAGTACATAATCACTGACGAACAAATTATAACACTCGGATATCCGCACGAATGCCTTTTACATTTCCCGCGAGTGTTCCGAACTCCTTGAACACTTTTTGACTACACTTTGAGGATATTCAACAAGCAGCAACATATAGATACCAAGCAGTTATGTATTTCGATTGCTTTCATATACAAAATCTCTCAAATATACAGGGTCAAATCAAATTAGCTAGTGAAACTCCTCAGACGTGATGATCCTTTTTATTTATACAGATAATTATATTTGAAATTTTTAAAAATCAGGTTTTTTAAGAACTTTTTGGACGGTGACCCCCAAACTAGGCATTTGCCTGTATCTTGGGGGTCGGAATTGGGAATTGAGCCTGGTGAAGGCTGGTTATAGATGAGTTTATTGATTCAATAGGCCCAAGTACGCAATCATGTATCGTGTCTACGTGAGGCTTTATTTGAGGTTAGTATAATATGTATAATATTAATGCATTAATTTTATGCTGTCAGCACATTTTGCTTGCTTAATATTTTATAACGAACTCTGAGGCATCTTGTATGAATAAAAATCGATGCTACGGACCTGTTGTTATCAAGGACAGGATAGTGTACACCACGGCTAGCATGCAATACTCCATACTCGTTCCTTTTGCAGCGAAGATACTGTTTCGTGATTTTTATTAAAATCGCACTGTCATAAGTATCTGTTGTCTGTGCTTCGTCTCGACGTTATCGTTGCTGCCATTCAAAAACCTGAAAATAATAAATGAATTGAATTAGAACTCTCAATAAATTATTGTCTTATTATGGCGGCTCTTATTACACTGTCGTCGAAACACCACGAGACAGGCCGAGTACGAGTCTGTACAATCATGTTGCCCTCGCTCATCGCGTCTCGTGGCCCTCTTCGCTCATATGTCGAGAGGCACGCGACGAGAGGCACGACGCACGAGACGAGACGAACGTGTACAGCCGCTACTAGAGTATTATGTACAAGTTATTTTGAATTAAGATGTTCGAAAGCCAAATTAGAATATTGTGTCCAACAAAATTTTAAAAACTAGCAGACACTGTTCTGACTGAGACTTAACTACTACCAATCAATCTGCCTAGCCTTTTCCCAACTATGTTGGGGTCGGCTTCCAGTCTAACCGGATGCAGCTGAATACCAGTATTTTACATGGAGCGACTGCCTGTCTGACCTCCACAACCCAGTAACTGGGTAATACGATACCCCTTGGTAAGACTGGTTGTCAGACTTTCGGGCTTCTGACGACCCGTAACGACTGTCAAAGATCCACGAATAACAGCCGGGACCAACGGCTTAACGTGCTTTCCGAGGCACGGAGGAATCTCGATATGTAAAGATGGTCACCCATCCACTGACCAACCCCGGCAAGCGTAGCTTAACCTGACGGATCGACCCGTGCGGCTGTTATTACTTAGCCACGAGCTCCTCCTAGAGCTAGACTTAACTACTACCATTAGGTTCAATATCGATCGTTGGTCGCAGACTTGGTCCCATGGAGAAAGTGGTTCAGTTTGATGGTCTTACCAAATCCTTTATGATCACATATTTCTGATACACACTGTAGAGATGGATTAATTATAGAGTTTGAGACAGAGACTGAATTACTACCATTAGGTTCAATATCGTTTGATACAAAATACACCCGGCAACACGTTCGTTACCGTAGCGGTGAATTGGCGCACTTGTGTGGTTTTCAAGGTCCTGACACGCTTGTTTAAGGCCTTTTCCCCAGTCTCGGGTTGGCTTTCGACCAATGATATATTTTTGTTTCTAATATTGTAAAGTGGCTGTATTTATTTACAGTCTTCTGCCCGCGATTTCGTCCGCATAAAATTTCTTATTCCCCCGACCCACCCCGTCGCATTGCATCACCTGCCCACGCTATTACTTCGTTTTCACTTAGCGTTCTTTCTGACTCTTTTCTTTCTGCTCGGCTCCGATAGATCATAGCGCGATGTTAAATAGCCTTCTTGAAAAACTGGGCTGCAAAAAGAATTTTTCAAATCCGACTGGTGCAGAGATTAGCGCGTTCAAACAAACAAAAAAACAGACTCTTCAGCTGTATTATTAGTATAGATTTTACCGCCGGTCAATGCTCATGCCTTCTCTGTATCTCTCTGATCGGCTAATCGGATGAATATTTACCTAAAGTAATTTTTTTGCTGCGGAATTATGGAAGCGGCTTCTTCTTAATATAAATGCCGGGATCCCAGAAAATCTGGGAATGCACAACTAATCGGATACATGATTTATGGAAACGACTCCTGAAACATGTGGTTTTATTTATTTAAAAAACATCGGGAAACCGGGATCACATAACTACATATTCGCATGCTTGTTTACTTGAAATTCATTTTTAAGATTACTTCCTGACGTTTGCTATGCCAGTTTGGCAATCTACTTTACAACATCAGCTAGCATTCGATTCTATAGTAAAAAAATACTAAATTTATCAATTCCGGAATCGCGAGATTTTTACGATCGATATAAAAGTGCATTCCATAATAGCCAACACCTGTACGTAAGTAAATATACATTCGATATATAGTATCGAATGTATATTTACGTACGTCAGATCTTTAAATTTGCTGATCCCAGAATCCCGGGATTTTTTCGATACAAAAACCCATTTCATATTAGCCAACACCTCAACTTTAGGTAAATATGCATCCGACTATCCGAGATCTAATTATAAGAGGGAGGCAAAATAATCGGTTGATATGATTTTTTACCGCAATTTAATTACCCTCATTAGATACGAACACTGTTCTAACAGTGAATAATTTAATTAGTTTCCTGTTTATATAGGGAATATTATTTGACCTGCTTTAAATATTCCTATGGTACCATTACTCAAACTTTGTTACGCAAATACATCATTTTATAAGTATCTATCGACACTATTTACGATAATTTTATGTATATCAACTGGTAGAGCATTTAATTTACGTAATTAACGTTGTATAATCTAAGATCCCTATATGTATTTAATTAAATATGTTCTGCTTAGAGTAGAACACCATAATAATACTTGAAATTACATAACTAAGTAGTACCCAATTGGTTCATTTAAACGAGTTCGGCCATAGCATTGAAAAGCGGTACAAAAGCCGAAAGAGTTTCAACATTCGGTTGACTGTTGCGTATGGGTAGGTACTGGTCCAGTGTTCAACCATGAAACAGAATTATCTGAACATTTTGTCTCACCATTGCAGGATTTCACAATTGTTGAACTGCTTTGTTACAATTGATTCTACTTGCAATTGTTGCGTGTATTTGCAGACAAGTAGGTATTCTTCACGGCGATATGTAGCGTGTATCAGAAATGTGTCGCCATGTTTAAGGGTGTGTGTGGTATAGAGCATAAAACTAAAAAAAAACTTTGTGACCAACATCGTAATCGCGAAAAAATTATCAAAAGGATTGAAGTTTTGTATGGGACAGCTGATTATTTTTTCGCGATTACTATGTTGGTCCCATGGAGAAAGTGGTTCAGTTTGATGGTCTGTACCAAATCCTTTATATGCTTCACACATTTCTGATACACACTGTAGATATGGATTAAATATAGAGATGAACGACTGAATATCAATCAACCATGAATTGAAATAGCATTGAAAAGTTAATCGTAGATATTAATTTACGATCTAATATTTCAAGTTCCTCCAGCCTTCATGTGTAGGCACGGCAGCGGTATATAAAACTACTTGCTTACATAGTTCTAATTTGTGTGTTTAGTGTTAGGAATGGCTAAAATCTTAATTTATTAATCTATATTATACTGCTATACTAATATGCCGTGCCTCGGAAAGCACGTTAAGCCGTTGGTCCCGGCTGTAACACTGGAAGCCGACCCCAACATAGTTGGGAAAAGGCTAGGCAGATGAAGACTTCTTTATTATTATAATAAAGCTGAAATGTTTGTTTGTTTGTTTTTTTGTTTGTTTGTTGGAACGCGCTAATCTCTGGAACTACCAGTCGGATTTCAAAAATTCTTTTTAACCCAATTCTTGAGGAAGGTTGCCAACATCAAAAAAAAAAAGAAAAAAAAAAGAAAAAAAAAAAAAAAAAAAAAAGTCAGAAAGAACGTTAAGCGAAAACAAAGTAAGTATACCTAATAGTGCAGGCAGCCGATGCGATGCGATGGGGTGGGTCTGAGGGACAAGAAATTTCACGCGGATGAAGTCGCGGGCAGAAGCCAGCAATATACTATAATAATAAATAATTTAGACATCATAACCCCCAGAGGAGCTCGTGGCTAAGTAATAACAGCCGTACGGGTCGATCCGTCAGGTTAAACTACGCTTGCCGGGGTTGGTCAGTGGATGGGTGACCATCTTTACATAGCGAGATTCCTCCGTGCCTCGGAAAGCACGTTAAGCCGTTGGTCCCGGCTGTCATTCGTGGATCTTTGACAGTCGTTATGGGTCGGCAGAAGCCCGAAAGTCTGACAACCAAAGTCTTAGGTACCAAGGGGTATCGTATTACCCAGTAACTGGGTTGTGGAGGTCAGATAGGCAGTCGCTCCACGTAAAATACTGGTATTCAGCTGCATCCGGTTAGACTGGAAGCCGACCCCAACATAGTTGGGAAAAGGCTAGGCAGATAGATAACCCCCACGGATTACACTTTTATTTTATTTAATTTAATTAAAGAATGTCGTGTGCCTCTTAGTCTGTGCTTAATAAATGTATTTTCTTTATTTATTATACTCGTATTATGTATAATAATTGCGTAATAGTAATAGATACAATTAAACAGTACTTATTAGTCGTATTTTTAAGTATGTAATGTAACTCAACATTTGCGACTTTATTATAATGTTGGCGAGCACTTTTCGTTTCACAAGGTGAACAACACTGTCAGGCTGTTGAGCCAATGTGCCTACACTGCCTACCAATCATCGGAGTATAAACCTCAAAGTGACACTTTGGTATTTCAGACCCGTTCTCATTATGTTTTGGTCTCATACTAGTGATGAACAGAACCATAAGTAAGTGATAATTCATAACAAAAGAATTTCAAGATTACACGATGCTAACAAAAATAAAATGAAATCATTATATCATCAAAGTAGAGCATGGTAGTTTAAAATTCTTAAGAACTGTACGAACTAATTAAGTTTTTTTTTTTTAACTCTTACTTACCAATTTAATATTAGTCCGTAAAAGCTTCTTTAAGAAATTTTTATCATAATAAAGAGTTAAATAATTACCTACGGTTGGTTTAGCAACGAATTATTTGCACATTTTTTTTACAACTCTTAAAATTCCGGTTTTGGATCGCGTATCTTTCGACATTGCACCGCGGTACCCCGGTGTGACCGTTACATCACTTTTTTTTTATTTTGTCTGTAGCAGGTTAAGGACATTCAAAATTTTGGAGCAAATTCGAATTCTAAGGCCCGCTTGCAACATGAATCACTAAATACATCTATCGTGCTATTTCATTCAATTTATTGTTTGAACTCAGATTATAGAATCTGTAATCTGAGTGTATGAAGTTGATCGAGAGAGTTTTTTTGACTCCGCGACTTCGTCCGCGTGAAATGTCTTGTTCCCCCAACCCATCCCGTCGTCCGTCGCAACGCATCACCAGACCGCGCTATAAAGCTTAGCGTTCTTTTTGACTTAGGGTCCTTCCTAGCGTGATGTTAAATTCTTATAGCCTTCTTCATGAATTGGGCTATCAAATACAAAAATAATTTTTCAAATCCGACTGGTAGTTCTAGAGATTAGCGCGTTCAAACTTAAAAACAAACAAAAAATAAACTCTTTAGCATTATTAATAGTATATAGGGTGACTGGTAATCAGTGACCGATACACATGATTGTGCTTATGATAACAAACAACTTTTACTATGGGACCAAACCCGAAATCGTCATGGTCGTAAAAGTCATAAAAAATCACTACATTCACATTGAACTGTAACTGATATTAACTTGTAATAAATTATTTGATGGTTCATTAATACAGTTATCTACTCGAAAACATTAGGTGTATTACCTAACAATAACATAGTCTTTACAGGTAGGCACACGTCATTGCTTTGTATTAAAATAGCGAGTTCACAAGTAGGTACGTTGAACAAAATCAATCTAAACAAGTTAATTGGATTCAAAAACATGTATACTGTCACTATACATAATTTGCGTAAATTATTGCGTAGCGTAAATAATTCCTTGAATATTGATTTTAAATGTTGTACAAATATTTGCACAACGCATCCTACGTAGTTTGCTGAAACTTTATCAATCATATTAGATGAACCTAGTGTTGAAATATCGGCCTATGCATTTTGCACCAACTTGCGATTTAAATCAACCGTTTGGCGAAAAAAAATATTTCAACATAAGGTCAGGACTCAGGTGTAGCAATGCATTCTATTGTACCGTGCAAAAATCATTGTGAATCGGTTATAATTTCATTGCCATGAAGCAGTGCAACGCAATCATGTAGTTTTTTTTATTTTTGTAAAAGAATGACATTTTATTAATTTGTTTATCTTCATATTCCTACAGTTGCAGGTACTATCGACAAAACGGATGCCTTTACACATTAGAGTTGGTTTTTGTATACACTGATTCATTGAAAAAACCCTGCTCCTATGGTCCTTTGTGTTACTTTGTCATAAGTAGAAGTAAAATTGTTTCAATATTGGAAAGGCCTATAGCTTCGATGGTACATAGGCGAGGCATTCTCTACCAGTCAACCTTTGGGTTAAAAGGACAACTGTACTTACAAAAAGTTATTACTTAATTAGCATTTCGAGGCTCGTTCAGGTAAATTAATGTAATGTCTGACTAGCTACCTGTTACATGTCTTTGGGGATGTGGATGCCCTTAGTTAGTAGTGTTTCAATAAAAAAACAAGACTATTACAAAAAGTTAATACAAGCTCTAAATTAAGATGACAACCGAGATCATAGAGATATCTAGCACATTAGCTGACTTTCCATCAGCCACGATTAAGTAAGTTATTAACTGATCTGATACAAGTTATGTAACTTATGTCATTACTTACTTCTATTTACTTAGCTCCAACTAATGTAATAGACACTATGTACTGTTTACCTTATACAAAAATAATCATGACCGACTCTTAACGAAGTAAATTATATTGATTTATTTATTTTATTATATTACTAGCTTTTGCCCGCGGCTTCGCCCGCGTGGTGTCGGAAATTATCCCACGGAAACCATATATTTTTCCGGCGTAAAAGTAGCCCATGTGCTATTCCAGACTATAATCTTATCTCTGTGACAAATTTAATTAAGATCCGATCAGCCGTTCTGGCGTGATTGAGTAACAAACATCCATCCATCCAAACATTCGCATTTATGTAGTAAGATTTATGTACACACAGTGAAATAGATACGACATAACATTTGAGTACAAACGTAGGTACTGCTTATTTCTTAAGAAATTTCTAATCCGATCCAGCCTGTCCCTTGCTGTCCTCCCCCAGCGACGCCCTAAGCCGAGCTTTACCTCACAGGGGGTGCCCTTCCTTAGCGAGTGGTCGCTTAGTTTTTAAGTTGTATGCCCTGGCTGGAGGCCTTAATTTATTGAGGCACCCACAGGAAAGTCCGGTTAAGCAGCCGACAACCTCCTCTAGGTTGACCTGCGAGATGCCATTAAAAAAAAACTTCCAGCAGACCTGCATAGTACTTATACTCGTAGTAGTTTGCAGCGTGCATCAAGTGCTGCTGTTTTATTGTAAATGTCATCTCTAACTCTACCATTCTGAATTTATTTGGGCCTATGCCTTGGCCAAGAAATGTGGTCCAAAATTAGCTTGCAAGTTCCCATTTCAAGTTAGCACACTAAATAAAAGCTTGTAAAATGGTTACGTACTTCAAATCAAATCAAATAATTTATTTGCCTGAATATGGGTATATAATGTGATACATGTTACATTAAAGGTCTTTTAACCATATCCTACCTTAATAGGTGTGCAAATATTTAATATTATTAAACAGGGCCGGATTTAGGGGTCCAGAGGCCTCGGGGCAACAAAGGAGTGGAGGCCCCCTTGCCTTTTTTTTTTTTTTTTTTTTTTTTTTTTTTTTTTTTTTTTTTTTTTTAATTGATGGCATTTAATTGTGTCACAATAATAATTATTTGCCTATCAAACTGCATACCTTGCTGCATAAAAAAATATGAAAAAAAATTACCAATTAGTCAATAATAATTGATTTGTTTTTGTTTAAGAATTGAAGAACACCAATTGTTCACATACTGCAATTAATTTATACGTATATATATATATATATATATATTTTTTTTTTAAATGGGACACGGAATCGAATACCCAACCTCCGAGGTTGCGGGCAAGTACCACCCCACTGAGCCATTGAGCCATTGGGGTACTCCCTCAAGATGGGTAGTAAATTGGAAGTGCTTATCAGGGCCATTTGAGATTTTGACATTTCACTGATTGCCTGATTGGAGTGAACAAATATAGATCAATGATTTCTGTTAATATTTAAGATTAATATAATCAAATAATCATGTATGTATAAAGTACTTTAGGCTGTAGGTAAAGGTAAAAGCGAAAAAAAAATATCAAAGGAAAAGATGTTTACTAGGTTTACTAGTTGAAATTTGAAAGAATTTTTTTTTTCCGAAGTCTCTATTGTGGAGGCCCCCTGCTTGTGGAGGCCCCGGGGCTTTCGCCCCGGTTGCCCTCCCCTAAATCCGGCCCTGTTATTAAAATAAACATAATTACGTAAACTAAACACCACAACTCAAACGCCCGTTGTTAGAAATATTTCTTACATTAGGTAATCCACAACAAAAACAACAGCAAACATTATCTATTACTAATATTAATATTAGAGTATTCATTGACATTTACTAATGCATGCATTGTACTACCAGCATAAGTAATCTACTTCCCGACAGTTATCTTCAAGTTCAGGGAATTTAGTTGGAAAATAGCTAAACTATTCATTTCCACTGCAGAGTGGCTGACCTTACAATAACACTTGGTAACGCACAATTAGGGTTAAAATTTATTCCGGACTGCTGTCGCAAGTATTCTATTAATAGACATACAAGTAACGTAGTAGATAGGTACTTCAGAATTTATAAATCGACTGACATTTGCCGGTGAGTTCGTCCGCGTGGTGGTCGGAAATTATCCCACGGGATCGTACTGCCGGGATAAAAAATAGCATAGGTCATATGGTCTATCCGTGTGCCGAATTTCATCCAAATCCGTTCGGCGTAAAAAGGTAACGTTCTACAATAATGGTTCACAATATACCTAGAATAAGTATTGATTCCTTTCTCGGTGTTTTTTTTATGGATACATCATTGTGCTTCTCAAGTTCAGTTCGAATGGGCACGCCACAATTGCGGCGATAAGTCCCCTCTTTGAGGAGTGGTTAGAGCGGCGCCATCACGGCGTCCTCACCTTCCGCCTGACGCAGGTCCTCACCGGACACGGCTGTTTCGGGAGGTTCCTGTTTCGCATAAGGCGGGAGGAAACGCCCGGGTGTCACCATTGTGTGGATCGCCCGGAGGACACGGTGGAGCATACAGTGGAGGTCTGCCCGGCTTGGGCAGAGCACCGCCGTGTTCTCACGGAGGCGATCGGCGGCGGCGATCTCTCGCGTCCGAGCCTGGTCCAGGCCATGGTGCGGAGCGAGAGAAGTTTGTTGTTGTTTGTTGTGTTTGAAGAAGATACCGCGGCTCTGGCATAGGCAACTGAAGGAACACGGGTGGGTTTTAGTCAGTAAAAGTCTGACACGCCCTTCCGCTCCACCCAGAGCGGGAGAAGTCATTTGATGATTTCCAAAAAAAAAAAAAAAGTTCAGTTCGAAGTCGCACATTGGAGATGTTATCAATTCTACCAATTAGCACATTTAGCACGTTCTCAGTTTTTGAGAAGTTGGAAGCTACTTTAGTTACCTATTATGAATATAGGAGTCAGTTTAAAGATCCTGGTGATTTCGAAATGTAACTATTCAATTACTTCATTGAATACAAATTCCTGGTCTATTTCCCGTTAGTCTATTTCCCCAGGAAACGGTCACATTTCCGTAGCAGAACGCTTTGTCATTCAGATATCAATCGAAAGCTGCACTTTAGCTTTAATTGGAAGGTGACCTTCATTATTATGAAGGCCAAGAAATATATCACAAAGCCATGCTAATAGAACCATTATATTTGATAACGTAATAACAATCGCAGTATCGAAACGGTCGTTAAAATCATAGAGTGAATACAAAACTGGAAATCTGCATTTGCATAACACTAACCCAGGAATTTTTATTGACTAATTTTGATTATTTTGATTATTCCAATTACCTCCCAGCGACAGTGTCAAGGACTATTGAACTGCATCATATATTATGTTGTGGACGAAATATTTAGCACATGTTACAACACCGCTTTTTTTATTGTAATTAGCCGTTCTAAATGACGAAAACAAACAGACGAATTCGTGTTAATGGCAACAACGTGAGAGCTTTATTATTAAATCAACATAATAGACAAGATTCTTCAAGGTGAAGCAATATTAGGACTGGCACTGAATTCATAGACTTATAAAAAAAACCGGTCAATGGCGAGTCGGACTCGCGCACCGAGGGTTCCGTTCCGATTTCTAAAAAAGTATGCTATTTAGAGACATCATTTTATTTTTCCTGTAATCTTTACATAAACTTCTATCACATAGAATAATTTTAGATTTTTCTCTTTGCAAACTTCGGAGTTAAGGGGGGGGAACGGTATTTTTTTTTACATTTTTCATCAAAAGTCGAAAACTATGCGACATAAAAAAATGTATGAGAATGTGCAAACAGCGTTCTTTCATATGATACCCCACATGCCCTAGTAGCCCCACTTTGAATTTTTAAGACCCCCTTTCAGAACCTGTTAAAAAAAATATATAAATATTTTAATTTCTTTCTTATTTGCAAAATGGTTGGGTAAACGTCATGTAAAACTGTTCCAAATTTCAAGTTGATAGCATTAGTAGTTCTTGAGATATCCAGCTGTGACAGACAGACTGGGTGACACCATAAGGGTTCCTTTTTTACCATTTTGGTACGGAACCCTAAAAAGGAGGACTCCGCGCCACGCATATCGAAAGTGAAGCACAGTAAGTATGCCGGGACCGTTTGTACAAACACGCCTCACGCACACATTTACATCATAGTATACCGACCGGCCGCCATTACGTGACACGAGCGACGGCGTCTTTGCAGGTACTCAAATCACGCACACATAGATCGGTACGGTGCTTCACTTTCGATATGAGTGGCGCGGAGTCCTCCTTTTTTATACGTCTATGACTGAATTCAAGAAGTTACACTATACAATAATTAATTATCGCTTTCTTTGTACGGGCAAGACCGGACTGATCATTGTTGTTTGTAACATAAAGTTTTACTTTACATCAATACTCCAACCAGATAGACTTGAATAAATGTTGAATCACAAAGAAACATGTTCGTTAAGTAATTGCTTTGGCAGAGAACATCATAATATCAACAAGCGGGAAACATCGACAAACCTGACATTTTGACCACATTTAAATTGTATTTGCTTATCGCCTTTAATTTTATACCAATAATTATGTAGTGTGTATGTAAATTATTTGGCTTTGGAATTACTGCGTTTCATGTAATCGAACAAAACAATATGAACTATGTAATGTTATGTAAAGTCAACATTAATTAATCGCCCTACGACGCGACGTGTGTCCAGTATACGGATATAATATACACAAACAATTTACCAAGTGATGATTATTTATGATGGCATGGCCTATAAACAGGGTGTATCAGAAAGGTGTGGTCAAATTTAAGGGTGTAAGTACAGACCATCAAACTGAACAACTTTCTCCATGGGACCAACATCGTAATACAAAGCTTTAATACCTAATCGACCCAAATGTATGGGACAGCTGATAATTTTTTCTCTATTACGATGTTGGTCCCATGGAGAATGTTGTCCAGTTTGATGGTGTGTACTAACACCCTTAAATTTGACCACAACCTTCTGATACACCTTGTATACTTTGTTGTAGTCTTTGGTATGATTGCATCTCCAAGGCTATGCTCTATGAATGAACTATCGTCTTCTGCATAACATTCTGTAACTGGTCTCGTAAGATTTATGTAAGCCAAGCCTTGACCTTCCCTGCATAATCTATGCATGACCATTATTTACATTTTGAATTTCTATGTTTTGCAATGTCTACTTGGCATTGACTTTAATTCTTCAATGATATCATTGGCTGCCTAAATGCCGTTGTGACGTCGAGCTTCATTTCTCTCAGGTTTGATTCCGGAATGTACGGAGCTATTGATGGTTGGATTCTGGATACTTGAATTTGAGAGGATTGGATTGGGCGTGAGATTGTATAAATGGCAATCCAGTTTCAATCAATTTGATTCATAACAAACTGTTACAAATTGCAGGGGCCCTATTTGTAAACAGAGCAATGTTTAAGGACTAACAAACCACTTCATATTACGTCGAAATAATGAACACCATAGCTATAAAGACCTAAAATTAGATTTTGTTTACGAGTTTTCAACTTGACAGACCGGCTTGGACTCCGGAGGCAGTGCTAAATTCAAAATAAATTAATTTACATACGAACACACATTACTTACTGTTAAATATATACACAATTCAACACTTAGGGCAAATCCTGTCTCAAAAAAATATTTTTTATTTATCACTCTAGTTTTCACAGCTTCGACTTCGTAATTAAACACGTGTGTTCGTTTATGCTGCGAGGTTGATTAAATATCTGCACGTGTGCCTCCGTGCAGAGTCGGCGGCTGACTGGCCGGCCAATGCCAAGACAATAGTGCAGACATTTCTCGCGCAAGGACTCTTGTGACATCGAACGTAACGTAGGGCGCTGACTGCGCAGACGCACACCTAATCAGATCTGCGATTGTCGCGGGGTCTGGCCTGCGCCGGCGCTGGAGTTGAGCAAGAACAACGGAAAGTATCTCGAAACGTGGTCCACGTATTGTTGTTAAACAGTCATTGCATACTGAATAACCCTATGATAATAAGTTTCTTTTTTTGACTTAGTTATTTTAAAATACTTGGTAAGAATTGTGTTGATAATGAACTAAATCGAGTTATGCAGTTCATTGTTTAAACCGAACAATCAACAAATATTCCTTTTATGTAGCATTATATAGATAATAACCGTTAGGTACTACAAAAATGCTCAATCAATGATCACTGATTAATGCATCTTAAATAACTTGAGATCTAGCAATCTCATTAATATGTACATACAATCATGAAAAAAGTAAGCATACCATCATACCAATGCTGCATGTTAAACTCGTTCAGTGTGACTTTTGACCAAGCGTCTTTGTAAGTCTATATCGCGATAAACGTGATTTTTGGTCAATTCACATGTTGATGACATTGAGTCCAGCAACGTTACAAAATAATTAAAGACGGACAAGCAACGAAGTTAAGCATCCCGAACACAAAACTAAAATCAGATAAATCTAAACGAATCAAACGCAGTTAGGTACATACGCTAACGGAGCAACGTGCGCGCTGACACGACACGTCATTAGATCATTACTCCAAGCGCTATCATCCGGCCGACATCGACAATCGACCAATTGAATCGTCCCTGACACTGATCTACGTCACTATATTCATCATCATCCACAGCACGACTTCACCCACTGCTGGGCATAGGCCTCTCTCCTTGTGCTAATCCCCACGCTCCTGTGCCGGCCTCAGTGATGGCAACAATGTCGTCCGCCCATCTCGCCGCCGGACGACCGACACCTCGTCTTCCAGTCCTTGGACGCCACTCGGTCACTGCCTTGCTCCACCTGTCATTACTGCGCATTGCTAGGTGACTATATGCATCACGCCAAGACCCCAAGGGAGAGGGCAGAGGAGAATTCTCAGGACAACACCTTCGACGGCCCCGACATTCCCTTTCGGTCATCCTTCGTCATCATTAGAAAGCGAACTTAAAGAAGTTTGTAAGCGATGCCCGTAACCCAATTTTATCTCGATCGATTAAAGAGACGGTCGATTGGTTTTTAATTAAAGAGCCTCTGATTGTTGATCCAAACACATCTGCTTGTTCATAATATATACCTACACAAAGAATTTGTAGAAATACTATAATTGGAAGTTCTTCATACAGTTGGTCCATATTTCACTGCATTCCATCTTACGTCATGCTGATAACATTCCAGATAATTTCATTCACGTCCCTGTAGGTACCTACTTAATTCTTAATTATTACTACCTCAGAGTACTTGTCACTTCATACGAATTGTCGGGCGAAGGATTTTTTTGCCAAAACGATTTTTGTAGGTTCCTGAAACCCGTTAGTTTTATCTATCAGACATAAACTATCGTTTTATAGACAAGAAGTAATAAAAACTTATTTTGATGGCTTTGCCATTTCACTTTTCATAAACCGTACTTGTCGTAAAAGGGAAGCTAGTCTATGTTATGTATATCTCATAATACCTTCTGAGTACATGAGTATGAATACCTAAGTAATTTATAGGTACGTGTACTGCAAAGGTTGAGGTATTTCCGATGACGTCGTCGATCGTAAAGATATAATCCCACGTTCACTGCCTGATGCAGACGCGTCTTGAATTTAATTACACTTTTTGGCGATCCGTTTCTTCCATTAACATAAATAATATCAACTAAAAGAGAGTTATTGACTAGCAAGCAAGCAGCAAGCAGCTAGCAAGCCTTTAAAGTAATTATTACTTGTCAATATTAATGTAAACGACTATTACTGAAATAATAAATTCATATGATCAATCTAGATGCGGAAGGCGGAGACCTAGGTGATGTGTGGAGAAATTTAGAGCAGGTCTATCTATGCCCTGCAGTTGACTTCAATAGGCGGAGTTGATCTGATTCATTTTATTTATAAACATAAAACCATGGCCCTAAATAAAATAAAGCCCTGCTGTACTCCAAATATAACATTTATGACGTTAGAGTTTATTATCCATTCAAAATATGAATTTAGCTATATTCCAGTACCTACAGCTGGAAGTAAATAAGCATAAGCAAAGGACCACATAACTATATTGGAGAAGTTCTCGTTCATACATATAAAATACTAGCTTTTGCCAGCGGCTTCGCCCGCGTGGATGTCGGAAAATATCCCACGGAAACTTACTACTGGGAATTCCTTCCTTATTCCTTGTCTACATTATAAAGGGAACCTCTGTGCAAAATTTCAGCTTTCTAGGTCCAAGGGTTTGGGCTGTGCGTTGATGAGTCAGTCAATCAGTCAGTCAGGACTTCTTTTTTTTATTTATATTTATGAATGAATGATCCACCTTGGCAAATACGTGAACAAAGTTTGTGGTTCGTAATATTTTTATTACTAACTAGCTTTTGCCCGCGACTTCGTCCGCGTTTCCGTCGTTTTTCGTAAAAAAGTACCATATGTCCTTCCTCACGGTTCAGTGGTTTTGATGTAACAGACAGATTAACTTTCGTATTTTAGTAGGGAAATATAATATGTCAATCCACAATACTGTTGAAAAATATCGCAATAAGGAACCGCAGACTATTATTATTAATAGCTGTGCCCGCGACTCCGTCAGCGTGTAACTCCTTGTATGTTATTAAGTTAATGTATTGGACTGCTAAGCTATCGGGAGTTACACGTGTTATTGTGAGTCAACCATAAAAGATAGACATATGCTGTGATGGGATATTTTTTAGATAATTTTATGTAGAACATTTCCGTCATAAATGATTTCTATGTAGCTTTAACCATTAAGGCTGCACACGCGCCGTAAGCTTAGAAAATGGAGCAACTTCTCCCGTTTTCCCAACATTTCCCTTCACTGCTCTGCTCCTATTGATTGTAGCGTGATGAAAAGTATACTATAACCTCCCCAGGAGTATGAAGAATAATTGTACCAAGTTTCGTTAAAATCCGTCGAGTAGTTTTTGTTTCTATAAGGAACATACAGACAGACAGACAGACAGACAGACAGACAAAAATTTTACTGATTGCATTTTTGGCATCAGTATCGATCACTAATCACCCCCTGATAGTTATTTTGAAAATATATATCATGTACAGAATTGACCTCTCTACAGATTTATTATAAGTATAGATTTAATTGAATGTCTGTTAAGATATACGGAATTTAAGTTTTGATTAAATGTCTTCGAGCATGGTTAATCCTCATTATTATCAAGTTCTTGGTAGGTACAGGTAAGTAGTTTCAAATTTACATAATAGCCACTGTACTAGCGTGAGAAAATCCGCAACTAATACGTTTTATTCATTCTATTTTCGTGTCTGATCTTATTCATCGCGAATTTCGTTATTTGTAAACAAATTCGGTGCTACATGGGTAATGACAAATACTTACGTGACTTTTCACTAGGTACGCTAACAAAGTTAAATACCTTGTCCTAATAGGGTGAAAGAGTACTAGACTCTTTGTAAAGAGCACATGAAACGCGAAAGCAAGACGTAGACAATTATGTTTTATCAGAATATTTCCTACACCATTTCCAAGCATTGCATCGTTTCAATATTTTAGTGCCGTGATAAAACTCCTGTATAACGTGCTATTTAATTTTAATATTATAATGAAATCTAGTATTTACTGTATGGGACTTCAATGATAGTTAAACCAAAGAAACTTCGCGGAGAGAACTCGGAAATCCTTTTGAAGGCATGGATAGAGTTACCAAATCGAACTGTTCATGTGGACACTGCACAGAGCGTCTGCAGCCGATAATAATTTTTGTTTATATTCATTAAGTTTTCAGTACAGCACAGTCATTACAGAATCAAATGTTCCACTATGTTACAAATTGGCACAGCATTATGTAACCGTGAAAGTGTATTGTAATTCATCAAGTAATATTAACGCGTGAATATGTGGCACGCATCACTAGCAAGGCACACTCGCTGTATTTTAATTCAGTTCCTCGGCATGTTAAGGTTGGTTCAGTCAGATCATTTGTTGTAAGGTGAAGGCCAGGCAGTGAGCGGACGAAGGATTTAGTACGCAGGTGTTCAGCTGTATCGGTCAATTACTTTGCTGGTTTGCATGTGATATTACAGTCATTATAGGCCTGCTATTTAAATGTCGCGCGAAACCAAACTGTATTATTTATATTAACTGGAGAAACCTGAATTAACACATCCCTGTATGACAGGGGTCGCCTGTCATACAGGGATGTCCTAATTCAAGGGTCGAGACTACACTGAAACTATTTCTTGAAGAATTCGAAATAAAAATCAAGATGACAAGTCCTGCAACAAGTAAACAAATACTAATTTGCTAATTATAGTAAAATAACATTAAAATGACTCATTTCTCGGAATTAGTGTTACCTTCTGTAACAGGAAGATACTTTAAAACAATGTTTTCCCTTAATGCAGAAGATAGATCAAATTGAATCACAGTTGATGTACAAACTCTTAGTCATGATCGGTTACAGTCACACAAAACTATTAATTATTTCTGTGGTTTTAGTCTCAGATTATTACAGAGAATGAAGAATAAGTAGGTACAGTACCCGGTCGTAAATTCATCCTTTAGCACATCGAGTTTAAAATAAGTTCCGGTTTGTAGATAGTCGTCCCTGTAAGTAAATATACCTGTTCATAATCAGCCTATAGCGTTCCCATTGCTGGGACACAGGCCTCCCCTGTGAGAGGGAGTGGGTTGTAATCTACCACGCAGGCCCAGTGTCGAGTGCGGGTTAGTACATATAAGTCTGAAATCGCCAACCAGATCTAAGCAAGCGTGGTGCTCGTGCCATATGTCTGTATGACAAGAGGCCTTTGCCCTGCAGTAGGACAATAATAGCCTGGTTTTATTATTTACTATTAGCCGACGACGTTTGCACGGGCGTAAAAATATCGCGGCGGGATTTTATCGCGCACTGGATTTTCAACTCTCGGTGTTGAGCCGAGCTTCGAAAATCCAACCAATAACAACAGAGTGCATCCGAGATTCCCAGCGCGTTGAAAAAACACACCGTTGGATTTTCAACTCTCGGCAGCACAGCGTTGAAAATCCAGTGCGCGAAAAAAACATCGGCGCGATATTATTACGTCCGACGTCCGTGCGAACGTCGACTTACTGTCGATGCACGTTACGCCGTTGGTCCTGGCTGTCATTCGTGGATCTTTGACAGTCGTTACGGGTCGTAAGAAGCCTGATAGTCACAACCAGTCTTCCAGTAACTGATGAGTTATGGAGGTCAGATAGGCAGTCGCTCCATACGAAATACTGGTATTCAGCTGCATCCGGTTAGAATGGCAGCCGACCCCAACATAGTTGGAAAAAGGACGGCAGATGATGATGACTGTACTGTATTTGCTTATCCTCTGCCCGCTGTCTTCATAGCCCGACCGGAGCTAACAAATCAGTAATGAATGATGACAATTTGTTTACATGCTTCCGCTACGTGATTGCTTTCCGTACATTTTACTTAACAACCGCTAAACGATTCTTTTTTATAGATCGATATTGTGGTCGATGTTTAAGAATTGACAAGTTAGAAAGGGGGAAATGTATTCAGCTGTGCTAAACATCTAATAACTTAGACTAAGTATAAGGAATTAAGATACTCCTAGGTATATCAATATATTAGCTAAGGTGGGAATATCGGGATTAAAAGTATCCTATGTCCTAATCCTGGTCATGGTCTACCCGCATACCAAATTTCATCAAAATGTGTTCAGCCGTTTTAGCGTGAAAGCGTAAGAAACAAACTCACTTTCGCATTTATAATATTTGATTTGCGCATATTGATTGACGTTAGCTAACCTGTTGCCAGGATTATAATTATGGCAACTGTCTTCTGTTGGCAAATATATCGCCTTTCACAATATCACGCCAGCACTTGGGTGAGGTTTAGGTAAATGCCAGCATTGTTTGTCTTTGGTATTGTATGTATTCAGTTTAATCATAGTGCCTTCATGGAATATGACTACAACTAAAATTGCACTGGTATAACTAGAAATGACTAACATAGTCAATATTATAACTTCACTATAAGAATTAAATTAAAAGTAACCAGAAGGCTCCGAAGCCATTTGTCTAGCAAATGGCTTCGGAGCGATTATATTTCTACAATCGGTAATGTCGCAGCCAACTGCTTGAATTAGCCGTTTGTCAACTGCCTAGCCATTTCACTAAACGTCAATCAACGGCCTGTAGGTACCTATGATATTCAGCCGATACGTCTAATACAACATTTAATGAACTGGCTGGCTGATGCTTAGCCCATTTATACAATAGAGTATTTCGGTAGGTCATTTAGATATATTATTTCATTCCAATTTAAAATTACAGTGTAAAGATAACGCACCGTTCTTGAGAAAAACAAATTATTGTAACTTAACCTCAAAACGCTTTAAAGTTGCTACTGCAACGTCTCCGGCGCTGTGTACACTTACGTAACAAAGGATAGTCACCCATGCTCACCTCAGCAGCTTTGGCTGCCTCAGCCGTGACATTTCGAGGGCTTATGTCAACCCAGTACATTTTTGGCTTTTCTACTAGCGTCATCGCTATTCGAATGTTACTATGTCTGCCCTCTGGGCTCAAAACGTTTTAAGGCAATAATTTTGCAGTACCTAAGTATGCTGAATATTTCATTTTCTTTTGTTACTTATGAAGTTCCGTAGCTACGACTTTAGCCCTGGTGGGGAGCCTGTGTCGCCAGTTCTTCCCAGCTAAAGCACTAGCCAGTGGTGAACGGCGGGCGTTTTTGAGGGACTGTCTTATGTAAATACGACGTTCAAAAAGTGCTGATTCTCAGCATAATTTGATTTAGCTATGCACATACAAAAAAAAATACAAAAATGTTTATTTCTTTACCATTAGTTGTGAACAGTTTGTTGGTGAATGGCGCCTCCTTTTAAGCAGATAATACCTGTGTTAGATGACGCCGCTCTTTCTTAGATAGGATAAAAGGTGATAAAAAAACTGCTTAAGACAACAACATATAACTAACTCCATTTCATTTCTTTGTTACAGCTAACAGACATAGTAAACGCAATGTCGACGCGCGGCGAACTGCCCCTAGAGCTAGCGCTCCGAGGGCGAAGCTCCTCGATAGCTACGACGTTGCTGCAGCACTGCGCAGACGCAGATGCGAGGGGACCGCGCGGCAGGACCCTGCTGCACCGAGCTGTAGATTCCAGAGACGCCTTCTCTGCCAAGTTTCTCGTCGATAATGGAGCTGATCCCAATTTGACCACCAAGTTAGATAATGATTTTTTGTACTCTGTTAATTGGTTTTAACAAACACTTTTACGCGTCAAAAATGTAATATATTAAAACTAGATGAGGTCGACGTTTCCTATCAGACCACATGAGAAGAAACAACGGAACAAACTCAGAGGTCACAGTCTCAGTTTAAATCCAGACAAAATCTTGGTCCATTTGACCAAGATTTTGAGGACCATGCAGATGTGCCTGAGATTGCCTTTTTGATCGTGCATGTATCTATCTGCAATTTATTGATTTTCAATAGTTATAATGGCAACAGTAGCAACTTGTTATACATTAGCTTGGCAACCCAGTAAAAGACCGCACCAAAGAAGTGAGCAAATGTGCTGATATGATATACGTTACCATTTAATTTTTTTTTATCTGTCTCACCATTAACCCTTCGTATTCGAACGTAGATCTACGCGAGACACAATGGTTTTTTAATTGTTTCTGTAATTACGCTTTGCCGTCATTATGATTAAAGCTAGAGTTGACTATACCTACAGCATAAAGAAATAATTAATAAACTAATTTGAGATATCTTGTCATGTGTTTACCCGATCTGAAAAGCATCCAAGTTTATGACAGGTACATTACACTCACTGCATTTAAACTACCTGATTGTTGATATAATTCAATATGATTTCATCCTACGTTCCATCTAGAGAGGAAGGTGACACGGCGCTGCATCTGATAGCGTCACTCACGCCCAGTTCCTGTGACGAAGAGACCATGGAGCAGATGGCAGAGATTGCAGATGTAATGGTTCAAAAGAGCGCTGATATCAACCGACAGAATAGAAAGGGATTGTAAGTATTATGACTAAGCATTCCAGATCTTCTTCTTATTTTTTTTGCCGGGGTTGGTCCGTGGATGGGTGACCATCTTTACATACCGAGACTCCTCCGTGACTCGGGTCGTCAGAAGCCCGAAAGTCTGACAACCAGTCTGACCAAGGGGTATCGTATTACCCCGTAACTCGGTTGTGGAGGTCAGATAGGCAGTCGCTCCATGTAAAATACTGGTATTCAGCTGCATCCGGTTAGACTGGAAGCCGACCCCAACATAGTTGGGAAAAGGCTAGACAGATTGATTCCAGGTCTTCTTTTTTCATAACGTTCCAGCAAGTCAAATCATTTATAACAATATTTGAAGTAGGTCAATAGAAGGGGTTTTTGAACGTCAAAATTTAAAACAAAGTAGAATGAGTGTTTCATGAAAATTCAGGCCACCAGTTGGCGCCACTTTGACAAGAGATTTTTTTCTTTGACGAATGATGAATGATCATTCGTTCATCTTACAGTCACGAGTGTCACGACACGACTAAAAAAAATATAGGCGGTTTGACAGATTTGATAGGTGCCCGGACCTGACGTCTCAGTGCTGCCACCTAGTAGTGAACGTTATTTCAGAAAACCCTCATTGATTCTTCCAAAAGGTAGTTTCGTATGGAGAAGAATGGGCAAAAACTACACAGTTACTCTTTCAAAATGTTTTACAATATTTGTCAGCATATTTTGCTTCAGTTTTTGAGTCTGTCCAGAAGTATTTTAGGCACGTTCATTTGTTTTTATAGAGCCCAATAAATTTCTTCCGCATGCAACATGCGTATACCAATTACGCGCATATTTAGCGAACTTGTCGCGGTCCTTAACTTTATTTTATGGCCCTTCAATCCGAATCAGACAAACTCAAATGACAGAAAATCTTTTCTATTATTGAGGGCCTTAGCACACCTCCGCTCCGCCGCGAAACCATAGCAGCCAAACCGCAGTAGTTCAATTCAACTAACTCGCATGATGTTCCGCTACTTGATTCGCGATTCGAGTAGCGGAACATCACTCGGTTTCGCGGCGGAGGAGGTGTGCTAAGACGTGCTAACCCTTCACTCTTTGATAAGTATGCGGATATTGAGGAGGGCGAAGGCTTAGGACATAGGAACGAGAAATGAGTTGACGGATAACTAGTAGCACACTGACGTTTACTTTTACTAGTCAAGATGACAGATATCAAAATCATAGATCAAATCATAATTTATATAACATTCTTTAGAATCAGTCGGCGGCAAAGTCGATGAACACATGATTTTAAAATCTCAAATACTGAAATACAATGTATCCTAATATAAAAATAAATAACTTTCTTGTAGCACACCTCTCCACCAAGCAGTAATAGCAAGAAACCAAAGGATATTCGACCTACTCCTCAAACAGCCGACATTAGACACGAACCTACGCACCCTGACTGACGAACACCCGCCCCTGTACTACGCGTTAGTCGACGACAGACGAGCATCGATATCATCCAGCGAAACTTTAGTCATGAACGGTTCCAACCCCTTCGATACACCGGTGACGAACAAAAACGCCTTTACCGAAGACCCGGTGGAAGGCAAAACTGAGAATGTTGTCGAAAGAGGATTCGCTGCTAAGCTGCTGGAGAAGGGATGCCAAGCGAATCCGTTGTATTCGGGAGCTGGAGACAGTTTGTTGCATATTTTGGCGCAAGGGTGGTTTGAGGTAAGAAGGAAAATGCCGTATACGTAAATAAACTTGCGTGATTAGATTCTTGAATCAGACCATCTTTCAGACCTTATACCAATTTATCAATACTCAATTCTTTATTGCATTCCATATGTATTTAAATAGATGGTGTAATAAAATCAATCTAATTTTTTCCATCTCTTCAACCGTCATCTCAATGTGAAAGAAATAATTAATTCCTAACCTTATCATCAAGGTCCGTGGATGGATGACTATTTTTACATACTAAGACCCCTCCGTGCCTCGGAAAGCACGTTAAGCCGTTGGTCCCGGCTGTCACTCATGGATCTCTGACAGTCGTTGCGTGTTGTCAGAAGCCCAAAATTCTGACGACCAGTCAAGGTGTATCGTGTTACAAAGTAAGTAGCTTGTGGAGGTCAGATAGGCAGTCGCTCCATGTAAAATACTGGAATTCAGCTGCATCTGGTTAGACTGGAAGCCGACCCCAACATAGTTGAGAAAAGGCTGGGCAGATTGATGATCTTTCACACAATCCATCCATCTTGCTGATGCTCTGACGCCACATTCTTACTCTTTTCTTGTCACATGCTCTATATCATTAAGTTCTCTGGTCACATCATCATATTGCCCTTGTCCCGTCTTTATCTATACTAATAATATAAAGCTGAAGATTTTGTTTTTTTGTTTGTATGTTTGAACGAGTTAATATCTGGAACTGCCAGACAGATTTTTAAAAAAAATTGTGTTTGATAGCCCAATTCTTGAGGAAGGCTATAGGCTATTTAACATCACGCTAGGACCCTTAGGAGTCGAGCAAAAGGAAAAAGAAGTCAGAAAGAACGTTAAGCAAAAACGGGGGGGGGTGGTCGGGGGAATAAGAAATTTCACGCGGACGAAATCGCAGGCAGAAGCTAGTCTTTCATACGTCTCTACCAGCCGTCATTTCAGTGTTCACTTTAGACATGGGTTCGATATATCAAAACGTAACTTATATCGGATATGTGTTTATTATCATACCATATCGATATCTAGATATACATAACCGTTTTCACAAAAACTTCATCGAGCTATGGTTTATCCAAAGCGCAACAACGAGAACGAACTACGAATAATGTCGAATAAGTAATAACGAACAAAACGCAAACTTCACATCACGAGGATATGACATCGACGGTTTTTATTCGCTTTGTCTCTGTCTTACCATTCAATCTTTTACTGGCGTAAAAGTGATGAAGCGAATATTACGTAACTTCGGCTAGTGATTGGTTATTTGGTTATTTATAGTGCGTGCGTAATATCTATATCCTAACGCGCTAGCAATAAGGTCTAGTTTCTATTTATTTAGTTACAACAAAGATTCCATAAGTTAGCAACTTTCCGGCGGCTACTCGATATCAGTGAGTAAAAGTGGGAGTTTGCGTTTGTCGTTAGCTTGCATTTCGTTCGTTTCAGTTACTTGTGCAAATCGTACGACTGATATCGATATCTGAAAACGGTTTTCGATATCGATATGAAAACTGAATATCGGAAACATATCCGTTAGCAACTAAATACGAAAACGCCCATGTCTAGTTCACTTCCTTTCTAGCCATATCATCCTAATCCTAACTAATATTATAAAGTAATGCGAAAGTAAGTTTGTTTGTTACACTTTCACGCTAAAACGTCTGAACAGATTTGGATGAAATTTAGCACATGGTTAGACCATGATCTGGATAAAGACATAGGATACTTTTTATACCGGTAGTACGTTTCCGTGGAATAATTTCCGATATGCACGCGGGCAAAGCCGCGCGCAAAAGCTAGTCTTACATATAATCCATACGGCTCAGGTACAAAACGTCTTTTTCGCATAATGTCGCTTTCTCATAATGTCGCTTTCGCAGAATGACTCCTTCTCAAAAGGTTGATGCCTCTTTCGCAAAATGTCGCATTAGGAAACTCCAAACATAGCTTATATGTTGTAAAACTTGTAAACATTCAATAAGAAATTAAAAAAAAAAACAATTTTTTTTTTTAAACTTGGCTAAAATTTTTTCTAAGTTATGCGACATTTTGCGAAAGAGATATTCTGCAAAGAGGCATCGACCTTTTGAGAAGGAGTCATTCTGCGAAGGCGACATTATGAGAAAGCGACATTATGCGAAAGAGACGTTTTGCACCTGAGCCATCCATACATCCTTGGTTTAGTCCGCTTCTTTTCTTTTCACTCCTTATTATCAGGTTTCCTGGTCACATTATGCCTATTATTATTATTAATCTTGCCTATATTTGAAAGGAATCAGCGGTGTTCCTGGTCTCTCACCTAAACAGCGAGTTGAACCACACCAACGAAGCTGGTATGAGTGCGTTACACGCGGCCTGCGCTAACGGACTGGCGCGACTCTCTGCGGCTTTGTTAGAACATGGAGCCAGGCCTAACTTGCAGACTGCTTATGGAGAACAAGAAGATACTGTTTATAGGTGAGAATATTTCAATGGACTAATTTTACATGAAACTTAACCCAAATCTTAAGCAGTATTATTTTAATCTTACTTCATAGTGAGAAAGAGATGGATGATACGTCTTGCATAGCGGCATCTCTTTCTCACACTGAAGTAAGATTACAATAATACTGCGTAAGTGCGTTGGCTCTACGGCATTTCATACAAACTATCAAGTCCTTTTTCATCGAAATTAATTAACCGATTTTAATGAAACTTCATACGCATAAGCAGGATACTTAGGTCTAAAAATAACATTTTCGAAAAATAGTGTTGCAGCTAAATTTGGCCGATTTTGAATATTCCATAGAAACAGATTTCCAATTATACTGTCGCGTCAATAAACTAGACCTAAACCCTAGTAAATGCTCCGTAATTTCGTTTAGCAGAAAATGCTTTCCACTTCATACCGCCTATACGCTGAAAGGTCAGCTACTACAGAGATGTGACGGTGTTCGTGACCTGGGCGTATATCATGACTCTAAACTGCGGTTTAATGTTCACGTGGAGCAAATAGTGGCTAAAGCATCCAAAGCATTAGGTTTTGTTATGAGACTAGCAGCGTGTTTTAAGAAAGTGAAGACTATCAAGATTTTGTATTGCTCATTTGTGAGGAGTCATTTAGAATATGCTTCTCAAATTTGGAACCCGCGTTATGGCGTGCACATTGATCGCATAGAGGGTTTGCAAAAAAGATTTGTTCGGTTTCTGTGCTATCGTTTGCGCATACCATATCACAGTTGTGATTATTTAGATCTCTGCAGGAAATTTCACCTACAACCACTTACTAACCGTCGTCGATTAGCAGATTGTACATTTTGCTCAAAATTATATCAAATGAGGTGGACTGTCCGCAGCTTCTGCGTAAGCTGTACTTTAATGTTCCCCAGCGAACACTCAGATTTAATCCTCCTATAGCTATTCCGTTGTCTTCTTCCAACTACAGGCAAAACTCTATACTATTTAGTGCGAGTGAGTAAAGACTTTAATGCCCTAAGCGAGCAGTTCTCTTTTGATTTGTTTTCAACCAAAGGCTCTAGCGTACGCAATAGGCTGAACCTGGAATTTTTCAAAATTAATTCTTAGTGTTAATAGTAAGCAGTTCTGTTTCTTATTTTATTTTATTTCATTGTAGTCTATTCCTTATGTTTGGTGGTACCGATTTGACGATTGGTGCTCATCTTTTTTTGATGTCTTGTCGAGTTTAAGATCTCTTATTATAATTAGTGTATAGCTAGCCGTGAAAACCTGTAATTGGCTTCATGTTTCTTATTGCAGTATATTTATTGTTTTTATGTAAAGCTGTTGGTTTTCCACATGATAAATAAATAAATAAATCCCTTTGTATCTACATATAAGCACTAATATTGATCTATATCTATCAAAGGATCACTGTCAGATCAAAAGATTAACCTTTGATAGATCAGTAGCGCTTATAGATACGTACATGACACACCCACACAATACACATTTAATTTATTTTAAATTAATTTTAATTTATGTAGTTTTAGTGGAAAATTATACGTTTTGATTTTTGTAATAACACGTCTTGCTATGGAAGAGCGGACTCTCCTAACACAGGCTCTATCTGCCTAAAAGGAGGGTCAAATCAAGAATATTGTTTATGTCTAAACTTGTTTTACCAATAAACTATTTTTTTTTAATTACGGACAGTCTGCCAACACAATAGTGTCCTGCATCACTTGCTATCCGAGATATCAGTTAGGGCGAGAATACACATGCTTGTAACTTGCACAAAAGTATACAAGTAGCTTGCAATCCGTGTGCCATCACAACTTCTGATTGGTGAATACTTACTTACTACAACAGCTGGTAGATTGAATAGTAATTTAACACTCATCAGTCACATGATTTCCTACAGCAAAATAAACGTCCGCTAATGCTAGCATTCCATTAAAAGTTATAATATTGATACAGACAAACGCCCCTGCACTTGGCAGTACTCAACAACCACGAAGGTGCAGTACTGGCTATCATAGAACACAAGAAGCTCATAGACAAAGGCGACATGGCGGCTGCAGACCGCAGCAACACCAGTCTCACACCCAACCTTAACTTGAAGAACTCGGACGGAGATACGCCCGTCAGTCTAGCGCTCTCTGAAGGTATGTATTTGTGCGGCTAAGCTATAACCATTATATTTAAACTATTTCACGAAGGCGTGTTAGTTATTGCAATTTAAACCTTATCATTAACGACATAAAGGCTTCAAGAAACGACTTCATGGAATAGTTTAACTATACCTAAATCGCTCGTTTAAACATTTTGATGCATGTTATTTTGTTAATCGTTTAGTCTATACCAACATTTTATTTGAGTTATGCTAATAAAATAAGTATCTCTAAATGTAACAAAATGTCCAAAACATAAAAAAAAACACAAGAGGCTTTCCATTCCGTCTCTAAGTAAAAAAATCTTTGTTTGTATTTTTTTTGTATGCTTGTGTTGTGTGAAGATAATTTTATAACATAATTTTGCGCAATGGCAATCGGTCGTCAACACATTTGAAAATTTCTCATTTACCTCAGTACATTATTTTTATCTCACGAAGTAATGCGCGCATTACCTGTGGTTACGAAGTGTACAAACACGTTGTGAATGTGTGTGTAAGCGCAGGAGCTCTCGATACCGGATAGAAGTCGGAACGTGTGAGTACACTTGGTTACCACAAGTAAAGCGCGAGCCACTTCGTGAGATAAAAATACTGTAAGCCATTTTGAAAAATTTATAAAAAATCGGAGTAACTTTCACCAAAACTTTCAAAAACATAATCTTACTAGCTTCTGCCCGCGACTTCGTCCGCGTGAAATTTATTTTTTGCTCGACCCACCCCGTCGCATCGCATTGCCTACCCGCGCCGACTGGTAGGGTAGTTCCAGAGTTTAGCTCGTTCCTTCACCATATCCCCTTCCGCTACCTCTCCCTCCCCCTCTCACTCACTCTCACACCCCCTTCACCACTTCCCCTTCGCTCTCTCTCTCTCACCACCCCGTCCCCTCCCTCTCCCCTTCTCCTCCACCTCCGGCTCACCAACCCCTCCCCACCCCTCAGCCTTACCATGTCTTCCTCCTCTCCTCACCAATTCCTGCCCTTTCTCCCTGCGTCCATCATCCTCCCCCTCACACTCCTCACCACCCCTCCCTTGCCCCTCCCCCCGGGGTAGTTTTAAAAAACTAATAATGACAAACTTAGGCAAATATTTGTGCCAAGTTTCAAGTCAATTAAAACCAAATGAATAACATTTTTCATGTAAATTGTATTCCCTGTTTTCACCCCCACAGGGGTCGAATTTAAAAAAAATGGTTTGAGATATTTCCATAGCTTGACTCAAAGATTATTTACACCAATTTTCGAGTTAATCAAGCCACGCAGTAAAATCCTCCCCTGTGAAATTGACTACCCCTTTTCATCCCGTTAGAGGTAGATTTTCGAAAAACCCTGACACACATTATTCTTTATTTTTGGTTGTAAGTATAAATACTGAGTTTTGAGTTAATCGGATTGCGCGTTAAAATTTTTCCATACAAACTTTGAGACCCCAGTTCCCCTTTAGGGGGTAGTTTAGAAAAACAAAAAATCACAAAAATCACAATTTACTTACATAAATATTTGTGCCAAGTTTCAAGTTTATTAACTCAAGGAATAAGATTTTTCATACAAACAATATCCCCCCTTTTTACCCCCTTAAAGGTCGAATTTCCAAAGACCCTTTCTTAGCGGATGCCTAGGTCATAATAGCTACCTGTGTTCCTAATTTCAGCCCAATCCGTTCAGTGGTTTCAGCTGTGTGTTGATAGATCAGTCAGTCAGTCAGTAACGCTTTCCTTTTATAGATATAGATTACACGACTGCGTGACAGCAAAGACAGATTTATGTTTTTCGCTGAACTTTCGCCTGTAACAGATCATTGTCATAGATTCATTACTACAGGTCACAAGAACCTAGTGGCACCGCTGATCGAAGGTGGTGCGGACCCTAACATACGGAATGGCAAGGGGTTCACGTTACTACATCAGGCTATAGTGGAAGAGGACTCGAGGACAGCCATATACCTGCTCGACCACGGAGCTGATATGAACGCACTGTGAGTACATGCATAATTCTTAATAGTTAACATAACATAGAGGGGCTCGTGGTTAAGTAATAATAGCCGCACGGGTCCATCGATCAGGTTATGCGACGCTTGCAGTGGTTAGTACGTGGATGGGTGACCATCTTTACATACCCTCCTTTAAGACCCTCCGTGCCTCGGAAAGCACGTTAAGCCGTTGGTCCCGGCTGTCATTCTTGGATCTTTGACAGTCGTTACGGGTCGTCAGAAGCCCAAAAGTCTGACAACTAGTGTTGCAAAATACTCGAGTCCTCGAGTCGTAATTTTAAAGACTCGACTCAAATAAGCAAGACTCGGTGTGCTAAAAAGGTTCGGAGTCTAGAGTCAAGCCGAGTCCGAGTCATTTAACAACCACTTGTGTCTTACAAAAGGACTCGAGTCTTAAAATGAACTCGAGTCTTCAAGAAAAACTCGAAGCATGAAGATGAGACTTGAAACTCATCATTCAAAAAGACCCGAATAGGTGATAAGTTTATATTAGTGGTTATGTAATTCGGCCCTAAAAAAAACTCATCATCACGGCTGGACTTTAATTAAAATTACCCATTTTTTATGATATTTAGAAATGATTAAAAATATCCTTAATCAATACTGTTATTTTTTTATCTGAGCCTTTCTCCCCGCCCTGTAAATGTAACAACTTAATTGCTAGACTCATACAGGAAAAGAACTTGAGTACGACTCGCCGCATAAAAAGGACTCGAGCGCACAAAGAGACTCGAGCTCTCATGTCACATACAAGGGCTCGTAGAGAACTTGGTTCTCTAGTCTTGGAGTCCTGTTGTAATAAGTCGAGTCTTGTAATTCATCATCCGAGTCCGTTTATATAGGACTCGAAGACTCGAGTTTTTTGCAACACTACTGACAACCAGTCTTACCAAGGGCTATCGTATATCGCTACTGGATTGTGGTCAGATAGGTAATCGCTCTATGTAAAATACTGGTATTCAGCTGCATCTGGTTAATTAGACTCTGGAAGCCGACCCCAAAAATAGTTGGGAAAAGGCTAGCCAGATGATGATGAGTTAACATAACATCACGCCTGTAATCGCCGAAGGGTTGGGCAGAGGTGCACCTATAGTATACTCATATTTCGCCCGTTATGTTTAAGTCCCATGTAATAGAGGGCGAGCCTATTGCCATCAACCGGGCACTAATCCAGACTCCGGGCTGCTGCTGCTGACAAACGGTTTCCAAGCGATGGTAGATCCTGCTAGGGGGTTGTTCGAAAGAGATACCGTGGCCCTGGCACAGGCAACTGAAGGAACGCGGGTGGGTTTTAGTCAGTTAAAGGCTGACACCCTCAGGGGTCGTTCAAGTCACTGATGATTTCCCATCCAAAAAAAAAAAAGAAAGTTAGATGAATTAATGAATATCGCGCTCAGATTTCTACGTTTGTTACTGTGATCTATGTACCTAAACTCCTCACTTGATACCGTGCCCAAAATATTTTGTCGCATGCCATTGGTTCGCCAACCCTATACTAAAGTATTGAGAAGTATAAAAAAAAAACATTTCACAGGTTCCTGTCAAAGTATGAGAGATGAACCACAGTAAAGAAATCCTCAATCTTTTTGGCCGGGCTGAAGTCAGCGCCACCGCCATCTTGCGCATTCTGCGCATCGGCCCGGGCAAAAAGATTGGGGACTACTGTAAGTAGTTGCACTGTGTTATAATCGTGTATTGTCTCAAATAGGACGGAGGCAGGCGAGACTCCGCTACAGCTGGCCATCCACTGCCGGCTGGGCCTGGTGGTGGAGGCGCTGTGCGTGCGTGGCGTGGACATGAGCCGGCTGGACGCGAACGGTGTGCCGCCGCTGTGGGCCGCGCTCGACTCCGCGCAGGAGGAAGTCGCTAGTGTATGTACAGAGATACTTTATAAGGAACTAGCTTTTGCCAGCGGCTTCGCCCGCGTGGATGTCGGAGAATATCCCACGGGAACGTACTACCGGGAATTCCTTCTTTATTCCTTGTCTACAATAAAGGGAAACTCTGTGCAAAATTCCAGCTTTCTAGGTCCAAGGGCTCGGCGTTGATGAGTCAGTCAATCAGTCAGTCAGGACTTCTCTTTTTATTTATATAGATTGGACAGTCGCAAAAAACTAAAAGATCATTTGACACTTGCAGTTAAAGATGCCAGAGGCGCCTGATCTTACTTATTTACTGATTACTTAACAAAATGTATGGGATAGAGTAGTGTTAATGAACATTTTTCTTTGTCAGTAATTAAATATCAATTTCCAATAAGTAAATTGTGTTTTTATCAGTTTTTCTTTTTTTTAGATCTTGGTCAGAAACGGAGCGGACGCAGATTGTTGGGGCATAGGACCAGATGGATGTTTGCAAACGTTATTACACAAGTAAGATATTTATAGTCCTTAAAATTGTATTAATTTCGTTTGGCTTACAAAATAACCGTCCCATCAACCACAAATGAATCCACTATAAGGACACATCTATATCGTGTTCAGGGAGCCGTGAGATAAAAGGTAAACAAACCATAAAAGTCCGTTCAACCGATTTTGACTTCTATTGCGTTGGTAGCATGACAAATGGCAACTGCAGTAAACAGTTGGTATTGTAACCACTTTTTTGCCTTTCATGCCATCCTTAAGCCTACAGAATAGAAGTCAAAATCGGTCGAACGGACTGTAACAATGGTTTGTTTCGGTGTCCATCCTATTGTGAATGCGTTATAGGTTTTTTATTTCCGTATCGATTGACCTTCGATTTTCCTCTTATTTTTTGGTAAACAAAAACGGTTTTGAGCAACGTTGCGATGTTTTTCTGGCGACACTAGCTACGATATAAAACTGATCCTACATTTTGTTTTAATGTTCCATCAGAGCGATAGACGAGAACAAGGAATCGCTAGCGATGTTCCTCATCCGCTCGGGCTGCGACGTGGAGTCTCCGCGGCGCCTGGGCGCGGGCGGTGAGGGCGCCGACGTGGCCAACGAGAAGCACTCGCCCCTGCATCTGTGTTGCACCTGGGGGCTCACTGACGTCATACAGGTACTAATGATTTATTTATACAGGGTTATTGGTAAAACACCAGCAACCTCTTAAGGGGTCGTTGTACTCATCATTATGAACAACTTTTACTAGGGGACCAAACCTGAAATCGCGAAAAAAAAATCTGCTGTTTAGTACATTATGTTCGCATAATTCGTCAAAATGTAGGGAACAGCTGATTTTTTTTCGCGATTTCAGGTTTGATCCCGTAATAAAAGTTGTTCATAATGATGAGTGCAATGACCCCTTAAAAGATTGCCACTGTTTACACTTACACCGTACACCGTACACTGTTTACACTTGTAAAGGCTTACCAACTAAATACATACACAGCATGACCCGAAATGACACTAATGACTAAAAATCATTTTGACTTGATCGCCATTTAGATTTTTTTTATTTATCTTTTTTTCGGCATCAACATCCCTGATAAGTACTTAGGATAGCGTCGGCGACGAATGTAAACTCGCTTTCTTTTAGCCACTTGCGTAAGGAACAATAAGTAGGACTTACATCAAAGTCAATCAATCTGCCTAGCCTTTTCCCAACTATGTTGGGGTCGGCTTCCAGTCTAACCGGATGCAACTGAGTAAAATTGAGAATTCCGAAATCTTTTCCCATAAAAATGCAAAAATCTAGCTTCTTGGACATTAGACGCAATAAAAGTTAACGATATCACTATTTTTTCAACAGACACTTCTAGAACACGGCGCCAACATAAACTCGAAAGACGCAGAAGGCAAGACCCCACTGCACATAGCGATAGAGAACCAACACGCGGGCATTATCTCACTGCTACTGTCTCAACCGGGCATCGAGCTGTCGGCCAGAGACAATAGAGGAGTGTCACCCTTCGCGGCTGCACTTACTGCGAGGAATAATAAGGCAGCGCAGGCTATATTGGAGAAAAATCCGTCGGCTGCTGAACAGGTTCGTGTTTTTCCAGTAGCTATTATTAAAGGTCTTCTGTACTCTTTATAAGACTCGCTAGAAATCCGTATGTAACTTGCTAAAGCTGGAGGTGTCGTGGGACATCTTGTGGGAACGAGGTTCCTTTCGCTGTGTATTATGTATTTAATACAGAGCCGTCTAGTATGGTCTCAAGTTCCAAGTGTCAAAGTTTTAGTTATTTATTTAATACAGAGACCTAGATGGCTCTGTTATGAATGTGAGTTCAGGGAATGCCAAATAAGACGCCATTATATTTTACTAACTTCGACTTACGCCGTCTTATTATAATATGTATTATATGTTGTGCGCTGGGTTAGTGAATGTAGACTTGTGTAGCTTCTTTCGATCCCAAGACATTGTCACAGGGCTGACCGACAAACAACAACCTACATTTGGCCTTACGCTTACGCTACATCTATGTGTGAAAGCAGGATTAATAAGCAAACATACAGGAAATTAATTGGGAAGAGTGAACTAAGCATTGCTCGTTATCTCACACACCACACAATCTCACTTTCACTTTCACACTCACACCCACACGCACTCATAACACTCACTCACACACTCACTCATGATACACATATCACACGTACACGCGCGATCTGGCCTTTCTCTACATAACGCTCATCAAACTGCAGAACTGTTAGTATATTTTTTTTTTAAGTTACCCATATTCATATCATTTATCTTATTTTAATTTTTGTTTAGTCCCACATGTATACACTGTCTAAATTTCAATTGCATAAAAATAACAAGTGGAAGCGCGGAGTCTCCTAATACAAGCAAATTCCTCGCTTAAAAGGTGATCTCCAATAATATGTATCGAAATGCCTATTGTAATTGAAATAAACGTTTTTATTTATTATTTTATTTATTATTACAAAACAATGTTCATCTTCAAACCCCGGTTTAAACCATGGATCCTTTTTTGAATTTTGAACTATATTCCCACACATTCAGTTGTCAGTTTTACATTACTGACAACTTAGTACCGGATTAAATTGTCAGTTTTGTATAAAGAACTGTATTTCTATCACAGCTAGGTTCTTATTACAAAAACTGGTTCGATGGTTTAAACCATGACGAAGAAAAACCTCGTTTTGTAATAAGGCCGACGGAGTCTGATTTCTGCTTTTTGTTGTAATTGGAGTTATAGATTTGTTCGAGTTACCAAGTCTAAATAATTCGAGATAAAAAAAATTCTTTATTGCCATAAAAAAAGAGGTGCACAAGTAAATTAAAGCCCTGACTCCTGTGCTAGGTAGCAACACCTGTGTTACAGGAGCCAGTGTCTTCTCACAATCAGTAGGAGGTTATGGATTTTATGCCTTATTAATCTTATTAAGCATTGTTTCCGCGTATCTAGCAATTTTTTTATCATCAACAGGTTGATAAAAAAGGCCGCAATTTCCTCCACGTGGCGATCCAAACCTGCGACGTTGAAAGCGTAATGTTCTTACTATCCGTCGAGGTGGACGTTAACTCGCGCGTTCAAGACGCTTCACTAGCGCCACCTTTACACCTGGCAGCGGCTGCAGGACATGAGGTGTTGCTGAGGAGTTTGTTACTAGCCGGAGCTAGGCCCAACGACCGGGACGCACACAAGTATGTACCTTATTCTGTAAGACAATTGAAGTGACCTCTCTCTGAGATATGGTGGAAATAAACTTACGCATACAACACGGCGGCAAGATGACGGCCGAGACATTAAGTTAATTTATGTTTTTTAATACCTTGATTTCCAGTAAGGTAAGTATTTTAATATGCGTTTTATTTCAGGTAAAACGCTTCTATTAAATCAGTCACATTTTATTCGCCTTATATTTCAAAAAGTTGACGGGTTTTGTATAACCTCTTTCTTCCGTGAGTGTACATATTGTAAAACTGTTTCACGTCGTGTGCTCTTTTATTCAATTTATTTCTCATAATACAAAAACCGCCTTCGATCACTGTTGCGGCAGAAAGCACGAGCTGTTTGCTGTGCCCCCATGTCGCACCGTTGCGCGAGCTAACTCCCCACTCCCTGTACCTCGCACTCTGGCCGCACTTAATGATCTCTTGGACTCTAATTCAACAAACGATTTTATTAGCATGTCAGGAGTACCGTGAGAGGGATTCATGAAAGTATTGTTGTGTACATGTGAGTGTGTATGTTTGTTACTTCTTCACGCTCAAACGGCGGTACCGATTTAGATGAAATTTGGTATGTATATAGCTTATACCCTGGATTAACACATGGGCTACTTTTTATACCGGTCTACACGGGTAAAACCGCGGGGCGCAGCTAGTTATAGTTAAATAAAATAATTTATCTTGCCCATAGACGCACAGCACTACACGTAGCAGCGGGCGCAGGCCACGAGTCCATCGTATCAGCGCTAGTCTCAGGCGGCGCAGAATACGGCGCAGTGGACGCAGCCGGAGACAACGCGCTGCACGTCGCAGCCAGAGAAGGACACGCGGCCGCCGCGCGCGCCTTGCTAGCTGACACTGATATAGATGCCGCCGCTACCAACCTCAAAGGTAACGACAACGGTACTAGGATCTGTTGACGCGTAGCCCAAATGGGACCTAACACAGCCATCTTATTATTGGAACGAAGTTCTTTAGAGCGGGTTTTGGTAGGAGTAAACTGGCAGGAACTGTGATGTAACGAAAAAGCGTTATGCCGTCAGTTTCAAGTGTCAAAAGTTAAAGTTAATACAGAGCCCTCTAGTATAGTTTAAAAACAAAAAGAAAAGGAAAGGCTAGTGAGATTGATTTTTAAAAAGAAAAGGCTAGTGAGATTGATTTTTAAAAAGAAAAGGCTAGTGAGATTGATTTTTAAAAAGAAAAGGCTAGTGAGATTGATTTTTAAAAGGAAAAGGCTAGTGAGATTGATTTTTAAAAGGAAAAGGCTAGTGAGATTTATTGATACAGCGAAAGGAACTTTGTTCCACCCGGAGGTCCCACGACGACACCTCCCGACTTTTTCAATACATTTCACAAATGTTTACCAACAACGGCCTCATGGCAACGTCATTCGACCGCCAAAACGTTACATGAGGTCATGTTATGTATGCGGTATTTTAGAGAAAACTAATAATTATCAAAAAGACATTTCAGACACCAATCTACATGGTCTGACCAAGATTATGTCTGGACTTGATTGAGACCTCTGAGTTTGTTTCGGCCTTTCGTCTTAGAATTGTCACGTAGGAAGTGCCGACCTCATCTAGTTTTTAAAATAGGATTGACGTGTAAAAGTGTTTGTACAAACCTACGTAAAGAAATAAAATCATTTATAATTTCTTAACCCATTTCGTCACCTCCGAACGACCAAAATTTTCATCACAAGCTGGAGATTTGATGATTTAAATTTATTTTACTTTCAGGTAGAAATCCACTGCACGAGCTGTGTTGGTGCAAGAAGGACAACGCGGCGACGATTTGCGAAGTATTCCTAGAGTTTATGCCTGACTACCCCATCAATAGGACTGACTTGCAGGTACTGTATTTAGGCTCACTTGCACAACAAATCACTATAATATAGTCCATCGGGTTAGGTAGTTAACTAAAGGTAAACAAAACCACGTGACGTGGTTAACCGACTAAACGTAATACCTGTCACTTCAGTTGTCATGCTACGACACAGTTGTACTCTTCAATTTAGCAGCGTTATAATTCGTTGTACAGACAGCAGCACATCAAGTCCAAACCGTCAAATTTCTCGAAATGATTTTAAACCTTAAAAAGTTGACGGTTAAGTTCAAAATCGAATGAGAAAATTTTATATTTTGTGGTAACTTTTGTGGTTTTTTGTGGTGCTGCTGTGTGTACCTACCTATTTTTTTAAGCTCTCTACAATTTTTGTTTACCATTACTTAATTATCTAACCGATGGAGTACAGATACGTTTAAAGAGCAGGCCACACTGAGAACGAAGCGAAACGAAGCTAAGTTCGTTTAGTTTCATCCAATTTCAGTTCACACCGCGAACTATGAACGGAACTATGAAAAGACGCGGTAGCTACACGAGTGAAGCTAAACGAAATTAGTTTCTTTTCGCTTCGATTTGTGTGGCCCACTAAACGAATTATAAACATCATACCGTTTCTGTCAATCGTATTCTAAGGACACAGTCAAATAATGATCTTTTACATACGTTTAGCGTTAAAAGTATTTAGTAATTCTTGGTAAAAGCGAGCCTGGATCTGGTTTCTGATCTGATATTTAACTTCTTTTTTGTAGGGTAACACTCCGCTCCTTCTAGCATACATGAACGGTCAGGGCGCAATGTGCCGCGTCCTAGTGAAGGCTGGCGCGTGTCTCGCTCAAGAAAATAAGGACGGAATATCTATATTTAATTATCAAGTAAGTAACTTTCAAGAATCTAAGGGCTAGTTTTACCAACTCAGATGAAGTTCCCGTTAAATTATTGGTCAGATAAATTCATCCAAAGAATTAAACACACATCAAGAAGTCATTGAAAGAAAGGGCAATATAATCTGACTGACTGACTCATCAATGCTCAGCCCAAACCCTTGGACCTAGAAAGCTGAGATTTTGCACAGTAGTTCGCTTTATAATGTACACAAGGAATAAGGAAGGTAGTACGTTCCCGAGGGATATTTTCCGACATCCACGTAGGCGAAGCCGCGGGCAAAAGCTAGTCATTCTAATAAGCTTGTAAATCGTCTTTTCGAAAATGAAATGATTGACACTGAGATGTTGTTAAACAGGTTGCAACGAAACAATTACTGCATCGTCTGCTGGACGTGCTGCCAGCGGAGGCGCCGTGGGCGGAGTCCGACCTGTGCCAGGAGTGCGCCACCAAGTTCACGCTCACCATGAGGAAACACCACTGGTAACTACTGATGCATTCCTTTACTCCTCCCTACAGCCAGGAGACAGACTGAAGATCAGTGATATGCAGGCTGCATAAAAGTTTTTTAGTGTTTGTTGTTATAGCGTCAACAGAAATACATCTGTGAAAATTTCAACTGTCTAAATATCACGGGTCATGAGATACAGCCTGGTGACAGACGGACAGCGAAGTCTTAGTAATATGGTCCCGTTTTACTCTTTGGGTACGGAACCCAAAAAACTAGTCTCAGATTATATATTAGTATCAGGTTATAATAATTATGTCCATAGGGGTGCGGGTGCGGTGGTTAGGTGTGGTGGGATTATATTTTTACTTTTTAAGTGACTTAATAATGTGTCTTCTTCCGCGTTGATTCCCCAAGCCCGAATGTACAGTCGGAGAATGAAAAGGTTAAGCACCTTACGGATTTTTTATTTGAACTGACATGTGCCCGCTACACGGAGATAAAATGTGTTTTCGTCATAATACTGCACGTTTCAATGAGGGAGGGACTGTTTTTGCCTAAATATAAATATTTAAGAAGTAGTTTTCTTATGTAGACTTTAAATTAATGATATTCTCCCCAGTCGCCACTGCGGCCGCATGCTGTGCAACAAATGCTCAAGTCAAGACGTGCCGATTCTCAAGTTCGGCATGAACAAGCCGCAGCGCGTGTGTGAGATCTGCTTCAACGTCCTGCAGGTGGGCGCGAGTTAGTGACGCAGTGCGCACTGTGTCGTGCTCGGTACGGACGGAGTACGCCACTCGAACGAGAGACCGAAGAATTGGAAACGCGTTTTGTACACTGAACCGATTCGTATCTCTCCCCTACGGACGCAGTGCACAAATACCCGACGCGAATTCAAATAACGCGTGTTCATTGGCCACATGTAAACGCGTGCAGCCGCGTCGGGTGTGCTGTTACAAGTGTGTCAGACTATTAAAAGTGACCCACACACACAATCCGCGGTTGTACGCGATTCTCAAGCTGGATTTAGTCGCCCGACTAAACGTGAGATTTTATAGTTTTGTATTGCGTAATTATTACACCACATTCAAGTGACTAGAACAAGCAATAACTCTTTATTTTGCTAATGAGGCTTGATTATCCCTACTAGTTTCTTATTAATTTCCCGTAATTGTAAATCTTAATACGTATACATAATGCCTAGGCATTTCCTTTCTCACTATAAGATATTTAAACTTTATAAGGCGCAGACTTGAAGTCTGTATGTTAGCCCAGCCACGCACGTCAATTTTTTATCGCGCACTGGATTTTCAACTCTCGCTGTTGAGCCGAGCATTGAGAATCCAACCGAGAGCATCCCAGCGCGGCAAAAAAATTGGCAGTCATGCGGAATGCCGATAGAAGTGAAAACTTAAAAAATTTGAATAATTGTTAGTTTTTTTTATTTTAATTATAATATGAGTAAGTAAAATTTCATAATTTGTAAATTAAAAAAAAAATCAAACAAACTGAATAATAAAAAAAATAAACAAAAATAGGATCACTGCAAGACGCATTCATGAAGCTATTTGTTCTATGCCAGCTGGGTAAAAACCCGTTGACCAACACCTTTTTTTTGTCCATCATGTCTATTGTTCTATACAAAAACGCACGACCATTTATAAAAATGTCATTATTGATTTTGACATGTAAAATAATAACAACGTTCATGAGTTAATTTCGTAAGAATTCCCGCTACCAAAAATCGTTTTAACTTAAAATCGCTCAACGCGCCTGAAAGTTTTCACTTCAAAAAACACACAGTTGGATTTTCAACTCTCGGCGCAAAGCAGTGCGTTGAAAATCCAGTGTGCGATAAAAATAACCGGCCGTGGGTACGAAGGCTTTTAGCTTTTAGGGGGTTAGATAGCAATATGTTATTCTACTAGGTACAATGTGATTTAGTTAAGCTTCTAAGGTCACAGTTAACGATTCGATGCGAAGTATACTCTACTATTTAATGCCTAGAATGTAACCTATACAAGCCAAGAGCGCGTCCATTAGATATTAAAATAAGAAACACTAAAAATTTGCTTAAAATAGTGCCTCCACTTTTATTACAACACATCTTGGTATATTCAGTTCAATTTCACTAAATTATGCCAAAGTTTTCTGCGCTTTTATTTCCAACAATTCGAGCTTTAATATATAAATTGGTTATAATTATTGTATTGTTAGATATTATTGTTAAAATTTTGTAATGTTTATGTTCACACATTAAAAATATCTCACTGACACATTCTTATGTAAAAAATATTATACAGCGTTATTTTAAATTGGCTAGCTAAACTTTGCAGACGCGACGGGTATCGGTATCTAAACATGATAAAACAAAAAAAATAATAAATGTGATTTTTTTTTTTGTGTAGTCATCGACCGCACTTGCCACTTGAAATATCAGTTTAAGAAAAAATCGTTTTTTTTTTTTTGTGTAAACTTCACAGACGTAATGGGTATCGATATCTAAACACGATAATTCATAAGAAAACAGTTTCTCTCAACTAATATCAGTAACAACACTGAGCCGACGTTCGCAGGGACGTAAAAATATCGCGGCGATTTTTTTTCGCGCACTGGATTTTCAACACTGATTAGCACCGAGAGTTGAAAATCCAACAGTGAGTGTTTTTTCGGATAAAATCCCCGCCGCGATATTTTCACGTCCGTGCGAACGTCGACTTACAGCGGTCGTTCGTTGACCTCCCTAAAAAACCTCAAACCTTTTATTTTATCGTGTTTAGATATCGATACCCATTGAGTCCGTGGAGTTTAGCTAGCCAATTAAAATAACCCTGTATTAGATTAGGATAGCTTTAGAGTGGCTGTTCACACGGTGCTGTCCTGTGCGATATTTTACGGAAAAAGTTGGGATAACACGTCAACATTCCACTGTATGAAACTGCCATGTGATCCCAAAATTCTAAATCTGCCTAGCCTTTTCCCAACTATGTTGGAGTCGGCTTCCAGTCTAACCGAATGCAACTGAATATACCAGTATTTTACATGGAGCCATTGAGCGACTGCCTATCTGACCTCTACAATCTTGTAAGGGTAATACGATATCCCTTGGTAAGACTGGTTGTCAGACGTTCGGGCTTCTGACCCATAACGACTGACAAAGATCACGAATGACAGCCGGGATCAACGGCTTAACGTGCTTTCCGAGGCACGGAGGAGTCTCGGTATGTAAAGATGGTCACCCATCCACAGACCAATACCGGCAAGCGCAGCTTAACCTGATGGATCGACCCGTGCGGCTATTATTACGTAGCCACAAGCTCTTCCAATCCCAAAATTATACAGTAAAATATCGTACTGACCATCGTCGTGTTAAAGGGGCCTAAAGCTACGGTTTCCCAGAAGAGCGGTGGGCGCCACTAACGGCTGTCGTGAAAATGATGGCACCCCGGAGTTTGACTTTATGGTGCCAAAAACGCTCTCTAGGAAAATACACAAACTTTCATAAATAACCTTTCAATTACGTCATTAGTTGGTAAATTGCAGACGCTATGTGGCGGCCACCGCTCTTCTAGAAACCTTAGCTGCTTTACTCTGCAAGGTTTACAACGATCGCACCAATCCTATTCTAAGGCTGGGTTGCACCATAATAGTAGTTAAAGTAAAGGTTTATGTCCGACAATAACTGTAACGCTGACTTTAACGGTTACTGCGAAATGCACAAATTCATCAGCTTAGTTAAAATTAGTTGAAGGTGCGATTTGTTTGTTATTGTTAGGGCCTGTTTCACCACCTATGATTAAGTTACTATTAACTTACTTGGCAGATAATTTCATACAAATTCTGTCCCATTATTGAATTTATTTGGTAAGTAGTGGCTATTCAGACATCGTGAACTAGGCCCTTAAATTATGATGGTGCAACCCACCCCTAGGGATGTCCACATTGGTAAAACCTCGCCCTTCTGTGACCATTATAAACAAATTCTTTTATCAAAACAACATTGCATTTCATACTTTTTAAGTAATTTTTTTAAATCTTTAGCTGTAGAGATTTTATAGAAAGTGAAATGTATTCTTTTATTGCTTAGGATAAGACATCTAATATTAATTATAATATAATGTTTACATTTTGTAAAGGTAACATTTTTTATTTTGATGATATATTTGGCATTTGTTTTGACATTCCGATTATTGTGCACGGGATTATGGCAATAACCTCTGTATAATGTTATTATAACAACTTTATTTTATTGAGTGCCATTTTACTTGTGATGTTCCAGAGCTAAATTGTTTTTGAGATTTATTTTTTATTTCTATGAAATTATTATTTCTTTTCCAAATTTTTATATTTGCTGTAATAAAAAATATTATATGCAAAATGCTTTTTATTGTTGACTACTAGTTGACCCGCCAGACGTCCTGTCAAAATTTCAGTTTCCCAATGCGATTCAAATGTTATTGAAAAGTACGGTTTGCAAAGGAAACTTCTTTGCATATCAATAACGTTTTTTTTTTGTTTAAGAGCCTATACTACCTCAAATGGCTTAGCATGATCCTCCGTTACGTCGAAAATACAGCAGCTTTAATTTTGAATTAAATATATGGTAAAGTTGAGGATTAATGTTAGGTACTATGTTAGACGAAAACACGATTCCTTAAAATTTTCTCGATACAAAAAAATCCCAAAGTTACCTCCAAACCGAACAAAAAACCGCTGTTATTCAAAAAATACGTCAAATTGGATCATGAAACTTTGCATACTAACTGAACTAACTATAAAGCAGGTCTTATGTTATATACTTTTTTTAAATTACCATTATTTTCACTGTAAAAAGAAATTACCTAAACTATCAGCGTCTTGACGTTCATTCCCTTCCGCCCGACACCCCCGTTCAGTCTCGCTTCGGCTGTCGTACGCGAGGGCTGTGTCGCTTGCGCTCAGAACACAAATTACACAACAGGACGACGTAAAATTAAAATACATTGAAGTACTTAGGTTTATAGTGTTGGCGCAATGGGAAATAACCGTAATAAAAATAAGAAGCGACGGGGTTGGCGTAAAGAAACAGGCAAACATATGATAAACGTACTGAAGTAAGTAGGGTAGTTGCGCCGGTTGGCGACTTAGTTGAGTTGCTAACTTTAGACAAATCAAAATATACGCCATTTACACGTAAAATAGTTGGCATGTGAAGATTTGTGTTTGTCCACGATTTAGGATAAATCCAGGTGGGGATAACTTTTATAAAAAATAAAAAGTTACCTAAATAGGTTTGTTTTTGTTTTGACACAATATACAAGAAATAGGTAGGTATCTATGTAGTAGGTAATTGTTTTTTTTTATAATGTTGCCTCACTCCAGGACTTCTCCTGAATATCGGAGACGGTGCCAACATCCATGGTATATACAAGTGCAGGGACAATTACATGTCACCGGTAGGCAAAAATGTATTTTCGGAGTATGGTCTGGATGCGACAAAGACATCAAAGTTGAAATTATAGAGAGAGATGACCAATATTGGGAAGAAATGGAACCAAAATTAGAACATTTTTACATTACATGCATGTTGCCTGAGCTATGCGATCCCAGACATGTTCGAAATATGCCAATTAGAGATTTAAGCGAATTAAAATAATTGTTGTATAATTTTGACGATCTTTAATTACTTTCAAAATACTTATCGTATATACCTACCATACCTATCTACCTACCCTACCCACCTACCTACCTACCTACCTACCTACTTGCCTGCCTACATTCCTATCCTACCTACCTACCTACCTACCTATCCTACCTACCTACCTACCTACATACTTACCTACCTACCTACCTATCCTACCTACCTACCTACATACTTACCTACATCCCTATCCTACCATTCCTACCTATACCTATGCATCTTATATTTATACAAACCTTATGCGTACCTACAGAACCCTCAACGCAATGGTGACTCGCACTTGACAAGTTTTTTGTAGCAGTGGAATTTAGTGTGCGTCTATCTGACAGGCCCCAACGAGATTCATCAACGGGTGATAGCTTTTCATAAAGACATTATTTTGTACCTAAAGAAAATAAATAAGATATATTTTGTACCTCGACAGTTTTTGATTAAATGACGTTTTTATGAAGTGTCTTGCTAGCGGGCCCTTTATGGTTATTTTTATTGTTATTATACTTACAGATCGCACAATAGTGTTAGGAGCTTGATACTATTATGTACCTTACAAATCCAAAATCTCTACTTTCTGTGAGCTACACTTCAGAAGATATTCGTTATTTAAACAAGCGTCCAGCCAGCGGGCCCCTTTTTTAAATACTACTATTTTATATCATACAATAGTGTTAGGAGCTTGATACTATTATGTACCTTACAAATCCAAAATTTCGACTTTCTGTGAGCTATACTTCAGAAGATATTCGTTATTTAAACAAGCGTCGAGCCAGCGGGCCCCTTTTTTAAATACAACTATTTTTTATCATACAATAGTGTTAGGAGCTTGATACTATTATGTACCTTACAAATCCAAAATTTCAACTTTCTCGAGCACTTCAGAAGATATTCGTTAATTAAACGATCGTCTAGCTAGCAAACCCCTTTTCAAACATTATACCTACGTTCATAATCCAATAGGGCTATAACACCAAAACTGGGATTAAGAAAAAGAGTAAGAGAGTTAAGTACGACGCTAATGATGACGATGTAAATTAAAAGAGAAAATGTAATAGTAATTATAATCTTTAATCTGTTTAAATTGTTAGGAACAAAAGATGTCTAAACATGTCGACAGTAATTTTAAATAATTTTAAAATTTCAGACAACGCGTAACAAATGTCAATTTAGAACTTAGAAATTTAAACAACATCAAAAACCTTATACAACATCCCTATACTATTAAACGAGTAATATTTGTACTCACGTTCACGAAAACGGCTCTAACTATTTCGATGAAACTTGCAATATAGGGGTTTACGGGTGCAAAAAATTGATCTAGCTGGGTCTCATACTTGGCAAAATAAAAAAAAAATAAAAATAAAAATTCGTTTTCTGTAACATAATAATGACTGACGAGCTAAAGCAAATAAAAAATCACAATTAATTAACGAATATCTTCTAAAGTATAGCTCGCAGAAAGTCGAAATTTTGGATATGTAAGGTACATAATAGTATCAAGCTCCTATTACTATTGTATGATGAAAAATTGTTATATTTAAAAAGGGGCCCGCTGGCTGGACGCTTGTTTAAATAACGAATATCTTCTGAAGTATAGCTCACAGAAAGTCGAAATTTTGGATTTGTAAGGTACATAATAGTATCAAGCTCCTAACACTATTGTATGATATAAAATAGTAGTATTTAAAAAAGGGTCCCGCTGGCTGGACGCTTGTTTAAATAACGAATATCTTCTGAAGTGTAGCTCACAGAAAGTCGAGATTTTGGATTTGTAAGGTACATAATAGTATCAAGCTCCTAACACTATTGTGCGATCTGAAAGTATAATAACAATAAAAATAACCATAAAGGGCCCGCTAGCAAGACACTTCATAAAAACGTCATTTAATCAAAAACTGTCGAGGTACAAAATATATCTTATTTATTTTCTTTAGGTACAAAATAATGTCTTTATGACAAGCTATCACCTGTTGATGAATCTCGTTGGGGCCTGTCAGATAGACGCACACTGGAATTTATGAATCGATTTGCAAAATATGTAACATATACGTAGGTATGTATATGTAGGTACTTGCATAGACCTACTACCTACATAAATACACGGCGCAAACTATAAAACGTAAACTTACTACTAAACCAATGGGCGGAACCTTCAGCGCTAAGCTAGCTCGCTCTTGACTAGTATTTTGTAGCAGTAGGTAAAATACTGCACACGGCTACACATCAAGCTATAACTTTCCAGTATAAGCTGATCTCACATTGTATAGGCTTTCCGTACCATGAGAAGTCAGCTTATACTGGAAAATATAGCTTGATGAGAAGTTAGTAGGTACTTAGTACATTGAAATTAATTTTGCGATATATAATTTCATGTTCGTACCTATAATGACAAGTTAATATTAAATTATTATTGATAATTTTATTACTTAGTACTCGTCCGATATTAGTGTAGTTTACTCTAACAAAATCGCTTTGACCTTGTGTGTCCGCGTCACCGCGAGTAGTAGTGTGCGAGCGAAATAAAGAGTGAGGTGGCGCGGGGAAGTGGGGGCGAAATTTGAATTTGAGCTGAGGTTGTATAGGCTCTTAACCAAGTGTTAGTTAAATCAAAGTGAAAAAAAAAAAACAAAAAAAATTAGTCATCATAATTAGTTTAAAAAAATATATAATACTTTCTTTCATAGTTGGTTTCATATTTACCAGAAAATAAAGAATTCGTTCATTCATGATTCGTAAATAAATGTGCTCACCCTACCCAATTTATTCGATTTGACAGCTATGACGTCACAACATGGCGCTAAGTCGATCCTATTCTTATTATTTGAAACGCATTGTAGAGGAGAATAAAACAAACAAAAAAAATAATTGTTCAAGCCATTCAAGTTATGGCGTGACCAAGGGAATATTCATTTTTGTTTAAACAAATTGTAGATAATAAATAGATTTATTATGGTTTATATTGCACTAGATTTTGCTAGCGGCTTCGCCCGCGTGGATGTCGGAAAAATCCTACGGGAACGTACTACCGGGAATTCCTTCCCTATTCCTTGTCTACATTTTAAAGGGAATCTGTGCATTTCAGCTTTCTAGGGTTTGTGAGTGAGTCAATCAGTTGGTCAGGACTTCGCTTTTTATTTATATAGATTTGCTAAATAAAACACGAATATTAACGGCGATTATTTATTTACAAATAAACATTAACTTCAACTCTTCGATCTTTACATGTTACATAAATAATTTGCTAAAACTACATCTACCCTTTGCACCAAGGAAGTTCTATGAAAACAAATATTACATAATATTAGATTGGGATCTTGTACGGCAGTTCAGGGTAGAAAATTAAAATTAAGTTACTTTAGCCTTTTGAAAAGGTCCTTCGTGACGCAATGGTCAAGGACATGCAGGTAATCGACAAGTTCCTGCTCACAGGTCTCAGCAGTTTGGGAGCGGGAGTTGACACGGTCATTGCACTCTTGGTACAATGCCCAGTAGTTTTGGGCATCAGGCTTCTGTGCACATGACTCCTGAAAATACATTGTGCCATATTAGTACTTATGTTTCAAATAGACCATGAATTTTATACTACATTATCTTTCAACTATTAAGATGCTCTTAGGAGAAATTAAACTTGTTAACAATGAATAATTACTAGGTACTATGATCACAGCTACAATACCTAACTAAAATGTGAGTAATTAACAACATCAACTTTAATGAAATTAAGGTTACAAAATTAAATAAATTAAACCTTTAGATTTTTTGTAAGCATGTTCTGAGCATTTAAACATTGTCTCTAGAAAAGGAAAACAATTATTTTATATTCTGCATGTAAATATCTATGATTCTATGAGATCAAACAGTTGTTATGAGGGTAAGGATCTTTTTATGTTCAATAATCTTTTGCTGTTTGCATTGATAACAGTTGTTTTTACACACTAATATGAGCATAAAACTTTGTCTATTTCATTCTTGCTCATTACCAAAGTAAATGTATCTGGACTCAGGTGCAGAATAACAGATAGACAGCTGGTATCCTGTGTTTTAGTACAGATTTAATGTACCCACATTGTTATAACATGTCTTGATAATTTATGTATCAAACTGTTGCATTGGGTTGGTGGGATTTCTTATAATGCTTGAAGATATTACTCAGGGAGAATAACATTGTCTTGTTTATAAATCTGGTTTACAATAAATGGAGGAGCACAACACAAAACCTAAATAATTGACAAGATATTCCTACCATGCAATTATTTGATAATTCTCTGACTTCCTGATTCTCTGTCTTCTTAGCGTGTTGTTGACAAAAAAATTATTATACTCTAAAGCTTTTTAAATTTGACTTTTATGAGAAACTGTTATTAGTTCTCACACAGGAATAAATGCCAGTTGAGTTAGAATAGAATAGAATAGAATATTCATTTATTTGCTCAGAACGTAGGTATTTACAATAAGGTGGTTACAATAACATAAAAGAATCCTTGTACATTCTACCATTTTGGCATGCAAACATTGATGCAGTTCATCATCAAATATGGGTACAAACACTGACACAAAACTAAAATTTATCAGCTAGAAAATCCGATACAGAGTAGTAACATTTATTTAATAAAAGTACAGTTAATTTCTTTTTGAAAGTTGTTACTGGTTCCTCTTTTATGGAATTAGGAATATGGTTAAAAATAGCCGGTGCCATACCAAAAACACTTTTCCTCAACAAAGCAGTCTTGTAACCACCTGTGCGTAACAAGTTTTGGTATTGAGATCGCAAAGCTACATCTCGGTGTCTGCTTTCCGATATACTTAAAAATAGATGTCGATTACATTTAACAAAAAGAGCAATTTCTAAAATATAAAGGCATGGAAATGTCAACAAATTATGATTTTTAAAAATTGGAACACAGCTGTCGGTAACTTTCAAACCAAATATTGCTCGTAGGCAGCGTTTTTGGGCTTTAAAAATACTCTCTCTTTCGGTACAATTGCCCCAATATATAATCCCAAACCTTAAAATGGAAACGACAAGACTATGATATGCTAGTAACACTGTTTTGATGTTAACTTTTTTTTTAAGATTATAAAGTGCATATGCAGATGCGCTAAGTTTTTTACAGATTGCTTCTGCCTGTGCCTTCCATGTCAGTTGACTGTCAATTAAAATTCCTAGAAATTTTGTAACGTCTACCCTGTCCACCTCTTGACTATTATAATTTATATTTAGATCATTGATACGAAGTCTTTGGTAAAAATGCATTATCTTTGTTTTTTCTAAGTTTATTTGTAAGTTATTACTATTTAGCCAATTAATTATAATTCTAATGGTGTCGTTTATATCGTTTTCATAATTTTCATTACTATCGCATTTTAAGAGTGCTGTACTATCGTCGGCAAACAGTACCATACGATGGTGGATTTGGCGTGGGAGGTCGTTAATGTAAATTAAAAATAACAAAGGCCCAAGGACGCTTCCCTGTGGTACACCGAATTTAATTTCTCTATAGGAAGACACGTATTTTTTACCCAATTTAGACTTGACACATATTTTGTAAATTTCTGTCATCTGTTTGCGACCCGATAAATATGTTTTTATTAGGTTCAGAATATTGCCTCGAATACCATAGGCGTTAAGTTTTTGAAGAAGTATGTTATGGTTGACAAAGTCGAAAGCTTTCGACATATCTGTGTATATAGCACATATAGGCGTCTTAGTATCAACACTCGACATGATTATATTCAACAGGTCAAAAATTGCCATGTTTATATTCCTATTTTTCCTAAACCCGTATTGCTCAGGGCAAAGTATATTAAATTTAGTCAGGAAAGATGATATTGCTTCATAAATGACTTTTTCTATTATTTTAGAAAAAACGGAAATTAAAGCTATCGGCCTGTAGTTCGACATATCATCTTTACTGTTCTTTTTATGAATTGGTTTTACAATTACCGTTTTTAACTTGTTAGGAAATTTTCCTGATGATATGCTAGCGTTAATAATATGACTTAAAGGGCCAGCTATAATATTAGCAACAAATTTTATGACTTGAGTGGAAATCTCGTCATAACCAAAGCTCTTTTTGTTTTTCAATGATTTAATTATTCTAATCACGTCTTGAGGTATGACTGGCGGCACAAATATCGAGTTTGGGTTGTAATCTATTTTCTTAACGTCGTGCATTGTGTTATTAGGTATATCAGTAATTTGGTCAATGAAAAAATTATTGAAAGACTCTGCTATTTCTTTCGGATCCGTTATTGTCTGGTTATTATTTGTTATCTGTGAGATTGGTTCCCTATTCATTTTGCTGTTATTTATTATTTGCCATGAGGTTTTTGCCTTATTCTTCGAGTTTTTGATCAAGTAATTATTTTGGGCATTCTGAGTTAGTTTAATTATTTTTTTAAATCTCTTCGAGTAATTAACAAAAGCGTTTTTATTTTCTGGTGACGGCCTCAGTCTATGTTTCCACAGTAAATTTCGTTGCCTTTTACTGCATAATCTTATGCCACGCGATAGCCACTTAATTGGCTTTTCTGATTTTATTGTCACTAGTTTATAGGGAAAACATAAGTCATACATGAGCTTAAATGTTTCAAAGAAATTATCATATGCTTTGTTCGAATCCTCTGTGTTATATACGTCAGAAAACGATAGATTTTGCAGATAGTTATTAAATTTAATGAGATTTCCTTTACACGTATCTCGGACCTTAGTTCTCCAGGTTTTAATTATGCATGATTTATTCACTTTTATCTTAGTTAATTGAGCTGTATGATCAGATAGACCGAAGTCTATTACTTGACAATGACATTTTTGTCTGGTATTGTGTGCAAAATTATCTAAACAGGAGTTACTAATAGGACGTGTCGCTTCATTAATTTCCAAAATAAGATTGTAACTTAAGAGAAAGCATTTAAATTCCAAAGTAATTCTGTTATTTTTTAAAACATCTATATTAAAATCGCCGCATATAATTATTTTAGTGTGACTATTAGTACATATTTTTTTTAGAATAGCATCAAAGTTAGGAGTGATACTGTGATACAGAAGGTTGCTGAACTTGATAATGATGGTGTTAAGTAGAAAAGAGAGGGGGAGCCTATATTCAAGTATTATGTATTACTCTTGAGCCTTAAACTTAGCTGCTGGAACTATTTATGTAAACCAATAATAGCCACGCCTGGCAATTAGATCTCGGACAGCAGCCACACTGATGAGGGTGATCACTGTATAGTGGTATAGTGTGGTTGTGGTCATACCACTGTGATTAACTGTTTTGGTTTTGAGTAATCTATTTTTTAAACTTTGTTTTGCAAAACTTACGGCACTAAAAAGCCACACTTTTGGCGACGCATAAAAACAGAAAATTCTTCAATGGATTGGAAGGGTTTTACAACAAAAGGAGGTTATGTTGTGGTATGATCATTCAAAATGTAGCACAGTGTCACGCATATCTTATATAATAGTGTAAGTAATGAATGAGGATAAACGTACCCTTAGTTGGGCCTGAGGGTCAACCATTTCTTCCTCCTCGGCTGCCTCCTCCTCAGCCTTGACCACAGGAATAATTTTTTTCTCGGACATTTTGCCTGAAAACGAAATTCACTGTTTCAACAGATGACGATAGTTTTTATATTTTTAACCGTAGATCACTTATTTTCAAGCGAAAAAAGTATTTTTTAGCGAAAAATTACCTAGATCGATGACGCAACGACCGATAGCAAGTAAAGCAATGTTGCCAGTTGCCTGTTGGCAACTAAAAAAAATAATAAACTGGCAACAGGCTGTTGCCAGTTTATTATTTTAGACTCTGGTACTTGGCCACGAATCGAAATCTTTATACTCAAATAATCTAATACTGCGAACAAAAAACATGTCATTACAAAACTGTATTTCTAGATTACTATTGATTTATAATTGCAGTGATGCGCCAAAATCAGAACTCTTAGGTGCTCTTATGTGGTGTAGGTGTGATAATTTGTGTCCCATGAAATAATTAATAACACAAAATACGTTTACTTGATTTAATTTATTTTATTTTATGAAATGGCAATAACGAACAGTAAAAAAAAATTGTGACAATGACATTAAACAAGTTGGCAACATAACGGTACCAAAATCTGTCTATGAAGTATGAAGTTTTTGACGTAACAATGCGTATAAATAATCAGCAATAAAAAGGTATACTTTATGAATAAACATTGAGGCAGTAGTCAACTGAATATTTTATTATAATGTTTATCGAAATATAAATAAAAATACAGTTTGTAATCATTTCATTATACTTCAAGTTATTAAAAGTGTTGATTTTATTTAATGTAAAAAGATAGAATGTGAGTATGTTTTTATCCACTCGTCGTCAGCTCCAAACTGGTCGTCACCATGGAGAGAGCTTGCTGTAGAAATATATTTTATAATTCGATATTGTGGTGTTAAACTAGTGAAATTCTTATTGCAGCTATGGTCATTGTAATATAAGAATTTGAGTATAAATAAGGTTTAAAATGATATTGCATCAGACTGCCAGTATTCGGCAAAAAATTGGAAATTATACGTTTTCCTAACATATTGTTTTATAAACATTTCAGGTTCGTTCTAATGGAAAAGATGTACTTTTTCATGTTATTCCATTTTTTTTCCAGTCGCTGGTACCTTCGACTAGCACATATTGTTGGTATTTGCGAAGAGTTGTTGATTTATTGTAAAAGTAGAGGTTATGTTTTATAAAACATTTTTCTGTTTTGTGTTGCAGAATGAATGGAGGAATGGAGCATAAAACTCCAGCTCACAATGTGGTGCTTCATAAAGCGCCTAAAAACTACAAACTGCTCATGGATCCATTCCTGGTCAAGGGAGGAGCAAAAGTGTATAGATATGATGGCACTGTTCCTGGAGATACAACTTATCCAAATGTACAGTGCAGAGACCCTAGGTCTCAGCTCTCAAGAATGTGGAATAGACTAGAACCAGCTGACCTGCCTGTCCCTAGGTACCCAAACACAAAATTGTTATAATTACAAGCATACATTTTGACATTCCCAAAATGTCTTACACTCAACATTACATGCATGAAAAAATTATGAAATTTGATTATATCATTGTATTGCAATTCATTATTATGTAGAAATCGTTTTTTTGTGTACTAAATTGACTGTATTGTAATTTATAACCAGAAATCTTATTGGTATCCCGGTGGTTACCAAATGTTGTTTACCTACAATTTTGATATGGTACATTCTTTCTTTATACACAATTGATTCTGTAGAGTGATTAACACTTAAATTAATAAGAAGTATTTAGTAAAATAATGTAATTTTGGTTATATTCTTCTTTGTTTTTATTATAGCTTTAGTTACAGTAGTGCCAACATTACATTTGGTTTGACATGTAATGTGAAGCGGGAATTTCAAATTGTTTGATCATTCAATGTTTATTTTCAGGTTCAGAATAGATAAAAATTATGTAGGAATACCTCCACAGCTAGAAATTACTATAGGAAACTTAAATGACAACATCGATAAAGCATTTTTGGCAGACATGATGAATAAAGTTGGTCCATCTGAGGAATTGACAATATTCTACCATCCAATCACAAACAGGCACTTGGGATTTGCACGAGTAGTGTTTCAAGATGTAAAATATTCAAAACTATGTGTAGAAAAATATAATGGAAAATCAGTTATGGGCCAGGTATGTGAAAAAAGTTTTTAATTTCACTTAAAACTCGAAACAAAAAAATTTAGAATGCATTTCTTAAATGGTAAAATATTGTTTATCTTACTTTAATATTTCCTTGCAGGTGCTTGAAGTCTTCCATGATGCTTTTGGCAAGAAATGCCAGGAAATGTTCGAAAATAAGACTGTTGAGAGGAAGCCCCAGCTGGTGGCTCCTCCAATCATCACTAAACCACCTCCGGTTATAGTTGAGGAAGTTAGGCCCCCAAAGGTAGACCCTACCCTCAGCAAGAGATTAGAGGAAACTAAAATTTCTGAGAAAGTAAGTAATTTATATTGTGTAGTAGTGAATTTAGCAACTCTAGAACAGAAACAAAATGCACCATAATGCCCGTAGGAAGTTTTTTTTTGATGTTGTAATTATTACCAAAATAAAATATTAAAATTTTTCAATTACCAACTAATTTTATTGGAGTTATAAGCCTTTTTGCTTGGCAATCAAAAATCTAAGTCCTATTAGTCTGGTGATGCTGACTTTTTTTGAATTTTAGAATTTAATTTTTGTTTAAATAAGGATTTTTTATCTAAAATTAGTTAATTAATTGAATCACAGGGTTGCTTACAAGTTTGACCAGTTTTTGCCATATGCATAGCTTTGCCTGTGAAAACCAAGATTTTTAGCAGGCACTCTTACGTCCCAGAAAAGTAAAGTGACTTATTCTTCCGCCCTCCACTTGGCCATCCAATTTAGATGAAAGTAATTTTTTCACCAAATCCAAATTCGACAAATTAGGTGGTCAGACGAGCTGTGACCCACCATTGTAAAAAATAAAAAGAGATTAGTGGGAAAGTGTTAGAGGAGGTTTTTGTGTCTCAAAAACATAGAACAACTATGCAAAACTACCTATCCTATGGTCGTCTGATCGTCTCCTGGTTCTAAGCTACCTACCCACCAATTTTCAGCCAAATCGGTTCAGCCGTTCTTGAGTTATAAATAGTGTAACTAATACAACATTCTTACAATACACACGGTATATAGATATTGTTATACTCAATACTTTATTGTATTCCACAATGTGTAAGCTTGGTAGCAATAGAAAGACAGTTGGTAGAGATGAGGACTTATTGTTAATCTTATTAATTAACTTATTTTATAAAATATTTACTGTGGATTTTACTAGTGTCCGACCGAAACCGAAACCGAATTTCGGCAACGGTCTCAGTTTCGGCCGAAACCGAAACCGAAACTTCCTAAAAGGATCATGTTTTGAGGGAAAAATAAAAAAAACGTAAGTAATTATAATCAGTCAGTTTTATTTTTCGGGTTCCGTACCTCAAAATGAAAAAACTGAACACTTCTAGGATCACTCGAGTCTCTGTCCGTCTGTCACAGCCAATTTGCTCCGAATCTATTGGGCCGATTAAGTTTAAATTTGTTATACACATAAACTTTTGTGACCCGAATACGGACGGTTAAATGAATTTTGATTATGGGGATCGCTTTTGGGGGACAAATAAAAAATAAAGTTTTGCTTACTCAGGGCTTCAATTATATTTTTTAAATAATTTAAAAGTTATTTATGAAAATAGACGAAAATAAACCATTCCCCCCTTAGCTGCGAAACTACATTCGCGTTCTTTATCTGTAGATTATAGGAAACCTTATAAGAAGTCTGTGGTCTTAAAATAACATGGTAAATCTCTCAATGTGGTGAGTACAAACATACAGTTGAAAAACATTTTCTCCCATACATTCCAACTGTGAATGTATGGGAGAAAATGTTTTTCAACTACAATGTTAAATTTTTTCTTGGGATAAATTCATCTTAACTACAGAACCCTTCGTAGTGCATGGTCCGACACGCACTTGTCCAGTTTTTTTTATCTTTAGATCACATAGCTCACAACAAACAAAACGAACTGCAAACACAAGCCAGTCACGACATGATTAGGCACGTGGACGCGGCAAAATGTCTTCGTCACTTGGATGGAATTTACGGTGCCGAACATAACCGAGAACAGCGCGAGAATTCCCGAATGCGGTTTCGGTTTCGGTCGTAGTTTCGGCAGGTTTGCCACCGAAACCGAAACTAAACCGAAACCCGTTTTTTTTGCCGAAACTCGACCGAAAACCGAACTTTCGGTCAGACACTAGATTTTACATGAGTTTTAGGGAATTATTATCATTTAAATATTTGTTAACACTGTAATAACATTTACTTAGTAATAGTTTTTTTTAGTTTATTTGTGAATAGATTTTGTGTAACTTATTATACACTTACGTTGCACTTTTAACTTCTATAATTATTTCTAGGAGCCCTACCCTCGCTACAAGGAGCCAGTAGAACATGTAGTAACACAACACAGTGACAGCAACACACGGTGGTCGGACGATGAGCGAGAGTACCGACATCGGCACCGCAGCCGCAGTGAGAGAGACAGGGACAAAGAGAGAGACCGGGAGAGAGGGGGAGAACGGTAATAACAGCTTTTATGTTTGTAGCTTACTAGCGTTTATCCGTGGCTTCGCGCACGTGGATCTCGGAAGTTATCCCACGGAAATGTACTACCGGGATAAAAGTATTCTACGTCCTAATCCAGGACCACAGTCTACCTACATGTATGCCAAATTTCATAGAAATCCGTTCAGCCGCCGTTAACCCGTCGCATGCCAATTAGCAGACACAATAGATTTTTTATTGGTATCTGCACACCTGGGTGTCAATCGACTTTTAAAGAGTTAGGTACGGCGTGAAAATGAAACTGAAAGACAGAGTTACTTTAGCTCATTAGCATTTATAATATTAGTGTGGATTACTGTATACACTGCACATAGGTATCGGCTTTCCCGTCAAGAGGAATACCGTAAGAGGTGCTAGTAGGTATCTGAAAAGTATGGATACCTGAGTTGGACTGGTACTTACTTACTTCTGTTACAATATCTATGTCATAGCGAACTAGCTCGCAGGCCGCTGCTGCGGCACCGCTCGCTTCGCTTGCTCAGCTCACACGCGGTTAGTCACAGTTCTAACCTAACCTAACCCATTTGGTTGGGGTGCCCTGGCTTAGTTACTGCGATCAATTCGACTCGCGCGTGGTTGGTCACAGTTCCAACCTAGACTATAATTTGATATCGTTCAGGCCGCTAGTTGAACGCCGCCGTTTAGTTAAAAGGCTAGGCGGTTGACTAAACGGCTAATTAATCCAGTTGGCTGCGACATCTATCTAGACTTCAGAAAAGCTGATCCTTGGCTGTAAGTTCATTAAAACATGTTAAAAAAATACCTAACATTTATCTTTTAAGCTCTGGTCAAACTGAGGTGAATCGAAAAATTCGCTCGCGCCAAGGTGCTAGAACATTCTAAGTGTCGCGAATAGTCGCAATCACTAAAACAATCACTATGCGGAGACGCGTACGGCTCTGTCTCCACCAAACGGAAAAATCCTCGCGGATGCTCGAGCACTTTTTAAATTTCACTGATAAGTAATTATATCAATATCTCGACGCAAAATTCACGCTTGATGTCTGCGTCGAATTTTATACTTAAAGCACAGATTAATACAGACGGGAAACTCCGCAAAATCATTTAAATAAAAAGCGACTCTTGTTACGACACAATAAAGTGCAATTCAGGTAGCACAACGCTTATTACCCTCAGTTATATTCACCTACAAGTTGCCTCTCTTTCTATCGCGTAACTCTTATACCTTCTGACTCGTTAGGGTTGTCTTCTTTTACGACGCGGCGCGTGAGTGAGTATCGAACTAACGTTCGAGCCAGCCGGTGGGTGGCAGCCCACACTGAATTGACCCAGTGAGATGAGCCCGCCGCGTACTTGTAGCTTCATACCTAAACTGCGGAGTAATACAGATGGGGCATCTGTATTAATCTGTGCTTAAAGTCAATATTGATAGTTACTTATTCAGTGAAAATTAAAGTACTCGAGCATCTGCGAGGATTTTTCCGTTTGGTGGTGGCGTGAGACGTGGTAGGGCCACGTCTCGCTCGGATTCGTCTCAGTTTGAGCAGGGCTTTAATGTCCTATTATTAATGTTTCTTACTATTTCACAAGCAAACGATGCAAGCGGAAATGTCGGCGAAGGTATACTAACATTTATTTTTTCGTTTTGTGTGTGTTCTATAAGTATGTATATAATATATTCTACTCTCTTCTTTATAGAGTGAAATTCCGTATTTTAATTTTTTTAAATAGGTTTGTTAGATAGTTGCATTGGTGATGTAGTTTGTATTTTTATTTATTTATTTTATTTCAGTCTGCCGTTAGTATTTGCACTACGATTTTTGTTGCATAAAATATAAACGAATGAGAAAACCGTTATTGTAAATGGCCCTATGCAACTCTTTACGCGCTTCCCAGTTTAATTGCGTTAAGGGGAAAGCGCCAGGGTAGTCAGCCAAATTAAAATTTTCTTACGTTTTTTTTTTGCAATTTGCAAGTCAGTATTAGACTGTATGTTGTTTAGAGTATGATTCGCTACCGTAACAAATAAGTTTTTACAGAAATATAATCATTAGAATCAGTAATACAACTCCTTAAGTTAGTATAATTCTCAAATGTCAAGAGTTCATGAAATAGTCATTCAATAGGATTACCTGGGGGCCTAAAACGGCCACATTAAGCAATTCCTCTAAAAGCGATTCATTTCCTGAATTCCCAGCAATTTATTATGATTGTGCTATTTGACATTAAACTTCAATAAAGCAATTCATAATTTGTGAACCATTTTACGAATCTCCACACAAAACTGTCAAACAGATGAATTGCGTGCTATGAATTGTACGCAGATAAATTATAAATTGTCAGTTTGAGACCGTTTTACGATTTCAAATATGATTCATAATACCTATTGTCCTATTATGATTCTGCCAAAGTGGCCGTTTTAGCCCCCCTGGTCTTTAAAAGTTGTATTGATGACTTTAATGATTATAATTTATATAAATACATATAACTTGTTTCGGTTGTGAATCATATTTTGATCAACATACAACCTAATATTGACTTGCAAATTGCAAAAACCGTAAGAAAATATTAATTTAGCTACCTTGTCGCTTTCACCTTTAATTGCATCTCTTATTTATTTATTTTATTTGGCTCCTCAACAATGAGTACACTATTACATGTATATAGTATAACATTTCAAACTTAGGTCTAAGTGCCCCATTACTTAAAGAAGAGCACTGCATGCACTACATTATGCGCTTATAACTAATGAAAAAGATGAAATAAAAATACAAATAAATAATGAAAGCAACTAAACTGCCGATAATATTAAGCTAATTAGGCCAAACAGAATTAAACTTAATTATTTTGCGAGTTATATTTAAACATTTTTCTGATAGTAGGTACAGATGTATGACATAAGTCAATTTCTTCATCATGTTCTTTGTACACAGCATACATCTCATCTCAGCTGCATCTCTTGTTGATTATTTACACAAGTTTTATATGCAAGCATGTCTTACAGAGAGAGGTACCGCGAGCGGTACGCGCGAGGCACTAGTGAGGCTGGCGAGACGCCGTACGCCGGTTCCAGCCACGCGACTGAGGTCCCCTACACGCCGCACACTGCACACCCGCCCCCCGCGACTATACCCTACGATCCGTACTACCAGCAGAGGTAACACACTACGCCGACGTTCGCACGCACGTAAAAATATCGGTGCGATTTTTTTCGCGCACTGGATTTTCAACGCTCTGCTTAGCGCCGAGAGTTGAAATCCAACAGTGTGTTTTTTCGACGCGCTGGGATGCACTTTGTAGTTGTTAGGTTGGATTCTCGAAGCTTAGCTCAACACCGAGAGTTGAAAATCCAATGCGCGATAAAATCCCACCGCGATATTTTTACGTCTGTGCTCACGCTCTACGTGACACGCGAGTTAAGAGTTAATAATTCATCATTATCTGACTAGCCTTTTCCCAAATATGTTGGAGTCTGCTTTCAGTCTTACCGGACGCAGCTGAATACCAGTATGTTACATAGAGCAACTTCCTATCTGATTATATAGATCTTCGTAAACATCGAGAGCGTTTTCGCAAAGTAATCTTGCTGGATTGAGATTTGGGGTTCATTAAATTACCCTATACAATTAGGAATGACGTACAAGACTACAGTACATCTGTCGCTCCCTGGGCAGGTAGCCCTGTTATCAACGTTGCAGACTGGCAGATCCAAGAGAAGAATGCTGTTATTGGTGTTTGCTCGTGTGAAGACCATGTGCATAACCATATATTTATAGAGTAGGTATAGTTTGACCGATACCGCCGCGTCGTGAGCGTTGACGAATGAGCGGCTTGCACTGCCATCCCGTCTTGCCGCGCATATCCCTAAGGCGCGGTACAGCGGTATCGGTCAAACATAGTAACAGAATGTTGTTGTCACAGCTATGGGTACAGCTACACGGCGGGCGCGGCGCCGGGCGCCAGCAGCATGTGGTGGGGAGACTGGAGGCATCCGCATCACGCATCCCACCATCACACCCACGTGAGTTACCAACCTCACAACACAACACGTACAAGCAAATATTTCAAAAAGTATTGACAAAAAACAATGTACAGGGTGTTGAAGTAATTGCGTGCCATAACTTAGGAGTAGGTTCAGTATCGACAAAGGAACTCAAGAAAAAAAAAAATAAAAACATTAAAAAAATATTGCAAGATCAACCTAATTTACTACCTACTAACTTAAAATAGCCATCGTTTAGAATTCAAATTATTTTATTTGTTTAAATGCTTGTCATTTTGTCATTCACTTCTCGCGTGCGAATACTAAGGGTCGGCGGCGCATTATTTGCCACTGAAAACGGCTCGCGATAATTTTAATTCTAATAAAAATAAACCATATTTTTTATTTATTTTTTATTTTCCTGGGTTCCTTTATCGATACTGAACCTACCCCTAAGCAATGGCATGCAATTACTTTGACACCCTGTATAGTGCCTTTATTTTTTTATAAAAGGTCAATTTTAATTAGCTAGCAAAACTGCAGACGTGATGGGTATCGATATCTAAACACGATAAAACAAAAATGATATTAGGTACTGATAAATTTCGCTAGATAATTTATTTTTTGACGCTGCATAACTGAATAAACAAAGATAGTTTAATTAAGTTTTCTATAAATATAAATATCTAATTTTGTTGACTATCAACAAAATACACTAGGATTACAAAAAGTGTTGCGACTGCTTAAAAACTTGTACATAAAATGAGTTGTTTGTCGTTTGATATCCTCATAACTGTGTGAATACTAACAAGATTTCCAGGGCTTTGAGCGCGGTTTTCATCGTCTCATCATAATCTTTCATTTGAACATACCCACATTCATAATTGCTTGTTCATCTCAAGTATTATTTTCATGATTCATTATAAAATATCATTATTACATTGTAAAATTTCATCACTTAAATATTTTCTGCCATTTGTGGGTATTGGATGTGAATTCAAAAATAATGGCTGAAACAGAAGCCATGCGTTTTTTCTCATGTAAATATGGAATCAGTGCAACATCAGCTCTCAGGAGTACAGTAGTACTCAACTAATAAGGCGCGCCGTGAATCTTCGTTCGCGCAGAAAAGAAAGTATGGCCCCGAAGATTAACGAGATTGCTTAAAACTTACAATCAACCTTAGATCACTACTATAAGGTTCATAATACATTGCAGCTGTTAGTTCCATCTCACTCGCAAGTATGGCGGCTGTCAAGCGGCGCGCTCTAAAATGGCGGCAGCTGGGACCAATAGCGGTACAGGAAAAAGCGTTTAGCGTGCCGATTGGTCAATAGCATTTCCCGCGCTTTGAAAATTCATCTTCTGCGCAGGTACATCGATAAGCCATATTAGTTGGGTACTACTGTAACGACGAAGTCATATTACTCGTCTGATGAGTATAGGTACCCTATATGCTGTATTGTATACTTATTTTTCAATGTTCTATAAAGGTCACCATACATTTGAGCGGACCGCAACGTAACGCATAGCATTGTAAAAATCCTCCTACTTCCACTTTTGTACATCGCAAACTACTGGAAGGCTGCACCGGGCTTTTTTATTTTGCAATGCGATGTGTTGCGGCCTGATGCGGCTGTAATATGCGCTAGCCTTCAGCCCAGGTTCGCACAAGTGGTTTTTTCCCTCGGCGATTTTTTTTCCAGCACTGGATAATGAACGCTCTGCTTAGCGCCCAGAGTTGAAAATCCATCAGTTTTCGATGCGCCGGAATGCACTCTGTTGGATTCTCAATGCTCGGCTCAACACAGACAGTTGAAAATCCAGTGCGCGATGAAATCCCACCGCTATATTTTTACGTCCGTGCGAACGTTGGGTTCTATGTTAGTTAGTGCGTCGTATACAAGTAAAGTCGAACTTGACCGAATGTAAAGGAGCGTCGTTCGTCCGCGACGCCGTCGTGGGCGGCGCCCGCCACTCCCGCGCACAAGGACCAGCACTCGCCCGACCATCGCGACAAGGAGCGCAGAGAGAGGGAGAAGGAAAAGGTCGGATGCCTCACTTGCATACAACGCTACAAGGTTCTTTTGGCACCACTAACGCCGCCATCTTGTTTTGTTAATAAATTTTCACAAAAATGTTTACCAACAACGAACGCCCCCTGGCAATGTCATTTAGGCGCCAAAAGATCCTTCTAGCAGTTTACATGCTTAGACCACGGAGTATGTAGTACACGGATGTCTAACTGCCGCCTTCATTTGTCCCGCGACGAACACATAATGCAATACTGTCTTAACAAACACATTGATCTCTGTAGTCTGGAATTAAGTATTAACTGGAGCTCTGTTTTTCAGCCAGCTCTACTTGATGTGAAATCTATGTAATGACTACATAGATTTCACATCAAGTAGAGCTGGCTTGGTTACCATTATTATTATTAAAACTTTCGCTGTCAACAAAGTAGACACAATAGCTAAATAATCAACCTGAACCATATGTCCATATGTGGTTCATGGGACAGGGAAAGGGTTAAATACAGGAAAAGCCAGTAAATTAAATTAGACCCACAAAATCTAAAAAAAAATGAAATATATGCTTTTCATTTTCAAATGGAGTTTGTCAGAGGTATTCTGGCAAAAGTCTTTTGTGTATGTGTTCGTGCGATAGGACTGAATCAAGTCGAGTATCCGTGTACTATGTAATCTGTGCTTACATTGTAGTGGGCGTAGGTGTCACTGTAGACATATTTAAGCTTGTTTTGACTGTCAAACTGTTCCTTGAACTGCTAAAGCACTTGTGCTAAATTTTTCTGACTTAAGTAGATAAAAATGTATGCTAAATTGGGTTTTGGTTGGAAATGTTATTTATGGAAAAATATTTTCTTACATTCTTGTTGATTACTTTAAGGCACTGTTCAGACCAAACGTAGTGTCGTCCACTGACTGTGAGCGTCCAGTTCAAAATTTATGAAAAAACAACTTCGGCCGCCAATCATACAATCTCACAGTCGGCGGCGGACAATACGTTTGGTGTGAACGATGCCTAATGGTCTTCGTAGTCTTATTTATATAGGTATGGATGCACTGGTGTTATGTGCACAAAATGTAATAGTAAGTAGTTATAATGGCACCTAATGCAGTAGTATTAAGTTTAGGAGTTAAGTATGTGTAAACGCACCTTTCACTTTGCATGCCTGCATGATTATCGCATTTTGCAAATTCATAATTTCACCTGCATGTTGCGATTTCATTAGCTTTAAATTGCATGAGTATATTTGTATGTAAATACTGCCTTATGCACATCAGTAGCCTTAATTATTATTTTGCCTCGTAAAAGAATTTTCAAAAAAAGCAGTTTTAAAACAATTTTTAGAACTGCATTTTTTTATTCTAGTTCAAATCATCGATTACCATTGGGTAAACGATACGTTTTATAATTGCATCATAAAAATATTGTTCCGGAAAATGAATCAAACCTGAACTGAAAATCAAAAATGAACCAAAAATGTTCAACACCTCTTTGCACAGCTATATCAATAGTATGATAAATACCGTAGGAAGTACCGGTGGAGCCTAAACCTGTGGAGGTAGTGGAACCACGACCGCCGGAAGACATTACCGACAGTAAGGAACCCGAGCCCAAACCACCTCCACCCGCTGAAGAACCGAAGAACGTCGATCTAGATACCAGGTACGCACTAACAAAGGTATGTAAGTTTAGGCTTAGTGTGAGTTGAGAAAGAAAGAAAGAAAAATGTGTATTTTTACAGTAAGTACGAAACACAATTAAACAAAAATAAAATCTAATCTTCTTAATATATTTATATAATTCTTCTGTACGTGTGTTTGTCACCTAACTCCTCCTAAACGGCTGGACCGATTTAGATAAAATTTTGTGTATATTTCAATGGGTTCCTGGATAGTTTGAAAATACAATTCAAACTCAAAGCATTTATTTCAATTAAACCAATTTACAAGCACTTTTGAATTGTCAAAGAGTCGGTCAGTAGATAAGTCAGAAAGTTGAAGCTAGTTGCCCGTTCCAAAACTTAGATCTCTATGGAGAAGAATTGAACCCGATAGGTGGCGCTGCAGTCGGTTTCTAGGATCGTTCAGACAAGACAACGTGTGTCGGGTCCGCTAGTATTAAATAAAAATATAGGATTGTGAGACAATTCAGTCACTACTAAAGAAAATATAGGCCGCTTTGACACTTGACAGGTGGCCGGAACAGACGTGTCAGTGCTGCCACCTAGTGACCGTCATTCCAGAAGACCCTTATTACACAGGGGTCATTGAATTTGTTTGGTCGGAGCGTAGGTAATAGTGTTCTGTGGGTCGGAGTTATAAAAATCAAGACGGGATTATACGGGAATATTTTTTTGTAAATAATAAAATAGTACGGGATTTATATAAAACTTACGCCCGGTTTCTCGACGGCTATTCAAATCTAAAATTAACTAACTATGTGTAAAATCTCTTATTACGTCGAAAACGAGTTGCACGAACGTTGATTAAGTACTTTGATTTGAATCTTTGATCACTTAACACAACAATCAAATTAGTACAAAAATCTCTTGTTAATTCAGAATTTGGGTTTCTGAACAAACGATTAAGCTCGAACGAATGTCATGTCAAGCCACTGTCAAATGTTGTGTTAGCTAATCTGTCGAGCTTGGGCGATTATCTTTGCGTTCCCTGTGATTTTCTGTTTTCTTTCGATATTTTCTAGTTATAATTAATAACTAGAAAACTGACTGCTTTTCTACTAAAGATTTGATAACCGGACAATTATATTTCCTATAAAAACAAACAAACGTATGTAAAGATCACCCATCCACTGACCAACACCGGCAAGCGTAGCTTAACCTGATAGATCGACCCGTGCGCCGACTTAGCCACGAGCTCCTCCTTAAAATCTAAAACCAAACAATAAAAATTATCTAGGTACCTAGGTACTACGGTACATTTTTTTTTGGTACCTACATGTTGAGGTTTAGGGGTTTAAGGGTTTTATAAAGGGGGGCCAAATTTTCATTATTTTTGCGATAGGACACACCGTTTTCGAGATATAAGGAAAAGAAAAAAAAAACAAACATTCTCATTTTCAATAAAATGGCGCCTTCGTCAACAGTGTCAACTTGACATTCAATTCAACGAATTATTTGTCAAAATGAATGAAGAATACGATGTTGCCATACACATAATCTATTTTCTTTAATCAGTTGACATTGATCATTGATTAATTAATTTTATTGTAATCGCCAATTCAGCAACCCAATTTGATTTGACTGTTCTGTTAATTTAACAGGTTTGTTAGTTGATTTTAGATTTGAATAGCCGTCGAGAAACCGGGCGTTAGTCTCGTGTCGTCTTGCTTCCACGTTGTATGGCCGCGATTGTACGAACATTGGCCTATACTATAGTTGCCTGCGGTTTCTCCTACCGTTTCATGTACCCATATAAAATATTAGAAAAAAAGAAAAAACGTTTATTTGTCATAATCGTACCGTTAGCAAGCAACACATTCGAACAAATTGTTAAATACGAAAACAGTTTTAGTAAGAGGAACCTTTAAAAAATGATTCAACTCAAACTCAAAGCATTTATTTCGTCGGTCAGTCTGTCAGAAAGTTGAAGCTAGTTGGCATTCCAAAACGTAGATATATGGAGAAGAAACTCCACGGACACTCTTTTAAATCAAGATGTAATAAAATCCTGGGTACATTATTCTATATTTGAGAATAATGTAAAAAAAAAAAACAATTCAAAATATTATGGTTAAAAGTAAGCCATGGCAGTTAAGAGATGACCAGTCTCAACACTCAGTTGACGGCGCCCGTTCACGAACATGACGCGGGAATCTGGTACAATTATTATTGACTGTGGACTTAATACAACCTCAAATTAGAACAAGTTATTCTATAACTGTCAATTCCTTGTCAAACTTTTATAATAACTTCATAATTAAGTAATTACATACACTTTTGACGTTTAGGTTATTATTATTAATGTGTTATAGCTGGTTGTAACAAAGCATGTATGTCGCACAGAATAGCGATGTTGCTGAAGGGCGCGAGCACAGGCGGAGGAATGGCGCCGCCCTTCCTTGCGCTCGGCATCTCCTCGGAAGAAGAGGACGAGGACAGACTGCCGCCCAACATACCAGACATCGACACGCACAACCCGCCCTCCGATGACGATGGTAATCTAACTTCTCAGAAACCTCTTATACAGTTTATTGGGGTAAGTATTAAGTATTCAGTAAGGGTTATTGGGGTAATTCCGATTGATGATGATTTCTACGAAACGCAGTGGCATTTTATATTGCGACCGCGAAAGACGGCGGCCGATAATATGGCGTCTATCATTATGTTGCCAATATTATGTAAAATTCCGCTGCGTTTGGTACAAATTATCATCAATCGGAATTACCCCAATAACCCTTACTGAATACTAAAGTTAACGTACCCCCATCCCTAATTTACTTATTCGATGATTTTATCTCTGTAGATTCACAGCAAAATTGTTAAGTATTTTTGGCGCAGTGTCTGTGCAATGTTAAGGCGCTATGACCCGACAGATACCACGCTTACTAGTTTTTTGAATCAATGGGAAACATAAAAAAGTGCTACAAAATTTTGAAAAAAAAATTTAGCAGCCTGAGGACTGCCGACAGAAGTGAAAACTTAAACATAAATCTGCAAAAGACTCATTCATGAAGCTATTTGTTCTATGTTTGTAAAAGGCCGTTGACCAACACCTTTTTTTTGTTCATCGTCTGTAAGTATATTGTTCTACACAAAAACGCACGACCATTTATAAAAATGCCTTTATTGATTTTGACATGAAAAATAATAACAAAGTTCATGAGTTGAAATAAGACTTAATTTTGAACATTCGGCAAAGATCCATTTATAATTTTTTGACGCGAAACCGTAATATTTCTCCCTGCCAAAAGTCGTTTTAAAACGTTTTGACTTAAATCGCTCAACGCGCCTAATGAAGTTTTCACTTAAAAAATCTTACTTAAGGATCTGGCGGACATGCAATCGCTTTTAATAACACGATTAGACTAACTTTGCTGGATAGAAAATAAATCCAAAGTTCCCTTCCCTTCCCGTAATGTATAATCAATCTCATAGCTACAAAACTGACATTTTTTAAATATTTTTTATACAGGGTGGCCGGAACATTGACGTCCAAAAATAAAATTTCGGTCCCTCGTATCGTGGGGTATTCGAATCACCCCCATGTATGTTCCGCGACTTTTCATAGTTTTCGAGTTATGAATTTTTTTCTGAATGTTTGAAAATTTTCGACCTGACCAACCTAAAAAAATTCTAAAAAAAAAAGTAGAGGGTTTTATCGAGTTTCTTTTTTTGCAACTGAATTTTCATAAGTAGTACTTTTATGCATAAAATAATCAGCTTCGTAACTGTGATGAAAGTTATGAAAATGTTGATCTAAAGTGAAAAATTTACGTTCGGTAAATTATGACTCAAATTTTCAACTTTAAATTAAAAATCTTAACAGGTGACTTCATAATTCCTAAGTAGGCTTCAAGAATGCGCCAGACTCTCAGCTTTCATAATCATAAAAAAATGAAGTACTTAATAGGGCTACTTTGTTTAAAATCGGCCTTCAAAGACAGCGAGGTGGAAAAATTCTTAAAATTACCCATCTGAGTAATTATTTTTTTTTGGCTATTTTCTCGTTCCTAAGGTTAATTAATGATAAGAATACTGAAAACTAACCACATTATATTCAATATTCATAATTACCACACGTGGGCGAATGAAAATCCACTCGAAGTGAGAGCTTCGACATTTCAACATCGCTTCAGCGTTATCTTGTGGTCTGGTATCCTCAATGGCGAACTAATTGGTCCGTTTGAACTGCCGTCCAGACTTGATGGAGAAACATACAAAAACTTTTTGGAAAATGAACTTCCATTGTTGCTGGCAGATGTGAATCTCGAACTCAGACGAACCATGGTGTTTCAAAATGACGGCGCCCCGTGTCACTATGCAACCCAGGTCCGAAATTACTTAGATGAAACATACCCCAACAGATGGATCGGACGCAGCGGACCAATTAGGTGGCCTCCACGCTCACCTGATCTCAACCCCATCGATTTCTTTATTTGGGGCTATTACAAGGAAATAGCATACGCCCGAGACTGTTCAAGTGAACAAGAGCTGAGGCAGTTGATTGCAGAAGCTGAACGTGTTGTGAGAGAGAACAGAGACGCTTTTAGACGATTGCCAGACAATTTCTTACGTAGGTGTAGAATGTGTATTGCTGCTGGTGGTGGCCACTTTGAAAACCTTTTGTAAATGTTAAAAATAAATTAAGTACTTTTTTCACATTATCATCTGTGTTTTATTCAAAACCACTTTTTACGTAAAACTTTTCTTACCCAACTCTGAAACTATTTGTTGGTTAGTTTTCAGTATTCTTATCATTAATTAACCTTAGGAACGAGAAAATAGCCAAAAAAAATAATTACTCAGATGGGTAATTTTAAGAATTTTTCCACCTCGCTGTCTTTGAAGGCCGATTTTAAACAAAGTAGCCCTATTAAGTACTTAATTTTTTTTATGATTATGAAAGCTGAGAGTCTGGCGCATTCTTGAAGCCTACTTAGGAATTATGAAGTCACCTGTTAAGATTTTTAATTTAAAGTTGAAAATTTGAGTCATAATTTAACGAACGTAAATTTTTCACTTTAGATCAACATTTTCATAACTTTCATCACAGTTACGAAGCTGATTATTTTATGCATAAAAGTACTACTTATGAAAATTCAGTTGCAAAAAAAGAAACTCGATAAAACCCTCTACTTTTTTTTTTTAGAATTTTTTTAGGTTGGTCAGGTCGAAAATTTTCAAACATTCAGAAAAAAATTCATAACTCGAAAACTATGAAAAGTCGCGGAACATACATGGGGGTGATTCGAATACCCCACGATACGAGGGACCGAAATTTTATTTTTGGACGTCAATGTTCCGGCCACCCTGTATAAATCAAATGGAAAAAAATTGTATAGCACTATTCGCCGAGTTTGTCTTGATAAAATGGTTAAAATAATTACTATGTTTAAATACTTACCAAATGCGTGAGGCAACCACTCACTTCAGTACTCGGCTTATTATCATAGCGCCTTATTATCATAGCGCATTGGTCCTTCTCGAGAAGGACCTTGCAATTGCAAAAGGAAAACATGTATTTTCTTTTTTTTTCTTAACATGACAACATAATGCATCCTTGTTTTTCCCTGAAGGTTCCATCAGTGAAGACCGTGAGAGTATAATATCGATGTGTTCGAACAAGGACGTTGACCCCGAGCCCCTGTCCACTACGCCATCGCCTTTCTTAGCGCGAGATAACTACCTCGAATGCCTTCAGAATACTATAGACAGGGTAAGGTGATCATTCATATCAATCAATCAATCTGCCTAGCCTTTTCCCAACTATGTTGGGGTCGGCTTCCAGTCTAACCGGATGCAGCTGAATACCAGTATTTTACGTGGAGTGACTGCCTATCTGACCTCCACAACCCATTAACTGCGTAATACGATACCCCTTGGTAAGACTGGTTGTCAGACTTTCGGGCTTCTGACTACCCGTAACGACTGTCAAAGATCCACGAATGACAGCCGGGACCAACGGCTTAACGTGCTTTCCGAGGCACGGAGGAGTCTCGGTGTGTAAAGAAGGTCATCCACTGACCAACTCCGGCAAGCGTACCTTAACCTGATGGATCAACCCCTGCGGCTGTTATTACTTAGCTACGAGCTCCTAAGATCTAAGAAGATTATTCATATATCCATATCCACACATATTATAAAATAACTTTTCGCGTTTATGTGTGACCGCGTATTTTCTCCTAAACTCCGTCACGGATTTTGATATTTTGATGCGGTTTTCACCATCATTTAGTTTTTTTTAACATTAATATTAAACTTACTTAAAGAACCCAAGATGTTTAGTCAAGTCGTATGTCATAAAGTCAGATGAACATAAACTCTTTATCACAGCTTTTTTTACCCACTATTGCATCCCTTAACCATATTTTCCGTTGATGTTCATTTTTCAGATCTAAGTTTAGCATTATCTTAAAAAGTTCAAAGATTGTAACCTATACTATATTTTCGACTCCTAGGAAACGCAGATACTCCAGCCGGCGCCTAGCAACAAGTTCCCTCCTATAGATAAGATCGGCTCGGACATATCGTCGTCTGAGGATGAACTGCTGACGGGCGAAGAACCGAGACGGTCCCCCGTGGAACAGAATCGGGGGCAGGACAACTTGGATGATGATCAGGTGAAAATAACCATCAATTTAATATTCTAATATTTTTTAAGGGTTCTGAATAAACATGACTCTTTAGTGTGTTGCAATGCACACTAGCAAGCAACACACGACCCGCAACACTAATGTCCGTTTTCACTAATAGTAGGCGACGCCTAAATGAATGTCTAAATAAAAGGGTGCTGTTGGATTTTCACTTTCGGTGCTGAGCGTTGAAAATCCACAGCGTGGCATTGTAAGTTTATTTGCGCAAGATGACTTGCGAAACTTATTTGCACGGCGCGAATAGTGTAAGTAAGCTATTCCAGTTCAACAAAAAGTAATTTTACGCTATAAAGCGTACTTGTTCACAACATACAGATCTGACCGTCAGTTTGAACCAGTCTTTAATATCTAAATTGTAATAGGTATGTTTCCTGGGTAAAAAAAAAAAGAAATTCTATTTAGTCCGTCAGTCAGTCAGATAATAAAAAAATATTAGACACGTATTTTTTGCTTTATCATATTAATAAAAAATATTACATATATAAAACGCATCAAAGTTGGGAAGTGGGGGCTCGCTACGTCATAACTATAACAAACTACGTATAAAATCTAGCGATGAGTGACGTCTTGCCACATTTTATTTCAATGTATCGCCGTAATTACGAAAAAAAAAGAAAAAATATGTGTGTAATGTTTTAATAATCTACATGACGGACAAAAAAAAAATTTTAGTTATCATGCCTATTGTAGATGTCGCTATCGTCGCTGTCGTCAACGGAAGCCAAGATCGAGGAGCAAGTGCCAGCGGAGGCGTACTACTACCCGCCCACCACCGCCCCTCCGCCACATCCGCACTACTATCAACCTTTGTGGCCGCACACAGGTAAATATACTGTGTTTTTCAGAGGAAAGTATTGTGCAGTCCGTGAGGCGTAAGGTGGGCTTTACATTTGTGTGAGTGATGATCACCAAAGTGGTACGAGAGCCCATGACCAAAAGTTTTACGTAAGACAAAATCTTCAATCGTCTTATAGTTTTACGGTTTACAACGATGCGACATGGTTTTCGTCATCGCCTCTCGTACTAGAAGAACAAAAGCCGATTGCCAAAAAGCAGTATAAACCGGTTTTAAACCAAGCAAAGGGCGAATCGCGCTCTAGGTCGGTCGTCACACCTACACTATCTATGTGCACTCACACAAATGCAAAGCTCAGCTTAAACCTCACGGACTGTACCGGTGGCAACAAGCAACCTGCTAATCAGCCAATTTCAAGCTCAGCTCAATTTCACCATCTGTCTAGCTTTTTCCCAACTATGTTGGGGACGGCTTTCAATCTTACCGGATGCAGCTGAATACCAATATTTTAGATGGAGCGACTGCCTATCTGACCTCCACAACCCAGTTACTGGGTAATACGATACCCCTTGGTAAGACTGGTTGTCAGACTTTCAGGCTTCTGACGACCCGTAACGACAGTCAAAGATCCACAAATGACAGCCAGGACTAATGGCTTAACATGCTGTCCGTGGCAGGCTGGGTCTTTGTATGTAAATATGACAAGGCAGACGGGAGTGGAAACGCCGCCGCCAGCCAGGGGACGCCTTAGGAAGACATATAGCGACGACGAATCTCGATGTTGCGGGTCACTATTTATTATTATAGAGCAATATTTTGTATTTCCATTCAGTAATATTGACAAATTAACCAAATTAGATTTGACAGCTATTTGCGACGTTGTCAACTTTAACGGCTCTTTGTGTGTAACGTTCTATGTGTTCACAGCATACCCTCCGCCGGGCTACGCCGGCGCGGAGCTGGCGAGCGTGATGCCGTACGGCGGCACGTTCGCGGCGCCGCCCACCATACTGCCGCACTACGCGCCCTACACCGCTGAGCCGGCGAAGCCCGCACAGGTACTACACTCACTATATACACCCTGTAACTAGCGTACACTACGGCGGCGAAGAGCTGGCGAGTGTGATGCCGTACGGTGCCGCCCACCAAAAAAATTAAGATTCGTACACAAAGTAATGACGGTTCGTGATTACTTATTCTTACTATTCCTGTAAATACGTGCCTTCATCATCATCATTTCAGCCAAAAGACGTCCACTGCTGGACATAGGCCTCTCCTAAGCACCGCCACTTCGACCGGTGCAGTGCTTTCCGCGTCCAGCGGATTCCTGCGGCCTTCTCAATCTCATCGATCCACCTTGTGTGCCTTGCATAAATAATGTCACAACAACGCCGGTGATAATGACGGCGTACCGCTTTTTTAGGAAAGCCAAGCTATACTACCTTCTACTACTACTACGTCATATTCTTATTTAGGATAATAAATCAAATTTCCAAACTAAACTTAAAAACTTCTTCAATTAAGCTCCTTTTTCAACTTCACATTTTTAATCCACAGGAGCTAGACAATCCCTACTACCCCACAATAAACAGCGTGATAGAACGAGTAACAGCAGAACTGAAGATGATTCTAAAGAAAGACTTCAACAAGAAGATGATAGAGAGTACTGCGTTCAAGAGCTTCGAGGTATGGTGGGACGAGCAGAGTCGGAAGATCAGGCAACCCAAACCGAAGGACGATGCTAGCCAACCGTTACAAACACAGAACACGCCTGTAAGTACCAGTTTTGACTGAAACTGACAGAAAACTATAACTATAATTATCTACTACTATAATTATCTGAGTACTTCGTAATTGGCGTAATGTTTGGTATAATAATTTGTTTTTGCTTACTGTCAGCTGTGAAGTTACCTTATATAATAAATAAATAAATAAATAAAACATCACGTAACGAAAAAGCGTTATGCGTCTGTTTCAAATGTCAATAATTTGCATACTGCGCCATCTAGTATAGTTTTTAGCAACTAAAAACTTATACTAGATGGTTCTGTATTATAAAACAAAAACTTGACATTTGAAACTTAATTTAAACAGCGAAAAGAATACCGTTCCAGCCGGTGGTCCCACGACACCTCCTGATTTTTTTTTAGTAGGCCCATCTGTCTATTTGCAACTGTAACGAATGTCAACCTTGTGAACGATAACGTCAAAAATTTGTAAAGTGGTAGCGACGTCAGAACTCTTTTCAAACCCCTAAAAATTTAACCGCATCCGGCTGTAAACTTTAACGCTCTCGTGGACTAAACTTGAGTTTAAAATCTTAGATCATTATAAAGTTTGGCAACCACAAACTCAACGACATCTAGAAAAAGTTCTAATTCCATTGAAACCAAAGAAAATTTCACCTTCTTATTACAGCACCTGGTCACTCTAAAATGAACTTTCAACTACAAAATGATAAAGTAGAATTTTGAGTAAGTGGCAATGGAATGTAATATCTAATTCAAGTTTAGTCTCGAGTTAATTTATTTGTGAATTTATTTATACACTTTTAAAGTTCAAATTTCTTTAGCAGTGAAACATCCTAATATACTTTCAGGAAATTTCAATCAAGAAGGAAGAGGCAGTGGACTCAATAAAGTGTATTATGGAGTCTCGCGAGATAGGACTTGAGTTAGGCGGCTATAGTTCCGGTATCGGACTGGGACTCCGGGCCACGATACCCAAGATGCCTAGCTTCCGGCGGAAGCGGAAGATACCATCACCTGTGTTCATGGATGACGACTCCTGCAAAAGGCTTAGTGATCAGGTATGTGCATTGTGTTATGCTGACCATTGACAAAAAAAATCCGTCTGATCCTATGCGACAGCTCGTAACGGAGATTGTAGTATTAATTTTGTTATAATTTGCATAACTTGGAATAAATCGATATTATTAATCGATCAATCGATTTATTCTAATTCTCTAAAATGTTCAACTACTCATGACTACTCACTCATGTTCAAATGAGCATGGAGTAGAGCAAACTTGCGGAGGCTTTTGTCCATCATTAAAATAATGTTATACGGGAAAACAAATATTATTATATTCTGTTTGTAGGAGGAAATGGTGCAGAACTCAGACGAGGAGAAGGAGTTGCCGACGAGTCCGCGGAACAGGACGACCGGCTCGTACCTATCGCGCAATCACCGGCGGCCGTCCAGCAGTTCCTCCAGGTCTGATTATATTGCAATACTTAGGCCCGCTGGCACCACAATGACTAAACAAATTTAGCGATAAACGATGAAGACGAATGATTGATTTGATTTTAGCGCATATTTTGTTTAGCGCTAAACGTATTTACCTTAGCCTCCCGTAATCGACCATATTTATAGACATAAATATGTGCAGAAAAAATAGAAGTGAAAATCAGATACAGCTCGCTTTTTCTCTACCCCGAAATAGTAAAGTATGATACGACATAAACTACTAAACTTATATGAAATTAGCGAGTGAATGTTGTAGTAAAACAACGATGAAGCCAACTTTTCCAAACACAAGTCTGAAAAATTATTTCGTGACTCCTTTGTAAATCATCCCTGAAAGGCATCCGGCTCCAAGGTATCCGGCTCGAAGGACCAAACAATAATTAAAATACCTACTACCTACTTTTATCTACTAAAGATAATTATAGTAATTATCTTTCTTGGTCCAGATCTTCATCATCCTCATCAAGTCGATCCTCATCATCCACGGGCTCAGAGCGGAAGGGTCCGGCGCCGCGGATATACTCCGACACCGATGACGATTCCGATCTCGACGAGGCAGAGGTAATTACTTATGCTACAGTATTGAGGCTGTGGTTTTATACGAGTCGCTAATGTAATACATAATATTTATTGGAAATAAAACACATTTACAATTTGATTGCGTACGAAAATAGCTATATTAGCAACTGTGTCCAAGCTCACCTCCAAGAGGAAGTTGACAGTGTTCCAGATACAAGCGAAAGTACAGAAGGAAACAAAATAAAATATATAAAAAATTAAACTATTAATCGGATAGGATATCAAGAGAAAGTTGGCTCGAGCTACGTTTTGCTTAGGAGGCAGTGCGTCTAGTTAAATTCTCTCTCAACTAATACAAGTTTTACCGAAGTACCTGGTATAATTCTTCTAGGTTAGTATTATAAATTCTCACCACGTTTTATATCGCGCTATTAGCCTAAAGGCTAGGGAAACTGGGTATGGGCGTATTATACGCCCGAAGTGAAAAATATGCACCAGTCGTGGTAATCAATGTTTCTGCACGACTACAAGGTACAGTTTTTACGCAATTTATTCGCAGCATGAACACCAAGTTTGGTCCGTTTGTGACTCGTATAGAACCTCAACCTCATATTTATAAAAATAACCCTGGACTTTTTAAACAATTAACATTGCATTGCAGCCTAACGAAGCGACTGAGAACGATAAGCCGCTTTGGAGAAAAATGGTAACAGAAAAACTAAATAGCCCTTACATGTGCATTACCCGGGCGTTAATATGACACGTTGAGCATTAGAAAGAGACAGTCACATGAGTGACAGAGACGACGCTGTAAAAAGCCGAAGTTTTTCTAAAACCTGATGTGCCATATTTATGGCTGCGTACTGTAACTTAGATGATCGTAGACAGTTGTGTTGGAATTGTAGAGAGTTGTTCAGTGACCTTTAGGTATCTGGTGGAAATATCTGTGAACTGCGAATTGACCTGCTAGTAGTAGAGATGTTGTGTGTTGTCCTAGAACTCCCTAAGCCTTGCCACACGGCCACACAACGCCGCCACCGAGCTGCGGACTACAGTTATCGTACATTTTATATGAACTCGCCGCACACGGATGGTTCGGTGGTCGCTACAAGCCACGATAGCGCAGCTCGGTGGCGGTGTTTTGTGGCCCGTGTTCGGTAAGGCTAAGGCCTTGCATTAACACAAAAGACAAGGCAACGATGAATCGTAGTTGTAGAACAAACGTGAGGTGCGAAAGAAACTTAGAAAATAAAGAATTGCTCAACACCAATAAGTTATAATCAAGCGACCGAGTTCGTCTTCCGTCCTTAATTTTGTCAGAAATTGTGCTCGCAAGATGTACCTCATCTACTACTGACTTCATTCTACTGTTTGTTCTTTTCTGTGAATGCAGGGCCTTACTTTAGACGTGTCAGAGGTAAACTCGATTCTGCATGACCTTACACAAAAATCGTTATTGTTTCTTATATTTGAAAGTCAGTAAAGAAACGTCAATAAAGACGAAAGAAATTTATGTATGAGTAAACACAAACAATTCAACACAAAAAAAAGCAAAATGCTACAAATAATTCAAGATTCAAGAATAATGAACACACACACACACACACACATGGGGATATGTTACATGGGGATGTTAGTGCCCCCGCGCCCCTCCTGATGAATAAAGTGAAAAGCAGGGCTTTTCATCCGGTTTTGCGTATCTGCGTGCCGATTGGCTGACGCTGCCAAATGACAGCCGATCTGTTTTGTAAAAATCTCACCGTGACAACTTAGGTGAAGTGAGCTGTCATTCTACCTGATTGGGATCGCTAGGTATTGACACTATTAATATAGTTTGACCGCTACCGTAGTACCGCGCTTTTGGTATGTGCGCGGCGAGACGGGAGCAGTGCAGGCTGCTCATTCGTCAACGCTCACGGCGCAGGCGTTCCGCCGCTCATTCGTCAACGTTTATGGCGTCCCGCCCCCCGCGGTACAGCGGTAGCGGTTAAACTATAGCTCACTTCACCTAAGTTTTCACGGTGATATTTTTACTGAATAGATCGGCAGGTCCACAGATATTTCCTTCAGTTAGTTGCCATTCACTTCAGTATTGCATGCGCTAGTATTTCATATGTCAGTGTACTTTGTTTGCAGCTCAAAGTGGTGTCCAACAAAGAGCGGCTCCGCAGAGTATACTCGTCGTCCGATAGTGAGGAGGAAAAGAGCAGAAGAGGTGAGTTAACGATACTTTGTATAGTATTTTTATCTCACGAAACGACACGTGTACAAACACGCTGTGAATGTGTGTGTAAGCACAGGAGGTCCCGGTTCCGTCCGACTCAATGTTGAAGTGAGAAGACCGTGTGTGCGTTTATGTGCTGACGGTACTCGTCTTCACACACATCCTCAGCGTGTTTGTACACTTGGTAACCACATGTAAAACGCGCGTCGCTTCGAGAGATAAAAATACTGTAGAACATAATGTGTGTAGTAAAGTGACGAGACAAGATCCGAGGATTTTGTCGAATCTTTCAAACAAAAAATATGGAATAGCGTCAGAGAGTCGCGGACTTTGTGTTTCTTGACGAATTACAATTGAATTCTGTGAACTGCGATTGAAAAAAAAAATATATCGTCGCATCAGTTTCGCACAAAGGCGTTATTGACCTATAGTTTGACCGATACCGCTACACCGCGCCTTAAGACGCGCGGTGCGCGGTGAGACCGGGGCAGTGCGGGCCGCTTATTCGTCAACGCTCAAAGCATACCGCCCCCCCACCCCCGTGGTAAGCGGTCAAACCATAGTTAAAGGTTAGTTCCGGCTCAGTTGTCAGTTAATCACCGGAATTTTTTTTCGGTTTTGCACAGAGTCAGGTTTTTTTCCATCCTTCGCGTCATTCATTTGTTTAACTAAAATCAGAAGACAATGATGTCTCACATATTATTATCACGCAGAAAAAACCCCAATCCCTCAAATGGAACCGTGGGAGGGTGAAGGCTCGGGGGGCGAAGCTCCCGCAGCCGCCAGCCCGCCGCGCGACCTGCTACTCGACCGAGTGTATTCCGACTCAGAAGAGGAAAGAGAATACCAGGTAAGAACATGTTACTTTGCCATATTATATATTACTCGGTTGTGGAGGTCAGACAGGCAGTCCCTCCATGTAAACTACAGCTGTATTCGGTTACACTGAAAGCCGACCCCAACATGGTTGGGAAAAGGTTAGGCAGATTGATTGACGTGCAAACAAATTGCAACCTTAAACTGGTTAGTCTTTTTTGCCGACCGTACAGATAAATCTGTAGAATTTTTGTCATGCGTTTTGAAAATAACTAACAACAAATTGATTCATAGGAGAGAAGAAGACGGAACACAGAGTATATGGAGCAAATCGAGCGAGAATTCCTCGAGGAACAGAGACAGAAGACGGAGACAGATACGCACCCGCTGCCTGAAAAACCACCCGATGACAGGTACAATACAAAACTGTTCATATAAAGTTGACTGAAAATAGACTTTTCGAAAAAATAAACTCCTCGAAAAGCTTTGTAGATTTTTTGCTCATATATTTTCTTTTCATTTGTGTTTTAATAGTAGTTTATGAAACTGTTGCATAATACCTAGTTATGTGCTGTTTCATACACTACCTTTATCTACACTCATGCAATAGGTAGTTACCTATTTAAATAAAAAACCAAGGTTAGCAAAAAGTAAATAAACACAATAATGGCTCCGAAACCATCACAGACTATATAGAGTTACGAAAAAAGGAAAGAAAACCATCGTGACGTGGATTACGTTACTATGGTTACGGAGCTATCGTTTGTCAACCGCGCATGCGCCCTAGCGCTGTCCCCATATACAATGACAAAAATCGAATTGAGCACTCCTTGGTCGATTCGTCGATTCGAAGTGTATTTTAATAGAAACAAAAATAGTTTTATAGCATTATATTGCTAAGAAATCATAACAAAACTTTTTAAATTTAATTACACTTAGATTGAATGTTGCCACTTAGACTTTCTCTGCACCAACCCAGGCTCTGAATTTGAGCTCGGTCGATGTCAATAGCCAACTCTATCCGAGGACTACAGGCGGGATGTTATGTTATTAAATTCTACTTGTCCACCAGCAAACCCGACCCCCAACCAGAAGAACCTCTATCACCAATCAAGAACCACACTAAGTCCCCAGACAGGGACAAGATCAAGCGCGACACTTCGCTCGAAGACGGAGAGATCAGCGAAGACTCGCAGCCGCTGCATGCGAGACACAAACGAGAGCAAGCGGACTCCGACAAGCGACAGCGGGTCGTGTCCTTCAGCGATCACAGTAGTACCGACACCGCGGTCAGTCTTAATGGGATTATGGATGTGAGTATATTATGTGTTAAGTCCTATATTAATGCTAGCGGAGCGACCCGACAAGAGACAGTGCATCGTGCTCTTTAGCGATCACAGAACTGCCGAGACCGCGGTCAGCGTTAATGAGGTTAGAAATGTGATGTGGTGTGATGTGATGTGAGTATATTGTGTGATGTTGGCGTATTATGTTAAAGCCCTATATTATCGCAAGCGGACAAGAGATAGTCGATCGTGTCCATTAGCGATCACCGTACTACTGAGACTGCTGTCAGCGTTAATGGGGTTAAAGATGTAAGTATGTACATAAATATGTACCTAATTAAGGATCTTTTTTAAAAAAAGAAACATTTACATATGAAGGTATGTAAAATTGGTTGTGGATGATCGCTTTGCACCTAAAAGGAAGAAATAATAGTAGCGTTAAGCCGTTGGTCCCGGCTGTTATTCGTGGATCTTTGATAGTCGTTACGGGTCGTCAGAAGCCCGAAAGTCTGACAACCAGTCTTACCAAGGGGTATCGTATTACCCAGTTACTGGGTTGTGGAGGTCAGATAGGCAGTCGCTCCATGTAAAATACTGGTATTCAGCTGCATCCGGTTAGACTGGAAGCCGACCCCAACATAGTTGGGAAAAGGCTAGGCAGATTGATTATGAAACTTGCATAATTACCCCTCATTATGCAAGTTATAACACCGAGTGTGAGACAAAGTTTTTAATAGTATCACACGAGTGTGTTACTACACTAAAGCCCTCATTAGCAACAGTTTCATAAACTACTATATGTCACGGACAAATATAACTTATTTGGAATACTGTCTATAATCTTTCCAACCATTTATTTTAATCGTCTTTTGATAACGTGCTTGGGAAATGTATTCAATCAAAAACATTTTTCGTTTGTTTTTTTGCCGACGCTAGATTTTTTTTCTTTTAATCTGACTACCAGACCACCGTTCACTATAATTTGTCCCTTGGCGGTCATGGTGGCGCCAAGCTTTCAAGCTGTTGTTGTCAGATTTTGGCCTGAAAGCAATGGTGCCAACACGTAATGTTGCCAGGGGTCAAGTTATAGTGAATGGTCTGCAACTCCGAATCTTTTTAATGCTGACATTTGACATTGGGATGTCCACTGACACTTTCTTCTTCCGTTTCTATTTTTTCTGTGATATCTTTCTATATGTTCTATAACAAAATATATCTCTCATCCCACAGGCAAGCAGCGCGACGTCATCGCCTCACTCTCAAGCGTCGCAGGCGTCGCAAGCGTCGCAAGTGGCCCTCGACCACTCGTACTGCCGCCCGCCGCCCGACGACACACCCGAAAGGAGGCCCTCCAACCATCTGCAGCATGATCACGGTATGATAACTAACTTTTTATAATACTAGCTGAGGAGGCAGAAATTTCGAGAAGTTCCATGGGGGATTTTTAAACAAGTAACCACAGCCTACCCACACAGCCATAGTCTACTTCTTCTTCGTCGTATCGATTATTTCAAATAATATTAGTTTTTAAATTAAATGAAATTGTTTATTCTGTAAATAGGATATCGGAATCACTACTTACTTTACTTTTCTACGTTATATTTAAAAAAATATTAAAAATAAGGTAGACGGAGTCAACATTTCCTGAGAAGAAATGTCCAATCTTTGAGAATGTGGTAAATGTGTTTCATCAAAGAGCTTTTTTTAAGACTTATGAAAGTTATGAATGAGTAACAATAAATACAAAATACTGAAAGAAATTCGTAAAGGTAAATAAGCTATGTTGTTATATATCTATAACATATATTTACCTTTACGAAGTTCTTTCAGTATTTTGTATGTATTGCTTGTCATTAATAAGAATCATAAGTCTTAAAAAAGCGCTTTGGTGAGTTATTGAACACATTTACCACATTCTCAAAGATTGGACATTTTGGGAGTTGGACATTTTGGAAATTGGACATTTGGACACCGCTAGACATTTTGAGAATTGGACATTTTGACCCTGAACGCAACTGGGGTGTCTCTTTCGTTTTTGATAGCGTTAACGTTACGGTGTAGCTCACTGCTACGACGGCATAGGCTCTACGCTTCCCAATAATATGCACTACATATGAACGCTCGTTGTTAACAGGTTACACGTGGATGGCGGAACCAGAGAGTGCGGTGTCGCCGCCAATGGAGGAGACAGGAAGAGACAGAGATGAGAAGGAAAAAGAGGAGAAAGAGGTGCCGAGGGAGGCCAGCAAGAAGGACGCCAAGCGACCCTACAAGAGAAAACACGAGCCTAAGAAGCTGGCCGAGATACAGAACAAGTATGTACAACATCCTGGCGTTAAAATGTATGATTTTAGAAAGAAACTCTTTTATCCTTTATTGAAAAGAACCAGGTCCTAAACCCGACAAATGTATGACGCTCGAAACGACAATAAATATGATCGTGAAAACCGTTGAGCGCTTACATGCAAACGGCTTCTAGTAGATCGAATCGACTTTTTGACGGGTCAATAATAACAATGTAACCTATAAGCCTACTAAGCAATTTAACTTAAATTTTTACTTGATAATTATCCGACTTGTGTAAGTAAAGTACAATCAACACTATTCTAAAAATATGAGTACAAGAATAAAGTAGTAGAAATATAAGTATGAGTGACAGAGACGACGTTCTAAGATGTACTCATATCTTTGCATCCAATTGTACAAATATCAACTTTATGTTAGTGCGAATTAAGTTGATTTTTGAACGACTAACACTTTTGAAAAAGTCATAAAAATGAAGTTGTAGGGAAAACTGAACTTTATAAGTATAAGGCCGGTTTCAGTGCTCGACTGACCGTCGGTGCGTACGTCGGTCGCGCTTGTCATTTGTATGAAAATTCACAAGTCGTGACAGTGCTCGACCGACCGTACGCACGCGTATAACGCGTAATTTTCATACAAATGACAAGCGCGACTAACGTACGCACCGACGACGGTCGGTCGAGCACTAAAACCGGCCTATATGTGTAGGTACAGTCAGCGTCAATAATATCGGGACGAACAGACTGTTCAAAATGATCTAAACAACTATGAAAATGAAATATTAACTCAATGACACAACGAATGTTTCAGAATGAAGACAGTACACGACAGCTGTCATTCTGACAAGAACTTTATCCAATTGAGATAAAGTTTATTTTGATTAGTCGTTGAGATCATTTTGAACAGTCTGTTTTAAAATTTTGGTGAAAAAACATTTCCTCTCTCTATAAATATCGTCATTACGTATAGTTGCTTGCTCTTTTTCAAGTAGTATATATAAGTATATATAAGTATATATTTATATAAGTTCTGTATTTATGTATGTATAAATTGTATGTATATATGGTACACCACAGACTACCTACAGTATTCTCTCCTTTCTCCCCATAATCCATCCAAAGGTTGTCTGTAAAAGATCGCTTTTAGCGATAAGACCGCCCATTGTGTCACCCTATGTAAAATTTCAACATTTATATCTGTAATTTTTATGGTGTGCATAATAAAGAGTATTCTATCTATCTATCTATTCGTCCCGATGTTTTTGATGCTGACTGTACCACAATGATTTAAAAAAAAAATCATATGTTCACAAGACTGGAAACTAAAATTGCGAACGCAGATTATGAAACTGACCTTTTTTATAAAATTCTATTAGCCTTATTTATGGCTGGATAAACACAATCAACGCGAGCAGAGGTGGCCCAGTGGTAACGGCCCCGACTTAGGAGTTGTAGGTCGTAGGTTCGAACCCTGACAGGCGCTTTACTTTGTGTAAAATTATTTCATCACCACTCTCAAAACGGTGAAGGAAAACATCTTCAGAAAACCGGCATGTCCTAGAACCAAAAATCGAAGACATGTGACATCCACCAATCCGCACTGGGACTACGTGGCTCCGCTCACGGAGCATTATACATTATAGGCTGATTATTATGATACATAATCTATACAAAAACGGAACTAACACGTGTAAAATTTTCCACAGACTGTACGAACCGCGCGAAGCAGACTACGACAAAGTCATGTATCCTAAAGTCACGTTCAAAGCGCGAGACCTCATGGCAGAGATGCAAGTTATGTACGAATTCCTTACGCGAGGTATCGACAGAGAAGACGTGGAGTATCTACGAAGGGCGTATGAAGCTCTGTTGGCTGAAGACGCGCATGGCTACTGGCTCAATGATACGCATTGGGTTGATCACCCGCCTACAGATGTTTGTTATTCCCCGCCGAAGAAGAAGTCTAAAAGACATAATAATATTTATGAGGATTTACAGGTGCGTTGTTTATCGATACATTTCTTACGAGTACGTGTTAAAGCCATCATTGTTCCAGTGTGAGAGAGATACGGAGCTATATACGACCGATAGCACCATCCTTTTTTCACAACGGAGTCATGATGGCATTAACATTTCATAGTACGGCTCCAGATGACCGTTTTATCTGGTTAACTGACTGCCCTTAGCCCAGCTTCGCACGAGCAATTTTTTCCCGCGGTGAATTTTTTCGCACACTGGATTTTCAACGCTCTGCTTAGCGCCGACAGTTGAAAATCCAGTGCGCGATAAAAGTCCGACGAGATAATTTATTGTCCGTGCGAACGTGGGCTTACTGGTGCAGTGGTCGCACACGCGACTGTTAAGCGCTGGGTCATGTCGAGTTTAGTAGTGTAGGACAAAATGTTATCGAGTTTTTCAATGTCGGTTTTCATGAAAATTTACGCCACCAGTTGGCGCTACTTTGACAAGAGATCTTCCATTTCGACAATTAATATAAAATATATGACGACTTTCAGCATTCCTTCGTCATTCAGTCATAATTATAGACATCGAAAAACATCACTAGCTACCTTATTGCAACGAAAACAAACATCACTGTGATTTTGACAGACTTGTCAATGTAGCAACCCAAAAGCAACCTTATTGCAACGAAAACAAAGATCACTGTGATTTTGACAGTCTTGTCAATGGTAGCAACCCAAAAGCAACCTTATTGCAACGAAAACAAACATCACTGTGATTTTGACAGACTTGTCAATGGTAGCAACCCAAAAGCAACCTTATTGCAACAAAAACAAACATCACTGTGATTTTGACAGACTTGTCAATGTAGCAACCCAAAAGCAACCTTATTGCAACGAAAACAAAGATCACTGTGATTTTGACAGACTTGTCAATGGTAGCAACCCAAAAGCAACCTTATTGCAACGAAAACAAACATCACTGTGATTTTGACAGACTTGTCAATGTAGCAACCCAAAAGCAACTTTATTGCAACGAGAACAAAGATCAATGTGATTTTGACAGACTTGTCAATGGTAGCAACCCAAAAGCAACCTTATTGCAACAAAAACAAACATCACTGTGATTTTGACAGACTTGTCAATGTAGCAACCCAAAAGCAACCTTATTGCAACGAAAACAAAGATCACTGTGATTTTGACAGACTTATCAATGGTAGCAACCCAAAAGCAACCTTATTGCAACGAAAACAAACATCACTGTGATTTTGACAGTCTTGTCAATGTAGCAACCTTATTGCAACGAAAACAAAGATCTCTGTGATTTTGACAGTCTTGTCAATGGTAGCAACCCAAAAGCAACCTTATTGCAACGAAAACAAAGAACACTGTGATTTTGACAGTCTTGTCAATGGTAGCAACCCAAAAGCAACCTTATTGCAACGAAAACAAGGATCACTGTGATTTTGACAGTCTTGTCAATGGTAGCAACCCAAAAGCAACCTTATTGCAACGAAAACAAACATCACTGATTTTGATAAACTTGTCAATGGTAACAACCCAAAAGCAACCTTATTGCAATAAAAACAAACATCACTGTAATTTTGACAGACTTGTCAATGGTAGCAACCCAAAAGCAAAACCTTATTACATCGACAATAAAGATCACTGTGGCTTCCAAACACCCTGTATTATGTTGTATCCAAGTAGTCCAGTTAGTATCCAGTTTTCTACGAGCCCTTTTATCACCATACCTAATTCTCCATGTTCGTCACCAGGGTCACTCAAGCGGTTCAGCGCGAACAGAAGGCTACTACAAGATGGACGCGCGTCTGAAGGCGAAGTACAAGTACCACCACGGTCGTAGCTCGGCGACCGCGCTACACGATCATATCGACGATAAGAAGGCGTCCAAGATGCAGGGATTGTCCAGGGAAGCCAGGTCCAACCAGAGGAGACTGCTCACTGCCTTCGGTAAGTACTGGAGAGCTTGTATGAGCCAGGGTGCCCGAATAGATAAGGCGTTGCTGTTAAATAAGATGCAATGCTGAATTTCAGCTTTTTATTTAAAGAGGACGTGTTTAGTTTTACGCGCCTTTAAAAAAATGTTTTATTTTTAAAACAAGCGCCGCATTAAAAATTTTATATTGATTCCAAATTCGCTGGAGTGATCGAATGCAAACAGAACTATTTTTCTGTCAGCCTGCACGATGTAAGGTTTCCTTTTGCAGACAGCCTTTACAGAAGTTTATAGTACTAATTTATATCATACTACCTTTGGACCGCGGGTTCGCTCCCGTGCGTCGGATTTGGCATACTGACATAGACATTATGTGAGTATACCTATGTCAATCTGTGGCCCATAAACTGTCTCTATGCAAAATCACGTCGATCCGTCACTCCGTTGCTGCGTGAAAGAAAGACAATCAAACACACTTTCGGAGGAGTTTGCTTAATCATCATTACAAATCACGAGTGCGTTCCATTTCACTTTAGTGGGCATTGACATACGGTTTAAATTAAAATGATTGACGCACTCTTGTAAAATGTAACAACTATACTATCTACAGTATGAGATAAGATCATGTCAGGTTGGACTAAATCCTTTACGCCTTTCTAGAAAACTACAAAATAATAGCGAGAAAGTATAAATACTTACATACAGGTCAAATACTAAAGACATTTGCGCAGGAGTGAGACATCAGAGGTTGATAATAATAATGGGAATGTTGATTGTTTTTTTTCCCTCACGTAGGTTATTAAAAAATATTGGACATGGTATTTTTTCTTTTTGTACGTAATCAAAAGATTACGGCGATACATTGAGTTAAAATGTGACATGACGTCACTCCTCGCTAGATTTTATACATAGTTTGTTATAATTGTGATGTAGCGAGCCCTCCCCTACTTTAATGCGTTTTATCTAAGTCATTTGTTATTAATATGATAAAGCAAAAAATAAGTATCTCATATTTTTTTATTATCTAACTGACGGACTAAATAGAATTTTTTTTTTTACCCAGGAAACATCCCTAATACGACATGCTCTAACCAAAATATTATAAAGGCATTATGTGGATAATACCAGCAGATAGATCGCTATAACACTTGTAATGTATTCTCTTGTGCATCAACAGGTACAGATACAGACTCCGATTTGTTGAAATTCAACCAGCTCAAGTTCAGGAAGAAGCAGCTCAAGTTCGCAAAGTCTGGCATCCACGACTGGGGTCTGTTCGCACAAGTAAGTTACCGAGATCATTGCCTTACTTCATATAACGGCAATTGGCCAGGTTAGCGGAATCTGAACTATGGTGGAAGAGTTTTATCATAGAAATGTCGAGAACTACATACCTAATAAAACTTATTACTTGGAACGGATGATTAAACGATTTTCAAATAGGTACTTTCATTTCCTGCATAGCCGGTATCGTAACATTTCATATTTTCAAACTGGCTTCCTTCTTTCTTTACAGTGTAAATTAGTGTGACTGACATTTGCATGGCCACCATCAGGGATTTTAATTTTCATAACACAAAAAATTTGTCGCTAGTTAGTCTGAATTTGCCGCCAAATATCAGAATTTGTTGGTCACTGGTTCAAAAGTTATAAGGGTTCATAGGTGGCCGATCTGGAGAGCATCTCCCCAGCTTGGCCACATTTATATCTCAAAAAATAGGCCTTCTAGCGAAGATCTGTTTTCTCCCAAATTTAGTCGCTAATTAGTCACAAATTCGCAATTTTTCGCTAAGTCACAGATGTAGTCGAGTCTAACACTCGTATTTATAGTCAAGTAAAAGTAATTACTTAAGTAAAAGTAATTGCTCAAGCAATGATTTGTTAGAACTGTCAAAGCTTAGAATTCTTAGCCAAGTAATAGTCACCATTTTCTTTACTTAAGAATTCTACCCTCATGTAAGGGCGATCCCTTACATGTAATGAAAAATGTTAATGTTTATGAACTATTTAATGTTAAACTTCACAAAATTAATGCAATTAAAATTTATAAAAAATGTTATAAAAATGTTCTAAAATATTATAAAAATGTTACAAAATGTTAACTGTTGCGAGAGCTCGACATCAAAACGAAGACTGACGTACTTGCGTACGTGATGAAACTATATTTTCTTCATTAAAATATTAGCAGTATTTATAACTAGGCCAAAGTACAATGTGCGGTTGCTGACCGTACAAGTATGAAATTACTTAGTAGCAAGTAATTACTAAAGTAATTACTTTGATTATAAATACGAGCCTTACTTTAGAAGATATAATGAGTTCAATTTTTAAGTATAGTCCAAGAACTAGATCAAAGATTTTATCGTAAACTCTTAGTCAGTCACACAAATTAAAATTCACTTGAAAGTGCATAACCTTTTCATTCCCTGACCTGAGATCTTCTTAGCGTGGAGTTTGGCGGCTTCAGTAGCGTCCATATGTGCCTGTGATGTGCAGACAACAGCATAGGGATTCACAACCGTTCGATTCGCTATTAGATTTGTTTAGGGGGAAGGCTACAAAATGGTTACTTTTATAGTAGCATATCAATTATTATTATTAGGTATATCGTAATAATATAAAATATACATTGAGTAAATATTTAAAAAAAAAAAAAGAAAACCAGTGGTAATTTTATGAAATAATATTATAACAATCGGAATTCTCAATCTTTCGATTCTGATAGGGAATCGAACGGTTGAGAATCGCTGTCCAGGACTCGCAGGATACAATATTTAACGTCCAATAGTTTGTGGACCAGCACCACAAACAGCATGGCAATCTTCATCAACACCTCATCATTGTTACCACAGGAGCCGATAGCCGCGGACGAGATGGTGATAGAGTACGTGGGCCAGATGGTGCGTCCCATAGTGGCGGACGTGCGCGAGGCGCACTACGAGGCCACGGGCATCGGTAGCTCCTACCTGTTCCGGATAGACCTCGACACCATCATCGACGCTACCAAGTGCGGGAACCTGGCGAGGTTCATCAATCACAGTTGCAATGTAAGTTATAATAATATCTCCTATAGCGAGACATTGTCATGCTTAGAAGTGTAGAATGCGTACAAATATTTCTACTATCTGCCATTTTGTCTATTCTTTCGTTGACAAAACCTGTTTCTGTGGTGGTCATGCTAAGCGTGCTGATGTGCGCCAGCCCTGAGATTTTTGAAAATGATTGTAATAATCATTGTGTCCTGAAGAAACACTGCAAGCTGCCATTTTTTAGTCGAATGTTGAACAGTAGTGGGCAATGGTAAGTAACAACCAGAGGACAGAATAGGTAGAGTTTAATATCTAAACTCCTAGGAAAGAAGTAACAAGAGTGGATAATACCTCCTACAAAATCCCGGAATCATAAACATGACGATTAAATCTGGGGATTTTAGAAATTGTGAATTATATATTGTACTTTGAATACATTCGTAACAAATCAAATATTTATAATAAATAGTTTTCAATTTCTTAAATCCCGGGATTTAAGAAATTGCAATTATGATTCCGGGATTTTATAGGAGGTATTATCCACTCTTGTAGTCTTGTTACTTCCTTCCTCGAATTTTAGGTACTACTCTACCTGCACCTCTGGTGATAACGGACCCAATTTACGGGTCGAGTCGTAGATTCGTACCCATCCGGCATCCATCCACTTTGCAATTTAAACGGTGAAGAAAATCCGGTATGTCCTAGAACTAAACAATCAAAGACAGGTCACATCCACCAACCCGCAATGAGCCCGTGTGGTTGATTACGGCGCGGTCATTATCAATAAGAGGAGACCCGAGTACTTAGCATAATCAGCCCATAATTTTCCCACTGTTGGGACACAAGCCTCCTCTCAATGAGAGGGAATGGGCTGTAATCTACCACATGGGCCCAGTGCGGGTAGTAGATGTCACATGTCTTTGAATTTTTGGTTCTAGGACATACCGGTTTCCTCACGATGTTTTTCTTCACCGTTTTGAGAGCAGTGGTGATGAAATAATTTACACAAAGTAAAGCGTCTGTCTGTGTTCGAAACCACAACCTACAACTCGTAAGTCGGGTCTTTGTAGTGGAATAATTATAGGCTGGATTATGTTATGACACAGATTAATACAGATGGGACACTCCGCAAAATCATTTAAATAAAAAGTGACTCTTGCTACGACACAATAAAGTGCAATCTAATTACCTACAGTTATATTCACCTCAGTCAGTCAGTCAGTTTCATTCTCAGTTACGTTTTATTCGCCTTTCTTTCTATCGCGTAACTCCTATACCTTCGGCGCGCGGCGTTTCTACTGAATTAGCCCAGTGGACGTCGCCCGCCGTGTACTTGTAGCATCATACCTAAACTGCGAAGTGTCCCACCTGTATTAAACGTTTTTAGATGATAGTTACTGACAGCGCCTCTTTTTCTCCCTTCTAGCCGAACTGCTACGCGAAAATAATAACTATAGAGTCTCAAAAGAAGATCGTGATATACTCAAAGCAACCGATAGGCGTCGACGAGGAGATTACGTACGACTACAAGTTCCCGCTAGAGGACGAGAAGATCCCCTGTCTGTGTGGCGCGGCGCAGTGCCGCGGCTTCCTCAACTGATCGCGAGGAGCCAGTGTGACGTGCCTGATACTGTGGGGACAGTAAACGCAAACAGAGAGATCAGTATACAGGCAGCTAATTTGCTATTACTTTTAAACTATGTTGTGAATGTGCTGAGTGTAAAGTCTTATATGTCACAATTTTGAGGGTATATTGACTTAGGGAATATGCATGTATTTTTTTCTTAATTAATAAAGCCAAGAAAAGTATTAAAAGGCAAATGTTACTACTGTTAATTGCTCAAAACAAAGGTTAAAATCCAACAATTTTCTACTACAGTTCAAACATCCGTTATTGTCGTGGCCATAATGTGACGTCATAATTCACGATAAAGATTATTCACATATCGAAGACCGCGTTTACAGTTTGCGTTCCGTTCCACAAAAAAACCATAAAATAATAAATTGTAAAATGCGTTAAAATTTAATTTTTAAAAATGCATTTTTTTTTCTGGACATGCATATCACACTAATAAAAAAATAAAAATAAAATATTATAAAGGCGAAAGTTTGTGATTGTGTGTGTGTGTGTGTGTTTGTTACTTCTTCACGCTCAAATGGCTGGACCGATTTGGATGAAATTTGGTATGTAGATAGCTGATATCCTGGATTAACACATAGGCTACTTTTCATCCCGGTCTCAGCGGGTGAAACCGCGGGGCGCAGCTAGTTTTTAACCGACTTCCAAAAGGAGGAGGTTCTCAATTCGTCGGAACCTTTTTTTTTTTTTTATTTTTTTTTTTTTTATGTATGTTCCCCGATTGCTCGAAAATGGCTTGACCGATTTGGATTTTTCTTTTTTTTTTCGAAAGGGTATACTTCCCAAGTGGTCCCATGATCATCAAGTCAGGATCTGATGATGGGATCCCATGGAAATCGAGGGAAACTCTCAAATTTTATGGGCACACCTATATCGATTTCGGTATTTTTTATAGTAACTCGTGCACTTACTCTCGGAAAGTACCATTCGGTGAACTGGAACTGGTGATGAAGACCACAGAGGGCCATCGGAAATACTTAATTATATCTAAGTATATAACAGGTTGCGATTCGATTACTTTAATATGGTTTATGCTCGTCAAAATAATGGTAATGGTGACTTCACCATGAGCTCCATTTCTCGGTTCTTACTAGGAGAACTCCTCAAAAATTAACGTCCTTGCATCGGGAAAAGCAACATTTTGTAAAACGTGATGAGCAGTTGACATTGGGTTATTGTAACTTAGATAAATTACAAACTGAACCACTAAAAAGTGAAAAATAAAAACTTTTTTACAAAAACAAAAACCGACTTCCAAAACAAACACTACAAAGTGAAAAATAACTTTAATTTCGGAAGTCGGTGGCAAAAAACTAAAATACAGATCCAAAGACACCGACTTCCGAAATTAAAGTTATTTTTCACTTTGTAGTGATTTTTTTGGAAGTCGGTTTTTGTTTTTGTAAAAAAGTTTTTTTAAATAATAAAAGAATTTTGAATTACATGCATATTGCCTATTAAGATGAATGTTTATGTCTGTATACGTATTTCTTTGGTTGAGTGCACATACCTCGGTTGCTCAGCTTACAACTTGCCGCATCGGACACGAGGTCACGAGGATAAGTCTGATAGTCTGAACTTCTGAAGCAAGCCTACATCCGTCAGTTTGTTCTCAAACGTAGAAATCTAAGAAGAAAGAAAGAAATCTAATGAATTTAGTTCCTTACAAACAAGCGATCTGAAGTGTATATAACAATGTGTTTATGTTCATTTATTTGACGATAAATTGACTGGTGTACGGTACGCTAGTTGAAAACGTTTTGGAATGTTTTCGTAATGTCTGCAATAATATAATATCGCAATAAACCATCAACAATGAACTGATAAATATATTATTAGGCTATACAATCCCGCCCAAATAAACCCGTACCTTGTAATTGAAAGGCGCGACGGCAACGATTGGAATTAACCTTTAGTGTTGTGATTTACGCCAGGAAGATAATAGAATATAATCGATTCTGTCCTTACCTACCTCTCGATGTAGATTTACAGGATAATAACGATATATGATGTGTTCAGGGTTCAGTTTCATATCTTCCATAATATTAAAGTAAGAACTAATATAGCGAGCCAACTGTCATGTCGGCTCACTGGTGGAGCGAGGCTCCGTCCACTGGTGGAGCGAGGCTCCGTCGTTACCGTATATTGTAACAGCCGCTGCGCAAGTCTGTACGACGTCTCGTGGTTTTGAAAACTGCCTCAACTTATAACGATTTTTGTCATTTTTTTATGTAATATATGAGTGTCGGTGTGACTGAAGTGTTTGTTTATTGTATTTAATGTGAGGCCCTGTGAACATAATGATGTAATTATTAAATTAGCCGCAGCAACTGATTCTTGTATTATATTATGATATTTTGACTGAGTCTAACTAAATGATTCACTAGGCATAGAATGTCTGTTATAGCGAGCTGTATAATTATTTGTGTTGTACATTATTTGTGTAAAAAGATCTCTGCTATTACGTCAGATTTGTGTAGTACACTTTTTAAGTACATCATCTTGTTATTAATTTCGAAGACAATTCGTAACCAGGTAATATGAGGTTTTAATGACTACTGTTTACGATTAGAAACTGTCTAACAAGCGTTGTGCGAGTAGTGATTGTGACGAATATAAACTGATTAATAAGGTATTGATGTGTACTCGCATGAACTTTCTAAATTCCACTTCATATTATGTAAATGTAATAAGATTGTAAATAAAAAATTCCAACAATTGTAACCCTACTTTTATTGAATAAATTCCACAGGCAGCGTTAAATATCTAGTAGTAAATACACACAAAAAAAAACCGGTCATGTGCGTGTCGGAGCACGCACAATGAAGGGTTCCGTGATTGGGATGAATTCATCCCAAGAACAAATAACATTGTAGTATTTGTAGTTGAAAAACATGTTCTCTCAAACATTCCAACTGTAAATGTAAGTTGGTTGACAATTACTCATAAACTTGAAAAGCCTACTTAGCTGTGATAGTTTTCCTTTTAACTTCGTTAATATACTACGGCCGTGAATATTTTCACCCATCCAAAACTTGACTCTAACAAAAATTAGCACTTTATAGCAAAAAAAATAGGGATCTGTTTCTGAAATATTATATTTCAAAACAGATCCCTACATTTTTTTTCACAAACCCGCAATATATTTTACATGGGGTCGACGAGAAAAAAAAACAGCCCACTTTACGTGTACAGAAGGTACCCTAAAATTTTTTTTTTATGATTTTATATTACCACTGTCGGCGTGATGAATATGTATTATTATACTCTGACTTAGTTGTTTTTTAATATCAGAGGCAACTATTGCGCGTGATTGAATTTTCGTAAAAATGTCTAAATCTCCCAAGTTTCTGCGAGTAGTCCTGAGAACCCACAAGCGAACTCCAAAATGAGTTTTGCCGCAAAATTAAAGTTTTATAATGCGAGCATGATTCAGCAAAGTATTGGGGCACTCTGATGTAATAGGTTAGGTTAGGCTAGAACTGTGACCAACTACACGCAAGCCGAGCGAGCGCTACGTCGAAATTGGTCGCAATAACATCAATTGGTGGATTTCGTATTCAAAGGCTACTATGGGAGTTTAACGACCAATCAGAAGCCACATACAAAACTCAGTTGGTGGACATTGCTTATAATTATGCTCCCGGGTCGGGCAGTGTTTTTGTGTTTTTCCATCTGGAAATTCTCAGTAGCAGCCCAGAGTGTGTGACTGACACGGGCATGGCGACAATCAGGGATTTTAATTTTGGAAACACAAAAAATTTGTTCGCTAATTAGTCGAAATTCGTCGCCAAATATCAGAATTTGTCGGTCACTGGTTCAAAAGTTATAAGCGTTCCTATGTGGCCGATCTGGAGAGCATCTCCCCAGCTTGGCCTCATTTGTCTCAAAAGTTCAAAAGCTAGCAGCTGGGCGACTTAGCGAAGATCTGTTTTCTCCCAAATTTAGTAGCGAATTAGTCGCATCACAGATTTAGGCCCGTATTACAGAACGTCACTCAAGCATTGATCTCTGTTTAAATCTAGTTTTAAGTCAAATTTTTATTTTAGAACGTTCCTCAAGCATAGATTTATTGATCATAGTTCAGCTGAGTATGGCCTTATTTTAGAACGTTACTCAGTTCGTGAATCGAACCCAAGCAGTGATTTGACCCAAGCGTGGTCGAGACCGCGCTTGAGCATAGATTGTCATGTCAATTTTTGTTATTTTCAAGTTTATCTGCGTTGTCATGGTTATATGACGTTGTGCAATCGAAGTACCTAATCAAGTCATATCAAAATGATATCATTATTACAATCATTTATTCAACGATGATTAAAATAGAAGGGGTTGAACTTTAGCATTCTCTCAGGCATTTAGGAGATAGGTTCAAATAATAATAATAAAATATTGAGTGTGCAAGTCACCCCCTGCCATTATATAACATTGTTAGGCAGGGGACATAAGGTTCTACCATAGTTCAGGCTACCCAATCCACTGTAGCCATCCAAACCCATAGCCTATTTTGTTTCCATGTTCTGCAATAGTCCTACACCAACCAGGGATTGTCCTTGGGTGCACTTGCATAGTGCATACAGAGATAATCATCGACTGGTGCCTTGTCGTCATTTAAAATTGTCTAAGGGTCCTCTGCGAGTTGGCTCCGGCCCCTCGTGCGCCTTCCAAGGGTCCGGGACCGCAGGGTCCAAACATATGTCAAATAATAAAAATAAATAAATAATAAAACGTTTATTTTCAGGTTACAATATCCCATAGACCTTGCAAACTGACATATATAAAATATAAAACAAAACTTGTGTTAACAAATAAAACTATGTTAGTAGCACTTCACTTCACTAGCTTGTCCTTGTGTTGTCCTGTGGTACTAGTACGCGGAAGCGACGGAACACCACGTCTTACGGCCAAAAGTCTTCTTTCAAGACGAACGGCAGATAACACAGTTCGGTACACGAACCACGAACGCCTAGAAGTTGACGTTGCGGCGCGCCTCCTGGTGCCTCCAGTATCTGCACCCTCGGCGTGTACCTCGTCTTCTGGCGCACGTACTCCACGATGTCCGCTGCCTGTGGTGTAGTGTAGGCGCGGGATGTACACCGGTGTGTTCGGCTTCGCGGCACGCAAGCTCACTTCGGGCTCCGGGCAAAGGACCCAATGGCTACCTTGTTGGTGACAGTGGGCTAATTCACCTACTTACAATGTTCTTGTTGTAGTAATTATGGAAATGAAACAAGTTTTAACATTGAATAATTATCTCAGATAATTATTATCCTTTCTTCTTGTTACAAAGACAATTAATACGTTGCTAGGCAACACAATAGTGGTAGCGCAGGCTGGCGCGAACTAGTTAAAACCACAGATTATATTTGAACACGAAATACCATAGTTTTCTAACAGTTTTTTTGGCGTGTGATCAAAATCCGAACTAACGCTGCCATACCTGTAAAAAACTCACAAATGTTTCCCAACAACGCCCCCCGCCAATGTCATTTAGGCGCCAAAAGATCCTCGTAGCACTCTACAAAGGTCGATAATTTTGCTTACAAAATGACTTCAAACAGATTTACTTATTCGTGGCTGACACAATAACGCTGATTTACTAATTAATTGGGTTCATAAGGTATATTTTAATATTTCTAATCCTATGAAGACCAAAACAGAGTAGGTAAATTAAATAAATCGTAAACGAAAACAGGCTGATGCATAGACAATAGACATCTCTGCTTGAGGCTCGATTTGAGTCTAGATTTAGCTGAGTATAGATTGATTACCGTTCTGGAATAAGAAGGATGCTCGAGTACTGATTCTATACATAAACTGTGATCAACTGATCGGCGATCAAACTGGACTTGAGCAACGTTCTGTAATACGGGCCTGAGTCCAGTCTTAGTTTAGAAGAGTGTTGTATTTAAGTCGAAATAAAAATTCATATACTTTACAAAAATATGTATTTTAACATGTCAAGCTACGTAAACAAAGTTCACTTATATTTAAAAATAATCTAAAGAGAAATCAAGTCAGTTCTAAAATCACAGTAAAATAAGTAGACAATGCACTAGTAATTATTATATTAAAAAGTTTATTTTATTACTTTCAATAATCATACCAAAACATATTCATTAACCAATTAATATTGACTTTAAAACCACATAATATGTTCCTTACCATAGAAAATCAAGTTAAGGACGCTGTCACAAGTGTTTAGTCAAATCATTACTTTTTTACACAAAAGTATGGTTATTAAATAAAATGCTTTGCATTCTTAAAATGTTTTTTGCTAAAATTGTTGATAGATGTGCATGGTAAGATTCTGTACTATAAATATAATTTTAGATAAGTACAGTTTCTCAATAACGGTACCGAAATGAAAACTTTTACTTCGGTACCGTTACTGAGAAACTGTACATATTTAAAATTATATTTATAGTTCAGAATCGTACCATGCACATTTATCAACAATTCTAGCAAAAAACATTTTCAGAATGCAAAGCATTTTTTTTAATAAACATACTTTTGTGTAAAAAAGTAATGATTTGACTAAACAATTGTGACAGCGTCCTTAAATGATGTAATAAATAAAATGTACATACTATTAGTAAGTACGTAATTAATATGCTAATACGGTTATGGACCAAAACTAAAGTTAAGCTGCTAAAGCATGGTATAAATAATTAAATATTACATATCAAACATATTAACGCCTAAAATTAAAAATACTATTAAAATACTAACAATAGATCTACTTGGTTGACTTCACTCCTGCACTAAACATTCATCTCTCAGGTACATATAAAAATGTTTTCCTGTATCATACAAGCTCACACACCTCGTACAAGGTGTAAAAGAACACATCACCAAAACGAAATCTACGCATTCTGTATATCTAAGTAATATTGAGCAATAATAATAGCTGGGAAACGACTTTTATTTTTGGTACGAATAGCCGCTGTTAACTAGCGCAGATTCCAAAGGTGCGTATAGACATTGCAAGGCATGCGCCGCAAATGCATTTATTTATATGGCACGTGGTCCCGCAGGGCTCTATTCTGGAATCGATAATTTTCAACTTGCGATATACCCCAGGAACCATATCACAGGCATCACACTCGCAATACGCTGGCGACCTGTGCATCCTAAACGAAGCTAATCAGCCAGATACGGCATCGCGTCGGGCAGCGGGAGCTGCTGACACAATTATAGAGTACTATAAGGAATGAGGCCTGCAGTGCAATGTGGGCAAGACCGTGCGTGATGTTTACGAACAAACGCATATACGATCGCACTATCCGACTTCTACGTGAGATATTACCACGACCAATATTAAGTACCTCTGGGTGCACTTCGACCAAAAACTAGTGATGAAGGAAAACGTCAAAAACAGTGAAAAAAGTGCGTGGTATGCTACCCCTCATCATAGTTTGGTATAGCAAAGAATCGCTAGAAACGCAAATTAAAGTGATCAAAGGAACTCTGTAACCGATTATTAAATATAATGGCATTGTACAACTATACCCTAGGATACGTAAGTCAAAGCTAACCGAATTAGAGAGGCAATATCGAATGGCACTGAAAACAGCGGCTAACTTTCCTCGCAATAAGAGTTCAATTGCAATTAGGGATATGATTGATGAAGATACGTGCCAGGGACCTTCATGAAGACGTGCTCCGCAAGTTAACAGACCAGCAAATCCCTGGAGTTACACTCCCTGGCGATAAGGATGATAAGTCATAATAAAGTAAGGATAAAAAGTAGCCTATATGTTAATCCAGGATGTAAGCTACCTCCATAACAAATTTTCTCAAACTCTCTTGAACTCAAAATTGGTCCAGCCGTTTGATCGTGAAGAAGAACAAACATATAAACACACACATACACACTAACAAACTCTCGCCTTTATAATATTAGTGTGATTTAGGATTAGGATAAAGTCGATTCTATTCTATTCTATTGGTGATGAGTCTTTTTCTACCCGTTACACTTGTTAAACGAGTGTATAATCAGACTAACTACTCTCTGGAGTTTGACTGGCAATATAAATATCACTGGAAGCGTACTTGTCTCGTGAACATTTCCGCGCACAGGTCGGCCGGGCCCTTCGGCGAGACCGGCTTGGGTTCACTGTCGTCCGACTCCGAATCGGAATCGGAATCGAACTCGGAAATAGTCGCGGGAGACTTCCTACCGTTCGTCATACGCTTCATACCAACCTCCGTTGTCAGTATTTCTTTGATGACGTCATCAGGCGTCTGCTCTTTGCGATGTTTCTTACGCAGTTGACGAGCTCGCTTCCGGATGTCGGCCAGGAATCCTGTTGTCACTTCCACACTTTCTCGCGACACGTCCTGTGGCGATAAATCTGTCAACGACTGCGCTAAGTCAGTGGAGGATCCCTTCGAGTCTGATATCGTGGCTAAGGACTCGACAGACGCTCCGATACTCCGGAAGGCCGCCAGCCCCTCTATGATTGAGACGTTATATCCGCCGTCATGTTTGGAGCGTACGACTATGCCTTTGGGTGCCGTGCCCAGTAGCGCGGGCTCGTTTATCTTCAAAGTGAATATTTCGGGCAAGTAACAGTCTGAAGCGGTCGACGCTAGCGAGGTAGAGTCACACGTACACGGCGGCATTCTGTACGCGTCCTCGTTCAAGTGCACGATGGTTATTTTGTCATCTCCGATCACATATAAGAAGGGGTTGACGAACTCCCAGCTGTTCACAGCGGTGCTCCACTTAGGATCTTCGATCCGCGTTCGCTTTCCGTTTTCGTCGAGGAATACTCCGCACTCCGCGTAACAGAGAAGGATTTCTGTAGGTTTTTCCTTTATGAGTAGGAAGGCTTTGGGAGGGGAGTGCTTTTTTGCAGCGGCGGCTACGGTAGGCTCGTCCATACCAAACGCTTCTAGGGCGCCGGAGGGTAGGTTCACTTTGAGGGGTTTTTCTCCGGCGATGAACAAGGTCTTGGTGGTGAGTAGGAGGGAGTTCGCTGGTCGGTCCACGGTGAGCGAGCGCGCGATCTTGAACTCGGCCGTGGCCGCGTCGTACCGCAGCAGGAACACGCGCCGCCCGCATGCGACCGCTGCGCACGGACCCTCCACGCTGTCACCCACAATAGCCTGCAAGTTACAAATAGTGCTGAATATTACGAAAGAAAAGTTTAGGATTGTTCGGCTTTGCTCCACCAACTTCTCTCACCATGTTCAAAATTTTGAGATTCACTGTGTCCTACTAATCAATTTTGGTGGAGCAAGTTACATTGGGTTTTAAAATTAAACATTCAATTAAAAAATGTAAGAACATTTAGTATTAGTTTAGTTTTTCATTTAGGACCATTTCTATATAATAGAATAAACGCAATAATTCCACTGCAAACATGTTGTAAGCTAACATGCAAAAAGCGGATTACTGAATTTCTTTGTACCAAAAACTATGATGATACCGAATCCCTTCTTACAACAATGAAGTAATTCATTACACACACTCACACACTCACCCCGACACACTCACACTCACACAGACACACTCACGCGCACACAAGCACACACAACACACACGCGCGCGCACCACACATTCTTGTATTGGACTTTTGTTAATTTGTTCTTTTTGATAATAATTATGTAACAGTCTAATCAATATTTTTGTCTTATTTTCGGGAAATGAGCGCTGATTGTCCTTAATACAGGCTACTAAGTAACCTAGCTAGGACATCAGTTCGTAAACTTGTTTTGTTACTAACTCATCTCAGATGTATACTTATCCTAAGTTGTCAACCTACTTGTAACAGACTGTACCTCTTGTTTATGAAATAAATTATTATTTATTTATTTATTTTTTATTTAGTATGAATATTCTCGCCTCTCGATTGTCATGTTAACCAGGCTTCAGGCTTTACTCGAGACTGCCACTAAAAAGTGGTTAAGAAAAAACAAATAAACGCTGATTACCTTGATAACATGCGGCGGCGTGTTATCCGGCAGCTGCACCTGCCAGATATCGAGCGCGGGCTTCAGGGCGCCGGCGCGGCGCAGCGCCGAGCCCAGTGCCAGCAGTCCCGCGTGCGCCAGCGCCCCGCCGCGCACCAGCAGCGCGCGCCCGGCCGCGGCCGCGGTCAGCGACACGCCGCCCGAGCCGGCGCGCCGCAGGGTTCCGCCCTCCCATTCCAGCCGCACCGGCCCGCGCAGAGAGTGCAGCCCGTCCGCACAACCTGCACGTAACAAATATCTTCAGAAAACATGACACTCGATACCACCATATTTACAAATTCATAGCCGGCTCTATTTATCTCTGTAAAGCTGATATCAGACGCTTCACTCTGTTTAATGTATTTGTTTTACTCGACTAAAAAAAATTATTCGAATCACTAAAAGTGTTTGTGTTTGTGAATCTATAAAAGGAAAGCGTGACTGACTGACTATCAACACTATTAATTTATATAGTGTATTATCTATGATCAACACACAGCTCAAACCACTGAACGGATTGGGCTGAGATTTCTTACACAGACAGCTATTATGACCTAGGCATCCGCTAAGAAGGGGTTACTGGAAATTCGACCTTTAAGGGGGTGAAAAAGAGGATATTTTTTGTATGAAAAATCTTATTCCTTGAGTCAATAAACTTGAAACTTGTTCAAAATAAAGAAGTGATGACAGTGATTTAAATTTGTAAAACGCAAGCGGAACGGACACTCCATAGCTCGTTTTTCAAAACGAATGTGACGTTTTATCAAATCATACATTTCATTTTTTTTCCGACTATTCCTTAAATAAACATGCGAATGCTAATTACCTACTTTTTCTAAAAAATCCACTAAATATAATGTGCATATGGACTGAGGGCCCGTTTTTTGAACCGTTGCGAAACGAAATAAGACTTATAGGGGATTTAGTTAAAAATAGTAAAAACTTAAAGCAAAGGTCCATAAATTTCTTAAACGTGAATTAAAACTTTTACGATTAAATAACTTGGGCCCTCAATCCAGACGCTTGCATAAAGTGGCATAGTCTGAATCTCAGTAAGTACTATATCTGGGTTAATAATTTTTATTTAGGAATTTAGTTAAGAATTTCTTAAATATTTTAAGAAATTCCCAAGTCTGTAGAATATGACATTACAGATTTATGGCGATATATCTAGGGCCCTCAATTCATTATTGTTTGTACTGAGGAATCTGCAAAACATGAATTTATCTGAAGAAATACATAAATACGACTTTAACATATTTTACTTAGACATATAGGTGAATTAGTTGAAAAGAAATAACGACACAAAAGTTGTTTAGAAGTAAATGAAAATCGAATTTTACTAAAACGTCTGAACTGAGAGCCCAATATTTTCGGCTTTATTGACTAGGCTCGACCTCATAGATGAACACAAATTAGAATAAGATTTTTAACTATTTCTTAACTAAATTGTAACATATCGTCCGTCCTCCTAAATATTATACTTTAAAAGAAAATTGATTTCTAACTTTTTATATGAGAAAAATTAGTAAGGTGACCATAATGTTCATAGTAAGTACCTGTACATTTTGTAAAGCGCGGTCGGAAAGTCATAATATTTGCAGCTAAAAGTATTATATAGGTACCTACTATTTACAATTTTATTTTCTTTCTTTTAGTTGCCTAAAGCAAATAAAAAAAACATTTATTTGGATGTTCGAAATCCCAAATTTTTATGTTTTCTAGCTTCGACCACCACTGTCATCAAAATGGCGATTACCGCATTTACAGACTTGGATATTACAAAGGTAAAGTAGTAAACTTGCGTGTTAAATATGAAAGATTTAAAGGCGTTAATACTTATGTGAGTTTTTTATCCAACTCTCATAATTAACGCACATTCATAAGATTTGATGGGTAGCATGATAAATATTTACATAATCAAATTAAAGTGTCGTATGTCATCATTTTGGGGTCAGCTCACACCGAGACGCGACGCGTCGCGCACTTTTATACAGAATACAACTTTACCCATTACACCACAGTACTTTTAACAAACACTGCGCCGCGCTACGCAGCGAAGCGCCGCGTGCCGCGAGCGGTATTTCAATATGTATCTTTTTGTGTAGTAAATAAAGTTATAATTTGTATAAAAGTGCGCACCGCGTTGCGTCGCGTCGCGTCTCCGTGTGAGCTGACCCTAATTGGGTGCGATAGAGAGTCGACGGAGGTTCGTGTGTTTGGGTCCAATGGGGGGCGCTTCCGAACTATACGGTTAAGTAACATAGGAAAAATACATTAATGTTATTCTTCAAATGAAATAGGCAATATTAAAGTGATCTAGGTACTTCGATATCACAAAACGGAAACACTGATATTATTAATATTTTCTGCACTATTTAATTACTGCACCACACAAAATACAATCACTTATGACAGTCCAAGCAACAAATATTTGCTTATTCGCTTAAAAATAGCTTGTATGAGGGTATATACTGATCAGTTCATAAAAGTACCAAATCGTATCTCCCCTACGAAATTTCCTCCTAGAAAAAGTTGAAAATCAATTTTCTCTTAAAGTATGACATTTAGAAGAACGGATCGTCCGCTCTAAAATCGAAATCGAAAATCTTATTCTTTTTTTTTTCTTCCTTTTGGCTTCGCACGGTTTGTGCATTTAGCCAATGTCACGTTTAGTTTCGTAGGTACAAAGGTAGGGAAACGAAGATATTATTTTGATTAATTAATTAAAATGGGATTTAGGATAGGACGGTGTATAGGATCAGTATATTATTATGATGTCATAATTAATGATCAAATTACAATGATGAAAATTTACAACTTAATATTATTTACAGTAAGAGACTGACAGAGACTATACATTTATATATAAGAAAGCTATTTGTACAAAGTAAAGAAAAATCTTATTGAACACCATAGATATAAGAGAGCAACGGCCCTAGTTGCCTAAAGTAAATAAATTCAAAGTATAGATATATTTAAAAAAAAATGCAAATGTAGGTATACAACGTGTTCCCGCAATTACGACATTGACTAAAGGTGTCTTTAGTCAATGTCGTAATTGCGGGAGTCCAGTAGTGCTGGTGGCCAGTAATCATAAAAATTATAATAAGATAAAAAAAAAAAATTAATTGAAAAAAAAAAATTCAAACAAACTAAATAATAAAATAATAACCAAAATTAGGATCACTCTAGGCAAAAGACTCATTCATGAAGCTATTGTTTTATGTCAGCTGGTAAGGTCTTTGACTTTGACCCTTTTTCTGGTTCATCGTGTGTCTATAATGTTCTGACCCAGCTGTGAGTAGCTTCATGAATGATTTCTTTTGCACAACCCCCATAGAAAAACTCGAGTGACGTGACCATTTCTTTCCCGTTCGTTTTAATTTCATCTCTGCGCTACAGGTTGCTCCAAGATGCTATTTTAGAAAATTGTAAATAAATCTATAAATAATAAAGTTTAATTAAATTAAAATATCTTTACAAAACGAAGACGCGAAACCGTATACGTCAAATTAATGTCGTCAAAGCAGCGGCACGTTGTATAATACTTTTAGCTGCAAATATTATGGCTTTCTGACCGCGCTTTACAAAATGTACAGGTACTTACTATGAACATTATGGTCACCCTACTAATTTTTCTCATATAAAAAGTTAAAAATCAATTTTCTTTTAAAGTATAATATTTAGAAGGACGGACGATATGTTACAATTTAGTTAAGAAATAGTTAAAAATCTTATTCTAATTTGTGTTCATCTATGAGGTCGAGCCTAGTCAATAAAGCCGAAAATATTGGGCTCTCAGTTCAGACGTTTTAGTAAAATTCGATTTTCATTTACTTCTTAACAATTAACTTTTGTGTCGTTATTTCTTTTTAACTAATTCACTTACATGTCTAAGTAAAATATGTTAAAGTCGTATTTATGTATTTCTTCAGATAAATTCATGTTTTGCAGATTCCTCAGTACAAACAATAATGAATTGAGGGCCCTAGATATATCGCCATAAATCTGTAATGTCATATTCTACAGACTTGGGAATTTCTTAAAATATTTAAGAAATTCTTAACTAAATTCCTAAATAAAAATTATTAACCCAGATATAGTACTTACTGAGATTCAGACTATGCCACTTTATGCAAGCGTCTGGATTGAGGGCCCAAGTTATTTAATCGTTAAAGTTTTAATTCACGTTTAAGTTTATGGACCTTTGCTTTAAGTTTTTACTATTTTTAACTAAATCCCCTATAAGTCTTATTTCGTTTCGCAACGGTTCAAAAAACGGGCCCTCAGTCCATATGCACATCTAAATATATGGGAAAAGAACCCTGAAACAATGTTATTTTGTCAAAGTGACATGACTGAAAGTGAGACGTGTCGCGACATTGAACGCCAATCTCACGTGACCAATGCCTATATTTTTACGTAAGTAATTATTTCTCAAAAATATTAATTAATCTAAAATCATTTACAAAACTGTTATGAATTTTGATACTTTTAGCTCACAACCATTCTACATAGTAAAACGCATAAGGTATTTCTCTTACTTATAGCATATTATATGCTAGTTATAATCGCGAGAGACCCAAGAATTACGAGCACAATTAGGCGATTGAATTTCTTGTATCAAATCTCTAGTAACAAGGATGAAATAATGCTAAAATAATATTGAAAACGTCGAAAATTTTTTCCACGCGCCTTTGTCAGTTTGCTGTATTTACCCTACACCGTCTTCTGTCTCAGTTCTGCGTTGTATTCCCTGTTACATGCGAATGAACATTATTTTCCTCCTTTCGTTTCATTTTTGTATCATTCGATGGTCGAGTGAAGGATCCCTACTGAATACCTAAATCCAACATCGTATCGGTTCACTAATGAATTCATTTTTCATTTTTGACTCATTTTGTGTTCAGACGTTTCACTTCGAGTGAAAGATGCCGAATGAAACACAAAAATGAACAAAAGGTGATATCTGCTTAATGAAACAGGTTCGCGAGATAAATCGTCCCGAACAAAACGACCGAGGCGGCTCACTAGACTCAACCAATACCCAATTATTAAAGGTCGCTGCATACTGGACGGCGGCGGTGACGGAACGCCATGTTCTGTCACCGCCGCCGTTATGAAAACACGGACGGCTGTTTAATGCATACGCACCGCGACATTGACGCGAAACTAACGTGAGATGTAAAGAACAACAAAAGATGGTCACTACTTAGCTCTCCAGAGCAACGAACTGTGTATACACTGCGTCACCGACGATATTTTTCCCGTTCATACGTACACCCGTCACGTATGCTTTTTCGTAGACATTTTCTATGACATTTTCTATTCCACGAGCGTAATAAAATCGCGGCGGAATAAAAACGCCTAGCGCGATTTTTTCCCGCCTTCAACAGAGTGTTCGAACGAGCTTTAAAAAAACACTTCAAATTGATTCTTCGTGCAGTGCGGACGAACAATGGGTTCCGCAAAATTATTAGCGGTAGCCATTTGTGTGGGCAGGAGACCACAAAAGAAGCTAAAAAAATTTTGGATGCATCTCTTGAATAATTATTGAATAGTTAATTATTTCAAAGGCCAATTATTGACACTGTACAATTTTTTATGGAAACATCCTAAATAATTATAACAATTAGTTTAATACTTACTTACTTTATTTACCTACTTATAATAAACTCCACCCATTTGCCGAAACTATGTTATGTTAGTAGGTAGGTACCTAATATTGGAGTACCTACGCTATCGTCTATTGCCCAATGACGTACAATAAATTCCAAATAAATTACTAATTATTCCAAGTTTTATTTACGCGTTCTTCGACTCGGCATCGCCGTGCGCCACGGCCTTGAGCATGCGGCACTTCCGCACATGGTCCGCACTCTATGAGCTGGCGCGCCGTACTGACCAACGCGCGCGATTATTTCGCGTCCGTGGGAACACAAATTCAGAACTTCGTATGTCGTATTCATACAACGCTCAACGCCGAGCGTTGAAAATCGAACACCGCGCGATTATAAATCGCGGTGGAAAAAAATCGCGCCGTGTGAACACATGTACAGCTTTCTGTTTGTTCTATTCTAAGCGCGCCACGCCATTTTATCCCGCCGCGATTTTTTACGTCCGTGCGAACGTAGTCTAAGTGCTAACATACCGATAGCGACAGCGTTGGGCGCCACGTACAGCGCGGCGGCGGGCTCGCTGGGCACTGGCGCCAGTAGCGCGGGCAAGTAGCTGGGCGCGGAGAGTTCGGCCAGGTGCAGGTTTGACACCCACTGCGCCCGCTCCGAAATGTTGCCGCATACCACTGCCACTGTCGAACCGCGGTCACTGTTTTCTAGCTTTACCTGTAAATACATACATAAGACTGCTAAAAACATAACCCTTCCTTTTGGCTCCATCGTAGTCGGGTAAAAACAAAGCGTAAGTTTTCAATACGATGGAGAAAATATTCAATAAATAAGTACCCATCCATAGATATCCGGAGATATGCCTTCACTCTATATTTGTTCAAGTTCAAGTGTCGCCACCTCATACAAAAACAAAAGAAATAGATACGGCACACATGATGAGTTTTTCGACGCACACTTATTGCACACATGCTCAAAATGGGCGGGCACTAGCAAGGGACCGCCCCTTTGCTTACCGCCATCGCGCGTATATTGTGGTCAGTGTGACCGCGTGGAGGCGACATGTGCCACGCCTCCATGCCCTATCCCTCTATAGCCGTGTACCCATCCATTCACTAAACGTAACGAGGAGTGGTCACAAGTCCGGGGTCGGTGTTGGTAGTGGTGGTGGTGTTCGTCACAAGTGGAGATAAATCCACAATCACCAGAATCGTCTAAATATTACAACTCCACCCAGGAATCAAGCATACGTGCCCATAATAAAAGGTCAGATCAAATTAGCTAGCAAAACTCCGCACACGTGATGGGTGACCCCGTATTTGTGTATCTCAGAAAATGACCAAATCATAATAAATCTATGTCATGTTACAGGTAACTTACAACAAAAGCTCTGTTGGCCTCGTTGTGCGGCAAGTTCTTGGCGTCCACAGACAAGAGTCGGCCGCGCAGCTCCCTGGCCCCACTGTTTAGTATTAAACAGTTGTCGACGCACTGAGCTCGCATACGTTCGCGACTGCCGTCAGACCTGTGAGAGAGACATGCTACAATTATTATCTCTTCCCATGTTACTTGGGGTCGGCGCAACACGTTTTCTTCTTCCAACCCTATCAACCGTCACGCTATCATTCACTTCCTTCTCTTTCATATAATTTCTCACACAATCCATACATCTTTTCTTTGGCCTTTCTCTCCCTCTTCATCCATCCATCATCAACATTTATATTCATCACTCTTTTAGTCACATGCGTTTCCTCCCTCCTCATCACATGCGCATACCAAGTCAAACGATTTCCTTTCAACTTTTCTGTCACTGGGCGCCAGTGACAGAAAAGTTGAAAGGAAAACTTTCAAACTACAATTTCAGACATGCCCATAAATATAGCCCGATTTTTCTAACTCTGCGTCTGATAACAACGTCAAAATATTACAGTGTATGTATTTAGAGAGGCGTCAGATGGGCGCTGAGGAGGTAAGCAGGCGCCGAATTCAATCATCTAAATTCTAACCCAACGATTCTAACCCAACGACTTTGACAGCTAAAAGCGCACAGTTAGAAAAATCGAGTTATACTGACAGACAGTAACATCGTAATAGTGAGTGTGCTCTTGAATATTATTATACACTTTTGCTGGGTCTAGTAGGTTTGTATGAAATTGTAGTATTTTTGTCCATTGTTCAGAGTTGGTTTTATAGTAAAAGTTGTTCATATTTTCATTTATCATCATCTTCCTGCCCTTATTGCATGTTACTTGGGGTCGGCGCAACACGTTTTCTTCTTCCATTCTCCCCTGTCAACCGTCACGCTATCATTCACTCCCTTCTCTTTCATTTCATTCCTTACACTATCGATATTTTTCATTATTACTCTAAAATTAACTAACGTAATTATTGTGAAATTAATAAGAAATAACTAAAAATCTTACCAAACAATCAGCAGTCCTTTGTCTTGAGATCCATCGGGCGAGTCAATGCTTATCTTCCTGCAACATTATCAAACCATAAGTTTTTGCCCTTAAATCACGACAAGTAATTTGTTTATGAATTATATATTTACCTGTTAACTACCGGCTTCGGTTTCTCGCGCTTAGGTGTAGGAGGATAGCTGGAAATTGAATTTCTTGTTAAAAATATGCTGATGGTCATATAGGCGAAGGGCGCTTTTAAACGAGCCATACTTTTACTGCAATAGGTAGCAACATTAGTGCTTCGGAAAATTGGTTAAGATATCTGAGGACTACTCTTCCAGCCATAGGTGACTTTATAATCTAAATAAGTCGGAACAGTTTCAGTTTTAACAGGCCTCTCAAAAATTTTAGAAAAAATAATTAACAGTAGATTGATAAAATATCTGGAAGATAACAGACTGCTTTCAGATAATCAATTTGGTTTTAGGCCCAAAAGATCAACTAGCCAAGCAGTACACAAATTAACTAATTATATTACTACTAATTTGGATAATGGTATGCACTCAATGGGGATTTTTCTAGACCTTGCCAAGGCCTTCGACACTATTTCTTGTACTTTACTTTTGAACAAGCTAGAAAAACTTGGGATAAGAGGCGCACAGCTTCTACTATTTTCCGATTATCTCAGCGATCGTCATCAAAGTGTAAAAATAGGTCAGTATACAAGTTCTGAACTTAAAAATAGTTGTTTTGGAATTCCACAAGGCAGCATTTTGGGCCCTACGTTATTTTTAATCTATATAAATGGACTGTGTAGCCTCCCACTCCAAAATGGTATCATAATGTCATATGCGGATGACACCGCTCTATTGTTCTCAGGCAAATCAAGAGTTGAGGTCTATGAAAATGCTCAGAATGGTTTTAACATTGTGTCTGATTGGCTCCATAATAATCTCCTAACATTAAATTCAGATAAAACCAAATACATTTTATTTACAATGAGAAATACTAACATACCGCTTACTAATCTAAACATTTACGCTCATAATTGTAGCAAGTACGCTGACGCTGCATGTTCTTGCCCCACTTTAGCGAAAGCTGACCATTTGAAATATCTAGGTGTCACTATTGACTCCAATCTAAATTTCCGTAAACATATCGAGTTACTATGTACTAGAGTGCGCAAATTAATATATGTTTTTAAAAATTTACGGAACATAGCCGATTTTAAATTAATTAAGCAGGTTTATCTAGCTTTGTGTCAATCCATTCTTACTTATTGCATAACTTCTTGGGGTGGTGCTGCAAAAACAATTTTATTCCCTCTAGAGCGCGCGCAAAGAGCAATTCTAAAGGTTGCTACCTTTCGCCCTTTTAGATTTCCTACGCAGCAGCTCTACATAGCATGTAATGTACTAACAGTACGGCAATTATTCATTCTGAGCATAGTACTACACCAGCACACTGCACTTCATTTTGACCCAGTACCTACGGACAAGAGAAGGAAGTACTTGGTTTGCATAAACCCTCAAACAAAACATGCCTTTACTAACCGATTTTATGTATTTTTAGGACCTTTTCTGTATAATAGGCTCAACAAGGTACTAAGCCTCTATAGTCTAAGCTACACAAAATGTAGTATTAAGTTATCAGAATATTTAGCTGTACTCAATTATACAGACACAGAAAACCTTCTAGAAATTTTGTCATGAGATAATTTTATTACATTGTAAGTGTGAATTCATTTTTGTGTATTTACATAATTATACTAGTTTTAATTTTATTCCCGTGTAAGTGACAGTTCACTTTGGTGTATTTACATAATTATGCTAGTTTTTAAAGTTTATTCCCTTGTAAGTGTGAGTTCACTTTTGTGTATTTACATAATTATACTAGTTTTAAATTATATTCCCGTGTAAGTGAGAGTTCACTTTGGTGTATTTACTTATTATGCTAGTTTTTAAAGTTTATTCCCTTGTAAGTGTGAGTTCACTTTTGTGTATTTACATAATTATGCTAGTTTTAGGTATTTATGTACTTATCAAATATGCTTATCTCATAGTTGTTAATAGATTATTATCAGTTTTACTTAAAATTTTAATGTCCAATGTAATTTAATTGTACAAGTGATGGCCTGAAACACAGGTTTGTTTAAACCTAGATCGGGCGGGTCGCTACCTATTGTTTTAACTCCGAACCCTCATTACTTGCACCAGTAATAAAAAAATATTTTAGCTTTAGTTTATTATTATGAACTTTATTTGTATAGGAAAATTTTATTACTGTTAGGCTAAATGTACACTTTTTGTAAACGTTTTTATTAAATAAATTTTATTATTTATTATTATTTTATTATGTAGATCCATGTCTGAAATGGTCTTTTGAGGAAAGAACTATAAAAATTTGAGTGGACCTGTCCTGTGCAAGCATTTGTAACCAATCGTGTAGCTCAACTTAGGATTTAAGGAGCTCAATAAATCGACGAACAATACCAAAGAAAGGACATTTGGGTAGGTCGCTTATGTTAGAGTGTCTATAGCAAAACTCATTGAAGGTGAAGCTATGGAACCTCTAATGGAATCTAGTGACATTCCTACAAAAAGAAAATGATGGTGTCACTTCTGATTGATCAATTTTAATTTGTCTGTTCTACTAATATATTATTAAAGTTATATTATTATTAAGGCTGTTGGCAAGAAGTGTCCAGAAAATGTACCACCTATTAACATTAACGAAGTTTGATTCGTCTGGTACACCCGTTCAAATACTTTGGACATGTCGTTGCTGACTTGAGCGGGGACGCAGGGCATTGGAGGTGCTGACGAATACGCTGTGGCCTGTAGGTTCACGTGCTGTACAGTTTCGATCCCTGTACTCAAGCGCTCTATGGAGCAGCAGTTCCAAACGTGCCACCAATGCGTTGCGTATTCAATACAGCAAAGCTTTTAAGGCGCTGTTGCGACTGCCCGTTACTGCAGTGCATCTGCAATGGTTGCTTGAGCCAGAGTAGATAGCTTCTCAGCTGTAGTGCGGAAAAATAACACGAGAAGTCTTCTTTTTCCGCACCTACAAGATTGCGGGACAGTAGCAACAGCCTCCTGAAAGCTATTGCTGATGGGCCTGACGTAAGCCCCACAATATAAAATAAATAATTATTATAATGAGCCATCTTACCACCCTGTTCGTAGTAGAATTTAAGTACTAACATAGCAAATAAGTTAAATTGTTTAGTAACATCATTATTGTAATTGGATCTAGTTGTCTGTTGAATAAATAAATTATATTATTTTATTAATCAGGGTTGCGAGTAGGTAATACTTAGGGTGCGTTTCCACTGACGCGGAGCGGAGCGGAGACGTGCAGGATCGACCAATCATAATGGTTGTAATCCTCATCGCGTCTCTTGTCTCGTCAGTAATTGGACGATTCCTGCACGTCTCCGCTCCGCTCCGCCCAGCTCCGCGTCAGTGGAAACGCGGCCTTATAGCATATCGCGAAGCGTTGCGTTGTTCGAAGGGTGACGCAGGTTTGGGAGGGCCGCACCGAATTGCAAACATCATTCTACATCACTTTCGAAACATTTTGTATGAACCATCGCACAGTACAGGCAGGCCGCAATTAAGATGCGATGCACTGCAGCCCGATGCAGCTGCACACCAGCACCAGCCTTAATACATCAGTAATGTTGCAGAAATACATGCAATATCTGGCAATAGAGGGGCTTGTGGCTAAGTAATAATAGCCGCACGGGTCAATCGATTAGTTTAAGCTACGCTTGCCGCGGTTGGTCCGTGGATGGGTGACCATTTTTACATACCAAGACCCCTCTGTGCCTCGGAAAGCACGTTAAGCCGTTGGTCCCGGCTGTAATTCGTGGACCTTTGACAGTAATTACAAATTTTTAGAAGCCCAAGTCTGACGACAAATATTACCTAGAGGTATCGTATTACCCAGTAACTGGGTTGTGGAGGTCAGATAGGCAGTCGCGCCATGTAAAATAAAGCTGCATCCAGTTAGACTGGAAGCCGACCCCAACATAGTTGGGAAAAGGCTAGGCAGATGATGATTTGGCCCTAGTGGTCGTGTTTTACTGCAGATATTGCTGGCAACTATGCATAAAATAAAAAATAAGCTTAATAATATGGCCCGTTTAGAAGCGCTACAATATTGCATCATAAATTTACCTCGCCTCACTTCCATTGCAGGCTGCCAACTTAGCACGTAGTCTCTCTACTTCTTCACGTAGCTCTCTGATACAAAGAAATATAACTTATTTACTAAACTATAGGCAATCACAGATGCCCACCATTACATTTATATCTGTAATTCGTATGGTGTACATAATACAGTGTATTCTATTCTATATCACATACCACAACTTTATCTTTTTTTACCTCAGTTATTTTAATGTTTTTACTCTTTTTTGCAAAATTTACTCCTTGCCTTACATGATTTAATTTACAAAATTATTTTCTACATCCAGAAAAAAATTCGTCCTTTACACAAATTGCAGCCAAATTCAAGAGCAATTCAATTCAATTAAGAGCAAGGTCTAAATAGCAGACTAATATATAAACAATTGACAAAATTGTGGTATGTGACAGCTGAATAACCCGTATCAGAACATAGGATACTTTTTGTCCCGGTAGTACGTTGCCGTGGGATAATTTCCGACGTCCACGCGGGCGAAGCCGCGGGCAAAAGCTATTTTACTATAAAATCGGCGCATCTCAAAGTACTTCGTATTCAAGCTCGCAATGTTACCATTTCGGCTAGAAAACAAGTCCAATATTGTTTCGCGTTCAATATTATTTCGCAATCTTAAAAAAAAAGTGTGTGTCAGCTCCATCGCACGACGGGAGTTTACTCTGTTGTGTCTTGTTTTTTGTGCCGTTCCGACTTTCTATTGTTGGACGAAAACAAAGGACCACAGGGCCAGGGTTTCTTCAATGAATCAGTGCTATACAAAAAACAACTTTAAGGTGTTAAGGCGTTCATTTTGTTTTACGTTGCGCAGAAAAACGTAACAACGCTTTTGAGTTAACGCTAAATTTCCATACGGGGGCCTTATTTATATTAAAATCGATTCTAAAGAGTGAAATCTAAAAACTGCGCGCACCATCTTTTTGCGTCACGTCGCGGTGTGAACTGACCCTAACGTTGGACCACTACTTACGCCACAGCCTGTATATGCATAAAAAGTAAATGTTACCTGTTGGCTCTCCTGAGCGGCGGCGAGGCGGCCGGCCTACGCCCCGACCGGCCGAACAACTTGTTACTTAGCGAGCATTTCTTGCGACCAGCTTCCTCTACTTTAGCCTACAGCAGAAATAAATTAAATATAGGGTGGGTCGATCCACAAGGTTAATCTACGCTTGCCGGGGTTGGTCCATGGATAGGTAACTATCTCTCTCTCTATATAGATAGGTACATTTTCTCAATAATTGTACCGAAGTAAAAATTTTAATTTCGGTACCGTTATTTAGAAACTGTACCTATCTAAAAATATATTTATAGTTCAGAATCGTACCATGCACATCTATCAACATTTCGGCTAACAAACATTTTAAGAATGCAAAGCATTTTATTTAATAAACATACTTTTGTGTTAAAAAGTAATGATTTGACTACCCATTTGTAACAGTATCTAAGTATTTTTTTATTAACAGGTTTCTGACTGACGGACTAAATTGATTGTCTTTTTTTTTACCCAGGAAAAATCCCTATTGTAAAGGCTTGTAAGTCCATACCTGCAGGAAGTCGATGAGCTTGGCCTGCTGGCGCAGCGTGGCGTCGGCCTTGGTCTCGCGCGTGCGCCACCACGCCGACGCCGCCTCCGCCGCCTCACGGGCCGCCGCCAGCTCCTCCTGCAGAACACAACATGCCACACGTAAAAAAAAAAAGTAGTAGTTTTAGTCAAATTTCACTCAGTGAAAGACTTTCTAAATGATATGAAGTTATCCGGATTATGATTGTTACAATTAAATGCAAATTTGACGCGACTTAGCTACCTGACTATAATAGTATTAATTGACTTCACTATAATTTCTGTATTATTTTGCTGACATTCTTTTGTTTGTGTGTATTAATAATATTTTAAAATGAAAAATACTGGTATTCAGCTGCATCCGGTTAAACTGAAAGCCGACCCCAACATAGTTGGGAAAAGGCTAGGCAGATTGATTAATAACATTTTAAGCTATGTATTATAGAACTTTTGTTGGGACGTGATATAGGTTCTATAGTGAGATGAAATGAAATGTCCATTCTATGTTAAACTATGAATTTAATAAAGTATTTGCTATAACTAAACACGGTAAAATATTACAATAAAGGATTGATGCGAGTAACGGGTAGTAACCGACTATATGTGTTGTCACGGGGACGTGTGACTTCGAACTTAACTTGACGGTGCAACGTCATAGGCACTTATAAGCTCGCAAGTGGTGTGCATGTGTGGGTAAACATACCGCTTCAGTATTAACTTGCACGCCGTAAGGTAGACTGTAGTAAATTCATAGAAAATAAAGTTCTCAGTCTCATTCATTCACGTCAGTCATGGGGACTGCCGACAGAAGTGAAAAATTGACAGCTCAACACGTCACATAAGCATGTCGCGTGATACGTTACGTGACGCGAACCCATAAGTTTTGCCCCTACCAATAATCGCTCAGCGCGCCTAAACAAGTTTTCACTTCAAAAATAACATGACTAGTTTATTACATATACTAGAAAGGTTTAGGTAGTTAAATAAAGGTAAACAGGTAGTTAAATAAAGGTAAACAATCTTGATGTGACCTTTTTACACAAACACATGAAACAAATAAACTACTGCTTAAACTAATGGTTCAATTGATTTAGTAATTATTATTGTTGTATTTACATTGATTTATAGTTACATTTTATTTTTAAACTGAGGTTTTAAAATAAAAAAGATAAAAGACACATCAAGATTGTTTACCTTCATTTAACCACCTAAACCTTTCTTACCGATGAACTAAAACGATCAAAATCTCGACATTTCCCATCAATCACACTTTCAGTTTCATGTACAGTAGGAATTAAATCAAAATCTGCTTCGAATTAACCATTTACGTACACGAAACTTTCATCTACTCAGTTAGTCCGTAAGATAAATAAAAAAACAATACACTTTTGTTAGAGGTTACATCCATTACCTCCCGTACATATCTATTCTCAATAACATCACTGAAATTAATCCTATGTCTGCGTATCTACCTGTACATCGGCCAAGCTGGCCTGCAACTGCAGCGCATGCGCGTGGTGTTGATGCGCTCTAGTGCGCAATGTTGCACACTCCTCCTGCAACTCGCGCACTCGCCTCGCAGCACTGGTAAGCGCCGCATCGCCAGATGCGCGTTCGCTCTCTAAGGAGGCGGTGAGCGCTTCGAGCTCGGCTACCCTGGTCTCGCGAGCTTCGAGTCGTTCCTGAAATTATACAATGTGTTAAAGAAGGCTAAATATTATGTCCTCGCTGTGCATTCTGAGTTGACAAGGTCGCTATTGCTGTCAAATATTTACTAGTGTAACACCACAACAACGCATTCTCTCCTATTTCGGCCACATAGTACGCCGAGGCGATGATAGCTTGGAAAAACTGATTGTGGTTGGGAAGACCGAAGGCAAACGATCGCGCGGTCCTTCACCATCACGATGGACCGATCAGGTGAAGGAATCATCGTCCTCTAAATTCTACACGGTGGTAAGGGATGCGCTAAACAGAAACCGGTGGAGGCGAATCATCTGCTCCAGGTACAATTCCGAAGCTGACCACGATCCTCAGACATGAGGGTCGAGGGACCGACTACAGAGAGAGAACACCACAACAACAGCGTTTCACCGATACGACTCCAATCGTGCGCGACCTCTCCGCCCCGTCGTCTCTCGGCGCCTATAAAAGATCTAGCACCAGCCCGTTCAAGCAGTATAATCCGATCCAACCTGTCCCCTGCTGTCCTACCCCCCGAAGGCCTTAATTTATTGAGGCACCCACATGAAAGTCCGGTTAAGCAGTCAAGCAGTCTGCGTCCGGTACGGTCGGGTGCACTACTTCACATCGACTGAGGTCGGTCACTTTCTGCCCCAGAATCTTACCAGAAACCCACATTTTTGATCAAAAACCTGATTTTGTCATAACCCTGTGACATTTATAAAAATGAAATAATTAATTGAATTAGCAATTGGCTCGTCAATTTTTTTTCGGCGCTGTGGCGTTGTAAATCCGCGTATTTATTGGAAACAAAAATGGACGCAACATCAAAATAAAAATTCACGAATTTACGTCGAACAAATGTTTTCTATTTCTTAACAATGCTGTGAAACTTTTGTTTATCATGAATACAAAACATTAGCATATTTATTTATTTATTAAATCTTTATGCACAAGTAAAAAAAATACCGTACAAAGGCGGACTTAATGCCTGAGGCATTTTCTACCAGTCAACCTTAGGGTGATGCAGAGAGAAAACATGGCAGGTGCAACATAAAGGATAGATAACACGAAAATAACTATAAAATACAAGAATAAATACATACATATTATATACCTACATACATACATATATATAAATGGAATAAACTTTATAAGGAGAAATAACGATCGGTAGAGGAGAAATAACGATCAGTAGAGGAGAAAATGAACCAGCAAATTAGCGCTGTGATGTTTTTGCCAACTTCTCAAGTATATACTCACGTGTCTTCACTACTACACGTCACGTGCATATGATGCCAGCAACACTGCAACATTCCATAGAAACTATTTCTACTACATTCGAAATCAGAAAGTTGAGCGACTGTAGGTATAGTTACCCTGAGCAGGAGTAGCTCCTCGTGCGCAGCGCGCGCCTGGTCGCGCGCCTCGTCGTGCTGCTGCGCGGCTCGCGAGGCCGCCGCGCCACGCTCGCACGCCGACACCTCCGCCTCGCACAGCCTCGCGCGGCTCGCCTCCAGTTCGCAGCGCACGGCTTTCAGCTGCGTCTATCACACATCACAGAACATGCTTTAGACCTCTGTACATATTATATCGCCAGAGGTACGAATCCAATACCGGTGCGTATGTTTGACACATCGAGTTATATTTCTTTTTTAATTGTTTTTTAGAGTTAGACCATGAACCGTGATAGTTAGACAGTTGAAATTTTCACAGATGATGTATTTCTGTTGCCGCTATAACAACAAATACTAAAAAATAGAATAAAATAAATATAAGGGGCGCCCCATACAACAAGCGTGTTTCTTTTTTAGTTTTTATTGATAATGGTACGGAACCCTGCGTGCGCCAGTCCGACTCGCACTTGGCCGGTTTTTTATATATGTACATCCATGTAGGTACTTACCTACAATGATCACACGTAAATGACTCGTGCACGGTGCACGTAAATATTGACCTAAAGAAGCTTAACTTTTACCTATCGCGACTCAATAAGGGGATTTGTCAATAAAGCATATACATGAATAAATCGGCATCAATTTACAACAACATTAAAATAGTATTATCGGTTTGGGGAAAAAGTTCACAATAATGTAATGTTTACAGAGAACTTTTGCTTACTAACACAAATAGAACAACACATACCTCCAGATCTTTGTTCTTCAGTTCGTGAATGTCAGCCAAGTTCTCCAGGTCCGTCAGCTGCTCCTCCAGCATACCACACGCCTCTTGCAGGGCTTTGTTGTTCTGTCAAACAAACAACACGTGTTATTGTAATCCCTAAGACCGCATATTTATAATAACAGCCGCAGGGGTCGATCCATAAAGAGATGTCAGCAAAAGATGCGGTCCAATAGGGGCGATGCCGCTGGGGTCGCGGGTTGTTTGAAAAAGATACCGTGGCCCTGGCATATTCAACTGAAGGAACACGGGTGGGTTTTAGTGTAGTAAAAGTCTGACACGCCCTTCCGCTCTATCCAGAGCGGGAGAAGTCATTTGATGATTTCCCATCCACAAAAAAAAAGGGGTCGATCCATCAGGTTAAGCTACGCTTGCCAGGGTTGGTCAGTGGATGGATGACCTTCTTTACATACCGAGACTCCTTCGTGCCTCGGAAAGCACGTTAAGCCGTTAGTCTCTGCTGTCATTCGTGGGTCTTTGACAGTCGTTACGGCGTCACCCGAAAGTCTGACAACCAGTCTTACCAAGGGGTATCGTATTACCCAGTCACCGGGTTGTGGAGGTCAGATAGGCAGTCGCTCCATGTAAAATACTGCTATTCAGCTGCATCCAGTTAGACTGGAAGCCGACCCCAACATAGTTGGGAAAAGGCTAGGCAGATTGATTGAATACCGCATATTTTGCACATAACTTTTATAACATACTCTAGTTGTACTAGTAAGAATATTCATAGTAAACATAAAAAATCAGTATGAAGAAACTAACAATAAGGACATTTCGAAGCATCTTGGAATAATTGGAATAACACACAATATTTAGTAGACAACGCGCACCTTGCACAGTCAATTCTACATACTTTACTTGCTGATTGGCTTTAATTTTGATCACTAGATAAGCTATACGAGAATTGCTTGTATCGACATGAGGAAGACATCAAAATTAAGCACATAATAAACGCCTATCTCATCCTGGGCAGTTGTCAGTTAGCTCTGCTACTAACTAAACAATAAACTTCAATAAACAACAATAACTAACTATATAACTTTCTCTCTCTCTATAACTTTTTCTTCTTCTTCAATAAACTTTTTTACTTTTACTTTTTTTTTTAACTCTGACCGGTTATTAACACAACATGAGCTGTTCATATAAGTCGTATTCAAAAATAGAAGAATCCTAATCCGAATACAACTTAATCGTAGTACCATAACAAAATGCTTGTTAATAGCCGTGATGGTGATGTCTGCGGCGCGGCACCTGCCCTGCATGAGGTCGGAGGCCAGCGCCAGGCGCACGCGCCGCGCAAAGCCGACCTCGCGCCGGCGCGCGCCCGCGCAGAACAACTGCCGCAGGTACGCCGGCTTGGGCCGCACCGGCGGCTTGAACCGAAGCTGTACCTCCATGCTACCGGGTACTCTCGCTACGTATGGTGGTATCGATGGGATTTTGTACGTCGCCATAGTTACGACTTGCAAAGACTTTTAATTGATTTTTTTATGGCGGATTGAATGTGTGGTTTAAAAAACACTGTATTAAACTTCGATTGGGTTTTTGTTACATTACGCGGTATTAAGAAAGAAGATGTGGGTGTTATAGATAGTGCAATCCACGAAGACGCGGGCCACTACTCCTCCTAACCGTTTATAGTATATGTGTGCAACGGTTAGGAGTAGTGGGGCGCGTCTTCTTGGATTGCACTATCTATACCATACACCTCTGCCCAACCCTTCCGTGTAGACAGGCACGATGTTATTATGTAGAAAAGTAGATGATTACGGATAAATAGAATATAACACTCTTTATAAAAACACTATATTCTTTTTTGATTGATTTGTGGCACACGCTACGAAACACACGACACTACATCGAAGCACCAAACAAAATACTGTAATATGTAGCACACAAATTATTAAGAAAAGCGTAGTCACCGCGGAATCGAAACTGCGATGAACATGACTCGCGCACAAATCATCGGCCGCCTAAACAATGATGTTTACACGATGGGCTCAGAGGCATGCAGACAAACACAACAAGCACGTTTTGACTGACGATTGTGAATCTAAAACAAAACTTTGGAGACAAATGAACGTCCAAATATTTAATATTTAATACATGACAAAGAGATCTAATTATAAATCTCATTGTTCGGGACTGCATACTGCTAACAATAACTGCAAGTTGCAACCATTATTATTTGACGTTCAGTTTGCAAGTAGCTGAAATACATCAGGACGTCTTCACTTCTATTGTAAATCTATACCAATATTATATAATCAATAAAACCGGTGGGTTTATGGGAAAATTTCACTAAACCTTGCCTTTAGGAGGCGTTCATTAATTCCGTGAGGCGATGTTTCGTCCCCCATCCCTCTCCCCTTGGTGAGATGTCGTGAGATTTGACTTGATCCCCCACTAATCTCACGTGAGATGTTTCAAAATGCGTATTTTTAGTGTCAATACCTTAATGTGTGCTTGATTGTTCCTTACCTCAAAAGGAAAAAACAGAACCCTTATAGGATCACTTCGTAGTCTGTCATTCCGTCTGTCTGTCAAGACCCTTTTTCTCAAGAACGCGTGGAGGTATCAAATTGATATTAATATCAAATAAGTGGGTCTATGGTCCCTTGGAGCTCTACAAAAACCAGCTTCTAAGTCACCGCAGTAAAAGAATACAGCCATTTATGCTACATATTTTGATACTCGCAAGTAAATCAAAACCTAAAGGGTCTTTCCGTGGACCACCTAGAATCATGAAATTTTACAAGATGCACAAGTAAAGGAAATAGTCCGAAAATGGTTCATTTGTAACTTTGAGGCCGAGTAGGACATGACCAAGACATGTGTTTTTTGTTATTTTCTAAGAAAGTTAGTGGATTATGCAACTTTTACAGTTAATTTTAGAGCATACTAAATCCTAACTAATATTACAAATACTAAAGTAAGTTTGTTTGTTACCTTTTCACGCCTAAACCACTGAACTGATCATCCTGAAATTTTGCGTATACGTTGTCAAGTGTACAGACCTTTCATCCCGAAAAAAGTACTGTTCCCGAGGAAAACAACAATAAAGTTCTTATGATAATGGAAGGCGCCACGTGTCTTTCGAATCATGATTGAATTATATTATTACAAGCAGAGTACAACCGAATTGATTGTCAAATTCTAAATTAACGCGAGCGAAGCCGCGAGCAAAAGCTGGTTCAAAATAAAACAAAATTCGTTAATGTACATGAATTTTTAGATGCTAGGCAGAGTGCCATAAGCAAATAGGCCATCTCCTTTCGCGCTTCAAAAAAGTAATGTAATGGCGCGTGTTATTTCGTTGCAAACGAGGCGAGGCACTAACAATGACATCTTATTCCCGAACTTGAAAAGAATGGCGCAGAAATACCAATTTCCACCGCAAGTCTCATTCAAACAGACTTGCGAAATCGCCTATCTCCGCACAACTTGAGAATACTTCGTTGTTTAAACAAAAACAACTTGAGAATACTTCGTTGTTAAAACAAAAAACTTACAATGTTAATTTAATTACGAACATTATTAACATCAATTATTAATTTTAATATTATCTCATTCTAACTAAGTTTGTAATTTTGGGTTTTGCCGTCTGCCCTACGAGTTCCGAGCGACTATAAATCCTTTAAAAGTTTGAATAGGAGATTCAACTTTGAAAACGCACTCCCACCCACGAAACCGAAGACACTCTTACACTTGAATACAAAATCTTAGATAATTTACATGTATTGCAACCTTAATCAGCTTTCTATTTTAGTTGATTGACCGTTTGTAATAAACTCTTAAAAAAATAAAAATTGATTTTAAAGGAATTTGAACTTTGTCAGGTATGACATTGAGTTTGTGGTTCCAAAACTATCTGAAATCTATCTATCTATAATTATCTGAGATTCTGAATTAAAATATAGTGTAGTACAAAGGTTTAAATATATACAGTACTTTCACACTTAAAATTCCTCTGATTTTAAGTCACTTGCTAAATTCACAGTGATCTTTATTCTTGTCACGATAAGGTTGCTGTTGGATTGCTAATGATAATGTTTACCTGTACGAGCTCAGTGTTGTGCCTCCTGACCTCCTGCAGCTCGTCGCGCAGCTGTCCCCTCTCGCGGGAGGACAGCTCCTCTTGTTCTTCCGCGTGTAGTCTTCTCTTCTCGCTGTACTGTAGCTCACTCTTTAACTTTCTGATGTCGTTGCGAGACCTGGAGGAAATACTCGAGTTTGTAGTTACATTACTAGGTACATTGAACCTGTCATTAATACAGGTCAGAACCAAAAATCAAAATATTTTATTTTATAACACTTGTAAAATACACACACGTATTGCCAATGTTGCACTCTATGCGACATCACTTCACCACAATAATTTCGTTAAATTTTATAGAAAACACTTCAAGTTTATCTTGATCTATTCAATTTGACACTTTTTTTTTTAATAACCACAGTTACACACATTCTACCGGCATTACTAACAAACTGGGTTAAAAAGATAAGTCATCTCAAATTCTCAAGTCATTTATCAAAGTGTCTTATCGCGCGGAGAGATATGTGTTTTCAATCAAAACTTACGATTATGACACAATCATTTTCGTGAGTTTGCGTGATGTGAGCTGAATTCAACTGCCATTGTAGAAAAAAAAAACTGGCCAAGTGTGTGTCAGACCACGTTAACGTTACGGGTTCCGTAGTTGGGATGAATTTAGCCCAAGAACAAACTTAATATTGTAGTTGAAGAACATGTTCTCCTGTATATTCCAACTGTAAATGTAAGTTTCTCACTACTCACAATATTCAGAGATTTACCATGTAATTTTAAGACCACAGACTTCTTATTTTTTTCAAAATTTTAGGTTTAGTAGTTTCTGAGATAAGGGGGGGGGAATGGTCAATGTTCGCCTATTTTCTTAAATAACTTTAAAACAATTTATTTAAAAATTAAAAATATATACAGGGTGTAAGGGACAGCCCTCCGCAAACTAACAGGGTGCATTCAGCTCGTCATTTTGAATCATATTCCACCGGAAATTTTCTCAGGAAAATTTTCATTTTTTAAATATTTTTTTCAGTTACATTTTCTTTATTTCAATATAAAATTACATTGTTTGTTCGCAGCACTCCATTTATTTAAAAAAAACAGCAAAAAACAAAATTGAAAACAAAAAAACCAGCAATGGATGTAGAAATACTCTAACGAACGACGCGTGAAATTAGCTGTTCACTTTCTGTCTAGTCTACAGAGTTCATCGAACTCACCGCATACCTATTACCTACCTCTCCCAACCAGTAATAGACGCTCCGATTTGTGCACAAAAACACAAACAAATCAGGTTTATTGGATTCCCATAAAGTTCCTGAAAAAATGTCATATACCGGTCATCTTAGTATGACATACTGAATTCACCCTATCAGTTTGCGGAGGGCTGTCCCTTACACCCTGTATATTTGAGACCCTCATAGCAAGTCCTTTCATTTGTTATGTCACACGGTACATTTTGCAAAACTTCCGTAAGTGATGTGTCTTTTACACCCTGTATAGTTTAGCGGGTAAAGGCAACAGGGAGAGGGGAGAGGGAGGGGAGGGGAGGGGGGTTAGAGTTCGTGGTCAATCATACGCATATTGCTTAGATGCTTTTCAAAAATGTGAGGAGCTCGTGGCTAAGTAATAATTGCCGCACGGGTCGATCCAGTCGATCCATCATTGATAGTGCCAACCCCTTGCCAGACAACACACCTTACAGTACCGTTTCCCTGCCAAAGCCATGGTAACCCAAACTTCATAATGGTCCATCGTTCTTACCTGTGTTGGGAGTAGTGATGTTCAAATCGACTTTAAACTAGAAACGTGTTATAGACTATAAACTATATTTTTCTAGCGCGCTATTTTATACGCTATCATTATAACGCGTTGTTACAAAACTTGGCCGCAGTCTGAACGCGGAGACATTATCATTTTATCTGGCAATACGCTAGTTATCTCGCAACTTCGCAAGTACTCGCAACGCGCTGTGCACGAAAGAATATAATAATATCTCATGTAGCGTTATAGATCAATGAACTTTCGTTCATACTTTCCAGGCTTAGCACTGTCTTTAATAAAATTGATTAAATTTTATTATAAAAGTTTTGTGAGACAATTATTATTGATTATAGGCGTATTTAAAAGTTCATTGATTGTATTTACAAAAAAATCAACTATTTACAATAATTTACATGAGTTTGTTCGACGGTTAAAAACCACTTTTTTTTTTGTTTTTCCATTTTTTATTTTAGTTATTCTTTATGTACACTTCCTTCCTTTCAGTTGCAATCATATTTTATTTACATTGAGAAACATTATTTGGGCTACTTTTGTCGTAGACGGCCGTGTTCTACGATCGCGATCGTTAATAATAACAGATAACAGATACCGCGGGCCGACCGGCCGACTGCCGCCCGAGTTCACACGATTTCGCCCGAGTGCCCGCGTCAGCAACGCGCTGTCGGCGCTGTGACGCTATGAGTGAGACTAAATAAATAAATAAATAATTCTTTATTGCCATAAATAGGTTACAGATAAATTTGAGACCCTGGCACCAGAGCTAGGTTAGAGTACCTGTATTTCAGGAGCCAGTGACTTCTTCCATTTAGGTAACAATTATAAGCAAGTTTAAGTAGCGAAAGGTTATGAAATTACATTACTTAAAAATAAGTTTAACAGCAAATATTAAATTACTTAAAATGTATTATGAAAACTAAAATTAGAATGCAAATAAAATCAAAATTAAAATAGAATGTGGATTAAAGCAAAATTAGATAACAAATTGAGAACAATAATTAAAATAAAATAACATTTGAATAAAACAAATCACAATATAGCCAAATAAACATTAAATTAAAGTTAAAAGTAAAATTAAGAGCAAAAGTACTGTTACGCGTGTGTGTGTATGTGAGAGGGTGTGTTAGGGTATGTGTGTAAGTGTATGTGAGTGTAAATACCAATGATTTGTGTTCTTAAATAATATTTAGGTTGATTGCAGTAAATTTTCAGTTGCGTTGTAGTCTTGAGTCAGTAGCCAGATCTTTACCCTCTTTTTGGTGTCACGAGTTGTAAGGGGATTTATATTCAGGGTTTTGTTCAACTTATTATACAGAAAAGTGGCAAGATATGACCGCTGTCGTCTGGCGGACGTCGTGTGAAAACGCAAAGGTAAGCAAACATTACATATGGTGCGCTTCTTATTAATTTGTGTATTGTAAGGAGTAATACTGTGCTGCTTGTTAACAACTTGCAGAATATAATTCTGTCTTACCGTAAGTACTTCACACTTCTCGTATAAGACTCTGGTGGGAAATCTAAATGGTCTGAAAGTCATGACTTTAAGTAGAGATCTTTGGGCCCTTTCCAGGTGAATCATAAAAGTCTTGCATCCTCCACCCCATACAGTAACACAATACCCCAAGACTGACTGCACGAGCGCATAGTACACAGTGCGAAGGAGTTCGAAGTCGGCCACGTGTCTAAGTTTTTTAAATGCCCAAATAAGTTTCCTTATACGCGTTGTGGTAAGGTCTATGTGCTGACGCCAGCCAAGCCTTTCATCCACAATTACACCAAGGTATTTCACTTGTGTAGACTTAGTGATAGTTGTGCACGAGCATGTCGTTGAAGAAGTGAAGTTGCAGACATGTAGTCTGATATCTACGTTCACAGGTTTAATTTTGGAAAAAGAGAATTGGAGAAATGTAGACTTGGGAAGGTTCAAAGTGAGGCGATTATTTAGACTAGTGAGACTATAAAAGTTATAAAGCTATAATGCTATCCCGCTCTAGCCACGCTGTGTAAGTTTAGAATTTGAGATGCCTAGTTTGTTGAAACGTTATATTTCTAGCGCGAAGTCAGAGTCGGTACAACAAACGCTAGATGCTATAAATACATAGCGTGCTATTTTTTGACGCTAGACGATATATTAACCACCACTAGTTGGGAGCATCCGCTGACAAACTTTCAGCTTTTATAAAATAACGAACGTCTGGGGTTCACGGGCTCTTACTCTATAACGGCGTTACATGCTGATTATGTTTTCATCTGTTTCTAACATACCTGTCAACTTCAGCCTGCACAACTTCGTGCGTTTTCGTGAGCTTATCCAACTGCGTCCTCAGTCTTTCGGCCTCCTTCATGGCCCGCTCGTGCTCCGGCCGAAGTTTGCCGATCTCAGTCGAGAGCTCGCCGGCTTTCTGTTCGGCCGTCTTGCGCGCTTCGAGAGCGTGTGTTAGACGCTCTTCCGCGCGTTTTAGATCGCGCGCCGTTGATTTTGATTCGACTGAGAGTTCGTTGTATTCTCGTTCCTGTTGGAAAAAAATGTTATTTGGATAGACAAGACTGGTAGTTTTCTTTCGAATAAATATTATGCATATTTAGGGGTCTAGTTAACTCCAGGCCTTAAAATCAGCTAGGTTTGAATGTGACCTAGGCCTTATAATCCACGGATCAAATGAAACTCAGAAATATACCAACGTGTTGGTGACAGGCAAAGAATAAAAACTGGAGAAAAAAAACTTACCTTCCGCCATCTCGCTAGATTAGCAGCCCTAGCTTCTTGGCGTAGATTTGCCATTTCTTCAGCACGAGCCTAAGAAACAAAACACAAATGTAAAAAGTCTTGTAAATAAATCTTCTGAAGTTGAAAATATTTTACGTAATTAACACATACCTGTAGCTGAAGCTCAGCTCGTTCTAACTGTTCCTTCAGCAAGGATATCTGCGCTTGCGCTTGCATGTCTCCTACACTCTCGGTATCGCTCTGAGTATCTTTGCGCGCTTCGCTCCGAGCGCTCATGGGTTCGGGAGCGGCGCGGTCGCTCTCGGGCTGAGCAGACGTAGACGCGGCGGCTGCGCAAGCGACGCATGAACGCTTTTCTAAAGCGCTTACTTCTCTTTCTAGATGTCGTACTAGTTGTTCTAGTGTATTCACCTGTATAACATAAGTGTATTTTAAATGTAAAACATCTAATGCGGCGGGTCAGACCGGCTGTTACATGCGAATACCCTGTTTACATTCAGCCATAGCCATTCGCGCTTCCGGAAATATTTCCCTAAATATTGCTGTGGCAACGTCGAGGGAAATGAGTGTTTACATTGCCGAGTCACATGTCTCTCCAACAATGGAGAACGTAGAAATTCGTGAGCGAGAGAGCAATACCTACATAAACAGTCATTCACGCTCGCGTTGCCGGCCCTTTGATTTCCGCCCTTCAATTTGGGGATCGCCAGGCAAGGCAAGCGGCAACGTCAACGGCAAGGGAAGCGACCTGTTTACACATTCGTGCTGCCCATTTTATTTCCCATTTCCTTTCAAGTTGCCGTGGAAATGGGCTGAATGTAAACGGTGTTTAAGTGTCGCCACGCGCTCATAACTCTGCGACTCTCTAGCAGAGTTACGAAATTAATTTTGGCATTAAATTAATATGTATAATTTAAATAAAGATTTTTTTCTTTAAATATGTCTGAATATTTTGATTTTGATAGCGCCATATTTAATTATTTTAATAAACCATCCTTTCATGCATATTTTCTATACAAAATAGTTTCGATGTTTCATATCCAGCATCCAGCATCCAGCAAATAAATAAATATCTGCCAAGCCGCGAGGGCTCATTTATTTGTATTACTTTTAATATGTTTTATTTGTATTTAAGCAAATGAACGCATTTAAGTCACGTGAAACGAAAACTGTGTAGCTACTACAAAAATTGGTTACCCTATGAAATTAGAGGGGCGATTCTCGTATTTTTAACAACGTTCGCAATGACATCTTAGTCTCAATCTGCCAAAAATTGTATAGCGTTTACCTACATTTTTGACATTTGATTGTCGCTGGCATGAGATTGCGACTTGAATTTGAACGTTTTTAGGTACGAGAATTAGCCTTCAGAACTGGTATTACTTAATCATTCACTCACTTACTCATTTTACTCATTCACTTTACTTCACTATACAAGGATAAACTTCACCTAGTGGCGTGGTGACTGAGTTAATACAAATGCAACTACAACATTTTCAAAAGAGACCTGTGTTTGTCTACCAACATTCATCAAAATATGTTACTATTTCAATAAGGTCGAAAAGTGGTACACCACAAATGTCCACGATGGTACGGTCAGCAACAGAAGTCGGTTAACACTGCTACTTTTTGACATCATCAAAATAACACAAAATGATACGATAACCTGCTTTTTAGCATTTTATTTATAAGATAAGAGTTATAACATCTGTTCCGATTTTAATGAAGTATTTTTCTCAATAATTAAGATTTAGAAAACACAACAGTTAATCGACTTTTGTTGCTGACTGTACATTATGACATCTACTGAGGGTCTTATGACTTACTTAGACTTAGAACGTTACGATTGAAAGGTATAATATCAGCTTTTTGAGTTTGTCTTCAACATTACTGATATTGGTAAAGGAAAAACAGCGTGAGGAAACCTGGACTTATAGTAAACTAGCTGCGCCCCGCGATTTCACCCGCGTAGACCGGGATAAAAAGTAGCCTATTTGTTAATAAAGGGTATAAGCTATCTACATACCAAATTTCATACAAATCGATCCAGCCGTTTGAGCGAGAAGAAGTAACAAACAAACACTCACACGCTCACAAACTTTCGCCTTTATAATATTAGTGTGATGTAAGTCTGAAGTTGCCAACCCGTCTTAAGAGGAAATGGGGGCGACCAGACTTTTGAATATTAGGTATTTTAAGAGAGTATTGCTGTCGCTCTGCGAGCGCTCCGCCCTCGAATTCGTGCGATAAGGACAACTGCAGATCCGACTAAATAGCCTATGTAAAAAGTCACATTTCGAGGTTTGGCTCTCGCCTATTTCCTCCTCCAATATTCGACCTATTTAAAAGATATTTCATAAACTGAATAAGAAGGATATATACTATGCCCCTATGTTTTTCTTTTTTCATTAATAGTTGTCAAATTGGTACACTAGGCGTCTGTTGACAGCGGTCTGAATAAGCAATTTTGAGCATTTTTTGAGGGTTCTAGTTCTTATAAAAATAATATATCATCAAAAAGGAAAACATAGGGGCATACAAGTAGCTGTTATTTATATTTCTGAAAAAAATCATTGCTTTATGGTCATTAACCAGAAAGAAAACAGGCGAGAGCGTTTGTATCTTTTTATATGGAGAAAAGAGCACCCACATTTCCTCTTAAGCAAGCGTGGTGATTAATGCTCGTGCCTTCTCTGTATGAGAAGCAAGAACCTCTTCTCGGCAGTGGGACACTAATAGGCCGGTAATATTATTATAAGCGTCACCTTCTCCCGATGTCGTGCATCCTCGTGCAGCGCATTAGCAGCACGTTGTTCAGCGTCGTTGAGTCGTTCGTTGAGCCTCGCCTCCGTGCGGGCGCATTGTTCCTCGAGCGCCGCCTCGCGACGCACTGACTCTTCCACACCACGCTCTAATTGCTGTATAACAGACACATAATAAAATTGATATTCTTGAGTGTAAATTAATATTAGGAAATGAAAATGGACATTCATAACAAGACAGCAGCGGCGGAGGACCAAATAAAAAATAATAAAAACAAAAGACTGTCGCTCGCATTTGCTTTGCTTTTATTGCTTTTTGTTCACAGTTATTTTATTTATTCCTCTGATTTTGCATCATTATCAAAATCACAGTGATCTTTATTGTCGATGCAATAAAGTTTCTATTGGGTTGCTACTGTCAAGAGGTAACAACTGAACGGTCTGTATTATCTTTTCCTAGTCAATAAGAGCAACAAAATATGCACCGGTTTTTAAAAGGCCAAATGTCATGTCAGCACTTCGGATGATGACATTTTGGCTAAAGCATTGTTTCTTCATTACTGACCAAGTAAAGATTACGCTTTTTAAAGCTTATTGTCAGAGTTTTTACACCGGTAATCTTTGGGTCAACTATTCGAAAAGGTCGCTGGATGACCTACGCGTCCAATACAACAATGTATTTAGGATGCTGTTGCGATGTTCGCGGTAACTCATACAGATGGATTTCATGCTATCATCCGTAAAAAACGGACTCACTCCTGAGCAGAATAAGGGGCAGTCGCAATACTATCCTGAAGGCTGTGGCGGCAGACACTAGGTACCTCTGCCATAATAAGGCAATAAGTGAGAAGACTAAAACCATAGTCTCTTGTATGTCTTTAGTTTAAGTTACTAATAATAGTGTTTTAAGTGCAAACCTGTTACTAACAATTTAACGATCTTTTTAGTTTTCGTTTTTTTTTATTGATTTATTTATTTTTAATTGTTTCTACTATGTCGTAATGATTTTCTACTGTTGGATTGGAAGTCTAAATTTTTTAGCCTTGTAACGACGACAGAAATGCGAAATGATGATAATGATCTATTTACCTGTACTTGTGCAAGTAACGTGGACGCCCGCACTCGTTCCTGCGCCAATTGTACTTGCATCTCTTCCATCTGTTCTGATGACGTGTTAGCCATGCGTTGCTTCTCGCCCAAACGTACCTGTGCCACAACAATACATAGGTGATATAATTCACCATTTATACAAGGTGTAACTTACTAACACACAACCTCATAAAGGCTCACTGTACTCATCATTGTGACAACTTTTACTAAGGGACCAAACCTGAAATCACGAAAAAAATTAGCTGTTCCCTATATTTTGACGAATTATGCGAACATAAATGTAGGGAACAGCAATTTTTTTTTTTCATACATTAACTATGCGATGGCGATGAAATCAAAAGACATTCCATGATATGAAAACTATGCAAAAATCAAAGTGCCTAACCATAGCAACCACGTAGTTGCTATACATCAAGGCCCATCGTCCAAGGCGCTCCACAAAAGTAACTCAACTCTCCAATGAGTAGCCAGAGCCCAGAATGTCGCAGCACTAGTACAGTTGTTTTATCTCACGAAAGCAGGTGAGCTTTGCTTGTAGATGATGTAATGCGTATAGACACGCGCTCTTGTGTGCGTACCTGCAGGTAGCACGCTTCCGAGCTTACGCACACAAAGACAATGTGCGTGTAACATTTACACATACAAGTATGGCTCGCCCGCTTTCGTGAGATAAAACAACTATATTTCAAAGGCAGTCCGTACACAACGCAACCAATCAAATCTCAAACTAGTTAATAACGCGTTAGTTAGTCGCGTCGTGGACACAAGTAGTAAGTTTGGCAAAAACTTTTGAAGGAGCACAATATAGTTATAAAATTCCCTTTAATTTTTTACTTTCTTTTATTATTTTTCAATACACTTCCTCGAAAACTGGTTCATATCGCACTACGATTAGGTTCACAATGCAATGTATGTCGCACGCGTGCGATTTTTAATTTTCCCACCCATGTGCGGGAATAAAAATTGCCACAGATAACTTATACCTATAGTTAGTCCAAATTGGCTCAATGCCTCTATTCACAACTCTCTATTCGGAGGTGAATGTTTTTTTTAATCTCGGCAAAGAGATATGCGTCTTTAAGGCGTTAATATTTTTTGAATATAATGTTTCTATACTTATAGAATATTATCAAAAACCATGATTATTCCAATAAAAAAAACGTTTTTGAACAAATTAACATTTATTTGTGTCATATTAGGCTGTTTATCGGCTTTATACCTTTGCTTCTCTTTCAACCTGGCGAAAGCAAAGCGCGGAAAAAAGGAAATTTAAATCATAGTTTCCTATTAATTCATGACAAAAATATTTTCCGTTATTTTATTTTATTTCTTCAAAAGTGTATTGAAAAACGTCGTTTGATACTCGTGGACATTTGTTATTGCATTTCTCGGCTCAAAAGCAACCTCGCCTACGGCTCGGGTGTTTTAATTCTGCCTCGAATGCAATAACAAACGTTCTCCACTTGTATAAAAATGTACTATTATGTTATAGCGGCAATAGAAATACTATATGTGAAAATTTCAACTGTCTACCTATTACGGTTCATGCATGAGATACAGCCCGCTGACAGACTGACGGACGGCCAGCGGAGGCTTAGTAATAAATAAGGGTTCCGTTTGGCACTCTTCGGGTACGGAACCCTAAAAACATACCCTCAAAATTACAGTCATTCAATGCATTCAAAACTCAATTAGCTGACTATTTAATCGCAAATAACACCCTTCCTAAAAACTAAATTAATTGGATCGGTGTATCTTACGTGACCGATGCATAGACGATTGTGACGAAACATTTTGCTCATGTAAGTGATCTTTAAACCTAATAACCCTTACCTGTGTGGAGGCTAAGCTCCTGTTAGCCTCATCGAGCTCGTCCCTCAGAGCCCTGTCCTCATCTTCCAGCTTGGCCACTTTCTTCTCCAACGCTTGCCTGGCGCGCAACTCTTTGGCCAAGTTGGCCTCGGCCGCAGCTATGCGTGTGGCTGCCTCTCGGCTTTCGGCGTCGCCACCGCTTAGCGTTTGACGACGAATCGCACGTTCTTTGGCTATCGTGTCCTGAGAATAGAACTTGTATATTAAGGAGCTCCTTAGTCGGCGGCTTAAACTCGTTGGTGGCCTGGCTATATGCATGCTATTTAGATTTTTTTATTTTACTTTATTTAGTTTTATTTATTTAGTATTTACTTATTTAGTTTTTATGCATTTAGTGAAATAGACGATGATTTATAACGAAAACGAGCGCATAAAATTTCATGAACAGACCCATGGACGTTTAGATATTATGAAAAAACTACTGGATGTATTTATTTAAAGTAAAGTTATTTGAATTCTTCAATATGATCTATCTCTGAACGGTAAAAACTTTGCCATTGTCATACTCAGCTATTTATTTACTCCCAATGATGCGTTAAAATTAGTGTTGAAATATGGAAGTTTCGACTCTCATAAATTCCAATTAAATATTTTTTCCGATTCTGCTTCCATACAGGGCTAGTATAGATAATGACGAGAAAATTTGAATTAATTTTTAGTTTTGACCGTACACCGTCAAACATACCGAGTAATCACCAAATTACGTTTGTATGAAAGCATGAGCGACTAGCGTGGCCTTAAAGGTTGTTTTTTTTTAGTGAAAATGGTTTTGAAACTACAGATTAGAACCCACATAAACTTTTAAGGAGATCTATAAACGTTACTTATCACGTACCATCGCAGACATTTGCGGTGAACCACTTTTGACCATACAACCTTATTACCATAGAAGTGGTTCATCGCAAATGTCCGCGAAAGTACTTTGGCTAGGAGTTATTTCTATCACTGTCGCACAATTACTGTCAGAACAACAAGTGCAAGATAGAGACGAAACATGTCTTAATCAATGGACGTACTAGGTAACGTTTATAGATCTCGGCCAGTGGAGTTCCAAATGAACATGAAACTATGAACTCTACTTTAATAGTACATACTTAAAGATAAATACACAGTAATAAAATACTAACGACAGTACATGTGGAATAATAGGGTCAGCGTAAACCATTAAAGCTAATAATGCAAAAGTAAATTCACGAATCTCAGCTAGCGTTGACCCCGACTGAACTACAAAGTACTACCTACCTCTATTCATCACATACAACATCAATAAACATACTATTTCTACAGTATATTCCTTCACTACGACTACTAAATAGAATGGTGCACAGTACCTACTGACTGACTACACTACTGACTACACTATTATATGAGCAAAGACGACACACTCACGATGGGGCGCACGTTGATCTCAGTGATCCTCCTGTGTCGTAACTCGTACACATGCTCTATTATATCCTGCCGTATAATGAACACCTCAGAATTTTGCACAAAATACTAAAGAAAATTGCTCAAAACTTTTGCTTTCCCCACGCCCTAATCAATATGATCGTTCGCGCGGTTTATGTCATTTTTTCCGGTAAACCGGAACGCGTGATCTCATCTGCATCTTCTCGTTCCGTCCGGTTTTCCGAACAAAAAGTGACATTTGACAGCGACGACCGCTTTTGGTTATAGTGTGGCGCAAGTGCTAGTCACTCCCTGATGTATGTCAGCGGCGAGACGGGGCAGGTCGCGATTGACAATGTTGGCAGACTGAGTTAGCTTGGCCTTTCTCTACCTCCCCCATCCTCACTGCTCACACACCTCAGGTGGTGACTAGCACTTGCGCGCGGGTTATAGGACGCGGTCTACTAATAGACAACATCACGTCTGTAATCCAAAACGGTAAACGGGAGGTATTTAGTACTTACACCTATTATATTTTATCAGTTATGCACAAATCCAGACTTTTACTAAGGCCGATTAACAACTCTATGCAATTCCAAAAACATTTCAAAACTTTGAGAAACAAAAAACGATCTGCTACCGAAGTAGGTAGCCTGACAGAGAGAAAAGTTCATACAAACGCGCAATGACACATGTACTGCTTGAGCAGTAGCACGGCAGTACAAAACTTAGAAGCTTTGCCACTAAGGGGGGTTATTCCGTGGCACGACGTTTGTGCTAATTCGGAAACACGAAGATTACCGAAGAGCATAACTTTTCGTCGACTAGGGTAACCAACCTTATAATGCTGTTGCTGCGCTCTCGCTGTCTCGGCATCAGCGAGGGCCCGCTTACAATCAGCCTGTAGGTGTTCTATCTTGCTCTCCAGCCGCCTCATATCTTCTTTCAGCGCGTCCCTCTCGGCCTGTAGCGCTGCAGCGGCTGCGCGCGCACTGCGCACCTCAGTGTTGTTGCGGTCTGCGATACCGGCAGATAGCTCTTGGTTTGTGCGCTGAAGGGCCATGCGCTCTTCGCGTTCTACTTCTACTTGGCGTTCCAGACGTCTGACAAGAAGTAATTTATCCAGAACTTAGTTTTTTTCTTTATTAACTCTTTATTAACCTTACTAGGGCATTAATTTGCGTTTTGACGAAAAGAAGTATCAACTGCATAATAACACCCAGACCATAAGTAATCGCTGGCCTTCAAAATATTTGTCTCGCGCGGAATTCGAACCCGCGACTCGTAGCGAAGAAGTTAACCATTTCACCAAACTGTACGAGTACATGCTACGCGCGCATTAGATAGCAATTTCGCCTTGCACAAATTGTAGAGTGACGCGACAGGAAACATTTAGCGGTAATAGTCAGCTATATTCATTAACACAACATTCATAGTTATGTAAATAAATTAAATAAACCATCATAATTGGCTATCAGTGACATATCATTTCAAGCTAACATTCAAGGTGTGTGCGACCCATTCACCAGCTCATGCACAAACCAAAATGTCAAAACTAAAAATACTGCTACTACTTGCAAATTGCAAAAACGTAAGACAATTTGAATTTCGCGGGCTACCCTGGCTCTTCTTACGGTGCTTTCAAAAAGACCATTCATAAATGTTTTTGAATAATGCTTACTTGTTCTGCAGACTGAGCGCAGTAATCTCGGCCTGCAGTCGCACGCGCTGCCGCTCGGCCTCGGCGTCGGCCTCGTGCCTCACACGCTCCACGTTAACGCCAGCCAGCGCTTCGGCCTCCGCTAGTTTAGTCTGTAGTAACGTGATCTCACGGCTGCGCATCGCCGCTAGCTTCTCTGCTGACCTGGTTTACATGGTCGTAGATATGTATGGAGTCAAAATATACAATACATACAGGACATGTTTTTTTATCACTAGCTAAATTTCACAAGGTGTTCTACCCATACATATGAACAACTTTCACTATGGGACCAACTCCGCAATCACGAAACAGCTGATTATTTTTTTCGTAATTTCAGAGTTGGTCCTGTAGTGAAAGTTGTTCCATAAATAGAACCGACCTGGGAAAAAGAAATTGCTCTGTATACTTACCAAATTATATTTAGATTAAAAAGAGATTTGAATGTCAAAATGTTGTTTGAAGACTAACGTTACAAGTGATCATGGCTCCATAGATTATGAGATGATAATACAGGCTTTAAGTGTGAACAGTGGCAATCTTTTAAGGGGTCATTGTACTCATCATTATGAACAACTTTTGCTATCGCCTGAAATCGCGAAAAAAAAATCAGCTGTTCCCCACATTTTGACGAATTATGCGAACATAAATGTACTGATTACAACTGATTTTTTTTTCACAGTGAGACTTAGACTAGCTACCGAAACTCCGCACACATGATGGGTAACGATATCTAAACGTGATACTTAAAGCAAAAAATAAATTAATTTGATGATTTTTTTGGGGTTATCAACCGCAGTGCAGTTGTGACTGTTTCGTCACTCTTATCAAGTCCATGGATATGTATGGAGATGCGCGCATGTTACGACCGACGTGAGTACGTGACAACTGGGTGACATTTTATACATATCCATGGACTTGATAAGTGTGACAAACAGTCACGGTGACCAAAGTCACCCGTGCGCGCTATCCCTTAGAGTTCAAAAACAAGTCCGAAACAAATACGTTAGTGTAAGTAAACAAAAATTAAATGCGTAACAACTCACTTAAAAGTAGCCAAATCAATGGCAGTGCAGTCATGTGACGCGTTGAACCCACCGCTGTGGTCTTCGTATTCTTCTTGCGCGACAAACGAGTACCCTGCGGTAAACGACTATTGTTAAACTAATACTACAGAGGGCTTACTATGAGCTCTTATAGCAGGGCAGACGTTGAACGTTTCAGTGAGTGAGAGACGGTGCTATAGGTCGTATATAGCTCCGTCTCTCTCTCTCAATGAAAACGTTCAACTTCTACCCTGCTATAAGAGCTCATAGTAAGCCCCCAGTAGTCCCGATCTTTTTGGCCGGGTTGAACGTAGGCGCGAGTCAATGCGCAGAATGCAAAATTAAGATATCAGTTGGGACGATAAAGGAGCGCGGGATGCGCAAGATGGCGGTCGCGCTCACTTCAGCCCGGACAAAAAGATTGGGGATTACTGCGACTAATTTGTGTTACACCTTGCGCCGGATGCAGGCAAAAACAATGTCGTTTATGTACGAATGTCACCAAAACAAGCGGTTCATATTATGAGCGTATTTTGTAAATTGTGACAAATAAACAACATTATTTAGGTGAAAGTGTGCGTTTTTAGATAGCAGTGGTGGCCCAGTGGCACTGCCTCTAATATACAAGTACGCTGGACTAAATACTATAAGATATTACAATTGATTTTTGTGCCGATTCAAAGCGCCTCCACTCGAGCGTCTCAGGAACTAAAATTGACACATTGTTGCAAATGGCCGACGTGTAGTTTTGGTACGTTTCTGATTTTCTAGGTCTAAATTCGTTCGTTCTTCGCTGAGATTCCCGTATCAACTACTAAATCTCTAAGGTCATCACCCACTGCTGCAGAGTCTTTACTTAAAGAAAACGTTTCAGTTTGTGATTCTGAGTTTAAATTCCAATATGTTACCTGTAGAGACATAATTAAAACCTTTCACACGTTAAATATTAAAAAGACTGCTGATCTATGGGGTAATTCTGTGGACGTTGCTAAATCAATTATAAACATTGTAGCACCTACTTTAGCAGTTATTTTTAACAATTGTATTGACCGTGGTGAGTTTCCTGATCTTATGAAATATAGTAAAATAATACCGTTGTTTAAATCGGGTAGTACATCTGACCCTACTAATTATAGACCTATTTCAGTGCTACCTACTTTTAGTAAAATTTTTGAAAAAGTTATTTTAGATCAACTGCAAAGATTTTTTAATAAACATAAATTATTACATAACAAACAGTTTGGTTTTACAAGGGGTCGTTCGACTACTGATGCCGGTGTTGAACTTTTAGGTCATGTTTATAATGCATGGGAGGATAAATGTGATGTTTTGGGCATTTTTTGTGATTTGTCCAAGGCATTCGACTGCGTTCTTCATGAAACATTAATCAGGAAACTGCATCACTACGGAATCCGGAACGCCTCTCTGGATCTTCTCACTTCTTACTTAAGTGATAGGATTCAAAGAGTTGATGTTAACGGGAAAAGATCACCCGGATCCGTAGTAACAATGGGGGTCCCCCAAGGCTCAATTCTTGGCCCGTTTTTGTTTCTTATTTATATTAATGACTTGCCTTACCTCATAAAGGATAATCATGATATAGTGTTGTTTGCAGATGACACTTCACTTTTATTTAAACTCAAACGTCAGCAGCTGGTTACTGACAATGTAAATAGCGCCCTCGCAAAAGTAGTTAACTGGTTTAATGTTAATAACCTACTTCTTAACGAGAAAAAAACTAAGTGTATTAAGTTCACTATACCTCATGTTAGACAAGTAAAAACTAGTGTTCTCATAAAGGGTGAAGAGTTGATTCCCGAAGATACCACAGTGTTCTTGGGCATAACTTTGGATGCCAAACTTCAATGGGGCCCCCATATAGATAAATTGTCGAAAAAGCTTAGCGCTGCAGCATACGCCGTTAGGAAAATTCGTGATTTAACTTGTTTAGAGACAGCCCGTTTAGTTTACTTTAGTTATTTTCATAGTGTGATGTCGTACGGTATTCTGTTGTGGGGAAATGCCGCCGATATTCAGACAATTTTTGTTTTACAAAAAAGGGCTATTCGTTCAATTTACAAATTAAGTCCCAGACACTCCCTCAGAGATAAATTTAAATAAATTAATATAATGACTGTGCCTTCTCAGTATATCTATGAAAATCTTTTGTATGCTCATAAAAATATCAATTTGTTTAAAAAATACAGTGACGTCCATAATGTGAATACTAGAAACAAACACAAATTTGTTGTTCCTACAACCAGGCTGAAGAAAATAAGTGGTTCGTTTAGTTGCCAATGTATACGTTTTTATAATAAACTACCTAGCCACATTCAAGAACTAAGCCTTAATAAATTCAAAAATTGTATAAAGCGGAAACTTTGTCAGAAAGCCTTTTATACTGTCAAAGACTATATTGAGGACAAAAAGGCTTGGGTTTGAGCTGCTCCAATAAATTTACACTATTAATGTTGATTTAAATACCTTTTTACATATTCTATACAATGACATGAATATTTTGTTTGTTATACTATTTTTAATTATTGTGAATGTGAAGACTACGTGGATCATTGTTTTTTATTTATTTTATCCTTTTCTCAGTTTTAGTTATAGTCTGACAGTTTGAGTAATTTATGCGGCCTACCCAAATGTCTTTTCTTTGGTATTGTTCGTCGAATCGTTAAGCTCCTTAAGTTTTGAGTTGAGCTGCACGATTACTGACAAATGCGTGCACTGACTGGACAGGTCCACTCAATCTGTGTGGTTCTTTCATCAAAAGACCATTTCTGACTGCAATCTACATGGTCTTCACATGATCTGACCAAGATTATGTCTGGACTTTAAAAGAGACTGTGACCTCTGAGTTTGTTTCGGCGTTTCTTCTCAGAGTAGTCAGATAGGAAACGTCGAACTCATCTAGTTTAAAAAAAATATGTTTGACGTGTAAAAGTGTTTGTACAAACCTACTTACAGAAAATAAATCATTTATCATTTATCATTTATCATTAAATCGTGAAATAAGATTTGTTTTGTGTATTTTGTGTTTACTACGTGATATTTAGAACATTTTTATCATGAGAGTATGCGCACTTTGTAAAATTCGCATAGGCAGCAGAATAACCTTCCACAATATAATATTAGGTCCATGTAAAAAAAACAATATGATATTAGTTTAATGGACGCTCACGTTGCTATCAACGCCAAAATGGCAAAAATCAAATGTCTTCATTTTGACATCGATATTATAAAGTCCAGCGTACTTGTGCGCCCAGTGGTAATGGCCGCGACTTACGAGTTGTAGTGAAGGTCGTAGGTGCTACCCCGACAGGCGCTTTACTTTGTGTAAATTATTTCATCTACTCTCAAAACGGTGAAAAAAAAAACATAGTAAGAAAACGACATGTCCTAGAACTAAAAATTCGAAGATGTTACATCTAGCAACCCGCACTGGGCCCGCGTGGTAGATTACAACTCACTCACTCTCGTAGAGAGGAGATGGGAATCGTAGGCTGATTATGTTGTACGTTTTTATCTTCTAACAAACGCGTTAATTAAAGCTTACGCCGTCGTAAACGCAAATGACGATCAACAACCAAGCGTTACATCGTCACGACCAACGAGGAATATCTTTTGAATATATTTTAAAATATGACGAACAAATAAATTGTCATCCACAAACATAGAACAAGATAGGCCCTGTTTCATCACTTCCGGACAGTTCCGGATGAATATCGGTGAACTATTCTGGGAGGTTATTTCATACAATTTCTATCCTATTTAGTCAACTCAGCCCAGCTACCAACTTACTAACTACCAACCGTCTTACTACAAAAGATTTAAACACATGTTCAAAGCTTGTCTTACGTTTCTTATGTATGGAGTTTGACGTAAGATACGCGTCGAACATGTCTTTAAATCTTTTGTAGTAAGCCCCGTAAGCCCGCAAATGTTTTGCCCACGGCATGAACTGTTTGTACTTCGTGTTGAGTTTTTCATGGATTGAAGCAATTACATTTTACATTACTTTTCTACAACAACTTGAAAACAAATAAATATTCTGAATTGTGTTGTGCTCTGACAGACCCGTCTGTCCTTGACAAGTTTTCGTAAGTACGCCGTATCTTCGTTGCGTGGCCAACAATCTCCCGGCTCTTACGGCGTCAATAGGAAAGAAGAGAAGTAGTGCACTAACCGACAAAGGGCAGCTGTCCGGCGAAGGGCGGGCGCGTCCTGAAGGGCGCGGCGCTGGGCGGCTGCGGGCCGCGCGCCGCCACGCTGAAGTACGATGCGTCCTCCGAGCCGCGCACGCACGGCACCCAGGGAGGAGCCTGCCGGGGAAACACACGTTTACCGTAACAATATAACATTCATACCTGTTTTTCCAAGAAAAACAGGTAGAAATTCATAATGACCACGAGAAAAAAAACCACCCAGTTCTCGAAAATGGAAATATCACATTGTACTGGGACCGATCCATCATCACTGACTATTGTAGCCAATAAGCCTGATATAGTGGTGGTGGATCGAACAGAGCGGCGCGCGATGATTATTGACATAACAGTCCCGCATGACGGCAACCTCGTGAAAGCCGAGAAAGATAAACAAATCAAGTATCTTTACTTGGCTCGCGAGGTTGTCGACATGTGGACTCAGCAATCATTGTGCCGATAGTCGTATCAGCCAATGGCTTAATTGCCAAGAGCCTCGACCAACACTTAAGGAGAGCCGTTGGGCAGCTGGATCAAGGGCCTCAGAATTCAGAAGGGATTCAGGACTTAGGAACGTAAACTTCAATTTGTACTGAAAGTGAATAAGCGCCGCCTGGTGACTAGGTATAATGGGAAACACAATTATTCCATACGAAGTGACATAAGGTAACGATAACGTAGACGCGATCGAGTAAGTATAAAAACTCGCACTAAGCCCACAGAAAGCGGTACTTCTGGACACGGCCCGCATTGTTAGGAGGTTCCTCTCTCTGGAGCCCTGAGGGCTTACTATGAGCTCTTATAGCAGGGCAGAAGTTGAACGTTTCGTGAGAGAGAGTGACGGAGCTATATACGACCTATAGCACCGTCACTCTCTCACTGGAAACGTTCAACTTCTGCCCTGCTATAAGAGCTTATAGTAAGCCCCCTGACCACCGTAACTTGGACCCTATTCCCGATACCGGTGGGCTACTATTTTTATATTTTTAAATCTATTTTCTTTTTATTCTAATATTTAAAAATGTAACAAATATGTGTAAAGTGAAACAACGATAATAAAAATGCAAATACTAGTTATTTAATTTCAGTTGCTTTATTGTAACGTGCACCATTTTGTTCGGAACATCGTAATAAATTATGGAAAACCATGTGTTTGTTGAGGACCATTAACACTTACACACGACACAACGCTAGACTTTATACTTTTTATATTACCATGTTACTCGATCTGCTCAAGCTCACAGTCAACACAGAGCGCATTGTCAATCTTTCGGCCACTTTTAAAAAGTTTAAAACTTTCGCCTTGTTTTATTGGTTTTTTAAATGTGTAGTAGGACACCGAGATGAATAAAGTTTCAAACAACAACAAGTTTCCTAGGAGTTGTAACGCGTACTATATGTCTGGTGCGGGATACGTCGTGAGTCCGGTAGCAAGAAATTATTTCATATGGGCCGCACTATACGCGGAGCAAATTAGCTAACTTATTAACCGCGATTTTATACAGGATTATTTTAAATTGTCTAGCTAAACTCCGCGACGCGATGGGATCCATATCTGAACATGATAAAATAAATAAATTAATTTGATGATTTTTTTGTGGGGTCATCGACCGCAGTTATTTTAGTCTTGAAATATCAGTTTAAAAAATCTGTTTATTTAGTTACCATCAAAGATGTGATGAGTATCGATATTTCAATCAATCTACCTAGCATTTTCCCAACTATGTTGGGGTCGGCTTCCAGTCTAACCGGATGCAGCTCTAAATACCAGTATTTTATATGGAGCGACTGCCTATCTGACCTCCACAACCCAGTAACCGGGTAATACGATACCCCTTGGTAAGACTGGTTGTCAGACTTTCAGGGTTCTGACGACCCGTAACGACTGTCAAAGATCCACGAATGACAGCCGAGACCAACGGCTTAACGTGCTTTCCGAGGCATAGAATAGAATACTCTTTATTATTTATACCATACAAATAGAGTACAACATATGAGTTGAATTGTTTTTGTTGTTTTTTTTTATTTTTATTTAATAATTTTGTAATCAAGGTAATACAAAATGGGCATGTACCTACTACTTCCATATCCTATTGTAACAGCTTTAAATAAGATCTCAACAACGCACGCTTGTGTTTCCGAAGATGTACGATGATTCCCGAATCGCATACGTTTCCTTGTAGATCTGTACCTGGTCTCGTATGTTGTGCGCGGGCACGTGCGCGAGCGCAGCGTGCTGCAGCGTGTCGAGGTAGGAGTAGCGCTTGCTCGGCAGCACGCGCAGCAGGCCGGCCACCAGGAGGCGCCACTCGCGCGACGGCCCCGAGCCGGGATCCTCCCAGGGGAGTTGTGGTGATGACTCGCGTTCGTAACTAGACGAGATAAAGAGATAAACAAGTAAATTATGGAGAAAACTTGTTAAAGTAGTGAGTGGGATGGTCATAATGAAAAAAAGGCCTAGTATAGATGGGGCAACCAACTGTGATGCAAAGCAAGAAGATGTCAAGATGCAATAACAAAACTTCTATGATACCTTAGGCCTTAGAAAATATCTATATCTATATATCTATCTTCTATATCTATATAAATAAAAAGAGAAGTCCTGACTGATTGACTGACTCATCAACGCCCAGCCCAAACCCTTGGACCTAGAAAGCTGAAATTTTGCACAGAGATTCCCTTTATAATGTAGACAAGGAATAAGGAAGAAATTCCCGGTAGTACGTTCCCGTGGGATATTTTCCGACATCCACGCGGGCGAAGCCGCGCGGGAAGTACTAGTATATAATAAAAATGAAACCTTATTTCTCTTGGTAACTCCATAACTTGAGAACAACTTTACCGATTTCGTTCATTTTTTTTTTAAGATTTCTAATACTTTGTAGAAGGTTCTTACGGAAAGAAAAATTAAGAAAATTGCGCAGAAAATTGGAAAATTTCAGAAAACATAACGACTATTTTAACTTCTCGCGTTTACATTAGAATATTCATATGCTAAGACAGGTCAACGTCTGTCGGGTCAGCTAGTACCTAGATCATGACGCTGATGTATATAACATAACAAACATTTTGTATTTCTCGTTCTCTCGTCTCGCTCGATACACGAGATGAATGATATCTATATACATCTATACAAATAAATAAAATTGGAGCGTCCGTTTGTAGGTACGTAAAACAAAAAAAAACTATTTTAAAAATTCTTGTCTGTCTGTTTGTTGTTCCGGCTAATCTCCGAAACGGCTAAACCGATTTTGACGGGACTTGCACTGGCAGATATAGCTGATGTTATAAGGACTAACTTAGAAAAAGAATTAAGAGTCCCGTGCAAAAAAAAAACCCATGAAATTGTGAACAAAATCTGATTCAAATATTGACATAAATAGTGTACAGTAATACATAAGAAAGAATAAAAAAAGTTCTTACCTTTGTATATTACTAAGTATTTGAGCAATAGAGTCTTCCTCTCCCGAAGAGAACGGTCGCCGCAGCGTCACCAGTTCGAACGCGATCACACCGAGCGACCAGTAGTCACACGACGACTGGACACATGTAACAAATATTAATATTAATATGAGGTACGCTATATTCATGTAAATCTATTAGAAAACGCAGACTATGTTTACTTTATTTTAAAAAATAAGAATCAACTGCCATTGAAAAGTTCTCTAAATACTTTGTGTTAGTGACTTAAGTATTACCATTGATTTTCTAAAATCAAGAGAAGATCATTAGCTCTGCTGTAGCAAAAAAAAATTTTTTTTTTTTTACCATACAATCCAGTTATTTTTACCATTCCTTTACTAAATATTTGCTTATTATATACTATACTACCCAACACTGTCATGCTAAGTACAAACATAAAAATTCTTGCTATCAGCCACTACCTACTACAAAACTATTATAACTACAGTCAAATACCAGAGATTCTGCATGTTGTTCTATTAATTAATTAACTTGAAAAAACACACTTAGCAACATTTTATCGTAAGTTTTTAACTCCTGAAATCAAGACCAGCTAGGACCATTAATCACTAAATAAAATCAGAGCTAAACATAATTAAAATATCGTTCTGTAAACTTCAAACAAATGATGGTGCCTGGGTAAAAAAAAAAATCTATTCAGTCCGTCACTCAGATAATAAAAAAATATTGGCCCGTATTTTTTGCTTTATTATATTAACAAAAAATGACTTAGGTAAGGTACGTATAAAATCTAGCAAGGAGTGACGTCATGCAACGTTTTAACTCAATGTATCGCCGTAATCTTTTGATTACGTAAAAAAATAAAAAATATGTGTGCAACATTTTTTAATTATCTAAATGACAGTCAAAACAAATTTTTAGTCATCATCCCTATTGGCAAGAAATAGAAAGTTTTAAATATGTTTACTGCTAAATGTCGTTAGTTATTTGTGCTGCAAGCCGGCCTAGGTCGAGCTATAAACTCTATAGCTCAACATGCAGAATCAGTTCCGTAATGTAAGTATAAGCACATGCATGTGAGCCGACGCACAATGGCAGTGGTAACGATTCTGCCGCAGTACTGTTGACACACAGTGTGCGCAGCGCAGTCCGCAGCCGCCAGCAGCTCGGGCGCCATGTAGTCGGCCGTGGCCGCCGCCACGCCCGAGCACCCGCCCTCTGACAGGCGCGCCGAGGAGCCGAAGTCGCCGAGCTTCACGTGGCCGCATCTATTCGGAATATAACGTTGTATTACCAACTTTAGGTTTACCAGATTACTGTAATTCCTATATTTCCTATAGTTCAAAAACTCTTAAGTATATTCAACTATACTTTTTACCATTATTTTACAATAGATAATATCTAGATACTCTTAATTTGATTATGTATACAACATAAATTGCAGATATAAATGTATGTATGCACTATGAATATTGCACAAATAGTACACCTTTCGCATTTTGTCGTCATCTATCTCGCTCTCACGGGACCAAATTTTTAAGAATGTTAAAAGAAAAATTAATGAATGTTGTTGTTTTATGATGTTTAGTGAAAATATGTGAAACTAACATATTGGTAATAAGTTTTATTTACTAACAAAATTGTTACTATATGATTATGTATCCTTAGGTTAAGGTATGTAGCTTTATTATTGTTGTTGAATGTTGCTGTTTTAAAACATGTAATCAATTGGCAAACTAATAGGTAATTATTAAAACCAAATTTTTATTGTGGCATTTATTTATCTTATCTCAAAAACCGATCATATTATTTATTGAGCTGACTTTATTAGTTAACACAAAAAAGAGTTTTCAATAATTTATTAGTTCGCCAATTGATTACATTTATCGAAAAAGCATCTTTTCATTTAACATTCTTAAAAACTTGATTCCGTGGCAGCAAGGTGCCTGGTTTGTTAACGAGACAAATACAAAAATCAAAATCAAAAATCAAAATCAAAAGTCCTTTATTCAAATTAGGCTGAGAATCAGCACTTTTTGAACGTCAAAATTACAGTAAGACAGTCCCCACAAAACGCCCGCCCTTCACCACTTCCTAGTGCTTTAGCTGGGAAGAAGAAGTAGCGGAACAAACTCCCCAGCAGCACAGCTGTCTGTTCAGTTAGAAGAACTAGATTCTATACAATAGTACCTATGCAAAATAATTTACGCAACACAATACATTAAATTATATTTTTGTCAAATAAAATAAACAATTTTAGTACTTAACTCATGTAACCTGTCATTATGTAAGCTGATCCTGGAGAAAGAACATAACATAAACATTGTCTTGAGTTAATCACAGCGACCAACTATTCTTATCGTTTAAGTAATCGTTGATAGAATAGTATGCCTTTGAACAAAGATTGGATTTAACTTTAATTTTAAACGCATTAAAAGGCAAATCTAGCAAAGAAGAAGGTAGCTTGTTATAAAAAGCTATACCAAGACCAACAAATGAGTTATGAACCTTATGAAGCCGATGAAATGGAGCACGTAATTTGTCCTTATTTCTGGTGTTAATATTGTGAATATCACTGTTTTTACTGTACAAATGTATATTTTGCCTAATGTATAAGATGTTGGCGAAGATGAACTGTGATGCCACCGTGAGAATACCAATATCCTTAAAAAATTCTCTCAGAGAAACTCTAGCTCCTAGCTGGTAAATTGCTCGAACAGCTCGTTTTTGAAGAACAAAAATATTTTGAATATCAGCCGCTTTGCCCCATAGCAGAATACCGTAGGACATAACGCTATGGAAATAACTAAAATAGACTAACCGAGCTGTATCAACGTCAGTGTATTGTCTTACTTTCCTGACGGCGTAGGCGGCTGAACTGAGCCTTCCCGCTAGGCTTGATATATGTGGGCCCCACTGAAGTTTAGCATCTACTGTTATACCCAGAAAAACTGCTGATTCTACAGTCTTAAGTACCTCTTCATCTAAGACGATGTTGGGTCCCAGATTTCTAACATTCGGTAAGGCAAACTTTATACATTTAGTTTTCTTGGCATTGAGAACTAAGTTATTTGTCGTAAACCAATCCGTAACCATTGAGAGTGCACTGTTTACATCATCAAAATCATGTCTGTTTCTGTCTACTTTAAAAATAAGAGAGGTGTCATCTGCAAACAGTACAACATCACAGATACCCTTTAAATAGAATGGTAAGTCATTAATATACACTAGGAATAAGAATGGACCCAGTATTGAGCCTTGAGGTACACCTAACTGAACTGGTAGCCCGGAAGATTTCACACCATTAACATCTACACATTGGAACCTATTATGTAAATAAGAATTTATTACTTTGAGAGCTTCGTTTTGGACACCATAATGACGTAATTTACGCAAAAGCGTGTCATGGTGCACGCAATCAAAGGCTTTGGAGAGATCACAAAAAACTCCAATAGCATTTTGCGAGTTCTCCCAAGCGTTAAATATGTGTTTCAGCAGAGCAACACCCGCATCCGTAGTCGAACGACCTTTAGTGAAGCCATATTGTTCATCGTGAAGGAGTCTGTTTAAATTAAAATGTTTTAGCAACTGCTTGAGTATTAACTTTTCAAATATTTTGCTAAATGCAGGTAAGATAGAAATAGGCCTGAAATTTCCAACGTCATTTTTATTACCGGATTTAAATAATGGTATGACTTTGCTACTTTTCATGAGGTCAGGAAAAGTTCCTAAATCAACACATTTATTAAAAGTAACAGCTAGATAGGGGGCTACGATGTATATTATATTACTTAATAGTTTAATGGAGATGCCCCAGTAATCACCAGTGTTTTTAGACTTAAGTGTGTTAAAAACATTAACTACATCACGAGGTGTTACATGTTCGAAGCTAAATAAGCGACTACATTTGGGCACACTACTATGCAAAAGGTTTTCAGCTTTAGATGGGGACGAATTTAAGGAGCGAGTCGTAGTAATAGGTATGTTGGCGAAAAACTCATTAAATGCCTCAGCTACGTCAGCTGCTTTACTAATTAACTTATTGTCAACCATAATCTCAAGTTGTTTTTCTTGTTTCACCGACTTACCCGTTTCATTGTTAATAATTTTCCAGGTTGTTTTTACTTTATTATTGGATTTCTTAATTGTATCGCTTAAAAATTTAGATTTAGCAAAAACACAAATGTTTTTAAATAATTTTGAATATTTTTTGACATACTCTAGGAAAGAAGTATCAAACCTGTATTTTTTCAAACCGTATAACTCGTATAGTCTCGCTCTACTTTTATAAATACCTGGAGTAGCCCATTGATTAAAGCCAACGGAGGTGCCATTAATGTTAATGGTTTTGGTCTTGAAATTAGATTGGTATTCTTTTTGCACAACATCAAAAAGGGCTCCATAGATTTCATTAGGATTCTCGTGTTCTGCTAGAGATGGTGTAATTCTACGAGCTATATTATTTTTAAACTTGTTGCAACGACTAGCTGTATAAGGCCTGCATTCTCTTTTATGCAGCTTTTTATGTAATGGCATAGGGAAGCTAGCTAATAAACCACAGTGGTCAGATGTTAGGTCACTTAGCACTAATTTATTTTTGACCTCACAATCACTAAATATATTATCAAGACATGTTGACGAAGTTGCCGTGATCCTAGTAGGTTCGAAAAACAAGTTAATTAAATTATAAGACCTAAACAGATTGAGAAGTCTAATACTTAATGGAGTAACATCTAAAATATTAATATTAAAATCTCCACATAAAATTATGCTTTTATTACTTGATTTTAACCTATTGAGTGTATCTTCCATAACCAATTCGAAACGAATAAAATCCCCAGAGGGGGGTCGATAAACGCAAATTATAATGTATCGCTCGAGTTCAACACAAGACAACTCAACAATGCGCTCAATAGAAAGATTAACTATATCTAAACGTTGTTTACATTTCAACTTGTTTGAAACAATAACTAAAGACCCACCGCGAATAGCACTTTTTCTCACAAATGCACTTTGTACAGTAAAATAATCATCATTCATAAAGACTACTTCATGTTCTTTCAACCAGTGTTCAGTCAAACATAACACCTGAACATCATAGTTCTCCATAAATAAACTTAACTCTAACTCTTTGCCGGACAGACCCTGCATGTTTTGATGTACAACATTCAAGTTATGCGGCCTACCCATTGTCACACCTAATAGTTTAAACTACAAGGCGTATCAAAAATGATATTAGTACTACTACTAACAGTATTCGATGGTACACTACAAGTACCGGTGTCACTATGTATATTGTATGCTAAAAGATTAGCAATATGTCTCCTACAACTAGGTGGCAAATACATTTCATAATTAGTCAGTTTGTAATCAGTAATAAATTGATTACAATCAAAATATAAAATAGCGTCACTATGATGACAAGTTCTATTATAAATTAACATATTTAAATTATAAATGTGACTATTTTGCTCATCAGACAAATATGTTGAATAAGGCAATGCACAGAAAATAAATTTACAGTTCTTAGTCTCATTGAGATGTAACATCAAATGGACACATTCAATTATGTCCTTTTTTCTTACAGATAAACTATCCCCATATAATAGTATAACAGTGGAACTGGGGTTTATTTTTGTCAATTTAATATTTTTAATTAAATGGCTAATACTGGCACCGGGTAAACAATTATTAATTACATAGTGTTGCAAACACTGATTAAATATACTACCAAAACCTTGACCAAATTTGTCAGAAAAAACATAAGTTGTCAAACTATTCATAATATTGATATCTTTATCCATACAGCTACCTACTGGCTGAGCCACTAAGGGTGCGGGTGTAACAAGTTGGGGTGCGGGTGTAACAAGTTGAGGCTGGGGCTCCTGGGAGCAGACACAGCTAAAAGAGAGGGTATTAGTTAAAGACTCATACCTCTCAGCATACATACAATAAGACACACATACATACATTCAGGGTTGAATAATAACATGGTTGATAGTTATGTTGCGCCCACACCAAATATCTTGGGATGAGGGCAAGAGAATGATGATATTAAGGTTGAATAAAAAAATTGAGTAAGAAGGCCAACACTTCACATTACTACATCCACAAAAATAACGCGGACTCACCTATCCAACAGAATATTGTGCGGCTTAACATCCCTGTGCACGTATCCCATGCCGTGCAAAGCCTTGAGCGCGTGCGCCACCTCTGCCACGTAGAAGGCGGCGTCTCTCTCGGGCAGCGGGTGCGCGCGCCGGGCGAGGAGGCCTGACAGGTCGCCCCCGCAACACAGCTCCATCACTAGGTAGAGGTTGTTGCTGTCCTAGTAAAGAAAGAAATAACAAAGTGATAATCTTTGTTTTTGAGGTTTCTATGCGCTCTGCGTGACTATTCCAGCCAGTCCCATAGCACCAAACATAGAAGAAAAGCGTGAAAACATAACCCTGTCTTTACTGTCACGCAGTTGGGTAATAAATAGCATGCAGACAGCGCTGTGAACAATACAGTGAAGCATGCAAAACTACACATCGCTTTGTGCATACACGCTCACACGCACACATGTACACGAAACTACAACTAAACTACACCTCATTAAGTGCACATATGTTTACGAAACTGGCCGCCGGTCACTGTTGACAGCGCTGTCTCGATTTTTTTTTTGTTTTGGTCTGAGGCTACCACTTGTACCTTACTGGCACCCACTCACATCTATTTTAAATTACTTTTACTAATATTGCTAATAAAAAACCGGCCAACAGAGAGTCGGACTCGCGAACTGAGGGTTCCTTTTTACCATTTTGGTACAGAACTCTAAAAAGTATGAGTGTAGTGCATTTTGTAGCAAAATCACTATTTTTTATGCTGTCTTTTTGAGGCCACAAGTTGTTTCGAAGTATTTTCTGCCATAGAGTAATTAATGTCTTATTTGAGACTAGCTTTTGCCCGCGGCTTCGCCCGCGTGGATGTCGGAAAATATCCCACGGGAACGTACTACCGGGATTAAAAGTATCCTAAGGCCGACGTACACACGAACGTAAAAATATCGCGGTGGGATTTTATCGCGCACTGGATTTTCAACTCTCGTTTTTGAGCCAATCCAACCTAACAACAACAGAGCGCATCCCAGCGCGACGAAAACACTGTTGGATTTTTAACTCTCAGCGCTAAGCAGAGCGTTGAAAATGCAGTGCGCTAAAAAATCGCCGCGATATTTTTACGCCCGTGCGAACGTCGGCTAGACAATAATTATCTTCTCGCACTGCTTATACAGGGTTATTGGTAAAACACCAGCAACCTCTTAAGGGGTCATTGTACTCATCATTATGAACAACTTTTACTATGGGACCAAACCTGAAATCGCGAAAAAAAAATCAGCTCTTCAGTACATTTCTCTACATCAAACTCGTCAAAATGTAGGAAGCAGCTGATTTTTTTTTCGCGATTTCAGATTTGGTCCCATAGTAAAAGTTGTTCATAATGATGAGTACAATGACCCCTTAAGAGGTTGCTGGGGTTTTACCAATAACCCTGTATAGTACTCGAGGAGCGGCGCGCAGATTCATATCTGATTGCTGGAGGATAATAAATCTTAAAACCAAACAATAGTAAACAGAAAATTACCAACATGCATGCCTCATAAAACTTTCACCCCCTGTAGGATTATTTTTTAAGACAAAAAGTAGGCTATGTCATTCCCCAGGATGCCATCTTAGTCCAAATTTTATCGATATCCGTGCAGTTTTGTGAATGTTAAAATCATCCCCTATTTTACGCCCTTAGGGGATGATTTTTCAAAAATTCTGGACAACATATTTCTTTATTTCCTACCAAAAGCATAAATTTGAATTTTCATAGCCCTAACTTAAGAAATGCTGGGTTTCCCTTACAAACTTTCATCCCCCATATCACCCCCTGTAGGATAATTGTTTAAGATAAAAAATAGGCTGTGTCCTTCCCCAGGATGCCATCTGTAGCCTTGCCAAATTGTATCGATATCCGTGCAGTTTTGTAGATTTTAAAATAACCCCTATTTTACACCCTTGGGGGATGATTTTCCAAAAACGCTGGACCACATATTTCTTATTCATATCCCTAACTTAAGAAATGCTGGGTTTCCCATACAAACTTTCACACCCTGTAGGGTTATTTTTGAGACAAAAAGTAGCATTTACGTCCTTCCCTAGGATACCACCCTAAAGCCTTGCCAAATTTTATCAAAATCTATTCGGTGGTTTAGGCGTGAAAAGGTAGAAACAGACAGGTGGTACAGACAGACAGACAAAGTTACTTTCGAATTTATAATATCAGTATGGATAATTGTTATTTTCCTTGCTAGAGAGCTCCGATAAACGCGTGCGATCTCTGCTAATCATAAAGTGCTATAGGGCGAAGCGCGGCCTTCGACGCGCTATATAAGTACCGCCGCCCGCTATGTCCCTGCATTTTTAACCGACTTCTAAAAAAGGAGGAGGTTCTCAATTCGGTTGTATTTTTTTGTATGTTTGTTACCGCAGTACTCCGTCATTTATGAACCGATTCCGAAAATTCTTTTTTTATTTGAAAGATCCAGATTGGTCCCATTTTTATCAACATCTAGTTCTGATGCTGGGATCCATGAGGAATCGAGGGAACTCCTCAAATATTATAGGCATACATTTAGCGATTTTGGTATTTTCATCAACAAATCAAGCATTTTGCATTCAGAAAGTATCATCTAGTGAAGTGGAACTGATAAAGAAGACCACAGATGGCCACGGGAACTCCTCAACGACGATAAGTACCTATTTCACGGGTGGCGATAAGATATCTCGATTAAAATAGCTAAGCGACTATGACGAAATGATTCTGATGAAAATGGTACCATCGAACCGATCTAATAAAGAAGCCGGAAGGTAGGCATCGGAACTCAGTAATAAAATAATGTATCCTAGCCGTGTTTGGGCTTATTGGAATTGTCATGAGGTGCACTCTGGCTATAAATTATTTAATGGTAACTATATGCCGCTTCAAATTGCGCTACTTGAGTTGTATGTTATGTGTGGCCTTGATTGTCAGAACGCAGATTTCGTAGCCTCGTTATCTGTCAACTAAAACTACGCCTACCAAACTTCTGACACTACTCTATCGCGACGTATTTGCCTTTTTGCAAAGTTTTTATTTGAAATGGTATACTCCTGAGACTGTCTCATAAAAATATCTTCAAGTTCTGATGAGTGGCTTTTGAGTTAGATTCAATAATTTAATACGTATTTTTCCCATTTAGTCTATGTGGATGATGCTCTAATTTATTTTGCAGAGTGGTATTCAGATTTGTGTGGGATAGGTACCACTAAAAAGTGAAGAATAAAAACTTAAAAAAAAAAAAACAAACTACTTCCAAAAAAACACTACAAAGTGAAAAATAGCTTTAATTTCGGAAGTCGGTGGCAAAAATACGAAAATAAATAAAAAACCAAAGACCGCCTTCCGAAATTAAAGTTATTTTTCACTTTGTAGTGTTTTTTTGGAAGTCGATTGTTTTTTTTTTGTAAAAAGTTTTAAAATCTGTAATATCTTCGAAAATATTCATTTAAATTACATGCCGTAAAGGGCCATATTGATCTATAGTAAATGCACACTGTATTTAAGATACTTAATTGGATAAGGATTAATGCTGTATTGTTTAAAATCGCTTCGTAAATAAGCCATTATTTCTCGTAAAAAGTAAAGGATAAAAAATGGTTATTGTGGGTTATTCTTAAGAGATAGACATATACTATCGTGGACTTTTTTGCAGACCTTTTTAAGGTGTACAATACTGTAGTACATTATTTTGATCTATCTTGTAGGGTTCAAACAGCGTTTGCAATGTAAGCGCAAAAAAATTTGTTTATTTACGACATCACATTAGAATCTTCTAAAATTATCAGTGTTTCTCTACTATATTATGCATGTTTTATACATATAAACCTTTCTGTTGAATCACTCTATCTATTAAAAAAAACCGCATCAAAATCCGTTGCGTGGTTTTAAAGATCTAAGCATACATAGGGACAGACAGACAGCGGAGCGACTTTGTTTTATAATATGTAGTGATAAGTTACAGAGAGAATTTGTTACTGCTGCTGCTTTTACAAAAAAATTTATTGTTTACATATGCTATGCTGCAGACTTAATTACTAGTTCCCATATTCGTTGTTTTAAACTTGATGCTTTAAATAAATAAATGAGGACCTATATCTAGCAAAGAAACAAAAAAATTAAAAGCCAAATGTGAATCTTACTTGGAAAGCATACTGCAGTTTTGGTAGCCATGGTCCAGTGGCAGTGGCGAGCACGTCTCGCTCGTCGTCGGCGCGCTTGTGTGCTTGCTCCTTGCGCAATGTCTTCAATGCATACACATCGCCTGTTTGCTTCTCTCGTACCATCTGTGATTATCAAAAATTATTTATTTATCTTCTTACATCTACCATTACAGAGTAAACCAATGCGATAAAGGCGCCTATCCTAACTTAATGGACACTAACATCTATTTTTTTAACAAATTACAAACAATGCATTCCTTGTAAATTCACTCAGAGAACAACAGAATATGTCCGTCCAAATTATATGGAAAACTGCAAGGAAATGGCCGAGAATATAAGATAATTTATTGTTGTAAATAGCTTACAAATAGAGTACGTCAAAGTTTAAGAAAAGTGTATTTGCAACATATCAACATGCTATTAAGAACATACCCCGTGTGTGTTTCTAATATTATATATATAATATTAGAAACACACAATACTACTACTACTACTTGTATTAGTCCAGCCGACGAGAGACTGCATTCCTGACGCCTGTCAGTTGCAAGAAGTTGTAATAAGGATATTTGATCACAGATCAAATCACAAATCAAATATTCGTTAGTATGAAACTGACATGTGTCAAGAATACAATCTCTCGCAGCCGAACTGTATACTGCTGTGACAATAGTTAATTAGAAATATGCAATGTGACACAACTTTGATAAATTGCATGGTTATCTTTGTATTAAAATTAGAACAGTTGACCATTACTTTCCAAACTGTGAACATGTATATCATAACGTGGAACAGAATAAAATAATGTGAGAACATACATGAACTTCACCAAAATGTCCCCTTCCAATTGTTTGTAGCATCTCAAAGTCAGAGATGCATACTCTAGTCCGACGCAGCTCTGCCAGAGTGCTACGATCTGTAAATGAAACAAAATGAACTTTTTGATACTTAGTTTTGTAAGTAGGATGGTACACATCAAAAATATTATTTTTAAATTAGTTGAGGTTGGTGTTTTTATCTGACTGATTCTGATAATAAACACCAAAAAAACTCAAAGATTAATCTCTTTTAAACTCCATACACTGTCTTGGTCAGATCCAGACCATGCAGAATAGCATGTGAGATGGTCTTCTGAGGAAAGAGCTACACATATTTGAGTTATATTATAAGTTAATTTATTGTTGACCATAGTTATGGTACTGCTACATAAGACAGCTGTTTTTTTATGTCTATGTTTTTTGTCTTAGAAGTTACCATCTCAGAAACAGCTGTCTCCTGAAACCACATTTATTGCCAATCAGGCTTGTTATTCATCACAAATGCCAGGAATGCTGCATGCTTGTAAGACATGTTGGTTTACTTCATACTTTGAGCATATATTCACGATCTGGGGGTAAGGATATTAAAAAGAAAACTTACACTTGTCCAAGAACGCTTTGACCAAGTCATCGCTCTTCTTAACTGGGTCATCGTTACATTCATCGTAGAGTACTGTGAGAGCATCCAGCAGGGCTTCGCGGTCGACTGTCTTTCTGCTGAACCTTGCACTCCCACCTGTCACTTTCCCCAATATCAGACGATTCAACCGCGTGATGCGAACAGCGATTGCCTCCTTCGATGGCTCCATTTTAGATTAAACTATCACATAAACCAAAGTTCACTTATGTACAAGCATATTTTGTTTATTTATTTAATTCCTCAAATGAATCAATATCAACAATGCATTGAGCCCAGTAATTTCGTCGTTATTATTTGAAAATTGAATTTGCCAACCTTCGGGCTACTTCAGTGAAAATGACATAACCTTTTGATGTTGCCATTATTTAGAGATGCCTATAATTTATAACAGCGCCATCTATTGTCGAATAGACCTAATAAAACACAACTTTATTTCCTGATATTCTCGATACCATGGTCCATGTATGTACATACCTGTACACATTCTAAGTCAATGCCTGTACATGACCTCTACAGCCATTGACGTTTTTAACTTTTTCTGGTTTACCCGTACTTCCACTATTCGTCAGTAGATGGCGATAAAACAGCAACAGAAATCATAAACCTCTTTTGATTATTTTGCCGTAGTCGAGTAAAAATTATTGTTGTTCAAAATAAATAAATTGTATCAAAACAAAATAGATGTAGAATATTTTGGTTGAATTAAGAATAGACTAGACTAAGAGGTCACAGGATTTTTCGTAACGATCATGGATACGGTTAGATTTACTTCGATGGGTTGTAGAGTAGTCCCCTAATGTGAATGACGTCGGTCTGCCTGCTCTGAGTGGTTGCAACTTCGAGATATAGCGCTTACAAGATGCGTGATTGTTGCGAAAAAAAAACGATCAGAGAAATGGTCAGTTTTGGTACACATTCAAAGTATGGCGTCTCCGCAGATGAAATAAGTTGGTCTGCCGGCTCTCAGTGGTTGCATTTCAGAGCTATGATGCGCGCAACATTGTTGCGGGAAAAAAAAGATAAGAGAAATGGTCAGTTTTAGTACCCATTCGAAGTATGGTCTCTCCACATGTGAAACGAGTTGGTCTGCCGGCTCTCAGTGGTTGTATTTCAGAGCAGTCGTTGTTTATGCAAGACGCTTGTTTGTGCAGAAAGTCTAAAAAATACATCGAAAAACGGGACAATAGCCGAATTTTTCAAGTGCACGCCGGCTGGTGTCGTACCCCCACCATACACCTGCGACGAGCACCACCCGCTGCGCAACCGTCCCCCCTCTAACGGAATAGGGAAAAAGCTAGAGGTGTCAAGAGGTGTCAATAAGAGAAATGGTCAGTTTTAGTACCTATTCGAAGTATGGTGTCTCCACAGGTGAAAAGAGTTGGTCTGCCGGCTCTTAGTGGTTGTATTTCAGAGCTCTGTTATACGCTAATGCTAATCGTACAACTCAAAAAATATAGAATGTTAGAAGTAAGTAAATATTTAACTCTAAGTCTTAGCTATATTCTACAAAATTATTAATCTGTGATTTACCCAAAGTAATAAGTTGAATTATTAGAAATTGGATTTGTTCGATTTCATTCTTTATTTTATTGATTACCGTTAAGTTGAATTTTTCTATAACTAAGCGCCTTGCGTATAACAATGCTCTGAAATACAACGACTAAGAGCCGGCAGACCAACTCGTTTCACCTGTGGAGACACCATACTTTGAATAGGAACTAAAACTGACCATTTCTCTTAATGACACCTCTTGACACCTCTAGTTTTTTCCCTATTCCTTTACAGGGGGGACGGTCGCGCAGCGGGTGGTGCTCGGCGTAGGGTGGGGGTACGACACCGGCCGGCGTGCACTTGAATAATTCGCCTATTGTCCCGTTTTTCGATGTATTTTTAGGCTTTCTCCACAAATAAGCGTGTTTGTATACACAACGATTGCTCTGAAATACAACCACTCAGAGCTGGCAGACCAACTCGTTTCACCTGTGGAGACACCATACTTCGAATATGTACTAAAAGTGACCATTTGTCTTATCGTTTTATTTTCGCAACAATGTTGCGCGCATCATAGCTCTGAAATGCAACCACTCAGAGCCGGCAGACCAACTTGTTTCATCTGCGGAGACGCCATACTTTGAATGTATACCAAAACTGACCATTTCTCTGATCGTTTTTTTTTCGCAACAATGACGCCTCTTGTAAGCGCTATATCTCGAAGTTGCAACCACTCAGAGCAGGCAGACCGACGTCATTCACATTAGGGGACTACTCTACAACCCATTGAAGTAAATCTAACCGTATCCATGATCGTTACGAAAAATCCTGTCACCTCTCGGTCTAGACCTACAACAGCATACAGTATGCGATTAATGCTTGTTCGTGAAAAAAATATAAACTAACGTAATACCAATGACGTCATCGATATTTGTCACAATTGTTTATGTATAGGTACTTATGACTATTTCCTACGGAATGATTAATCGATTTTAGATAGATGCTCCGAATCGTTAGAACACTTAATGAAGGTAATATATCATTGCGTAATACCCTATAATAGGTACACTATTTAAAGTAATACCTACCTACCTACTTTGGAAGGTTTAATTAGGTAAGTAGGTACTTAACTAGATCTAAAAGTTAAAACACGATTGCCTTCATTCTTACTTCGATGAATACCTTCATAAGTACATAGGTACATACATATATACTTTGAGTGCTCTACATTCGACACATTTCTCATGTTACCTTTTGCATGCATTTTGCAATAGGTACCTACCAATGTAGGTATCATCCGATGTTATAGTACCTACTTATCTACTATGAAACAACATTAAGTGTTCTAACGATTCGGAGCATCTATCTAAAATCGATTAATCATTCCGTAGGAAATAGTCATAGGTACCTACACATATACAATTGTGACAAATATCGATGGGATTTGTTTGAGGTTTGTAACATCGCATCACTGCAATGCAAAGTCACGTCTTCTTTAAGTAGGTACCTATACCTACCTAATGTTATTGAAAAGTACTTACCTAATTACTAGTTAAAAAAATACTGCGGTCATTAACTCATTACAGTGCGTCACTTGGTGATGGTGTAACTTGGTGCACCTGAATCAGTTTCCACAGTCAGATCTCGAGGATTACCTAATTGCTGGAACTCAATATACTTTAAAAAAATTCTAAATACTTTTCGTGGCTTTGCAGCATTTTAGTAAAACCATTTTACCGGGTGGTATTGAACTCACGACCTGGGGGCCTAAAACGGCCACATTAAGCAATTCCTCTAAAAGTGATTCATTCCCAGAATTCCCAGCAATTTATTATGATTGTGCTATTTGACGTATTTGACATTAAACTTCATTATAGCAATTCATCATTTGTGGACCATTTTACGAATCTCCATACGAAACTGTCAAACAGATGAATTGCGTGCTATGAATTGTACGATTTCAAATATGATTAATAATACCTATTATCATATTATGATTCTGCCAAAGTGGCCGTTTTAGCCCCCGTGTTGGACTAAGGGCCTTTTTCACCACCAAGTTCCTATTAGATCTTACTTGACAGATAATTTCAAACAAATTCTATTCCATTTTTTAATTTATTCGGTGAGTAGGAATCAGATAGTGGCACAGATTAATACCTCCTCCTTTTTGGAAGTCGGTTAAAAAATAAGGTAATGCAAGCGAAAAATCTCAAATATGAAAACTACGTATCAGCGTGCAAGCGACTACGCCAAGGATTTCGCGAAGGAGTCTTGCGCTAGTTATCTTATGTGGGCTTGGCTTGTATGTAAATATTTAACAAAGTATTTAGTTTTTTCTTGCTTTATATAAGTAACACCGTCGTAAATGCGGCTCACGTGCGGTTTGTGCTTACCCATCACATTTCGATGCTCTTGACTTTACATTGACACACATTCAAGCCAATATAAACAAAAACTGCATAAAATCTCACGTATTGATCGTTTGAAACAAAATTCAAAAGAGCTTGATTTGCCATTGTATTTGCCGGTAAATAATTCACATTTCTTGGTTACAAAAAAAGTATAATGTAGGTAGGTACCTACTTAATAGAGAGTTTTATTTTAGCGTTATGGTATCAAATATTTTGAAGAATGATGTTAATTAATTGATGTGATGTTATATTTCTACGTGAGACGGCCGTCTACCCGATGACGTATAATTGTCCGGTGTCCGTTGTCACTAGTGTGGTCACTAGCCGCTGAGCACTCCTCTCGTCCTTACGTTTTAGTAATCGCCGCGTAGTTTATAAAAGGTGGTTGGCGGTAAGCGGCCGCAGTTTTGTCCTTACTTAGCTGGAGTGCGCAATCTTAGCGGTCCGGTTGGAATTAGAGCATCGAGTCAGCGATAGTACAGACGTAGTATTATAAAGTATACATTCGTGTATCAGTGAAGTGCGATGGCGGTTCTGCAAGGCCCATCGCTGAAGCAGGCGGAGCTGATCTCGCAGGAGCTGGGCGAGGGTCCCGGGGACATCGAGCGAGGAGTGCGGGATCTCCGCAGCATGCTCGCGGCTTCGCCCTACCTGCCGCCGCCAGAGAACGTGGGTAAGTGCAACTGAAAACAATGTTTTTAGAACGTGCAAGTTTTCGCGTGCTGAAAAAACATAGTTATGTACATTATGTACACGACGTCGTGTTTAGGTACAATTCGTTGTAAGTAGAGATTGTTTTATTTCGCTTCCATAGTTGATTCATTTTTTTTTTAGTTTTCTTACTGTATTAAGTAAACTAAAAAAAAACTACAAACTAAACTAAACTATTAAACTTAATCTGTTCGTTGTAAGCGCATCACATGAGAACCTGGACCGATTTGGTGAACTTTGAGGAAAGAAAAATTGGAGAAGTTGCCCGGAAAATTGGAAAATTCGGGAAAAACTGAAAGTGCTATTTTCTTTGGATCTTTGCAAACTTCGGAGATAAGGGGGGAACGGTTTTTTTTTACATTTTTCATCAAAAGTCGAAAACTATGCGGCCTACTAAAAAATAAAAAAATGTTTGAGAATGTGCAAGCAGCGTTCTTTCATATATACCCAACATGCCCTAGTAGCTCCATTTTGAATTTTTAAGTCCTTTCAGTCCTTACAAAAAAATATTAGGTCTTTACCTATGAAATTGCCGTTCTGCAGTACTGGCCATTTCAAATCAAAATAATTTTTGTTTGGCTAAGAATTCTAATTTCAAATTAATTTTATTTTAAAAACATGGATTTTTTTCCAAAGGTAGTCATTTTTTTATTGATTAGTGTTACATTTTCATCGCATTTCAATCTTTTTCGTCATCATGGATACGTTAAAAATTCGAGTAATTATGGAATATGAGTACCGTCGTGGCAGCAACGCGGCACAAGCGGCACGCAACATCAACGACGTTTACGGAGCTAACACTACAAACCAACGCACCACCTGTTATTGGTTTGCTCGCTTCCGTTCTGGAAATTTCGACCTGAAAAATGAACCTCGCGGTCGTCCGAAGACTTTGGTCGACAATTACGAATTAAAGGCGATTGTGGAAGCTGATGATACACAATCTACGGCTGAATTAGCAGCAGCTTTCGACGTTAGCGTCAAAACAATATTGGTCCATTTGCGTCAAATTGGCAAGGTAAAAAAGCTTGACAAATGGGTGCCCCACGAACTCAATGATCGCCAGCGCGAAGTACGCGTCGAGACGTGCCTTGCACTGCTCAACAGACACACAAATGAAGGAATTTTGAACCGCATTGTTACCTGCGATGAAAAATGGATTCTGTTTGATAACCGCAAGCGCTCAGCAAGTTGGTTGGATCCTGGTTCAGCACCTAAACAATGCCCTAAACGAAAACTTACCCCTGGAAAAGTGATGGTCACTTCTTTGGTGATTTCTTTAAGAAGGGCATCAATAAACTGCCACTGCGTTGGCAAAGATGCATTGATTGCATGGGTGATTACTTCGATTAATACAAATAAAAAATACATGAAAAAAATTCGTTTAAATTTTTTCATACAAAACGGCAATTTCATAGGTAAAGACCTATTATATAAATATTTTTACTTACTTCTTTCCTATTTTGCAATATAGTTGGGTAAACGTCATCTAAAACTGTTCCAAATTTTAAGTTGATAGCATTTGTAGTTCTTGAGACATCCAGCTGTGACAGACAGACAGACAGACAGAGTCACACCATAAGGGTTCCTTTTTTACCATTTTGGTACGGAACCCTAAAAACACTACCTAAAACAAAGTGAAAAATAACTTTAAATCGGTTGTAAAAAACTAAAATACAGACCCAAAGACACCGACTTCGGAAATTAAAGTAATTTTTCACATTGAGTGTTTTCTGGAAGTCGGTTTTTTTTATTGTATATAAGTAAGTTTTAAGTCTACAAACAAAAAATACCTATAGGTAATCGAATCCATCCATACCATCCACACCAACCACCTACCAACCATACCTACCTACTAATATCGGGAAATGTCAAGTCCGAGGTTCTCATCTCATGGCTGTGGACCGATTTTGACGAATGGGGTTTTGAAGTTTGTATGGGACTATGGGCATTTGCGAAATCCACGCGGGCTAAGTCGGGGTGTGTAGGTACCTATAAGTACTTACAGTCTACTTGTGTTTTGTTTTTGTTTGTTGTTTTTAGTAAAGTAAGAAAAAATAATATGAAAAAAAATAAAGTGTGTCTTAAAATTACCTACTCACTTAGTTTATTGCCGCCAAAACAGAGGAATTTGATTATTCTAAGTACTGACGGACGCCAGCAGGTCAAGCCACCCGAAACTGACAAATTTTCCCAATCAAACTTGAACCTAATGCTGTAGTGATAAAGATGAAAATCTATTAATGAAATTTGACAGATTGTAGTAGCTTGATGTGCTGGCGTCTGTACCTAATGTGAGCTGATAAGATACAATATAACTTAAAATATTTTAGTAGGTTTTCTTAGGATTTTAGTAATCTGGATTAACTTGATTGGTGTGTCATGATTATGAAACAATGTACATACATAATAATGTGGTGTTTGACCTAAGAAGGTGATTCTAACTGGTTTATTGAAAATGATAGCCGGTCTAGTCTGCAAATCTCTTAACATTGTACTCATCATTATGTACAACATTTACCTACTATTGGACCAAACCTGAAATCGAAATTTTTTTTTCGCGATTTCGGATGTGGTCTCATATAATTTATTTATTTATTTATTGAAATGCCTTAAAACTACCATTACAGGACTTATCCTAATGCGATAGCTAAGTCACACGCCTAAAATTAAAATTAAAGTACCTACAAAATATATCTAAAAATCATTGTTTAAATAACATAATCTATATAATAGTACTTTTGCGAATTCACCCCAGTATCAGTAACATGTAAATACATCAATTTCGACCTGAATAAGATTGATGGTGCGAATTGCTCGAGTCAGAGGGGTCATGGCCAGCAAGTTGGTCCTGGCTGATGGTACGAGCAGCAGTGGCGGGGGGCGTCGCCTCCACACATAACGGTCCGGTACGTACAAGTGCAACCGCTGCAGCACTCTTGGGTTGTGCTCTATGCCTCGGAGCAGTTTCACTATGTACGACACTAGTGCAAATTCCCGTCGTACCCTGAGTTGATTGTACCCAACCATACCCAGTACGAATAGAGTAGGGTACATCAAAGGGTAAAATGGGTATACTCCATAAAGTTTTTTGTACAGGTGGCGTGTGAATTTGTTCTGGACTCGCTCCAACATCACTGAGTACTTAGCCTCATGTGGAGCCCATATGACAGCACTCGCGATTTCACGTTTGGTCCCATAGTAAAAGTTGTATTATATATATGTATATATACAGGGTGCAATTGAACACATGCGACAAAATTTAAGGGGGTGTTCTACGCATCAATATGAACAACTTTTACTATGGGACCAAACCTGAAATCGCGAAAAAAAAATCAGCTGTTCAGTACATTTCGACGAGTTTGATGTAGATAAATGTACTGAACAGCTGATTTTTTTTCGCAATTTCAGGTTTGGTCCCATAGTAAAAGTTGTTCATATTGATGCGTAGAACACCCCCTTAAATTTTGTCGCATGTGTTCAATTGCACCCTGTATATACAGGGTGGCCGGAACATTGACGTCCAAAAATAAAATTTCGGTCCCTCGTATCGTGGGGTATTCGAATCACCCCCATGTATGTTCCGCGACTTTTCATAGTTTTCGAGTTATGAATTTTTTTCTGAATGTTTGAAAATTTTCGACCTGACCAACCTAAAAAAATTCTAAAAAAAAAGTAGAGGGTTTTATCGAGTTTCTTTTTTTGCAACTGAATTTTCATAAGTAGTACTTTTATTCATAAAATAATCAGCTTCGTAACTGTGATGAAAGTTATGAAAATGTTGATCTAAAGTGAAAAATTTATGTTCGGTAAATTATGACTCAAATTTTCAACTTTAAATTAAAAATCTTAACAGGTGACTTCATAATTCCTAAGTAGGCTTCAAGAATGCGCCAGACTCTCAGCTTTCATAATCATAAAAAAAATGAAGTACTTAATAGAGCTACTTTGTTTAAAATCGGCCTTCAAAGACAGCGAGGTGGAAAAATTCTTAAAATTACCCATCTGAGTAATTATTTTTTTTTGGCTATTTTCTCGTTCCTAAGGTTAATTAATGATAAGAATACTGAAAACTAACCAACAAATAGTTTCAGAGTTGGGTAAGAAAAGTTTTACGTAAAAAGTGGTTTTGAATAAAACACAGATGATAATGTGAAAAAAGTACTTAATTTATTTTTAACATTTACAAAAGGTTTTCAAAGTGGCCACCACCAGCAGCAATACACATTCTACACCTACGTAAGAAATTGTCTGGCAATCGTCTGAAAGCGTCTCTGTTCTCTCTCACAACACGTTCAGCTTCTGCAATCAACTGCCTCAGCTCTTGTTCACTTGAACAGTCTCGGGCGTATGCTATTTCCTTGAAAATCAAAATCAAAATCAAAAGTCCTTTATTCAAATTAGGCTGAGAATCAGCACTTTTTGAACGTCAAAATTGTAATAGCCCCAAATAAAGAAATCGATGGGGTTGAGATCAGGTGAGCGTGGAGGCCACCTAATTGGTCCGCTGCGTCCGATCCATCTGTTGGGGTATGTTTCATCTAAGTAATTTCGGACCTGGGTTGCATAGTGACACGGGGCGCCGTCATTTTGCAACACCATGGTTCGTCTGAGTTCGAGATTCACATCTGCCAGCAACAATGGAAGTTCATTTTCCAAAAAGTTTTTGTATGTTTCTCCATCAAGTCTAGACGGCAGTTCAAACGGACCAATTAGTTCGCCATTGAGGATACCAGACCACAAGTTAACGCTGAAGCGATGTTGAAATGTCGAAGCTCTCACTTCGAGTGGATTTTCATTCGCCCACGTGTGGTAATTATGAATATTGAATATAATGTGGTTAGTTTTCAGTATTCTTATCATTAATTAACCTTAGGAACGAGAAAATAGCCAAAAAAAAATAATTACTCAGATGGGTAATTTTAAGAATTTTTCCACCTCGCTGTCTTTGAAGGCCGATTTTAAACAAAGTAGCCCTATTAAGTACTTCATTTTTTTATGATTATGAAAGCTGAGAGTCTGGCGCATTCTTGAAGCCTACTTAGGAATTATGAAGTCACCTGTTAAGATTTTTAATTTAAAGTTGAAAATTTGAGTCATAATTTACCGAACGTAAATTTTTCACTTTAGATCAACATTTTCATAACTTTCATCACAGTTACGAAGCTGATTATTTTATGCATAAAAGTACTACTTATGAAAATTCAGTTGCAAAAAAAGAAACTCGATAAAACCCTCCACTTTTTTTTTTAGAATTTTTTTAGGTTGGTCAGGTCGAAAATTTTCAAACATTCAGAAAAAAATTCATAACTCGAAAAGTATGAAAAGTCGCGGAACATACATGGGGGTGATTCGAATACCCCACGATACGAGGGACCGAAATTTTATTTTTGGACGTCAATGTTCCGGCCACCCTGTATATTGTATTATATGATCCCATATTCATGGGTAGAACACCCTGTTAAAATTTGTCCATCTATTTTAATGGTACTCTATAAGCCTGATAAAATAATTAAGATCCACGTTACGTATATCATAGACGAGGCGCCTGACGAGCTTTCGGCATTTAGTCTGCCAATCAGTCTCGGTTTCCCCTATAGTAGTTATTACCTATTTTAGATTTAATCAAACAGAAAAAAAAAACGATTGTGTGCCTTCTTAAGGGCGAGCGCGCACTGCGGTGCGTTTCCGGTAGTTCTGCCGCACTGGGCGGGGCCTACATTAACAAAACGCATGACCGCAGTGCGCGCACTTCAAAGACATTCCATACTTCACAGATTATGCGGTAGAAAAAAGCACCGCAATGCGCGCTCACCCTAAATCACACGACTCAAAAAAAAACTAACTACCTAGTACGTACGTTAGTGCATCTGAGCAGAAATGCATTACCTATACTTAGGTAAAATTATGTGTAAATTAAGTCTTGCGACAAGGGCATCAAAATTTCGCGGGAAAGGCGTGTCCGCTGTCCGTCTAGTGAGGGCACTGCCCTGTCCAAGGTAGGTCCCTACTAAATATTTTAGTACAAGTACTAAAATATTTAGTAGGGACCTACCTACTACTGTTTTAAAAACTGTAGAATAAGGATGATGACTAATTTTTTTTGTCCGTCATGTCGATTTAAAAAAATAATAGACACGTATTTTTTCCTTTTTTACGTACTTATTTACTTAACCAAAAGATTACGGGCGATACATTGAGTCAAAATTTGGCATGAGGTCATTTCTTGCTAGATTTTATACGTAGTTTGTTAAAGTTGTTAGGTACGTAGCGAGCCCACACTTCGCGTTTTATTTACTTAAGTCGTTTTTAGAGTTCCGTACCAAAATGGTAAAAAGGAACCCTTGTGGTGTGACTCAGTCTATCTGTCTGTCAGTCTGTCGGTCACAGCTGGATATCTCAAGAACTACTATGCTATCAACTTGAAAGGAGAATGGGTAAGACCGTACCCAGACACAAAGTTAATTGTAGCATTATGGACTATGTCGGTCATTGTTGCCCTCTTCGAGTAATTTAAGACAGTATATGTCTGGATTCCATGGGAGAAAAAAGATACGTGAAGAAAATAAGTTGATTTAACAAATAGAATAAAATGATGAAATAGAAGAATAGGAAAGTTCTTTACTTATATACAACACAAACCAAATCACGTCTTCTTCCCATAGGGGTAGGTAATACCTAATAATTAAATTATAATTCATATTAATTATAATAATGGTTTTGATGTACACTTACGGCATACTCAAATGGATTCAGACCGAACTCGACGCCCTGGATAGGGTGGTCCGTACGCTGCTGACTGTGTATCAAATGCATCACCCATGGTCATCGGTATCCCGCGAAAGTGTGGAGGTCGAGGCTTTTTAGACGCTAAAAGGCCCTTCTCAGTCGCGAGATATGCAGTCTCAGGTAATATTTCCTAGAAGCCGACGTGGGCATGCATCGAAATGTGGTCGCGGTGGAAAAGATCCTCACCCCGCTCTCCTTGGCGAAAGCGAACTGGCGCAAACCAGCAGTACTTGATAATAACGATCCTAAGGAAATATGGCAAGGCAAAGAGCTTCACGGAGGCTTTTTCCGGGCCCTTCATGGGCCTGATGTAGACTTTTTAGCATCCGTATCCTGGCTGCGTTTCTGGTTGTTGGGGAAACCGAACGTTTTGTTTGTCTTAAAAATTCGAAGTGGGGCTACTAGGGCATGTGGGGTATCATATAAAAGAACGCTGTTTGCAAATTCTCAAACATTTTTTTTTCTTTTTTAGGCCGCATATTTTTCGACTTTTGATGAAAAATGTTAAAAAAATACCGTTCCCCATCCCTATCTCCGAAGTTTGCATAGAGAAAAATCTGAAATTATTTTATGTGATAGAAGTTTATGTATACGTAGATTACAGGAAAATAAAACAATGTCTTTATATAGCACAGTTTTTCAGAAATCATCAACAAAAATTAAATTACATATAAATGATGGTACGGAACGCTCGGTGCGCGAGTCCGACTCGCTCTTGACCGGTTTTATTAGTAAGGAAAAAATACTTACGTGTGTAATATTTTTTTCAATACACTTCCTCGAAAACTGGTTACATTACATTGTGAACGATTAGGTTCACAATGTAATGTATTTCACGCACGTGCGATTTTTCATTTTCCAACACGTGTGCGGGAATAAAAATTTCAAAACCTCCATATTCATTCCTCTCTATTCGGAGGTGAATGTTTTTTTTAAATCTCGGCAAAGAGACGGTCTACAGCGTTAATATTTTTTGAATATTTAAATAATGTTTATAAGTAAATAGAATATCATCAAAAACCATTATTATTACAATAAAAAAAAAATTATGAACAAATTAACATTTATCTATGTTCTAAACTCAAAAATATTTGAGTTTTCTATTTTTCATATTAGGCTGTTCATCGGCTTTATTTCTCCTTCAACCTGGCGAAAGCAAAGCGCGGAAAAAAAAGAAAATTTAAATCATAGTCTTTAGAAAAGTGGGTGTGTGACGGTTTTTTTTTACATTTTTCATCTAAAGTCGAAAACTATGCGGCCTAAAAAAAGTAAAAAAATGTTTGAGAATGTGTAAACAGCGCTCTTTCATAATGATACCCCACATGCCTAGCCCCACTTCGTAATTATAAGACCCTTTCAGTCGCTGTTGCAAAAAAAAATGTAGGTATATTTTTATTTCTTTCTTATTTGCAAAATAGTTGGGCAAACGTCATCTAAAACTGTTCCAAATTTCAAGTTGATAGCATTAATAGTTCTTGAGATATCCAGCTGTGACAGACAGACATACAGACAGACTGAGTCGCACCATAAGGGTTCCTTTTTACCATTTTGGTACGGATACAATAATCAAAATCGATTCGCATAACAAACATGTGCATAGGTACCTACAAAAAACAAAAACATGGTCTACATTCCAATTGAGAACCTTCTCCTTTTATTGAAGTCTGTTATAAATTCGATAGCTCTGTTATGTGTAGGTAAGAACTTAAATGAAGTAGGTAAGTAGGAATGTGAAAATAATAATAAATTAATATAGGTTGGTATACCTAAAAGTAATGATGAACCTACTACCTACAATTAAATTATTTTAGAAAAAGATCCAAAAATAACAGGTTTGATAGGATTTTTGAGAAATAGTAGATTATTAACCAAGGGTATAAAGCAGTGTCTTCTGTCGCGGGTGACGATTTAAATCGCGAGCGTAACGAAGGACTTGAGGTTTACTACCGAGCGTAGCGAGGGTGTTAAAAACTTAAATCACGAGCGAAGCGAGGGATTTAAAACGAGTCCTGAGTGTAGCGAGGGATTTAAGTTCACCCAAGGCTAAGACAGCTTCATCACCGAGGAAAATACTCTACTTTTCGTACCATTTGCGAAAAAATTAACACAATAATAATATGAGATAAGCATTATAAAAATAAATTAAAATAAACTTAACGTTTATGTATTTGAAGAAAACAAAAACGCGGCAAATTCCTAGACTAATATTTTTTTGTCGGAAAAGCAAAGGCATCAAGCTCATACGGCCTCGTCGGTTTTCGTAATTTTATTAGGTCTTTACCTATGAAATTGCCGTTCTGCAGTACTGGCCATTTCAAATCAAAATAATTTTTGTTTGGCTAAGAATTCTAATTTCAAATTAATTTTATTTATTTATTTATTTATTTAAAGACTTACAGCTAAATACAATGGTGATAAATAACAGTATGATAGTCAGACAGCCAATTACAAGTCTCCACGTCTAGAGCTTGTCTGGTATAAATGTACTGTGGAACAAAATATACACACTGCCAAATAATGCCAAAAAATAAAAAGTTAAATAATTTTATTTTAAAAACATGGATTTTTTTTTCCAAAAGTAGTCATTTGTTTATTGATTAGTGTTACATTTTCATCGCATTTCAATCTTTTTCGTCATCATGGATACGTTAAAAATTCGAGTAATTATGGAATATGAGTACCGTCGTGGCAGCAACGCGGCACAAGCGGCACGCAACATCAACGACGTTTACGGAGCTAACACTACAAACCAATGCACCACCTGTTATTGGTTTGCTCGCTTCCGTTCTGGAAATTTCGATCTGAAAAATGAACCTCGCGGTCGTCCGAAGACTTTGGTCGACAATTACGAATTAAAGGCGATTGTGGAAGCTGATGATACACAATCTACGGCTGAATTAGCAGCAGCTTTCGACCTTGGTCCATTTGCGTCAAATTGGCAAGGTAAAAAAGCTTGACAAATGGGTGCCCCACGAACTCAATGATCGCCAGCGCGAAGTACGCGTCGAGACTGCCTTGCACTGCTCAACAGACACACAAATGAAGGAATTTTGAACCGCATTGTTACCTGCGATGAAAAATGGATTCTGTTTGATAACCGCAAGCGCTCAGCAAGTTGGTTGGATCCTGGTTCAGCACCTAAACAATGCCCTAAACGAAAACTTACCCCTAGAAAAGTGATGGTCACTGTTTGGTGGTCTAGCGCCGGTGTGATTCATCACAGCTTCTTACCAAACGGGGTGAGCATTACTGCAGATGTGTACTGTGAAGAACTGAACACAATGATGGAGAAGCTGGCACATCTCCAACCAGCATTGGTCAATCGCTCGTCTCCGCTGCTCCTGCACGAGAACGCGCGACCTCATACTGCACAGCAGACGGTCTCCAAGTTGCAAGAACTGGGGTTGGAAGCTCTCCGTCATCCGCCCTACTCACCAGACCTTGCGCCTACAGACTACTACTTTTTCCAGAATTTGGATAACTTCTTGGCGGGAAAAAAATTCAATACCCGAGAGGCAGTACAAAATGCCTTTGAAGAATTTGTTGCCTCCCGACCAGCTGATTTCTTTAAGAAGGGCATCAATAAACTGCCACTGTGTGATTACTTCGATTAATACAAATAAAAAATACATGAAAAAAATTCGTTTAAATTTTTTCATACAAAACGGCAATTTCATAGGTAAAGACCTATTATTTAATAATCATAACTGCATAATAAATGCGTATTCCTTTTTCAAAAAGATGTATAATGCTTTACATACAAACTCAATGGTGTAAACACAGATGTAGTTCACGGGGCTAAAACGGCCACTTTGGCAGGATCATAATAGGATAATATTATGAATAATATTTGAAATCGTAAAACGGTCACAAACTGACAATATATTATTCATGAATTGTCAGTTTGTGAGACTTGTCAGTTCGTGTGACTGACAATTCATAATATATTGCCAGTTTGTGACCGTTTTACGATTTCAAATATTATTCATAATATTATCCTATTATGATACTGCCAAAGTGGCCGTTTTAGCCCCACAGTATAAATTTCGGTAAGTATTCCAAAAAATCACATTCTCCCCCTAGAGGATGAATGAAATTCAGTACAATTATCTTTCCCTGTTTTTTTAACAGATTAAAAATGACTATTGTTATGTTCGTTTTTTGTGGCATAGAATGTCACTTTTTTGAGCAAGTGGTACGAAAAATACTTTTTTTGCACTCGTTTTTACGTCCTTTTCTTGTTTACTTAGCATAAGTAGGTATCTTAGAACGTAGATAAACAAGAAAAATAAATACTTACCTACTATTACAGTATCTTTTTACGTTTATGAGGTACCTACCTACCTACCTATATCTTATTAATATTAGCATAGGTTTCAATGCAACAGACAGGCGGAACGAAGTTACTAATGTAGTGTACTTAGCTAATGTAAATGCATAAAAATATACATAATGTTACTTACGTATTTAACATAGCCTGAGGTACGGTCAGCAACGAAAGTCGATTAACAGTTTTAGTTTGACACTGTTTGTCCGCACAACGTCAACGGGACGTCAACGACAAACGAGATTATTCGACTGAACGTGACGTCCCGGTGACGGCGTGCGGTGGACACGCGGCCATAATTTTATGCGGGATGCGTTAACGTAGCCCGCGAAATACAAATTTTCTTACGTTTTTTTTGCAATTTGCAGGTCAGTGTCAGGTTGTATGTTGATTAAAATATGATTCGCGGCGGCTAATATGGCTTTACGCCTTTACAGAATTATTATCATTAGAATCAGCAATACAACTCTATGATAAGAGAATTGACCTCAAATCTAGCGATTTCATGAAATCATGAGGTCAATTCAATTCTGTCAATATTTTTAAAAAGATCTCCCATTATTGTCATCTGACTCACTCACTTTTTATATGATGATTTTTTAACCAAAATTTTTCACTTTTCTGTGGATTTTTTCAAACATTTTCTTTCATACAATTTTTTTCCTGACATAATCACTTCAAAAAATCGTCCAAGTGCGAGTCGGACTCGCACACGACAATGGCAAAGATAACTTTATATTCCATAATGATAATTAAGTAGGTACTTACTTGAATTAAAAGGTTATTTTTTGCAGTTGCAAAAAATCGCCCATATAGGTAAACAAAATACCTTATTAATCGGCGTTTTCAGTATTTGTTGATTAAATACAGTATAATATGGTATCTACATACATGGTAGAAGTTTCAAATTCCTAACTTGTTTAATTGTTGCGATAGAGCTCGTACAAAACGGTCTAAAATTGTCAACTTTTACGGAACCCTATTTCTTAATTTTTGAAGATAAAAAAATATATATTTGCTCGAGACAAAGACACCCCACATGCTTAGGGTAAGAATTTTTTTTTTCTAAATGAAATTTTTATTATTTGTACTTAGTTATAGCCGTATTAGAAATACACAATCTGTGAAAATTTCAACTGTCTACCTACTATTACGGTTCATGAGATACAGCCCTGTGACAGACAGACGGACGAACGGACGGACGGACGGACAGCGGAGGCTGTAATAGGTTCCGTCCGTTAGGTATCCCTTTGGGTACAAAACCCTAAAAGAGAATTAGCCAAATAGGTGCAACCATTCTGAAGTGATGCGCGTACAAAGTGCGCGTGAAGTGATTCGGCAATTGATTTTTTATTTATTTATCTCTATACCTACCTACTATTAAATGAGCAATATTTGTATTACTTATATAATTATGTGAGTGTATAATTTTTAATTACGTTCTCGAAAACGGCTCTAACGATTTCGATGACAGTTGCAAATGCAATACAGGGGGTTACAGGAGCGAAAAATCGGTCCTAGGTCTCATTTCTAGGAAAATTCGTTTTTGTCTATTTTCACATTTTTCAGAGCTCGGTAGTCCAGTTACCAGTAGGTATAGTAGGTAGATTATATCGCTATGCGGACAAACAACTGAGGTGTTTAGATACGTAAACATGATAATAATACAACGCTATTTAAAGGTGTGTTATGATTATGGTAATACCGCATTTTATTTATATATATACCTACTTACTTAAGTATATTTACCTAATATTATGATACAGGTTAAGGGCCCCACCTCAATCCGGTTTAAAAAAAAACCGGTCAAAAGTGTGCTTTTTAGAGACATCGTTTTATTTTTCCTGTTATCTTTACATACACTTCTATCACATGGAAAACTTCGGAGAACGGTATTTTTTTTACATTTTTCATCAAAAGTCAAAAACTATGCGGCCTAAAAAAAATAAAAATGCAAACAGCGTTCTTTTATATTGATACCCCACATGCCCAGTAGCCCTACTTTGAATTTTTAAGACCCCTTTCAGACCCTGTTGCAAAAAAAAAATCAAATTTATATTTCTATTTCTTTCTTATTTGAAAAATAGTTGGGTAAACGTCATCTAAAACTGTTCTTTTCTAGTTGATAGCATTATTAGTTCTTCAGATATCCAGCTGTGACAGACAGACAGACAGACAGACTGAGTCGCACGCACCATAAGGGTTCCTTTTTACCATTTTGGTACGGCTCCGTAAAAATATAAACATTATTTTACAATAGGCACACCGGTACAGCTACATTATTATTATTATAGCTGTAACGTGTTTTCCACAGTTTTTATTAGGGTTCCGTACCAAAATGGTAAAAACACACACGACACACTTTTTTTGTGCGCCGGACTTTTTGCGCGTCGTGTGCGTTACTGCATATAATTGCTTAGGTTCTATTTTCACAGACTAAAAAGTGCGTTCCGGATAATAAGGTGCAGCGCAGACGACAGACTATCCGGAATGGTGCGACTCAGTCTGTCTGTCTGTCCGTCTGTCACAGCTGGATATCTCAAGAACTACTAATGCTATCAACTTGAAATTTGGAACAGTTTTAGATGATGTTTTCCCAACTATTTTGCAATTAAGAAAGAAATATATATATTTTTTGCAACGGGTATTGAATGAAACGGAAAAAAATTAAAAATTCGAACTGGGGCGACTAGGGCATGTGGGGCATCATATGAAAGAGCGCTATTTGCACATTCTCAAACATTTTTTTAGGCCACATAGTTTTCGACTTTTGATGAATAATTTAAAAGAAATACCGTTCCCTCCCTTAAATCCAAAATTTGCATAGAGAAAAATCTGAAATGTGATAGAAGTTTATGTAATGATTACAAGAAAAATAAAACGATGTCTCTAAATAGCACACTTTTTTAGAAATCAGAATGGAACCCTCGGTGCGCGAGTCCGGCTCGCTTTTGACCGGTTTTTTTATTTATAAGCCTCCTTATTCTGATTGTTTTTATATGTCTCTCAATTCAACATGGCTCTTGGTAAAGGCCTCCGCAGGCTGGTTCCATTGAAATTCCACGCACGAGCCACTCTCCTCCAGTTCCCTCTTGTCCATTTACTATTTCTGGGATTCCTGTTTTGTTCTCATTAGGTGTCCAGTCCACCTCCATTTTTGGTGGTCAATTCTGGTCAATCTGTTTCTTTTTTGTTCTATCTCTATGTTCATTTCTTGTTTTCCACATAGGTACTTATGTTTAAATAATGTTTACTGCTGATAATTTAGAAACTTTTTATTTTCTTGGATACTTTCAACAAAACAACAGTCATTCTAATCAAGAAAAAAAAAAAAAACAATAACTAAGTAAGTTTTTTTTCGCAATCTTTTGTACAGCAACTTACCGGAACCACAGCCGGAACACACATCCGTCACTAATTAGGTATCTAGTAATAAGTAATTGTAATTTAATCTCTATCACCCTTCAAATCAAAGATAAGGCTGTCGACAGAAAGGATAAAAGATTGTGTAGGTCTATTTACACGTTGATTAACTACAGGATAACGTGGACCAGCCAATATGGGTCGCGATCGAATATTGGGTGGGCCTTGAAAAAATTATTTTCAGCTACATTACATATGCTATGACTAAGTAATATTAAACTAAATAGGTAAGTACCTACTTACCGAAATAAATTGAACGTATCATGGCGATTAAAAGGTACTATGTATTATTGAACGATTACTAGGTAATATTGAAGTTGATGCTGACTAAAGCTGTAATGTATGACAAAAATAGGAAAGAAATAGGTACAGGTACAGCCTTCTCATTGAAATTCCACTCCTTGTATTTAATAGGTACCTTCATAATATTACCTACAATTTTTGATTGTAACTGAATGTTTTTTTCAATACACTTCCTTGAAAACTGGTTCATATCGCATTAGGATTAAGTTCACAATGATAAAGGTTTCACACGCGTGCGAAAAAAATACGCAACAAATATAAATATACAAATTGCCACAGATAACTTATACCTATACTTAGTCCAAATTGGTTCAATGCCTATATTCACAACCGTCTCGCGCCAGTTTAATTTTGGCACTTGCCGGTGTCAAGTGCCAAAATGAAACTGGCGCGAGACGGGGCTCTCTATTCGGAGGTGATTTTTTTCTGAATCTCGGCAAAGAGATATGCGTCTTTACGGCGTTCATATTTTTTGAATATTTAAATAATGTTTATAAATAGAATATTGATCAAAAACCGTGATTATTACAATAAAAAAACGTTTATGAACAAATTAACATTTATTTGTGTTCTAAACTCAACAATATTTGAATTTTCTATTTTTCATCGGCTTATACCTTCGCTTCTCCTTCAACCTGGTGAAAGCAAAGCGCGGAAAAAAAAAAGAAAATTTAAATCATAGTTTCCTAATAATTCATGACAAAAATATTTTTCGTTATTTTATTTTATATTTATTCAAAAGTATATTGAAAAACGTCGTTTGATACTCGTGGACATTTGTTATTGCAGTTCTCGGCTCAAAAACAACCTCGCCTACGGCTCGGGTGTTAATTCCGCCTCAAATGCAATAACAAACGTTCTCCACTTGTATCAAAATGTAGGTAAGTAGGTACTATTATAGCACTCAGGAATAATGTAGTTTTCTACCAGTGAATTTTTTTTTTTAATTGGATCATTAGTGCCAGAGATTACCCCCTACATACAAACACAAACTTACAGATTTTACCTCTTTATAATATTAGTTTATATAAGTAAGTATGTAGTATAGATAGGGTTGCCATACGTCCCGTATATACGGGACTGTCACCGTATTTGACCATCCCGTCCCGTATTGCTACACGTCCCGTAATTGTCCCGTATTTCAACAATTTCGACAAAATTCGGAAATGGGTTTAAATGTTACATATTTACAAACTAAACAACTAAATATTGGAAATGCTGAGACCCTCTATAACCAGTTTTTTTACTTAAAAGATTATACAAATAATAAAAATAATAAGTAAGTAGGTAAGTACTACAATAAAAGCATTGAGTAGGTATGGAAGAAAAATAACTGATTTTTTTTGCAGATACAGAGCATTCTGAGCAGAAGTCATGCTTAAAACTCTGTAAATACATAATTTAAAATTCCTGCCCACAATGCAAAAAATATATTTTCGTTGATGACGGCTTGATGGACGGTCAACGGAACTAGCTACCCCCTAAGCCTACTCCCTAAGTTCGGCCGGCCGTCCGTCCGACATAACGATCCATTAAAACAAGTGTAAAAGTTAAATTTTTCGGACGGGCAAAAACACATCTGGAGTAGGGACAACTGTCAAATCGTGTTGTCATTCATACTTTGTTCGGGCCCCGAACCAATAGGTCCGTAGGTGATACGGAGTAGGAAACGCCCGTAACGAAGGCCGAAGCTACGGACTTCGTGCTTAGGGAATAGACCCCTGGTTGTCGATAGAGACCATTGAATCCATGTTGATTTGTCATTATAATTTTAAAATGACATGCACCCAGTTCTACGACTATATTAAAAGAGAAAACGAGATCATTACAAAAGTAAAATCAAGCTCAAAATATGACTGGGCCAAAACATAAACGTGTTAATTTAAGTTAAAAATTGTTTGTACTTGTAATACTCGTAATTGTTATTCGAATAAAAACTATGATTTCGACTTTTTTATTTGATTTGTTTGAAACGTCCCGTATTGGTCCCTGAAAGTTATGGCAACCCTAAGTATAGATAACGTTCCATCTATTTTTGGTGCAAGAATGCAGCGTAGGCGTTTAGTAGTGGAATCTAGCCACAGAAAGTGTAATTGCAGAATTGCAAGTGCTATTGCACGAAAATTTCTGCCTTAACGGGTGCGAAACGCAACGAGGATGGAGTCAGACGCTTACCAAATTAGGTACCTACATACCTACTAATTTGCAGTTACTGACCGCAAATCTGTTTAGTACCTATGATAACGATGGCTGCAACACATAAAAAGAGGGCCTTGTGGCTAAGTACCTAATATCAGCCGCACGGGTGATCCGCGGTTGGTCCGTGGATGGGTGACCTGTGTATCTTTACATACCCTCCGTGCTTCGGAAAGTACGTTAAGCCGTTGGTCCCGGCTGTCATTCGAGGATCTTTGACAGTCGTTACGGGTCGTCGGAAGGTATTCAGCTGCATTCGGTTAGACTGGAAGCCGACCCCAACATAGTTGGGAAAAGGCTAGACAGATGATGATGTAAAACATAAATAAATATGTTGTTAGGCCAAGAAAGGTGTTGGATTGGACTTTGAACTGGTAGTCGACCGCCCACTGTCACGTAGGATGTGCTCGGAGAGGTTTGCCACCGCAATAAACTCAACATCGTTCGTATTCGTACCCATGTACTCGTCACCATAACGCTCCTCAAATGATCTGCATAACCTTTTTCTAACCGGATGCAGCTGAATACCAGTGTTTTACATGGAGCGACTGCCTATCTGACCTCCACAACTCAGTAACTCGGTAATACGATACCCCTTGGTAAGACTGTTGTCAGACTTTCGGGCTTCTGACGACCCGTAACGACTGTCAAAGATGCACGAATAACAGCCGGGGTGCTTTCCGAGGCGCGGAGGAGTCTTGGTATGTACAATGCGTTTCAAATAAGAATAGGAACGTCAATGACCTCTAACTGTCAAATGTTGATTGAAAAGTACGGTTTGCAAAGAAAACTTATTTGCGTATAAATAACGTTTTTTTTTGTTTAGGCGAGTCTTAGTTTTTTTATAAATTATACTTCTTTCTTTCATATTTTCATTGTTGGCAACAATTTTTTTCATTTTTTACAAATTCTTCGTTCATGATTCGTAAATAATTAATGTTATTTAAAAAATGTCTTGTTTTGCTCACCCTACCCAATTTATTTGATTTGACAGCTATGACGTCACAACATAGTGCTAAGTCGATCCTATTCTTATTTGAAACGCATTGGAAAGGGGTCATTCTCAGACGGCTAAAATACGCGTGTCCGAGTCGAAATCCAATACCTACGAAATGAATAACTAACAACTTGATATTTTTTTCTATAACAGGTATGATCAAAATATTAGGGGGGCCTGTGTTGTTTTTAAAATAAATAAATTAAAAGTTAGTTTATAAAAATAAAAACCTCCAAAATATTGACCTCGGTGCCGCGTCCGGCCCCGTATTGCGGCGCAAATTAATTTTTATCTTTTTTTCTCCAATACATGGAGCTATTTTGCATGTGTTCACAAACAACTAAATAGTTATTAACTCAATTTATAATATTTCTACACCATAATAGGCCTTAGTAGATAAGTTACAACTGGTTGTTTTCACGTCCGACGTTTAGAATTGATATCAGTGGCGCGCACCGATGCGTTCATATATCCTGTATTCTAGTGACTGCGAGAATAGTTGTTCGAGTAATACAAACTGTCAGTCGCGTCTCAGTGTATATAGGGTGACTGGTAATTAGTGACCGATACCTGAACACATGATTGTGCTCATGATAACAAACAACTTTTACTATGGGACCAATCCTGAAATCGCGAAAAAAATATCAGCTGCCCCATACATTCATGTTCGCATAACTAGCCAAAATGTAGGGAGCAGCTGATTTTTTTTTTCGTGATTTCAGGTTTGGCCCCATAGTAAAAGTTGTTTGTTATCATGAGCACAATCATGTGTTTAGGTATCGGTCACTAATTACCAGTCACCCTATATAATAGTAGTCTATGGTCGCGCCACATCGGCGGTAAGGATAACACGTCTGCGCGTTTCCGTGCACGTAATCGTTTTCGGTGGCTTGGTATACCCTTAAAATTGATTTCGGTGAATCCATTTTATCCATAACTATTTGAATGAATATTTTTAAATTAATAAAATAATGAAATAATATATAACTAATATAATATATAAATATGAATAATTTAATGAAAGTATGTATTAAATGTATTCGATTTCAATAAAAGAGATTAATATTAAAAATTCGGGTTACTTTAGGAAATATCTAGGATTTTGTTAACTAATTTGATTTCAGTGGCATTGAATTCGGTGTTTTCGGTGGAAATAGGTGCTAGTAATAATACACAAACAACAAAAAATCTTAAAACTTGAAACTTTACCCCCCCAACCCCTTAAACTAGGGGGTGAAAGTTGGTATGAGACTTCCGTAAATTTTGATGCTAGAGGTCTGAAAATTTATATAGGGGTCCTTGTTATAAATAATAAGATATACATTTCAGGATTTTTAGTAAATCATCCCCTACCCTTTAAATTAAGGAATGACTTGTTTCGGTTTTCCCATACAAACTTAATTTCATGCTTGAGATCTGAAAATTATACAAGTACATTTTTCTTACAAATTAAAACATAATTTAAAAAAAAACATCCCTCAAACCATTGCATTACGCGATAAAAGTGTATAATATGGTTTCAGATTCTATTCTTCACTACATTATTATACTTGTATTACCTATAAGTACTAACGAATAATATTAATAAGTACTTACGAATAATATTAACACCCCAAAAACAGAAAGAAAAAATTAACAACAGAAAAAATACATAGTCGTATATCGTACAGAAAAAATACTCGTACTCGTAAATATCATAGGCAACTTACAAAAAGAAATGAAATCCCACAAAAACATTTCATGTTAAATGTTGCCAAGACGAGACCATGTAGCTCGCACTGTCAAAAAGTAATCAGATCTCATGTAGAGCCAAGCTTCTAACTCTACACGCCCCCCTAACTCTACAAGGCCTAACTTCGCAAACTACACCTTAGTCAAAATATATGGCTTGGCCATTTCGCTACATTCACATGGGCGTAAGGTGAAAAACTCTGATACTGTGTTATACAATGGTTCTTGTAGAAACGGCCAAGCCATATATTTTGACTAAGGTGTAGTTTGCGAAGTTAGGCCTTGTAGAGTTAGGGCGTGTAGAGTTATTGGCTCTACATGAGATCTGATTACTTTTTGACAGTGCGAGCTACATGGTCTCGTCTTGGCAACATTTAACATGAAATGTTTTTGTGGGATATTTGATTTCGGTGATAAGACTATTGATTTCGGTGGACACCATTGTTTTAAAAATTAAATCCCTTCATATCTATTGGGCCTATACGATTCCCTCTACTACTAAAATGTTTTAAATTAACTGTAGATTTCATATTTCATGTTAGTAACGCCTAAATAATAAAAAAAAAAATTGACACCGAAGTCAACCAAATAATGAGTTTCCTGATAATGACACAAAGATGGTCACCTGATGGATCGACCCTTGCGGCTATTATTACTTAGCCACGAGCTCCTCCACTTTTGCGTCACTATAACGCTCCTAAAATACGTAATGCCAAGTAATAAATCCTTAGCTGTCGCTACAACCTACGCAATAGTGACCGAATTGACACAACCCGCCTGATCACTAAACCTAATCACACACCGCACCACAGAACAATTACCTAACGGCACCGCACTCCCAAGAGGAACTAAGTGAAATGTCATTATTAATTCCCGCCATTGTTATAGACAATAGCACTTCTTCTCAAGAGTGTTTCCTCACAGTGACCAAACGTCGGGTGCATTATAATACGCCATGCGCACGTTCTTCTGCGCAAAACTACGTGCGCAGGCGACGCTCCTTGACCAAGTTAGTTAAAAAGTATAATTGCAAAACTATTATCACTGATACTCGTGTAATTATATGGAAGCAGCCTATAATATTATGTGACAGTGCTTACTTGGACTATCTCATTACATTACCATAGGTCTTGTGAGGCGCAGGAGTGGCTATGGATAATAATGTCCTGTGTGAGTTATAATGACTTGTAAGGTCTCCAAATACCAAGCCCGCGGGCGGGTTAGTTTTAAGGTGAGTAAAAAGACACCTTGCCAGTAATTTTAACTCAACGCTCTACCCTTTATCCTAGAAGTGTTTGAACCAAAGATTTTGATGAGGCGTAGATACCTAAAACTCTTTTGCGAATAAAGCTCAGAGTATCATCAGAAAAAATGTAGGTCTAACTAAACCCGGGGGAAAATAGAAAAGAGATCAGCATACAAAGTAACTAAAGCTTGAAATTATGCCTGTAGGTGACGGATAGATACTGGTTGTGTTTAAAGTAAGTGCAGCCAGAATAATGTCAACTACGTGCCTAGGAGCAAACTCTGTAGTGTTGTTGAATGTAGACATTTTAAATTTTCGTAACGATTGCAAACTTAGGTACCTACAGCAGGAAAATTATTGAAGAATGATGAGTGTAATCCTAAGGGCACTTTTCCCCATTGACAGCGATGCGGGCGAATTTTTTGGTGCCCTACGAGCTCGTCCCCTTTTTATGTTATATTATATACTTGTACATAAGTAATATATATATTTTAGTGTTAGCTTGTAATCACACTAATAATGTAAAGGCGAATTTTTTTTGTGTGTATGCGTGTGTGTGTATTTGTATGTTTGTTACTTCTTCACACTCAAACGGCAGAACCGATCTAGATGTTTGGTATGTAGATACCCACCCTGGATTAACACATAGGCTACTTTTTATCCCGGTCTACGCGGGTGAAACCGCGGGGCGCAGCTAGTAGGAATATTATACCTAAATGTGAAAGATAGTTTGTTTGTTACGCTTTCACGCTATAACGGCTGAACGGATTTGAATTTAACTTGGCACATGGGTGGAGTGGTAGACCTTGACCTGGATTAGAATATAGGATACTTTTTATTCCGGTAGTAAGTTCCCGTGAGATAATGAAGTTGAAGCTAACTCGCTGGCAACGGGTGAATTTTAAGTATAGGATCACTTTATTACAACAAAAATATTGTTGTTGTTATGAAGCCACCAAAGAACTGAAGCGTAAGTTATAATTTGTTATAAATTATAATCGTAAACCATAATTAACGTGATTACGATAATATAGCAACAAAATGATGTCGTTTTAATAAACGTTGCTGTTGCATAATTACACAGTCTATTAAGATAATTTAAATAAAATTGTTGGAAAATTTTAACTGCCAGATAGTGATTTTCCAGAAGATTTTATAAATGAAACCGGTTGGACTGGTCAAACTGGAGAACAATGGATGAAGATTATCATGATCCGTTTCCTCAAACTCGTAAACAGACAGAATGGTGGTACCAAACTGGTTCGCCAAACTTCATTAGCAACGATTAGCATACAACCTTGGGACACTTCAAATGGAACGAGACGGTTTTCCATTTTCCCTGATCAATATCGTTTATTTTTATTTTTCCGGCAGTATCTGTCTTAATTTTTTGACATTTTAATGTCTTTCTGTCATTTTAATGATTATAACTGTTATATATTGCGTGTTCATTGTTAACACAGATGGGATCACGAAAGACATGTTTTAAAAGCCAGACCACAGCAAAGATTTATATTGTGGCCGGACGGAGACCGGAAACAATAGTTACCATATCTACATAGGTACCTAGGTCCGCAGATTATTTCCGCAATATGCAGATAAGCACATTATTAATATTGCTACATTTACGGAGGTGACATTAATTGCTGATCTGTTATTGACGTAAAATATGCAGTTATTTTATCGCCACTTGTGGTGAAATTGAAAATTACTAAATTGCTTTTTTTGTCAAACAAATCAACGGTAGCCAAGGTAGTTGTGATAAAACATTGATAAATGTACAGGCTAATTTTTTATTCTAAAACTTAAAAATAAATTAGCAACTGTTGAATCTATTCGCCTTCAATGAGTTAAATAAATAATTCCAGCAACGTTTAGCCCATTGGTCATCATATCGTAGCCGTTTTATAATTCATACAGGGGTCTATCAATTAGCGTTAACCACAGACGTGCTCATCATTTATGTACACAACATAACTACATAGTAGTCCTCACTTGTTACATTCATGACCGTTCAACTTATAATAAAAGTTATTTTCGTACCATAAAATAGAAAGACACAGGTAGTATCGCTATATTTTAGGTTTTTTTTTAATATTCTTGTTATAAACCTTTGCCCTCAATCAATGGCTATAGTTATAAACTATGCTGTAGTTAGTGTAGTACCTAGTATAACATGAATTCGCAAAGAAATGATTAGGCCCAACCATGCTACCCTGTGGAACACCATGATAAACGGTAGCAACCATGTAATACCAAGTCTGACTCAGAGATAAAGGTCAATTTGAGAGGAAATTATATGATGTTATGATTGATTAAACTCTATATCTCAAAAAGTTTTCTTAGATTGACTCGATAATAATGGGATATACAGTGCTAAAAGCCTTATTTAAAACTCAAAATACAACACTTGTAATACGTGTATACATATTAATTTTATTTCCAAGGTTAAGAAAAATAGTAGACACATTAACAGGTGTGATACATAAATGCCAAAATATTTATTAAGGCTTTTTTCTATATTTCGGCGTTTAGGTCCTACCTGCATCGGCGGTTTGGGTGACAAGCGAGATTTTAAAATCATTTAGCAAATGCTCAATTTCATTGATTACAAATTATCTAACTTGATGTATGGATTTCAGTGCTACTGCAGAAAGGGGATCACCGCAAAGAGAGATTATCCTTCACCACAGTCCTCATCTTTTTCTTTAGGATACCATTCCTTCTTTAATTTTAACATTGTTGTTCTCTTTTTGACAGACAGACGTGTCCTGGAGCTGTTCGTGCGTGGGTGTCGCATGGACTTGGACCGCGCACGCTCCAAGTTGGAAGCTTATTGCTTAGCTAGAGCTCGCTTCAGGGACCTGTATGAACACCGCTCGCTGAGCTGTCCACCACTTAATGACGTGTGCAAGTTCATGTGAGTTACTTTTGCTACTTTTGGTAATGTCGTGATGGCCTAGTGGTTAAGGTGCGGACTGACTACGATTTTAAACGGCACACAACCACGTAAGCTATTGTCACCATTAGCCGGCTTGAAATAAGGTTGAAAATTGAAAATAATATTTTGTTGCCGAGATGTGACTAAGCTGCGAATGTGCATTTATTTTCCGGGTTTTCTTTAGATTATTCAGAATATACACAATAAATTAAATAATTGTCTAATTTATAGACCATTATTTATTTTTTATATTTTACTTATGTTATTGTGTTGGCTCACAGGGACATAGTCGTACTCCCAAAGCTGACAGATGAAGGCTACCGGATCACCATCTTCAGGATACGTCCGGAATACCCCGAGGGCTCATCAGATGTGGCTAACGCGGTCCGCGCCGTACTTCTCACCAGTGACGTCAGGATGTATGACGAACACCAGATCGCAGGAGACGTTTTTATTTATGAGGTCAGTGGCAATGGGATCATTAAACTTTTTAAACTTTCGCGATTTGTACACATTATAAAACAATATCGAGAACGGGTCTTATCGCGATCTTCCTTTTTTACGAGGTAAACAGGTACCTACTTGTTTCCTGACGTTTCGACCGCCTTGCAGCGATCGTGGTCACGGGAAGCTGGTCCAAACCATTGGATTACACAAGCCACAGGTTCTTTCCACTGATCGTTACTATTACTCCAGAATAGTACGTGAAGCGGTTGAAATCAAGAAGTGTAAAAATTTCAACAGAGAGGATGGATACCGACTGCAGTCGGTATCCATCCTGGATACCGACTGCCTACAACTTCGAATCCAGTCATCAGCAAGTGCAAGCAACGCCGGTCGTCCGACGAGGTCCGCAGTGTGTAGACATCCTTAGTGTTGTGTGTAGAAGTACCGACAGTGACAATAATAAAAAATGTGATTTTGTGAAGACCAACTGAGGGTAGATGCACATACCCTAAGGTTGCCAGATGTCCGGGATTTCCGGGATTGTCCCGGAATTTTACGTCTTGTCCCGTGTCCAGTAATTCGATCTATTGTCCCGGATTCCGAAAAATTTAATAATAAAAAATATTTAATTTACAAGATAGTTACTCATCATAATGTGCTTGTTGATGATTGCGTACGACGTTTGCACGGACGTAAAAGTATCGCGGCGATTTTTTTTCGCGCACTGGATTTTCAACGCTCTGCTTAGCGCCAAGAGTTCAAAATCCAACAGTGTGTTTTTTCGACGCGCTAGAATGCACTCTGTTATTTATTGAAAATCCAGTGCGTGATAAAATCCCACCGCGATATTTTTACGTCCGTGCGAACGTCGGCTAAAAGCAAAGTTCTCAATTTTATATGTTTTATAGTTAAGTTTCGTGATTTGCTACCAAACTTCTTTTGACTGGACTAATAAAAGTATTTTGAAAAATAAAATGTATTTTCCTTTAAAAATAAATACTAAATATAAAATTAGATAAGTATCCCGTAATTTATTATTTTTCATAGCCACGGCCCGACATGGAATTGTCCCGGACTCCGTACCGGTAAGTTCCGATCTTGTCCCGGACTCGGTAAGTTCCAATCTGGCAACCCTAACATACCCGCACTTTACGAAGACGTCGCTGAGCTGTCATCAGTCCTCCCGTGACCACGATCGCTGCAAGGCGGTCGAAACGTCGGGAAACAAGAGGTACCTGTTTATCTCGTAAAAAAGGAAGATCGCGATAAGACCCGCACCCTAATTGCGTAACACATTATCAATCGGAGTTGGTTTCATTTTGACAGTTCAACAACATTCATTGCGTTATTTACGTTGTCGAGCAGACAAATTTTTCGAACTTATGAAGCAATAGATTAGCAATTTGTTTTAAAATGAAACCAACTCCATCACTAATGTGTTTCGCAATTAGGGTGCCGTTCTCGATATTGTTTTAAAATGGGATCATTATTTTTTGGTACGGTTTCCATAAAACGACGTAGGGCCAGTTACTGTAAGGCCAGGGCACCCACCGAGAGCCAGAAGAAGATTAGGTAGGTACTCTTCCTGTGGCGTTGAGGCCAGCACTATCAATCGGAATTTTAATAATTTTGAAGCAAATTGCTAATCCATTGCTTCATATGTTCGAAAAGTTAGTCTGCTCGACAACTTAAATAACGCAACGAATGTTGTTGAACTGTCAAAATGAAACCGATTCCGATTGATAGTGTGTTACGCAATTAGGTTACAGGTCTTAGCCAGATAAATCACGGTCAGGAAGGAAGCACGTTTGAATAGCATCAACGGTACTAAGTATGATGACATTATGGTACCAAGAAATATTATGAGAAACAGATCTTTTGTAGATATTTAATACCAAAAATATGATTAACATTTAGAAAAACTATTAGTTGATTACGTACATATTGTAATGCATTGATGGGGTAACATGAGGATTTTATGCTAATTGAAATTCAACTTCAGAACAACTTCGGAACATCTGCAGTTAGATATTTTTTATTGCATTATTTGTGAGGTCATTCCTATCTCGCTAAATGTAATAATTTATCATTATGCATAGACTTATAAAAAAAGATGGACTCCGCGCCACGCATATCGAAAGTGAAGCACCCTACCGATCTATGTGTGCGTGATTTGAGTACCTGCAAAGACGCCGTCGCTCGTGTCACGTAATGGCGGCCGGTCGGCATACTATGATGTAAATGTGTGCGCGAGGCGTGTTTGTACAAACGGACCCGGCATACTTACTGTGCTTCACTTTCGATATGCGCAGCGCGGAGTCCATCTTTTTTTATAAGTCTATGTCATTATGCTATAATTTAAGTTTCTCAGAGGTGACTGACCGGCACCCTAATTGCTTAACACATTATCAATCGGAGTTGGTTTCATTTTGACAGTTTGACAGTTCGTTTGACGATTGATAATATGTTACGCAATTAGGGTGCTGCTCTGATTGCCTCCTAGACTACGTATTTTTATGAGACAGCTTCCCTGAGTAAAAAAATGAAGTATGTATTTAAATGGTAACTTACCTCACCCAGGTGTCAAACGTCCGTGGTTCAATCGTGGCCCACGTGGCGGCGGCTGCCAATGCGGTGAGGCGGTCCATCCAGCTCGCGCAGGCTGCCTACCCTCAAAGGCTGAAGAGGATCCACGTGGTGGGCTCCCCACCGTTCCTCGCCTCCTCTCTCGCACTCATGCGCAACTGCGTCAACGAGAAGATTAAGAGACGGGTATGTATCAAGCTTATTGATTAGGAAGTGGAGGAAATTCAATTTTTTGTAGGTAAACACGGCTACATATCAAGCTATAAATTTCCAGTATAAGCTGATCTCGCATTGTATAGGATTTCCGTAAAATGAGAGGCCAGCTTATACTGGAAATTATAGCTTGATAATACAGGGTGTAAGGGACAGCCCTCCGCAAACTAACAGGGTGCATTCAGCTCCTCATTTTGAATCATATTCTACCGCAAATTTTGTCAGGAAAATTTCATTTTTTCAATTTTTTTTTCAGTCACATTTTCTTTATTTCAATATAAAATTGCATTGTGTGTTCGCAGCATTCCATTTATGTAAAAAAAACTGCAAAAAAAAACAGCAAAAAATTAAAACCAGCAATGGATGTTGAAATACTCTAACCAACGACGCGAGTAATCAGCTGTTCACTTTCTGTCTAGCTACAGAGTTCATCGAACTCACCGCATACCTATTACCTACCCCTCCCAACCAGTAATAGACGTTCCGATTTGTTTTCTTGGATTCCCTTAACGTTCCTGAAAAAATTTCATGTCCCAGTCATCTTAGTAAGACATATTGAATTCACCCTATCAGTTTGCGGAGGGCTGTCCCTTACACCCTGTATGTAGCCGTGCGTACAATCGAGGCAAACACTCCAGGGCCTCAAGTCTGCTATTACAATAGTGTCAGAATGGTCTATCATTGATTTCATAATTGTTGATTTTGACAAGTTTGGTAATCTACTAATATAATGGCGTCATAATGGCGTCATTATGACTTTCCAATGGTCAACCACCGTCAACCACTGACACTCCATTGTAAGAAATTATGAATTTAGCATATTACGAACTTTTAGCAAAATGACAATGCAGTGACAATGGGATCGTGTTGGAATGACGAATTTCTAAAAAATAGCAGACTTGGGGCCCTGATCCCAAGTCAGAATAGTTTATATGCAAGACTTGCAATGAAACGGGGGTAATGCCCTAGAATACCCTTATAATACAGGGTGTACCAGAAAGGTGTGGTCTTTTGGACCATCAAACTGAACAACTTTCTCTAAAGGACCAACATCATCGTTATCACGAAAAAATTATGGCTTATTCCACAAATCCCCTTAGATAATCCCCTGGCCAGCATAGCATCGCCGCGCCGCGCCGCGGCAGGGGATTTTTGGACTCAAAGTCTACAATGGAAATTTGAATTTACATTTTGTTCCATTTTGATCTGATTTCCGAAAATGATCAAATGGAACAAATCTAACTTATAGAGATGTATTATGTACAAGAAAATTTGAATTTCGCGGTAATCACCTTAAGGGGATTTCAAGACTTATTTTAAGACTTTGTCCAAAAATCGCCTGCCGTGGCGCGTGGATGCGATGCTGGCCAAGGGATTATCTAAGGCAGTTTGTGGGATAAGCCAAAATTTTCATTTGTCGTCATTTGCGTCACGTAGGTGGTAAGTATTGAAGTTTTCATGGGACAATTGATATTTTTTTCGCGAATTGAGATTACGATTTTGGTCCCATGTAGATAGTTGTTCAGTTTGATGGTCTGTTCTGTACCAATCAATCTGCCTAGTCTTTTCCCAACTATGTTGGGGTCGGCTTCCAGTCTAACCGGATGCAGCTGAGTACAGTATTTTACATGGAGCGACTGCATAGCTGACCTCCACAACCCAGTTACTGGGTAATACGATACCCCTTGGTAAGACTGGTTGCTTTCGGGCTTCTGACGACCCGTAACGACTGTCAAAGATCCACGAAAGGAATCTCGATATGTAAAGATGGTCAGCCATCCACTGACCAACCCCGGCAAGCGTAGTTTAACCTGACGGATTGACCCGTGCGGCTGTTATTATATAGCCACGAGCTCCTCGTGGAAATGGTCTGTTCTGTACCACACCCTTAAATTTGACTACACCTTTCTGGTACAGGCTGTATATACTCAAGTAGGTATAATTATGATTTCGGTTGCTACTACTACAAATATGACGTCATTACGGATATAAGGAAACTACTAAACTACTTATACGTTACCGCCTACGCTTAACGATTGAGGAAATTACTGAATACTTAATGATTGTTTACAAATCTCGCACAACTGGGTACCTATGATCTAGCTTCTTATGATGCAGAAGCATCCATTGACCCTAGGATAAAAAGGCCTAAACTAATTTCACGATCTCCCGCAGTACTTTCTACATCCGAAAGTGGAGCAAGTGTTGGAGCACATCCCTGCCCGAGTGCTGCCCAGCGAATGGGGCGGAGAAGACGATACTATCGACGTGCTCGCGAAGAAGTGGCGGCGGCGCATCGATGAGGTCAGCCCCTACCTTCGCATCTTCAACGAAGCCTGCTGCGAAGCCCCGGCGCCCATTAACGACGTCGATATTTATGGCACAGTAGGAGCTTTCAGAAAACTCGATATCGATTAGACATATCACGGTACAGCACTATGAATCTCGTATACAAGAGTAGGGGGTTTAATTTTGCAGTATCTAGGCTAGGTTATGAGAAAAGGGATAAATGGCTAATGATTTGCTGATGAAATACGTTCTGTTTATGTAATAGGTACGAGCCTATTACCTACGACTTTTGCCGTCTTATTACAAAACAATTTAACAAAACTTTCGTGTCAAGAACCTACGAAAGTCGAATATTTCTGAAAGCCATCGGTGTTGTCTTGTAGGAGTTCTAAGGGTGATGCACACTTGTTCGGATTGGCACGATTTGGCACAGCCGGCTAGGCGGCTGTGCCAAATCGTGCTAACCCGGACTGTGTAGCACGCCTTATTTTTTAAGGTAGTTTAAAATAATTAGTACTCAACATTAGTGTTTACGTTTGTACCATTTTAGGATGAAATTGAATTCATGGGCATCCTTTGGGGGGTCATTGTACCTACTCATAATTATGAACAACTTTTACTATGGGACCAAATCTGAAATGGCGAAAAAATATGAGCTGTTCCCTACATTTTCTAACAGGTTTGTTTCCATAGTAAAAGTCGTTTATGATGATGAGTACAGTGACCCCTTAAAAGGATGCTCATGAATTCAATTTCATCCTGTACAGGTTACTATTATTATTGTGATATTTTGGGATTACCTATAATGATGTCTACTTGCTCTTTAATAAAGCACTGTAGAATATCGAATGGTCTTTTTATTCAAATGTTGGGGTCAGTTCGGCGCTGCGTTATGAGTTTATGACCGTATGAATCAAATTCCCGACAAATTTTTCCGGCCTTATTTGGCCCCCAGGGCCGCGGCGGCACCGTCGGGGCCAAAGATAATTACCTAAACCCACTAGTCATTGGTCGGGGCCGTATAAAATAGTGCAGAATTTGATTCGTACGGTCATATCGCAACGCCGAACTTACACCAACATACCCTTGTAGATATCCTATACTAATCCTACTATCCTACTAATATAACACTTCACACTAATATTATACAACGTGTAACGCTAAATGCGCTAAGGGGTCATTGTACTCATCATTATGAACAACTTTTACTATGAGACCAAACATGAAATCGTGAAAAAAAAATCAGCTGTTCAGTACATTTATGTTCGCATAATTCGTCAAAATGTACTGAACAGCTGATTTTTTTTTCACGATTTCATGTTTGGTCCCATAGTAAAAGTTGTTCATAATGATGAGTACAATGACCCCTTAAGAGGTTTTGCGCATTTAACGTTACACGTTGTATAGGCGAAAGTTTGTGTGTGTTTGTATATTTGTTACTTCTTCACGCTCAGACGGTTGGATTAATTTGGATGAAATTTGGTATTAAGCTTTATACCCTGTATTAACACATAGGCTACTTTTTATCCCGGTCTACGCGAGGTGAAACCGCGGGTCGCAGCTAGTAATGTTATAAATGCGAAAGTTTGGATGGATGGATGCATGTTTGTTACTCAATCACACGGCAGCGGCTGAACGGATCTGGATAAAATTTGGCACAGAGATTTATTTATTGAGATAGATTATATAGTCTAGAATAGCACATAGGCTACTTTTTATACCGGTCATTCCCGGTAGTTCGTTTCCGTGGGTTAATTTCCGAACTCCACGCGAACGAAGCTGCCGGTAAAAGCATAGGTACCTACCTATGCTTTTACCGGCAGCTTCGTTCGCTGCCCATTTTTTTTTTTTTTGAGGCCTTACCAATTTTGACAAACTAACTTATCAGAAGTGCATGAAAAAATCAGCTGCCCCCTACGTATATATACTACGTATACGTACGTATTTATGTTCGCATAACTCTTCAAAATGTAGGGAGCAGCTGATTTTTTTTTTGCGATTTTGGGTTCAGTCCCATAGTAAAAGTTGTTCATAATGTTGGTCTCATTAATACCCTAGAGTTATGGGAAATAAAAAAAAACACTATGTAAAAGTCATGTCTGTTAAACGTACATTGCTTGTCGAACTAAAGACCTGTCGCCCTGTCGCACTAACGACCTGTCGAACAAACGACCTGTCGAACTAATGACATGCCGCACACATGTTTGTCGCACTAATGACATACACTCGAAGTGTACTATGCGTGCCAAATAAGAATAGGATCGCGCTTGCTTCAACTTCACACGATAGCTGTCAAATTAACTTAGTACGCATTGGTAATGAACTTCGCGAGTACTGCCACACTATTGCGGAACAAAATGGCGTCTTGACAGTACCATTCTTATTTGGCACGCATAGTTTAACGATCGTTGCCCGAACGACGACACGGCGACGTCTGCTTAAAAAAAGTTATCATCAATGTCGCATTTCTGAATAAATAATTCAGGAAGTGGTGGATCAGGAAAAACTTGTTATTTATATTGTTATCATGTCTGGTATCCACATTACTAACATTATGTATTTAGTGTATACGCATTTTCAAAAACGTGTTATCTTTAAATGTCACACCTGCGGCTTATTACATATTCAAATCTAAAATTGTACACACTCACGGTTCACGGGCGATGATGATTATGTTAATGATTTTTCTGTCTAATAATAAATCTACTTAAAATGAAGGAATAGTACCTAACTGAAAAAATGATTAAAAAAAAAGAAAATTATCCTAATTTTCCGGTGGAATATTCAGAACATGGAGCTGATGCACCTTGTTAGTTTGCGGAGGGCTGTCCTGTCCCTTACACCCTGTACAGTAGAGCCTCGATAATACGTACCCTACCCAGGCTGATCCGGACGCCGCTATAATCCGAACTGCGATATGGCCCACCCACACGTAGGTCGTACGTACTCGCCCGCGTAAGCCGACGTTCGCACGGGCGTAAAACAGTCGCGGCGATTTTTTTTCGCGCACTGCGTTTTCAACGCTGTGCTTAGCGCTGTGAAAATCCAACAGTGTGTTTTTCGTCGCGCTGGGATGCACTCTGGGAAGCGAAGAGTTGAAAATCCAGTGCGCCATAAAAGCCATGTGCGTATGGCGATTTTTTTATGTCCGTGCGTACGTCGGCTTATAAGTAGGCTCGTTACATCGATGATTTCAATTCAATACATCCTATCCTAGTACTCGTAGCTGCCATTTTTTTTTTGAGTTCTTTTTACCAAATAAGTACCTACTGCGAAACTTTCAGAATATAATTTTTAATTATTTTATAATATTACGTAGGTACCTCAGACCTCAAGTAGGTATTGTACCTACATGCCATAAATAGTGTTGCAAAAAACTCGAGTCCTCGAGTCGTAATTTTAAGGACTCGACTCAAATAAGCAAGACTCGGTGTGCTAAAAAGGTTCGGAGTCTAGAGTCAAGCCGAGTCCGAGTCATAACAACCACTGTGTCTTACAAAAGGACTCGATTCTTAAAATGAACTCTAGTCTTCAAGAAAAACTCGAAGCATGAAAATGAGACTTGAAACTCATCATTCGAAAAGACCCGAATAGTAGGTGATAAGTTTATATTAGTGGTTATGTAATTCTGCCCTAAAAAAAACTGACAAGACAAAATCATTACAAATCAGCTAAAAACTCACTTCTATGAAAATAGAGATGTGAAGGTAAACTCGACGACTCGCCGCATAAAAAGGACTCGAGCGCACAAAGAGACTCGAGCTCTAATGTCACATACAAGGGCTCGTAGAGAACTTAGTTCTCTAGTCTTAGAGTCCTGTTGTAATGAGTCGAGTCTTGTAATTCATCATCCGAGTCCGTTTATATAGGACTCGAAGACTCGAGTTTTTTGCAACACTAGCCATAAATGCTGATCACGTTATAAAATCATTTAGCACCTGCCATAACAGCTTATTATCACTTTTTACTCGTTCACCTTGATTCTAGTCGCCATGGTAAAGTATTTGTACTAGCTGGGAAAACTTGTGTGACCATCCATTTTGGTAAACTGCCTCGTATATGGTACTGGTCGAATTCGAAAGCGTGACTTCTGAGTCTGACACAACATATTAGATTTAATTCTATCGATCGATAATACTTCAATCCAACAGAGGCGCCAAAACTGTGGTAAAAAAAAATAAAGGAAATCGTTTGCACTTAATTGGCGTCGGAAACAGTGGGACGCCCAGAGCCCCGCTACTCGACAGAAAAAAAAAAATAAAGAATTTTGACCGCAGAAGCGCTCATTGAGCTCCTGGCAGAATTCAACTGCGTCCGCCCGCAACCCGCTCTCACCGTTTGACGACCTATGCCTAGGTTACGTACGTTAGTACTCTTAGTACTATTATTTATTCTGTGCAGGTACGCTATCACATAGTGATTTCCTCAGGGCACCACCCGCAGAGAGAGTTAATAGGTGCTGCGCGTCCATTGATTATACATCAATGTGCGCGTCTCATTTATTTATTGCAAAGTTGCGGTGCGCAAATTCAAACGACAAGTGCACCACTTGTCTGCCACGCTGAGTGCCTTTTGGAAAACTATTATTGCTATGATTTTCAGCCTATATGAAATGACTTCTTCAAACTAACGCCACCGCAAGAACTAATAACAGACAGGCTCGTATTTTTATCAAAGTAATTACTTGAGTAATTACTTGCTACTAAGTAATTTCATACTTGAGGGTGTAATGAAAATGGTTACTATTACTTGGCTAAGAATTCTAAGCTTTGACAGTTCTAACTTCAAGTACCTAATTACTAAACTATAGAAAGAAAATCATTGCTTGAGTAATTACTTTTACTCAAGTAAGTAATTACTTTTAGGATAATATTTTTGTGTTCACCAAAAATATTATCCGTACATCAAAATACTGATCGTGCACCAAATATTCCTGAATGTTACACAAAACACCCGCGCGTCCGAAACTTCACATTGGTGAATCATTTGGGTTAGAATCATTTGGGTTAGGTTAGGTTAGGTTAGAACAGTGACCCTTAACGCGCGACGGCGAGCGAGCGAAGCGAGCGGTGCCGCGGCAGCGGCCGCCGAGCGCCCTAACCAATAGATGCTCGTTATGACATATTTTAATGAACATATTTTGGTGCACATTCAGTATATTTGGTGGAACACAGGCAAAATTAGGTAAATGAAATGGGAATAAATTGAAGTACTTTTAAATACCATCCTTACTTTTACTTGACTATATATAAAGTAAGTTGTCTTTGTCAATGATCATTGCATTGTTCAGTGACATCTGTCGGCGAGTAGCAGAAAGCTTGTTTTTTTACTAGCTTTTTTTAAAAGTTTTTTTACTAGTTTTATGACGGTAAAATGTTCTTAACCATTGTTTTCATAAAAAATCTAAAAAATAATGAAAAACTGATAGGTAACAGTGAACTGCAAAAAACCACTTTTATTTTTATGAACGCATCATTACAGCTGTCACATATGTATCTACTTGTCATCTATCTTGTGAGTTGTCAACTTGTCATTGTCAAATTACGTGGCTTTCACGCAGGGAAAACAAGCTTATGTTCGCTTTCGACTAAAGAAAAACATATTTTAGGCAATTTACTATCAATTAAACAAAATGAAAAGTTCGTGGAGATCACTTAGTTTCGCCATTTTATTAGCGGCAGCATTATTGAACACAGTAAACTGTTATACCATCACAGTCGATGCCCATGCAGAGGAGTGCTTTTTCGAAAATGTTGAAGCAGATACTAAAATGGGTAAGCATTTCTAATCTTAATACACCTGGCTAATAAATAATGTGTGGATTGAGAGTCTCCCACAAATAACTTTGCTCAACACATTTCATCCTAGCCCAGGAGTTTTTTTTTTTAAAGATAGTGTAACGCCGGTGATAAAAGTATGTTGCACTAACGTTAAGTGGTGATAGCACAGTTATCTTTAATATAATATTATCTATAACGCACAACAACACGAACACACACAAGTTACCAGTAACTTGATCATCTCATTTTACTTGTGATTGATATTATAACCTTTATTTACAGTTCTGACATACATTTTCTTAGAATGAGGTGATACCATGTGACTGTACACTAAAAACATAAACTCAACAACAAATCTCATAACTAAGTTGCAATCAGTAATATGAATGTTAGTAAAACAATAGGTATTGTTTGAAGTCTAGCATTAAGCATAAAATAACTACTAACAATCTTGTTCAACAATTCTAAAAATCAACTTCATTCAATTTCTCCATTCTTCCAGGTCTGACATTTGAGATAGCAGAAGGTGGCTTCCTAGACATAGATGTAACAATCACGGGTCCTGATGGTGCTGTGATTTACAAGGGAGAGCGGGAGTCCTCAGGAATGTACACATTCTCTGCCCCTACGTCAGGACGGTACACTTACTGCTTCAGCAATAAGATGTCCACTATGACACCTAAGGCAAGTATTATTAAGATTATTGACGATTTTGCTCAATATATACATGAAATAAGATAAGATAAATATTTATTTTCTCACCACAATATTATTGAAAATACACAATACACCATGAACACGTTATTTGAATAATATTGTGGGAGACTGGTGCCTGAGCTAAGCTCTAGGCCTGTATTTCAGGACACCAGGTCTCCGCCCTTTTACAAAATAAAACTTTTTATGTATGTACTTCTACACTGACAAAAATTTAAAACATAAAAAAAGAAAAATCAAGATTTCCTACTAAAATCAAGAAATCCTACTTAATTAATCATACTTGCAAAATGTCTATAGATACAAAGAGTTCATTAACTTGCAACTATTCTAATACTGCTTAGTTAACTGAAACATTATAACTTACTAGCACTTGAAACTATTTCAACAGATATATAGTGGCTGGCTTACACAACAGAGAATTTTCCAATATTTACTTGTCAATAACACAAATGATTAAACATATTGATGTTGGGTATCGGAGCAAAGTTACATAAATTTTTCTAACCAGTCAATTTCTACTAAGTATAAAAGTACCTGGTAGACCAAGCTCTCCACGGGTGAAAATAGATAAAACGAATTTTCCCAGATAATTATGACACCTACCTAAATAGATTTTTCGCCCCCATAATCCCCAGCAACTGTCATTGAAATTGTTAAGAGCCATTTTCAAGTATGTGATTACAAATATACAAAATTGCTCATAGTATAGGATATAGATACAACAACATTTCGTCGTTGCAAATTTAAAATCTCCTTTGTGTATAAAGTAACTATTCGAGAACAAGACTTTTTAGTTTACAATTAAATGTAGGCTGACACATGACATATTTTTTTAAAAGATACGTGTTTTAGCGGTATAATAAGATATTCACATTGGAGTTTTTGCGAAGTATGAGTATTTGAAATCACTTTTCAAATATCTGTTAAACTCATTTTTGACAAAAACGTCACATTGGAGATTTTAAATTTGCGACAACGATTTTTACTAGCATTTGTTTATCTGAGTGATTACTAATCAATGTGTTTTCCTTCAGGTTGTGATGTTTAACCTGGAGATAGGCGTAGCTCCTCAGGGCCAGACGGGCACCAAAGATGAGGAGGTGAACCACAACAAATTGGAGGACATGATCAAAGAGCTTGCCACCACACTTAAAACTGTCAAACATGAACAAGAATACATGCAGGTATCATTACCAATCTGCTGAAATGTACACAAGCTATTAAAAAGCATACTTGGTGTTTGCTAGCAGCTAGTATGCTCATTTACAGCATGCTCTCCATTTGTGTCAAATAATCATACTCTGTGTACATTCACATGCTAATTATACTCTACTATGCCTCTGCTTGTAATTAGCAAGCTTTTGTGCTACTCCAATGCATTGTGTATTCCAAGTTTTACAAAATGTTACATGCTTTATAAAGCACGTATCAGTAAGTGTAGCGTATAACGCCTTCAGACTTGGTGACGATGATCTCCGACACATACTTACCTGGTAGCAGCTGAATGAGATTAGCTAGGTTTGAGCTAAATAGCTTACAGTTCGTGAGGTCTGCAGTGGACTGATAAATAAAAAGAAAAAAAAAATGTTTATTGCATTTAAACAAATTCTTAGCTCACATGAGTTGGAGGTTTACCTTGTAAGAAAGGAAATGCTTATGATAGGTGACTCCGAATCTGATGTACGCTAAAAGACACTTATTTGATAAATTAATGTACAGTAACAGCCAGAAGTCGACTAGCAATCTCACAAAACCATGGCATAGCAATATTAGTTTACTTATGACCTTCTTCGGCGCCGCAGCCCGTATAGCGCAGGCGATAATGGTCATTGCGGTGTAAGTGGACTTCTGGCCGTTGACTGTAACTATTCATAAAAAAAATATTGCTGGATGTCCAGCGCATTCAGTACAATAATGGTTTCAGTATGTTGTTGGGCCTTCCTTGCTACAGCAGCGCGTCGGAAATGTTCTGCAAACTCGTACCTACGGGTTTCAAGCGATTGTTCGCAAAAAACGGCTTTGCTACTGAGTAGAGTGAGAGACAGTCACAATAGCATCCTGAGAATTGAAGCTCTCCCTCAGCTTTCCAATCGTTAAGCAGTTTGTGCAGAGGGTGATTGGTACTAACACTAGATAATAAGTTGTTTTAATATTATGTTACTAACACTCTATGGATTCTTTATACCGAAATAAAAAAACACTATCATTATTTTTTTTTCTTTTCAGGTCCGCGACCGAATCCATCGCGCGATCAACGAAAGCACAAACTCTCGAGTGGTGATGTGGTCAATATTCGAAGCTTCCGTCCTCCTCGTCATGACCCTCGGCCAGGTGTACTACCTCAAACGATTCTTCGAAGTCCAACGCGTCGTGTAATAGTGCCGAAAGCATTTACAACTATACCTGCAAATTTCTGCAGACCAAGGAAATTTGTAGGTACAGTAGAAAAGGGATATATTTCTTCCTAAGATAATTTAAGGTTTTGTTCAACAAAAGATGCAAATTACACTTAATGAGAAATATATCCTATTTTTTTTTTATAAATATCTCGCTTCCTATATTTACTTTATAATATTATGTCATTCATCACAAAGTGGAGAATTCACCTGTACAAATAATACATTGTCATAATTTGTTCGAACGTCGTATTAAATTAAAATGATGGAATGAATGGATACAGACCGCACCGAACTTTTATAGTCGCTATGAACTTCGTGACGTGTGGAAATTAAAAAAAAACAAATGTTCGATTCACTTACACTTGCGCCTCATGCTCAAAAGATTGGCGCGGACTATACATAATAGTGTGTCGTTCATTTGACATAACATTCGTGCTAACATAGGACGTATACACGCGCTCAAGTTCTATAAATAAAGTAGATATGGGAGCGAGACTGAGAGTGGATTCTTCGTGATCTGAAGCGTGTGTGAGTCAGTGTGCAGATGTATGTTACGCGTTTGATGACTAAATAAATTAATTAATATTGTTTGTATTTTGGTGTTTTATTCGGTGACTATAACCTTCAGCAATGATCCAACTCAAATATCAGACTAAAGCTGCGGTCTCACGGCCCGTTAACTGATAGCACAGTCTATACATCATACAGTCGTCCGACGAAAGCCCGAACTGCTTACTTATTTCGCCAAACTTCGTAAGCAGTTCGGGCGTCGTCGGACGACTGTATGATATGTAGACTGTGCTGATAGGCCGCGCCAGGCGTTGCTACGCCTGTCGAGCGAGCATTCCGACGACAGGCCACCACATGCCTCATCGATGCGACGGTTCCCACGGCCTTTCGGACAGGGGGGAAAGCACGACCACTTTGGCAGAATCATAATAGGATAATAAAAGTATTATGAATCATATTTGAAATCGTACAATTCATCTGTTTGACAGTTTTGTATGGAGATTCGTAAAATGGTCCAAAAATTATGAAAAATCTAAGGGTGTGGTACAGACCATCAAAAGTCAGAAAGGCAGTTGCTCCATGTAAAATACGTGTATTCAGCTGACTGGAAACCGACCCCAACATAGTTGGGAAAAGGCTAGGCGATTGATTGGTCCAGACCATCAAACTGAACAATCCAATCAACCTTGACCCTATTTTTTTTAGCGATAAAGATGAAAATCTATTAAAGGTACCTTGATGTGCTGGCGTCTACAAATTGTAAAGTAATAATGTACTCATTGTTGAAGAGCCTATTCAATAAATAAGTAAACATGCACATCAAAAAACCATTAATTAATGACAGGTGGTAAAATTGAAACAAATATTAATTTATAACAATTTATTGATGATGATTGTAACATTTAAAGCATAGCAGCACCAACAGTTACTCAATAATTCTAGATAATTATTTTTAAATATGTACCCAATGTTTACAAGTAATGGAAAACTTGTTGCCATTCATCTAAAAGCAATCAGATTGCTACTATGCCATTACAAATCCTAACAATTCGCACTTCAAAAGTATTGAAAATCTCTACTTATATCTAGAACTTCTTGAAAAAATATATTCGCATGTTTTGAGATTCACACTTGGCGAAAAGTTGTCTGTTTAAAGTCTGGGGCCTAGATATAATAAATGAGATTAGTCCTGACCCATGGTCAAACCAATACCTAATGTTTTAGTTGTTTTACACATAACATGACAGATGAGTTCACAGCGTTCGTCGACTGGGCAACAACTACAGAATTGTCGATACACAACTTTACCTTCCCTTTGAGCGTCATAAAAACAAACTGTTGGATTTTCAACTCTCTGCGATAAGCAGTGCGTCGAAAATCCAGTGCCCCTGGTAGCCCAGGTACGCACGAGCGATTTTTTATCGCGCACTGGATTTTCGACGCCCTGCTTAGCGCAGAGAGTTGAAAATCCAACCGTGTGTTTTCTTAGCAGAAAAGGTAACGGCTGACCATTAGTGCAAGATATTCTGAGTCTCTATTATTGGAGGTATTTTCCCGCTCATGTACAACCGCGGACATTTCCGGTGAACCACTTTTCAACCTTATTACTATGGTGATAAGGTTCAAAAGTGATTCACCGCTAATGTCCGCGATAGTACATAATGACAACAGGTTTTGCCTATAAACAGGCCTAAGTCATATACAGGGTGTAAAAAAAACCCATCACGAAGCCGTCATCTACGCATTCTGAGTAACTTTGTTCAAATTTAATGAGGGTTTTCATGAAAATTCACGCCACCAGTTGGCGCCACTTTGACAAATGGTCTTCTATTTCGACAATGAATATAAAATATATGATGAACTTCATCATTCAGTCACGGCCGAACCTAACGTCTCAGTGCTGCCACCAAGTGAATGTCATTTCAGAAAACCCATGCGGGGAAACGACTTTTATTTTTGATGTGAAAATTCGCCGTTTACGGTAGTGCGGAATATAACACACGCACAACATTTTACTTATGCAGGCATGCAACTGTACTGGGATAGTGGGAGTATTTAAAGTTAAGTTACTTATAACATTAAAAACCTGGTTTCGTAAAAAAAAACGTCAAAAAAAGTTGGATATTTGACGTTGAATATCTCTCCGTAACCAGAAGCACAGTGTTTCAAACGGCACACACACACACAGAGATGAGGCCCCAAGGGATAGTCGCAGTGCTCTCAGTATATTTATTGTGGCTTAGGGGTCTCGTCGATGCGCGCGTCTGTTTGTGTGCTGTTTCGTACGTTTGTTCGTAGTTTCCCTACTGCCCATATTTATATTGTGCCAGAAGGTTCATAGGTAAGTCCAGTACAAAGAAAAAAAGATAATAATATCGGGAAGAACAAGTGATTCTCGGCTTAGTTAAGGGTATTTTTACAGCCGTTATTATCAGAAATTTCCTAGGAGTAGATGTCAAGTCTGCCAGTAACGAGTGCGGGGACGACGGCGCCGGCCGGCAGTGTCTGCAGCGACGGCGTGGCAGCCGGCAGCTCCAGGAGCACGTTGGCACCGCAAGCACTTAGCAGGCGACTGCTGCACTGTTGAGCGAATATAGACCTTATTGGTGGAAAGGTACGATGTATGTTTCAATGATTTTCTGTTAGGCTCTGATATGAAAGTTAACGGAGAGCGAGGTCTTTAGGAAAGCAATCTCCTGTACAGATATCAGTTTAAGGGGGATGCACAGTGGTAGCCGGCAAAATTAATTTTTTTTTTGGGTTTTTTGCAATTTCCAGGTCCTTGTCGGGTTGTATCTTGATCAAAATATGATACGTGGAAATAAAACATATGTATTTACATAATTTTAACCATAAACATCATAAACACATCTCCCTAAGTTAGATTTCGTGCAGATTCTTCGAACGAACGAAATCTAACGAATCTGCACGAAATCTGACGATCTAATCGAGAGATTGATGATTTTAATGGTTAAAATTATGTAAACATATATGTTTTATTTCCGCGTATCATATTTTGATTAAAATACAACCTGACACGGACCTGCAAATATATAATAAAACGCAAGAAAATTTTAATTTCGCGGGCTACCCAGTGCATCCTCCTTAAGCACAGAGCACATACCTGATTCCCCAACATGGTAGCATAAGGCATGTCTCTATCAGCGTGCAGCTCTAGCGCCGCTCGTGCATACTCGGGCCTAGGGTCGAGTTGCGCGGCGTGTGCCAGGCGCACGCGCAGCCGCGCCCAGCTGCCGCGCACGCCGCACGCCACGCGCATCGCACGGACCACGAAGAGGAGGGCGCATACGTAGGCGGACACTGGGTTACCTGGGTGAAGTAGAAAAATGCGTTATATTTATTTATTAATTATAATTACCGATCCGCCCCTGCTTCGCACTGTTTTTACGACTTGACAAAACAGTGGGGATTTCTGTATTATAATATACAGGGTGTAAGTGTAGAGGAGCTCGTGGCTGAGTAATAACAGGCGCACGGGTCGATCCATCAGGTTAAGCTACGCTTGCCGGGGTTGGTCAGTGATGGGTGTCCATCTTTACATACCGAGACTCCTCCGTGCCTCGGAAAGCACGTTAAGCCGTTGGTCCCGGCAGTCATTCTTGGATCTTTGACAGTCGTTACGGGTCGTCAGAAGCCCGAAAGTCTGACAACCAGTCTTACCAAGGGGTATCGTATTACCCAGTTACTGGGTTGTGAAGGTCAGATAGGAAGTCGCTCCATGTAAAATACTGGTATTCAGCTGCATCCGGTTAGACTGGAAGCCGACTCCAACGTAGTTGGGAAAAGGCTAGGCAGATTTTTTAGAAGTGTAAACAGTGGCAATCTTTTAAGGGGTCATTGCACTCTTCATTATGAACAACTTTTACTATAGGACCAAACCTGAAATCGCGAAAAAAAAATCAGATGTTCCCTATATTTTGACGTATTATGCGGACATAAATGATTTTTATTTCGTGATTTTAGGTTTGGTCCCATAGTAAAAGTTGTTCATAATGATGAGTACAATGACCCCTTAAAAGATTGCCACTGTTTACACTTACACCCGGTATTAGTTTTGTACACTGGCCTTCAAAACTTAGTACAATGCGTGCCACGAAAGATGAGACGACACACCGCGTAGTTTGACTTACGCAGTAGATTATAATTTCTGATTATTCTGATTTACAGGTCACTTCAGTGGTATGAGGTCTGAGACGGGAAGGGACCGGGCGTCATCGGGGCGGCGGCGGAAAGAGTGCGGGAGGCGCGATACTGCGCTCGTCAAGTCTCATCTTTCGTGGCATTGGCATAAACTATAGAAGCCAGATTTAAAATAAAAACGTTCAAAAAAAATTATTCACGTTTTACGTTTATAGCTACTTACACTTTTTTTGTTAAAATAATTCCAAAAAATTTGTGAATTCTATGATAAAAGGTCGTGCACAGGGAGCGGGACAAGCGAGACTGAGCGGAGGGACAGAGAAGGGCCGAATGCTCAAGGTCGTTTGGTTGGTGAAGCGCCTTAATATGGGGCTATTTTCAGTGGCGTGCACAGAGATTTCAGACAGGGTATGCACGGCTAAAATGAAAAAAAAAACAAACAAACAAGTTTTTTTTTCCCCGACCGTTTGTTTTACCCGACCTTCCTTACTCCTACCCTACCTTACTCTTACCCTGACTCCTACCGCACGGCGGCGCCATTGGCTTCGCATGATGTTTGCGACAAATATCCGACAAAGGTCCAAACATTATTTTTTATCTTGAATCGTACGTCTAACTTACGTCGAAAAAGCCAATGAAAAAGCACAAGATTTTGATTTTTAAAAACACACTTCGGCGGCACAGGATCACAGGTATAACCACAGATTACTTTATTTTATTTACAATAAGTAAACTTACTTGTACTTGTACATATTAATGTAATTACTTAGACAGCAATCAAGTGATTGACAAGAAAAACAATCAAACAATATGGCGAAAAAAAAAACATTCAAACATTGCAAGTTGAATAAAAGCTTGTAAAAACTGTACAATTACAAACTATTTTGGTCAATCCGACCAAAAAAGTCGACCCTCTGTAATCAACAACTAAGCGGTGCTTTTACGGCTTCTCAATTTGGACGGGTTGCAATGTAAGCTCTGCTTCCAGAACTCAAACACGCGCACACATTTTCACGCACACAGTGACACTTTTGCTGTGTACTACACGAGATGCATTGTATGAAAAATAAGCACTGCATGTTACTGCTTTTGCCACGGGAGCGCTGCCTGCGCGGTGTTCGCCGCTCACTCCAGTAAGTTAGTTCCAATAAAAAGTAATAGATGGCACGTTTTAAACGGTGATCTGTGACTATGGTTAGATTTAAATAAAATAATTACCATGATTTTTCTTGAGTTATAGTTATTTATCCTTAGATTATGAAATATTTATCATTTAAAGGGGCATGTATGTATGGGACTACAGGGTATGCAGAGCTTATTTGCATGTATGGAGTGCACGCCACTGGCTATTTTATGTTTTTACCCTCAACCGGGCGCATATATATGGTGACTGGTAATTAGTGACCTATCGGTCACTAAACACATGATGGTGCTCATGATAACAAACAACTTTTACTATGGGACCAAACCTGAAATCGCGAAAAACAATCAGCTGCCCCATACATTCATGTTCGCATAACTCGTCAAAATGTATTATTACAATAAAAAAAACGTTTATGAACAAATTAACATTTATTTGTGTTCTTAACTAAAAATATTTGAATTTTCTATTTTTCATATTAGTCTGTTTATCGGCTTTATACCTTTGCTTCTCTTTCAACCTGGCGAAAGCAAAGCGCGAAAAAAAAAGAAAATTTAAATCATAGGTCCCTATTAATTCATGACAAAATTATTTTCCGTTATTTTATGTGTTTTTTATTTTATTTCTTGAAAAGTGTATTGAAAAACGTCGTTTGATACTTGTGGACATTTGTTATTGCAGTTCTCGGCTCAAAAACAACCTCGCCTGCGGCTCGGGTGTTTTCATTCCGCCTCGAACGCAATAAGAAACGTTCTCCACTTGTATCAAAATGTACTATTGTTATCATGAGTACAATCATGTGTTTAGGTATCGGTCACTAATTACCAGTCACCCTATATAGACTCAGGACAGCTACTACGACTTTCCTAACTCAATAACAGTGCTCAACCCGGGAATCGATCCCAGGACCCCATGAGTCACTTACGACCTCCAGTCAACCGAGGCGGGCATATTTAAAACATCAAATAAATATGACTGCTGCGATGGTCTCTTGGTCATAAAAAGATGAGAACAGGGGGCCTAAAACATTATTTTTGGAAATTAATCCCTTTTAGAGGAATTGCTTAATGTGGCCACATTAAGCAATTCCTCTAAAAGCGATTCATTTCCTGAATTCCCAGCAGTGTATTATGATTGTTATATTTGACATTAAACTTCAATAAAGCAATTCATAATTTGTGAACCATTTTACGAATCTCCATACAAAACTGTCAAACAGATGAATTGCGTGCTATGAATTGTACGCAGATATATTATGAATTGTCAGTTTGTGACCGTTTTACGATTTCAAATATGATTCATAATAAGTACCTATATCCTATTATGATTCTGCCAAAGTGGCTGTTTTAGCCCCCCTGATTGTTTATTAATATGTTATGTTAATGTTAGTGGTACCAGGTAAAGCGAAGATGTATTTCTTCTTGCCCTCGAACTCGCAGGTGGCGAATGTGCACGGCTTGCCCGGCTTCATGCGCACGCGCCCGTAGTGCAGGGTCGCGTTGAAGTCCTATAATTATAAACGTATTGTCGTCTCCACTGAGAATATAACACACATACATAGGAATATTTTGAAACATCATAATTATCCAAACACTAGCTTTTGCCAGCGGCTTCGCCCGCGTGGATGTCGGAAAATATCCCACGGGAACATACAAAAAAAATCCATTTCCGGGAATTCCTTCCTTATTCCTTGTCTACATTATAAAGGGAACCTCTGTGCAAAATTTCAGCTTTGTAGGTCCAAGGGTTTGGGCTGGGCGTTGTTGAGTCAGCCAGTCAGTCAGTACTTCTCTTTTTATTTATATAGGTAGATAATAATCATTTTCTCAGCTATGTTGGGGTCGGCTTCCAGTAGTTCCAGTCTATAACCGGATGCAGCTGAATACCAGTATTTTGCATGGAGTGACTGCATATCTGACCTCCACAACACAACTCAGTTACTAAGTAATACGATACCCCGTGGTAAGACTGGTTGTCAGACTTTCGGGCTTCTGACGACCCGTAACGACTGTCAAAGATCCAAGAATGACAGCCGGGCCAATGGCTTAACACGCTTTCTGAGGCACGGGGGTCTCGCCGGTATGTAAAGATGATCAGCCATCCACGGACCGACCACGGCAAGCGTAGCTTAACTTGAGGTACGATAAATTACTGTATAATTTTGGATAAGAAGTAGATAGTCCAAAATTAGCTTGCACAAATCCAAGTAAAACAAAAAGGCCTTTAATTATAATTTTTTGGTCATATTGGTAGATCGTTCCCGTGCGAAGCCGGGGCGGGTCGGTAGTTTACAGATAAAAGACAAAAAAAACTCACAAGCGTAAACCCAGACGCACTATCTTCTACTAGTGGACCATTTTATATTGTATGCGACCATGCCTGCAAGCCGCCATTGTTTCTGGCGGAGTGTCGCGAGCTATGCCGCGTCTATGCTCCCATACCTTGAGCAGCACGGGTTTGAGCAGATCCTTCTCGACCATAGACACGCCGCCGGTACACAGAGCACGTCGGCTAGCTTGAGCGCGGAGGCTATGCCCGCCACTATCTCTGGCGGAGTGTCGCGAGCTATGCCACGTCTATGCTCTCTTACCTTGAGCAGCACGGGTTTGAGCAGATCCTTCTCGCCCATAGACACGCCGCCTGTACACACGAGCACGTCGGCTAGCTTGAGCGCGGAGGCTATGCCCGCCACTATCTCTGGCGGAGTGTCGCGAGCTATGCCACGTCTATGCTCTCTTACCTTGAGCAGCACGGGTTTGAGCAGATCCTTCTCGCCCATAGACACGCCGCCTGTACACACGAGCACGTCGGCTAGCTTGAGCGCGGAGGCTATGCCCGCCACTATCTCTGGCGGAGTGTCGCGAGCTATGCCGCAGTCTATGCTGTCGTAGCCGTGTTCTCTGGGAAAATAACAACATAACATCAAGTCTGGTACAGTCCACGAGGCGTTAGCTGAGCTTTGCATTTGTGTGAGTGATCACCAAAATGGTACGAGAGCCCATGACCAAAATTTTTGTCTTATCGTTTTACGTAAGACAAAATCTTCAATCGTCTTACGTTTTACAACGATGCGACATGGTTTTGGTCATGGCCTCTCTAAAAGAACAAAAGCCGATTGCCAAAAAGCAGTATAAATCAGTTTGCTTTTTGTAGTGTATTTTTAAAGCCTAATTATATTTTGGCCGACCTGGGAGTCGAACCCATAATCAAAGATTATATTTTATATAAACAAATAATTTTTATTTTTCTTCTTGATCTATCTTGAAACAGTTGTTGTATCTCAAAATAGAACATTATCACACCTACTTATATCAAGCACTTCTACTCATCTGTCATTCGTAGAGAATACTTGGCACACAACGTATTGCGTAAAAATTTATTAACACTAATCGTTATAAACTCGTAGAATCGTAAAATGATCAGTATTGTTCTTGCAATGAAGTGTACGCACGGCTACAGATCAAGTTATACAATTCCAGTACAAGCTGATCTCGCATTGTATAGGATTTCCTTACAATGAGAGGTCAGTATAAACTGGAATTGTATAGCTTGATGTATAGCCGTGTATACGTACAGTCAATAAACTATGATTAATATAGACATCACTATTACGATTGATACTAGAATCAATTATATCTTCTTGTAAATTTTGAAGTTCAAAAGTGCATTTTATGTGCTTAGCTAGCTTTTGCCCGCGGAAATTATCCGACGGGAACGTCCGACCGGGAAATCATTCCTTATTCCTTGTAATAATATAATTCAATCATGATTCGAAAGACCCGTGGCGCCATCTATTATCATAAACACGTTATTGTTGTTTTCCTCGGTAACAGTACTTTTTTTTTAGATGAAAGGTACCATAGGTCCGTTTCTGTACACCTGACAACTTATATATGCAAAATTTCAGGATGATCAGTTCAGTGGTTTTTGCCTGAATAGGTAACAAACAAACAAACTTGCTTTCGCATTTATAATATTAGTTAGGATTAGGATAGTGTAATTAATTTGTAAAGTTACGTCTAACGCGGATAAAAACTGAGAATCACGCAAAAACTATAATTTAATTTATAACCATTTTATAGATAATTTAGTTATTTATCTTTTAGTAGACGTGTTGTATTATAATTAGTACCTTTTGTTTTATGTAATAAGTATAATAAATTAATAATGCGTCTAATTTAGGATAGCGCACCTTGATGGACGAGTCTTGTTAAAGTTAGTGCAATCCACGAAGATGCGCCCCACTCTGCTTCATAATCGCTTATAGTACAAGAAGTATCGAACATTGTACATGTGTACGCACTAATTGCCTATAACTATAGTTAATTACCTGCAATTAGTTTGTATTGACAAAACTAAAACACTAGCGGAATGGTGCACACTTGCACTGTAAGCGGTGAGGAAGAAGAGTGGGGCGCGTCTTCCTGGATTGCACTAACTATACTGGGTAGACATAAGACGCGTTGTGTGACCTCAATACAGAACATGCAAGCTAACTATGCACCTGTCCGGCGACTCCTGGCACAGGCATTTATATGCTTAAAAGGAGACGCCTCCAACTGTATTACTGTATACCTAATGATAACGAAATAAAACATTTTTTTTTTTTAACCAATCAAGGTCCTTGGCACTTTTTATCTGCTTCTTAACCGAAGACAAAAAGGTGGAGGTTCTCAAGTCGATGTATATTTTAGTTTTTTTCCTGTTCTTACTTGAGTAGCACTCGGAGCATTGTCCTATTAGAGTCTCGTATGTGAGCCGGTTTGAGCTTGACCTCCGAAGGTTCCTGCAGCTCGTTGCCAGTAGACAGTAGCGCCACCTTAGGAGGCGCTCGCACCATAACATTCTGATATCCATCGCCCGCCAGTATTCCGATTTTTGCTGAGTCTAGTAACTGACCTGTAAACATTTTTTTTTTATCAAATCCACTATTAATCTACATTTAAGGTGTATGTGTCACAGCCAACTAGCTTAATTAGCCTTTTAGTTAAGAGCCCATACTACCTCAGCTTTTTATCTCGCTCCCACGATACTGCTCGCGGACTGAGTGAGAGCGAGGTAATTGCTTTTTACTGTGAAAACAATGGTAATTTGAAAAAAATAAAAAACATAGGACCTGCTTTATAGTTAGTTCAGTTAGTATGCAAAGTCTGATGATCTAATTTGAAGTATTTTTTAATACCAGTGGTTTATTGTTCGGTTTGTAGGTAAATTTGGATTTTTTTTCTATAGAGAAAATTTTATGGAATCTTGTTTTCGTCAAACATTAATCCTCAACTGTACCATTATATTAATTTTAAAATTAATGCTGCAGTATTTTCGACATAACGGAGGATTATGCTAAGCCATTTGAGGTAGTATAGGCTCTTAACAGCCTAGCCTTTAGAAGCAGTGGTCGCCGGCCGCTACTGCGACACCGCACGCTCAGCTCGCTGCACGCGGTTGGTCACAGGCTCACAGGTCTAACCTAAACCGATTGGTCGAGGTGCCCTGGCTTAGTAACTGCGACCAATTCGGCACTCACGTGGTTGGTCACAGTTCCATCCTAACCTATAACTAAATATAATTCAGGCCGCTAGTTGAACGGCGCCGTTTAGTTAAAAGGCTAGGCTGTTTACATAATCCGCCTATAACGTTCCCACTGCTGGGACACAGGCCTCCTCTCTCGAGAGGCAGTGGGCTATAATCTACCACGCGGGTTGGTAGATGTCACATGTCTTCGAATTTTTGGTTGTAGAACATGGCGGTTTCCTCAGATGTTTGATGTTTGTTTGTTTGTGTTGTTTTTATGGTGTGCATAATAAAGAGTATTCTATCTTCTAGCTATCTATCTTTTCCTTCACCGTTTTAAGAGCAGTAGTGATGAAATTATTTACATAAAGTAAAGCGCCTGCCTGGGTTCGAACCGTTAACCTACAACTCGTAATTCGGGGCCGGCAACCATTTGCCCACCACTGCTCTCATGGCTCTAGACTGTTTACTGAAAGACTAATTATGCAGCTAATTGGCTGCGACATATGCACACTTCTCAGGGTTTGGCATGAAGAACCTTCGTGCTTAGGTACACGAGCACCGCCTCCGGAAGAACCAGGTACATTGAAATGCTAAGGCATTTCTTTTCGTCTGTTCCGTTATTGTTGAGAGGCTTATGGTATCTTTCTTTATGCCCTTGTAAGAACTCACTCGTATCGGCTGGACGTAAATCTGTAAATACTTAAAATGAGAGTCGCTGATCGTGTCTGTCTGTGCATCCATTTTGTTGCGGTTTTCACCATTATTTAGAGAATTTATTCGGGAATGTTTAAGTTTAGGTGTAGGTACTTAAAATATACCAGTAGTTCTCCGAACATTAAGTAGGTAGCCCTCGCGAAAACTTTTTTTATCATATCTTCACCAAATTTTTGAGACTAACTTAAAGTTACTACCTTTCAAATATAAAAAGAACCATCGAAATCGGGTCTCATAAGGCGGAGATATCCAGCCTAGTAGTTGCCCCTTTTTTGAGGAAGTAGATTTTTTTTTTGTCGTCGGGGACGACCAAAAAAAAAAACTAAAAGATTGTAAAACCAGTAAGTATACCAAGTTTCGTCCAGATCGGTTGTAATCGACCTGTAGAGGAGTAGCAACAAACTGACAGACGAAAGCAAAAGTTGCCCGACTTGAAGCAGAGACGCTTCGCTCGCTCGCTCAATTAATGTAATACTTAGATATATCACAGAAATCTAGATGTTTAACCAACATGTCCACATCAGTAGATAGCGCCCATGCGGAACAAGGCCGGGTCACTAGTAATATAAATCTGGAAACACTCCTAAGAGTACCAACTGTGGAATTAAGACCAACCTTTCTCCACAAGTACAGCTCCCATGGCTATGTCGAAGCCCACGTTCCTCACATCCTGTCGAGGCTCGGGCGCCTTCAGGATTTCTACCTCCAGCTCAGTCATCCCATCATCAGACGCTGATATTAGTCTAGTGTCCTCGACCTGGAGGAGGAAATTAGTATTTATTTAAGAAGAAACACACGGAACAAAAAATTGTGCTCTTAAGATTTCATCATTAGAATAGAATAGAATAGAATAAATTATTGTATAAGAAGTTACATTTGATGTGTTGTTTCCTGGAACTCACACGGATTCCCTGTGTCGTGGGATCCAGGCTCCTTTGTTCCGTTAACATTTGTTGCTATACATGAAATAGGTTTAAATAAATTACAATAAATTTCAAAATTACAAAAGAAAACTAATGCTAATACACAAAAAAAAACAGTAGATAACCAATTATGTACTTATGTATGTTGTGTGTGATTGTGGGTGTATGTGTGATATGGTGTGTGCTATATAAATAGTATGTTTGTGTTATAGAATAGTAATTATATAAATAAACATATGTATCAGTGCCTTTTTTTAGATTAAGAAGTTTTCAGTCATATCATAGTCCATAGTAAGAAGCCATTTTGTAACCGTAGTATATATTATCAGCTCGGAAGTTCTGAAGATAATATCACGCCTGTTATCTACGAAGGGTTAGGCAGAGGTGTACCTGCAGTACCTACAGTCCCATAGGTGGGCGAGCATATTGCCATCAACCGGGTACAAGTCCAGACTCCGGACTGCTACTGAGAAATCACTGATGGAATAACTCAATAACACTTTGCCCGACCTGGGAATCGAACCCCTCGTTCTCAGGAGGTATAACAATAATTTCTAAACCATATGTTAACTAAGCAATCATTCATTCATTCATTCAAGCAATAACGTCCAAATTTTAGTAGACCGAAGTCAGCATAGAACATGGTTGCCAAATAAAATCTGTATCGATATAAAAAGTCTTTAACCTCATTAAATACCTACCATGAAAGATGCAGAGGTCATTGATATTTAAATCATAAAAAATAGTAATAGGTACAGTGGGCTGCGTCAATATTGGGTACCCCAGTTGTATTAAAATTAACTTTGCTACAACTTTGCAATTCAAACAATAAATCCTTAAGAAAAATACAAAAAGTGGACGATAATTAATAATAATACATACAATAATACGAACAATAAATGAAATACGACGACACGGTTGGCGCAGTGGTGGAGCGATTGACTGCTGCGCAGCATGTCGCGGGTTCGATTCCCGCACGGAACAAATATTTGTACGACCTACAAGTATTTGTTCCGAGTCTGGGTGTTTTTCTATCTATAATATGTATTTATTTACAAAAAAAAAAAATGTATATAAGTAGTTTATCAGCCATCTCGTTACCATAACACAAGCATTAGGTTGCTTAGCTTGGGACTAATGGCGTGTGTGTGAAATGACCAAGTATAAAAAAAAAATGATGAATATGAAAAATAAATGAATATGGACGAGATTCGAACCATCGAATCATTGGTTATACAATGATTACCGCGAGCTCTTACCAAGTACCAACTAAGGCAGTTACTTAGGCAGTTAATAACTCAATGAATTATCAATCTACTTGGCGTTATAACTCTGTCTCTGTCTATGAAATAGTATTGAATGAATAGTTCGTTATTAGAGGGTAGTTACGCATACTTTTTACTAATCTATAATGCAGTTACCGTCTGTTGAGTCTGGTTTTGCTTCACTTTTCGCATTTGTCTAGTAACCCGTTTGTCTCAGTTGGCAAAATATGTCTATTATGATAAGTGATACAACTGTAAATTATCAAATCAAATTATTGTAAAATATAAATCTTTGTAAAACTACAAACATTTATTTATTTTAAAAAAAATACAAATAAATAAATAATAATAAATAAACATAAAACAATACATAATATCAATAATAAATATTATTAAATTATTTTATTTTTCTTGATTTTTATTTTTTTATAAATATTTCTAAAATAAAATAGAAAAATACTTTATATTAAAAATATATATATAATGCATGACAAAAAACACACTTCGTGCCTAATAAGATTTGAACATCCAATCTTATGCACGGCAAGCGGTCTTGAAACCTCTGGTCTATTTAGACGTTGAATAACTCGTCGTAAATGTCAACGCTATTATTGCTTGTAGTTATAGGTACGCAATAATAAAGATATTAACGTTTTATTCAAAAAAGACAATAATAAAAACAGACTTAAAAATAAATACTAACATAAACTTATTTATTCACTAAAACAATACATTAATTATAATAAAATATTTTTGCAAAATACAAAAACCAACGGCCTATCACGGATTTGAACCCACATGTCCTTTTGGGGCGTACCCAGTTGATGCAGCCCACTGTACATATTCCGGTTTGTGTAAAGCGTACTGCGCTTATGCTATTAGTGGATAAAAACACAAAAAATTGTTGTGAAAATAGTGATTACGAAGACTTATTTTTGGAATGCTAAATGCTGCCGGTTCATTAAAGGGTAGTGTTGTCAGTAGCCTTAGATCAGTATTGTATTAATCCTTCCAGGACATGATAGTGTGACTCATTGTTGCAAATGAGTCATACTACACTAGGGCATGCAAAAACCGGGCTGTTTTAAAAAACCGTTTTTTTCGGGTTTTTTGTTCACAAAAACGGGGAAACCGGATAAATCGGTTTTTTCGGGTTTTTTTATCAATTTTATTAAAGAAATGAAAAATATGTCATGTGTGTGTATATAAGTCTAATTCAAAATAAGTATTTTTTTACGTTTATCTAACTTATTTTTATATTAATGAGCAGTTGTTAGGACTGAAATAAGCTACAACTACTAAGTAACAATACAAAAGTTGGTTTTCTTTATACATAATCTAAATATATAAAAGGAGAAACTGACTGACTGACATATCAACGCACAGCCCAAATCGCTGAGTCTAGAGATTCCAAATTTGGCACGTAGGTTCCTTATGAGGTCTAGGGGTGCACTAAGAAAGGATTTTTCAAAATTCACCTCCTTTAGGAGTGAAATTTGGGTTCAAAGTTCGTATGAAAAATCTTATTCCTTGAGTTAATAGACTGGAAACTTACACGCGGGCGAAGCCGCGGGAAAAAGCTAGTATGGATATAAAGCTTATTATTTAGGAAAAAACATATTCTTCAAAACTTAAGATACCTAACATACAAAATTAGAAACATTAATTTGGTACGTACTCAGAGGTCTAAAATCACAGAATATTAAATAACAATTTAACTCATAAAATACAAACAGGCAAAATCAACAGTACGTAAAATGCGATCAAAATAATTATTTAAATATCGCATAAAATATATGTCTTATTCCTAATTTACCAAAACAAAATAAATCAGTCATTCTTATAGATACCTATACATTAAAAATTCAAAATTAAAGTTACACAGCTAAACCAAATTACTATTTTTTACTTTGATAGAATGACCGTAAGGATACAAGTGCATCAAGGGAGTCATCGTTTAGAGTACTACGGATTTTATTACACATGAGATGAGACCTGCTGATGAAAAGGCTCTCTCTGATTCCACACTTGTTGGAGGTATAGATTTCAAAGCTTTATATACTTTTGTTAAGTGCTCTCCCATTTTTCCTCCACCGTCGTAAAGTGCCATTTCCACCCTGATTTTAGTTTCTAAATCAAGTTCTTATAGCAGGGCAGAAGTTAAACGTTTCCAGTGTGAGAGAGAGAGAGAGAGAGAGACGGAGCTATATACGACCTATAGCACCGTCACTCAATATTACTTTTCTCTAAACTCTCAAAAAAAAACCTAACCGAAAACTCCGGTTTTGTTATCCTAAAAAACCCGGGTTTCAAATCAGTCGGTTATCCGGTTTTTACGGTTATCCGGGTATCCGGTTTGCATGCCCTATACTACACGTCATCCCATTAAGCCTAGGAATTCATGGGATTCGAGAAAACCCAATTTTTGCTTTTTTGAGAATTTCCCAGAAATCGTCACTAAATATTACTTTTCTCTAAACTCTCAAATTTAATGGCCTTCATTGCTATTCCATTGGGTGCCTAACACTCTAAGAACCATTTCGATGTAAGTAGTCGACTGACACACTGTACCAAGAGACTGATGTTCTGCGTGTGCGCCAATTATACATTCCGGCAGTGGCACTGAAGTATACACGGCTACACATCAAGCTATACATTTCCAGTTTACACTGAACTGTCATTGTAAGGAAATCCTATACAATGCGAGATCAGGTTATACTGGAATTGTATAGCTGGATCTGTAGCCGTGGGTACCACAAAACTGCCTATAGCGCGTTAACACCAGCGTGCTCTCTAAGAAATGCGAATAAGCCCAAATAGCTTAAACCTAAAGTTAGACTGTTCTTCGGCAACAAATGCTTTCTTTATATGGGGCCATTTATTTACACTAAGCTCAACCACAGAATAAATAATAGTACTAACGTACAGAAGTTGCACTCCTTTGATCTTGAAGAAAGCCGCTTTTATAATAGCCTACCAAATCTTTTCCCCCCCATGCGCAAGCTAAGTTGATCTTAATCGCCGCGCATGAGAGTTGTTATTACTTTGTGTCGTTACTCGTCCGTAACATACCTACGCCGCTTAGCCGAGTACTAGGGCTGTCCGCAAAGAAAAATAAAATATGGTACCATACCACCATACCATACATACCATATGGTATGGTGGTGGTGGTGGGGTATATGGTACCTTTTTATACTTTTATTGTATTTATGAGTAGTCTATCTAGAGTTGTTTCACTTTAATGTAATGTCTTATAATTTTCAAACGTTATTTTTTATTAATCAATCAAACCATCATCAATTATTTTTAATACACCATCATCTCGTAAAATATTTAGAAGTGTTCTAAAGTAAATAAGGTACAAACACGTCTTAAAATTGAAAGTGACATTTGAGCCACTTTATAGTCGCCTGAACATGGTCATAAAACAACTAAAGATGCCTCAACGCACCAGTGGCTAAGTTTGTGCGATCGTACGATCGCGGGTACGTACAATTGCTTGTTAATCCTAAGTTAATCCTTAATTACTTTAAGCGATTTTGGACCTTACTCCTGAAACAATACGACGCGCATAGAAACCCCCACCACTCCGCCGAGAGCTCATGTTAAATGTCGGCAACTATAGTAAGTAGGTAGGTAGGTAAAAAATGGTAGCAACAAGACTCGACATTTCGTAATGGATTTTCGTCATTAAAAAAGTAACTATATCACTAATTTATATATGTATAGTATAGTGATAATATGAATAGTAAACTTAAATTTAAAATCTAAGATTTAATTTTTTCATGGGCGGCCGTACGTGTCTCGCTCGCTGAGCGCGTAATACACCCGACTGACTTGAAACCCAGAGTTGCCGCGAGCTGTAGGTACTTATCTCGAGCGGAATGTACCAGTGCAAGAGGCCTGGCTCAACAATGAAATGAACATACTGGAGTTGACTAAGAATAAATGTAAAAATCATCTTTCCAAATTTCTGGCACATATGGACTATGAAAGCACGGAGAAGTTCATTAACTCATGAGCACAACACACACACATTCATCACACTAATACATATAAAGGTCATTTGGATCAAATGAGTGAATGCTTTTTCTGTTCCCACTTGTTCCGGATTCTTTTTGTTGGTGTACTCATAGCCACAGAAATGTTAGGGATACAGGAATGAGATTGCTGTCACCCTTCCTCTGGTTCTATCTTAATTGGGTCCAAACCCACCTTAACTCACTCATTCATCACACACCTACACCGCTCATGTATAAAAATTACAATAGAATACACTATACACGTTTTATTTTGTCAATTACTTATTATGTTTGTATGAATACCTATCGACCGATTATGTACCTTATCTTGTAAGGCGTGGGAGACTAGTCTCCACGACACAGGGAATCCTAGTGTGGAGGCTAGTGTTATGAGAATATTGAATGCTTAATTCTTGCATTCTTGCACAATAAAGTTTTTATTATTATTTTTTATAACCCAATAATCTTAAAAGTTAAAGAAGTAGTTTATTAACCATATTCATAAAACATCTACGCTGATCTCACATTGTATAGGATTTCCGTACAATGAGAGGAAATATACAGCTTGAGCCGTGTATACATGAACTATGACACCAGTTATCTCAAAATTTAGCGTACAAATTACGGGGAAGACATCTTTATTTAATCAGTTATCTAATGAGGTACAAAGTTAAAGAAATATTTAGAGGTGCCGATTAAACAGTCGATAATGGTCAAAGGTCGAATTTGTAAATCGTTGAAATATTTAAAAATTGTGTGTTAAATGATAATCTAATTAATTAACTGGTTTATGCCATCCCGCTACTTTCTAACCTCCTAGCAATCCGCTAGCGTATAGCCATCCGTTCAGCGCTAAACGCATTTTAGTGATTTGTGATGAAGGGGGTACTTAGCTGTGCTAAAATTATTTTCATGAAAAAAAAAACAACCGACTTCCAAAAAAAAAACTGCAAAGTGAAAAATAACTTTAATTTCGGAAGTCGGTGTCTATGGAAAATATGAACTGCTTTTGAAGTTTATAATTAAAATTTTACGATAAGAGAGTAGATAAATTTCTTTTATACTTAGGTACCCTTGGTTAGATTTTGTAGGACGAGCGCCAACTTGTTAGTAGCACACGTGAAATTAAGCGAAACGTGATAATGATCATTATTGACTTGTTTTGCTATGCTCTGTAATATATCTCGCAAGTACTTACAATACACCTTACTTTTGTACAGTGAGTAGTTGCCACAAGTTTCAAAACGCAACCGATAGCTTAACTTGTCCTTTAGAAATTACGAAGGTACCTAAATTCTTCCGACGTAACCATTGGGATGCTGAGTAGGTGCGATTATGTAGATACCTACTTTCATGTCGTCAGACAATTATTAGCACCACGATCGTGAATTGTGTGACGTCATACACGCTTGCATACTAATTAGAAAAATAAGTTTGAACTGGCCGCTTGCACTTTTGCGATAACTTAGAAGTAGGTACGCGCCTACGTTCAATCCGGCCAAAGAGATTGAGGAGTATGTAGCTTAAATAAAAATAAATTGATCTAAAATATCACCACTTGCATGCGACATAAATAGACGGTTGCTTGGTTGTTATAAATAAATAGTGTTGCGTTATAAAAAAACCGGCCAAGTGCTTGTCGGACCACGCACAATGAAGGGTTCCGTAGTTAAAAAGAATTTATCACAAAAACAAACCTAATATTGTAATCCCAAAAAAATTTTTTTAAGTATGTGATGTAATTAATTACAAATTAATAATTTTTGGACTTTTCCTTTACTTGTGCTGTGAAACCTTGCTTCTTGCTAAATTTCAAGATTCTAGGTCAACGGGAACTACCCTACCTATAGTTGTTGATTTACTTGCGAGTATCAAAATATGTCGCATATAATTATATGGCCGTATTTTTTTATTGCGTTCACTTAGAAGACGCTTGATTTTATTAGAACTCCAAGGGACCATAGACGTATTTGACATTAATTTCATCTTGATACCTCTACGCGTTCCTGAGAAAAAGGGTCTTGACAGACTGACAGACAGACGGACAACGAAGTGATCCTATAAGGTTCTTTTGAGGTACGGAACCCTAAACACCGGCCAAGTGCGTGTCGGACCACGTACAATGAAGGGTTCTGTAGTTGAAAAGAATTTATCCTAAAAACAAACTTACAATGTTGATGGTTGAAAAACCAGAAATGCCAAAAAAATATTTTCTATGCGATAAAATTACAAATTAACGATTTTCGAACTTTTTCCTTGTGCTGTAAGACCTTGCTTCTAGCCAAATTTCATGATTCTAGGTCAACGGTAAGTACCCTATTAGGATTTGATTTACTTGCGAGTAATACCTATTACGAGATGAAAAAAACAACTTTTACTATGGGACCAAACATGAAATCACGAAAAAAAATTAACTGTTCAGTACATTTATCTAGATCAAACTCGTCATAATGTACTGAACAGCTGATTTTTTTTTCGCGATTTCAGGTTTGGTCCCATAGTAAAAGTTGTTGATAATAATGAGTACATTCTCCCATTTTGATTTGGAACATGTTTTAAATTTCATCCCGTATATGTCGCATAAATGGCCGTATTTTTTTACCTACTGCGTTTACTTAGAAGCTTAATTTTTTTACGCACCCACAATCGCCAAATTTCGCTTGACTGCGTGTTGACAGAGTCGGCAGTTTCACGTTGAGGTGCGCCCTGCATTCAGCATACCCACAGTCCTAAGTATCTTTTCCCGTGTTAAAGTTTTCCCTCCTTATTCCAATGTTATTTTGCTTTTACGTTTAATTTTTTAAAATTTCGAACAAATTTAAATTTTGTGGCCAGTCCTTCTTCTAAAGAGTATTCTTATATAAGTTGATATGTTCGCATGTTCTCTAGACTTTGTTGAGTAGGTAGTGTATAACGAAAGTGAGCACCAGGATTCTTTTTTTTAAATTCTTCCTTAAATTAGGGGATTAAAGTTTATGTGGAAGTTAGTCAGTATTACCAACGAGAAATCCCATCGGCTTGTATTTTGATACCTAATTACTTAATGCGTTTTCATTCGATGTGTTTCAGAATTGCAGGATTGTGGTTTAAGAGTCAGTAGGCCCTAGAACAAATGGATTTGGCAACAGGGATGATGACTAATTTTTTTTTGTCTGTCATCTAAATTATTAAAAAATATTGGACACGATTTTTTTTTATTTACGTACCTAATCAAAAGATTACGGCGATACATTGAGTTATAATGTGGCATGACGTCACTCCTTGCTAGACTTAATTCTTATACGTAGTTTGTTATAGTTGTGACGGAGCGAGCCCCCACTCCCCAACTTTAATGCGTTTTATCTAAGTAATTGGGGTTCCGTACCAAAAGGGTAAAAAGGAACCCTTAAGGGGGTTTTAAAACGGGGCTACTAGGCCATGTGGGGTATCATATGAAAGAGTGCTGTTTGCACATTCTCAAACATTTTTTTTCTTTTCCATAGTTTTCGAGTTTTGATGAAAAATGTAACCACGCCCCCCCCCCCCTTATCTCCGAAGTTTGCATAGAGAAAAATCTGAAATTATTCTGTTATAAAAGTTTATGTAAAGATTACAGGAAAAAGAAAACTATGTCTCTAAATAGCACACTTTTTCAGAAATCGGAACGGAACCCTCGGTGCTCCGACTCGCTCTTGACCGGTTTTTTTTTTACATGATAATAATATAGCAACACATACGTGTCTAATATTTTTTATACCATTCCCCCTCTAAAAAGCTTATTTTATTCACTGAAAACAGTGAATAAAAAGCACTTTTACTCACTGTTTTGATGTTTGAAAATGGAACACACCAATGTATTCGACCACAGATTTAGAGTACCTAGGCTAGATACGGCATGTTATTAGATAGTATGAAAACCGAACGTGTCATCTTTTTTATACCTACGATAACTTCACCCCAGCCATTTAGTGATGTGCTCAAAGTAAACAGAACTGTTTAAATCGCTAAGCATCACTGAGCTAACTGACTTTTTTTTAGTACGAACAGTCAAACATGCAGGGCACGCTTGGTCGTGGCTTGCCGTATCTAGTGTAAGTGTAATCTTTGTATTCGACCTATATTGATGTGTTCTAAATTCAATTTGATTGGTCGACATTTTCGACAAGGAGTTTAGCATTAGAATAAAAACTGTTTTATGTTTTTTGCTGTCCTTAGTAAATTGGCGCTATTTTGTATACTGTAAGTTGTACGAACACAAAGTTTAGTGTTACTTTAATCTTTAATTTTGTTTAGTGTTGTTCTAATCGATTAAAAGTGATGAAGATGTGTTAACACCTGAGTTTATGAAAGAGAGGGTGGCCGATATAGTGGAAAACTTGCTACCCAAAAAATCACGGCTGGCTTACATCAAAGCCAATTTAACTTTCCTTTTTCTTCATTATATTATTATGTCTATTTTAACTTAAATCTTTCTTTTTCTCGTAGTAATGGTATAAAGTATAGTATGCAACTCTTGAATAAAACGGATTTATATCGAGGGCCATGAATCACTCGCGTCGCTCAGAATTCTAACACTTGAATCACTCGCTACGCTCGTGATTCAATCATCATGACTCACTCCCTACGGTCGTGATTCAATCGTTAGAATTCTTCACTAGCTCGTGATTCATCTATGGCCCTCGCTTTAAATCCGTCCTTTATTCACTAATTGCATAATATACTATTATACCATTCTCCCTCTAAAAAGCTTATTTTATTCACTGCAAACAGTGAATAAAAAACACTTTTACTCACTGTTTTGATGTTTGAATTTGGAACATACCAATGTATTCGACCACAGATTTAGAGTACCTAGGCTAGATACGGCATGTTATTAGATAGTATGAAAACCGAGCGTGTCATCTTTTTTATACCTACGATAACTTCACCCCAGCCATTTAGTGATGTGCTCAGCGTAAACAGAATTGTTTCAATCGCTTAGCATAACTGTGCTAACACTTTTTTTAGTACGAACAATCGAACACACGGGCACGCTTGGTCGGATAGCTTGCCGTATCTAGCTATCTAAATCTGTGTATTCGACCTATAATTGGTGTGTTCTAAATTCAATTTGATTAGTCGACATTTTTGACAAGGATTTTAGCATTAGAATAAAAACTGTTTTGTGTTCTTTGCTGTTTGAATAGGTACTGTAAGTTGTACGAACACAAAGTTTAGTGTTAATTAATAATAAATCGATTAAAAATGCATTCAAGTGATGAAGATGTGTTAACACCTGAGTTTATGAAAGAGAGGGCGGCCGGTGTAGTGAAAAACTTGCTACCCAACAAATGACGGCTGGTTTACATCAAAGCCAATTTAACTTTCCTTTTTCTTAATTAAATGTCTATTTCCGCTTAAATCTTTCTTTTTCTCGTAGTCATGGTATATTATACAACTCTTGAATAAAACGGATTTATATCGAGGGCCATGAATCACTCGCATAGCTCAGGATTCTAACACTTGAATCACTGGCTACGCTCGTGATTAAATCATCATAAATCACTCCCTACGGTCGTGATTCAGTAGTTAGAATCGTTCACTAGCTCGTGATTTATTTATTTGTTTCTGGCCAACCAACAACTGTTGATACTGTTACATGTTAAAATAAACATTCTTATATCAAAGGTAACAATCTCTTAAAGGTTAGCACCGCATGCCCCATAAAGTAATAGATGTTACCAGTTATATTAAGGTTTGAAGCAAAATTTTAATCAGTAACAAATTAAAAATCTAAATTAAATACAAAATCAAAATTAATACGAAACCAAAATTAAATACAAAATGATTGTGATTCATCGCTTTAAATTCGTCCTTTTTTCACTAATTGCATAATATACTATTTATTATCTGACTGACGCGGACGGACTAAATAGAATTTCTTTTTTTTACCCAGGCATCATTCCTATTTATAAACCATGATGGTACCTGTACAACGCAGTCAGCACCCGCAGGCAGAGCGGCACCGGTGTTAATTCTTGCACACTGCCCGGAGCACAGCGGCGCGGTGGGCGCGTCGCCGGCCGCCACTGCCGTGCGTACGCGGCGTACCCCCACACCGTCTATACTCAGGCAGGCGTATCCTGAGGATGAGGTATGATATCAAAAACATCTTGAACGAAAAGTTAGTAAGTATAGTTTCATGAATGGTACCTAAGGGCATTTTTCCTGCATGCGTGTTTGCGCCCGCGTGCACGTCTCACCCGCATGCGGGAGTTTACCGCGTGTGATGCACCCGCAAACTCCCCGCGTACCGCATGCGTGTAAGATGCATGAGAGGAAAAGTCTGAACGAACGATAGAATGCGGGCAGCGCGCATACAGGCCAGACACGCACGCGTATACAAATCCGCATGATAGGAAAAAGGCCCTAAAGAGCTACAAACAACACGAACGTTCTAATCCTTAACATAGAGGACTAGGAAGAAAGGTCAGAATTCTATGGAGAATAGGAGCACCACTCTAAGCAATACCATGCATGATACAATTGAGTTCCAGTTGCCTTTTTAAAACATGCAGTTAATAACAAAATCTGTCTCTATCAGTCAGTTAGTTAGTTTATAGCAAGTATTATAGTATTGTACTAGCTTCTGTCCGCGACTTCGTCCGCGTGAAATTTATTGTTCCCCCGTCCTACCCCGTCGCATCGCATCGCGCTGTGACTTCGTTTTCGCTTAGCGTTCTTTCTGAGTTTTATTCATTTTGCTCGGCTCCTAAGGGTCGTAGCGTGATATTGTATGTTCAATAGCCCAACCTTCCTCAAGAATCGTGTCATCAAATGCAAAAATATTTTTTGAAATCCGACTGGTACTTCCAGAGATTACCCCTAAGTTAACTTACAAACATACCCCTTTATACAAGTAATATTAGTATAAATCTTTATAATATTAATATTAGGGTAACGGGCTGGTGTCTGAAACTCCACGTCTATAGCGCGTATCTTGTTAGCTAATTTAGGTATCAAATCATTTTTTATTAATTTTCATGATGTGTAAAAGTAGCAGTGTTACTTATGTTGCTGACCGTACCATATTTTTGTCAGTTTATTAAAACTTTGAGCAGCGTCAATAAATTGCAAGAATTAAGTTTTTTTTTTTTTTTTATCCTTGGACATTTCACACAACGCCATGTAGTCCCAAGCTAAGCAACCTAATGCTTGTGTTATGGTAACGAAATGGCTGATAAACTACTTATATACATTTTTTTTTTTGTAAATACATACATATAGAAAAACACCCAGACTCGGAACAAATACTTGTAGGTCGTACAAATATTTGTTCCGCGCGGGTATCGAACCCGCGACATGCTGCGCAGCAGTCAATCGCTCAACCACTGCGCCAACCGTGTCGTCAGTAAGTATCATATATTAAAATCAGTAGAAGAGTTTCACAGCACTAATTAATTATAAACTTAAAATGCTATCAGTCTTGGCAACTAGTTATCACCTGCATATATTTACTTAGGTGTGTGACAACATAAAAAACTGTTACCTTGTAGCAAAGAAAATGCATATTCATTATAGCTTCAGGGTCAAATAATTTCATGAAAACATTTTTCATGTCGTAGTTGCGTACTTAGTACATTATTATGTTACAAGTAGCGGAACAAATTGCTTCAATGACTATATAATAGATTGACTAGTAATTAGTAACACATGATTGTACCTACTCATGATTACAAACAACTTTTACTGTAAGACCAATCCTAAAATCGCGAAAAAAAAATCAGCTGTTCAAAATCATTTTGACGAGTTATGCGAACATAAATGTAGGGAACTGCTGATCTTTTTTTCGCGTGTTTTCGAGAAAATGTTTTTTTTAAGGATTTTTCATATGAAAAATCTTGTACTTCATACCAATGTTATATCTGCACAAAGCAAGGCTGCTATCAAAAACAATGACTACAGCCTATTAATGAATTAAATAGTTCTTAGTACCTATTATACTATTGAACAATGATATTATTACAAAAGTAATCTATGATTGAACTTATACCTACGCGTGTTTATAATAGTAAAACACCGGCCAAGTGCGAGTCGGACTCGCACACGATGGGTTCCGTACCACCATACAATATTTAACACTACATATTTAAAAAAATACTTCACTATAAAAAAACTTGTTTTCTTGTATGGACCCCTTTATATTTTATTTTGTTTTTATTATTTGTGGCAATATAAATACACAATCTCTTAAAAATTCAACTGTTTATCTACTACATTTCATGAGATACAGCCCGCTGACACACAGACTGACAGACGAAGAGCGGAGGCTTAGTAATAAGATTCAGTTTGGCGCCCTTTCATGTACGGAACACTAAAAATGTACATTTATCTTTTCTTACTATGTATGTATTATAAATTGTTAAGTTTGTAGGTATTGATTGAAAATTGGTTATCAAATACAGAAATTAGATAAAAGGATTTAGAGATGCAGGTAAAGAGTAGTTTGCAATCAAAATAAGAGTAGATTTAAACTTGTCATCACTTTGTGAGTCAGCCCTAATTTGTTATTAATTTGACTTCAGCAGATTTGTTATATTAACGCTTTGAAGGACACTAACAAGACACAATATGTACAAGTTTTATTGTTATTACTGCTATGGCCGTATAGTGTCAATGTGGAGTTAGTACAACCTCAGCCTCATCCAAGGCCTTTTCTATTGTATATTGTAGCACAATTATATAATTTCGAAGCAAATTATAACAACTGTTAAATAACTTACCATCCTTAACTGACGCAGGAAATGGTGGCATTGGTTCCTTCGCATGCAGTGTTTGTGCCACAACTCTGCCTAGCCCTTCTTCAATGGTCACTATCTCTAACCTTTCCTTAAATTCTGCCATCACACCATCAACTGCCTTCCAAGCGTCAGACATCTCTATCATAGGGTATGGAGACTCCCTCAGCCGTAAGGCCACTTTAGTAACATCCACATTACTGCTATGCATACACGTATGGTTGAACTGCATGTTATCATGAATGTAGCTTACCTCGGCCACCTCATTGTGTATCAATGATATTGCATGCGGTAGGATTGGTTTCACTACTTCAAAACATTCTGTGACAGCTTTTTTGCTGCCAGGGAAGTTGATGATGAGGGTTTTGTCTCTGATACCAGCTAAAGCGCGGGAAAGTTGGGCCATTGGTGTCTTCTTCAAGCTTGCGAGCATCACTGCTGTAGTGATACCTGGTACTTCTCTCTGTATAATTGCTTTTGTGGCTTCAGGAGTAACATCTCTAGGAGTCAATCCCGTCCCTCCCGTAGTCAAAACTAGATCAAGGCTAGTCTCACAGAAGTATTTGAGCTCCCTTTCAATGATTTCTCTTTCATCAGGGATAATGATTGTGTGGAGGTTAGCCTCAGGAAAAAGTTCTCTGACAAATTCAGCAAGTGCTGGTCCTGACGTGTCTTTTGTGTTGTCTTTAAAACATGTGTCACTGATGGTGATGACTGCTACTGCTTTCACCATCTTGAAGACCTACATGCCGTATAAAAATAATTATTTTCAATACAACCATTATGTAAGTTGTTTGCCAAAAATGTAGTTACAATCAATTAATCAACTTTCAATTAAAGAATTCTAATTATCTTTAACGCAAGCATGCAACCAGTGAGAACCAGTGTTTGGAGGTGAAATAAAAAAATACTTAGAAGCAATGGTAAATAAAATAAACTGTTTACCTCTTATCGTCACCGGTTGAAATATTTTAACTGATACGCTGGTGAATGAACCAATAAACCTTATTACATCACACTGATAAGTGATGTAGTTATAAAAATACTATTACAATAATAATAGGTCCAACGCAACAGTCCAACACCGGCCCCAATCAATCACAAACTATTTTTTTATTTAGACTGTACACAAATGTCAGCTGTTTGACATTGACAGATCAGCAGGTAGGCAACCACACGGCAAAAAAAATGCGTTCATTGTATTTTTAGTCGAATAATATACATCAAATGGAGATCATCGAATCGAACAACAAATTAACTTATTTGTAGGTTCACGGTTCACGTGTAAACGGGACACAACAGAAGTTTTATTGTTATGACTGCTATAGCCATATAGTGTGCTTGAAAGTGTTAAAAAACACAATTTATACATACCAGAAAAAAAACAATTTATAAATTGAACATAATTTTATAATAAAAAAAAAAAGCTTAAAACAATATTCAATAGTCAATACCTATAAATGCAGGCTCATAATTATAACTTCCAATAATCATTAAGGCACAATTATATTACAATAATACAGTTCACCATCAAGATACATACATTTTATACCTATTCCGTAATTTGTTAACAATAGTCTTGTCTAGTTGGACGGCAGTGCATGTTTGTATGAGTTTCTGCAGCGGCGCGTACCGACGCAAAGCGGTAGAGTTGCCGACTATAAGCAGTTTGTGTTTCGCTCGAGTCACACTTACGGCTAAACGGCGCTGGTCGTTTAGTACTTCGCCTTCCTGTAACATAATAGTAGTAAAACTGTTACATAATGAGGGGTATTAAAACACGAGTGTTTTAATTTTATTTTTTTCCATTAATAAACTGATTTTAGAGAAAATTAAAAAATATTACATAAATTTTATCACACTAATATTATAAAAGCGAAAGTTTGTGAGTGTGTGTGTGTCAGATGTTTGTTACTTCTTCACGCTCAAACAGCTGTACCTATTTGTATGAAATTTGGTATGTAGATAACACATAGGCTACTTTATCCCGGTCTACGCGGGTGAAACCGCGGGGCGCAGCTAGTCTTATTATAACTTTTATGATTACTGGCCAGTACCGCGGGTACCGCCCTACCAGTGTGTTAAATTAATGTCGCTTTTGTAGCGGCACGTTGCTTAAATGAGTGTGATGCTTCCATAGACAATATTTTATGGAAAAATTAAGTGACCCATTAAGAAAGTGGGCATGCCTAAGATGCAGCATGATTCTAAAAGTCTTTGGAAGCGCAAACCGTCTCCATAGCAGTAATAAATAATAAAGCTCTCTCTTTCCTTCAATTCGCCTACTCTTTGCCCGTTATTCGTTTTAATTTCATCCATACGATGTTATGATCCGTGACACCGGCAAATGACCTCTGCGCTACAGCTCTTTAAGTACAGATTGCTCCAACATGCTATTTTAGAAAATTGTAAACAAATTAATAATAATGTTTAATGAAATTAAATTATCTTCATAAAACGAAAACGCAAAACCGCTTACATGTGTTAAATTATCGTCGCCATTAAAACGCTGTTATATCACTTGTTCCAAAAATAATATTAACGGTTTATTTACTAACCTTAACTTTCTTGTCATCATTTTTGTCGGGTCGTCTTGTACAAGAGTATATGATGACGGACTTGTCTCTTCCTTGGAACTGGTCCACAGTACTAACTTCTACCCCGAGGTGTGACAGAGAGCGGCGCAGGAGTGACACTTGGTCACGGTAAGGAGCTATGATGCCGACATCCGATGGTTTTACGTTGCCCTGTTGGTAAATTACATAATTTTATGAAATAATTCTTTGGCTGTGTTTAGTCAAAAGTAAGTCAGTAGTAACTTTTCTTGAATAACGAAAACCACTCTTACTTCTAACGAAATAAAGAAGCAGTCAATCTTAGACAGTAAAATCTGGTGCAAATCAGTAGGTTCTTGAAGTCTTTAGTGCTTTCTAGATGTAGTCTATAAGTAAAACGTTTGCTATTCAAAGTAGTCGTAAAAAATCCCTTTTATCTATCTAATGATATAAAGAGGTAAAATTTGTTTGTTTGTAAGTTTGTATGTAGGGGCACAGATTAGTACAGATGGGACAATCCGCAAAATCATTTAAATAAAAAGCGACTCTTGCTACGACACAATAAAGTGCAATTCAGTTCGCAGAACGCTAATTACCTACAGTTATATTCACCTACACATTGCCTCTCTTTCTATCGCGTAACTCTTATACCTTCGGCGCGCGGCATTTCTACTGAATTTGCCCCGTGCACGGGGCCCGCCGTGTACTTGTAGCTTCATACCTAAACTGCGGAGTGTCCCACCTGTATTTATCTGGATTAATCTTCTTGGAGATTACGTAGGGCGTAATCTTCGGAACTACTGATCCGATTCCGTAAATTCTTTCACTAGGAAGCTATAGTATTGCCGAGTATCATAGGATATAATTTCACATGGACGAAGTCGCGTGCAGAAGCTAGTTTTTCATATTTCAGCATGATAATGACTACCAGTCTACTGTACCAACCTGTTTCAAAGCATCTACCAAGGCGATGACCACACACGCTTCAATGGGGTTTGCGCAAGAGTTTTTATTGTTAGTAACTGCGAGCCCATCTTCAATGATTTCCACATCTAAGAACAACGCTGCGTGCTGTGGTTCGGGACTACAGGCTGTTGAAAGCCATGGTGAGTCTGACAGGTGCGGTATTTTCTGAAAATATGAGGAATCATATACCTACTTGGTTTTTCGTCGAAATATTAATATACTTTTCTGTGCAATGGGTTGTTTAAAGTAGGTAGGTAGACGATATTGAGAAAAGAAGTGGTAAATAACTGAAAACAAAGATTTAAAAAAGCATCTAATAGATCTTTGTAACACAACACATAATATTACGCCTTTATTCCCCGAAGGGTTAGGCAGAGGTGTACGAGTACCTATAGTACACTCACATTTCGCCATTTATCTTGAATCTTTGATTTATCTCTTTCTCTTTTTGTTGGATCTCATCGTTGTGTGTAGATCTTTATAAAGATTTTATTTTCAAATTCTCAATCTATAAATTGGGTGTTAACAATAATAAACTTTATTTATTCAGACTACAATCATATCATAGCCGCCGCACGGGTCGATCTACGCTGGCCGCGGTTGGTCTGTGGATGGGTGACCATCTTTACGTAGCAAAACCCCTCCGTGCCTAGGAAAGCACGTTCCGTGCCTAGGAAAGCACGAATTTCGCGGCCGCGCGAAATTCGCTTCTGTAGAGTTGTGGAATCTACAAACTAAAATTAGCAGGCATAGCATACCTACAGAATCAAGAAAGTAAACTTCCCAAATCAACCCTCACGATCAATCAACAACCAATTCAATTAACCCTCGCGATTTTGAAAAGATCTCTGTTAACTTGCTACAAAACCAAATGAAGAAGAATAGGCATGATGACTCATTTTTTTTTCTCTCTAAATGAAGGACTTCATGTAGATTATTAAAAAATATTGGACACGTATTTTTTATTTTTTTACGTAATCAAAAGATTACGGCGATACATTGACTTAAAATGTGGCATGACGTCACTCCTCGCTAGATTGTATACCTTGTATACCTACGTAGTTTGTTACTTTAATGAGTTTTATCTAAGTCATCTTTCATTAATATAATAAAGCAAAAAATACGTTTTTATCATCTGACGAACGGACTAAATAGATTTTTTTTTTACCCAGGCATCATCCCTATACGCTTTCTGATTACTAACCAGTACATCTATATCCATCCTAGCTATCGCTATATTCTGGTCGGCACACTTGAGCCGATCGTTGTAAGCCACCTGGTTGGCGATGTCGGCCAGCGCCTGGTTCATGCGGTACTGTAGCTGTAGGGTCGAGGTCGCTTGTTCGCACATCAGGCGGTGGAACAGGCTTTCTTCCATGCCTAGCCGTCTGGAATGGGAATGAAACATGTCATTGTGACTTTTGTTTTTTTTTAGGCTGAACGTATACAATGTGTATCTTAATCAAATCATTTATTTCAGATAAATATCCATTGATAAAATATCCATACAAAAAAGTCAAATTAAACTCGAAATTAAAATCAAAATGAAAAATATTAAAAATTTTTCATTTTGATTTTAATTTATCAAAATTAACAAAATTAATACACATACTTAATACATTATATAATAATCGCACTAACTCGTCGTCGTCGTATTGTCGTTGTTGTCATCGTCTATCGTTATAACTTAATAATTATGAACAACTTAGTATGGGACCAAACCTAAAATCGCGGAAAAAACAATCTGTTCCCTACATTTTTACGAGTTATGCAGATAAATGTAGGGAACAGCTGATTTTTTTTCGCGATTTCAGTTGTATCCATTGTAAAAGTACTACTGTTTATTGCTCAAACCGTGCTCAAAACAATGATCAAACATGAAAATGATGATATTTTCTACTACAGTTTCAAACATCCGTTATTGCCGCGGCCATAATGTGACGTATGTTCACGATATTGCTTTGTTTACATTTTTTTTAGCCTCAAATCATATAAATCAAATTATTTTTGTTACCTCAGTGAGAATTCAAACAGTTTGCTAAGAAAAGATTATTTAAAAATTCACATAGCCTTTGATGTCACTTCTGGCATTTTCGTAGACAACGCGTTTCGAGTTTGCGTTCCGTTCCTCCAAAAACACGTAACATAAAATAATTAATTGTAAAATCAGTAATGCGTTAAAAAAAAAATAGTAATTTGTTTCTTGACTCCTATGCAATGAAAAAAATAATAAAAGAAAAATAATAATAATGAAAGAGTTTTGAATTACATGCATATTCCCTATTGTGTGAAAAAGGGAGGCCACTGCCCTGCGGCGGCAGTGGCGACAATTCTGGCTAGTGATATTAGATTAGAATTAGTCCTAGAATCCCTTAGCATAAATAATTACAGTTATGTGCCGAGTATAAGATATGTTGGTATTGTACCTTGCTGCTCGACTCCTGACTACGGGCGGCAACTGTTCGGGGTCTCCCACTAAGACGAACCTCTTCGCCGCGAATAACGGACGCAATACCGTGCACTGTAACACCTGCAATATAACCAATTTATACGCTGTAGGATTATAGACCTTAACTCGGTTACTTACGGTCCTGTTTACACTGCAACTGAAATATTTCAAAGAGTTTTTGTCCAAATATAAGTCTAAGTCTGCAATTCTTTTTTTCTTCTTTTTTTTTGTATTTTATTAACATAAAAATATAATGCCCTAACCTAACTAAAACTTAAAAAAAACTAAAACTGTCGTCGAAAAATTCCTGTGCATCGCTGTCGACTGTTAATGTACCCAAGAGAATGGCGGCATTGCCACGTTGTATGGCAATGCTAAGCCTCTAGCCAAGTTATAAGCCAGCCCTTGGGTCACGGGAAGAGTCAACCAGCCGTTTGGAGATTTAGTTGAACAAACCATGAGTACTCGGAGCCCACGGCCTGAGGGTTTCAACCCCAAACGGCTCGAAAATATAATTACCGATAAGGTAATGTATTTTATCGAATGAAAAGTTATTTTTTACCTGTGTAGCCTCGTCGACTATGCAGAGATCGAAAGTGGTTCGCGAAAGCATCGCGTGCGTGGCTCCCAAACATGTCACTCCCACGACGTCCTGCAAATACAATCATCTCGTAAGTTTCTAACCCAAATATTGCAGAAATTAATTTTATCTACTCTCACATTGTAAAATTCGAATTATAAACTTCAAAACGAGTTTATATTAACATACTTTATAAACGCAATACCGAAATTTAAAAACAGAATCATAATACGAGTATAAAACTTTTCTCTAACAAAATAATGTTAAAATAGTAGTTTACGATACTGACATAATGACGGGTATTAAACACGAGTATCACACGAGTGTGTTAATACCTTTGTTATGTTCAGTTTCATACACTACTTTATCTACACTCATGCAATAGGTAGTTTACCTATTTATAAAAAAAAAAAACAAAGTTAGCAAAAAGTAAACAAACACAATAATGGCTCCGAAACAATCACAGACTCTATAGAGATGATATCGGAGAATTGCTTTTATTCTCATATTCATTGCATTCCACAATGTGAACATTGTGGAATCACAGTTAAGTTTTTGTTTATAGGCCTGTGGTTCTTGATCTTGATCTCGCCTGGTGGGAATGTTAAAAATAAACTTACCATAGAATCATAGAGTGCAGCCAGTTTCTCAGGCGTGTCGCAGTCCTTGGTCAGTATCTGCTCGCTTCTCTTCTGCAGCGCAGGAGCAATGCGCGCCGAAGCGCCCAGACGCAATATACGCAGCGATTCTGGTAACCTGATAAAGTAACGTAACCACAGAATAGATAATAGTACAAGTACAGAAGATTCTCTCCTCAAAATCATTTAAATAAATAGCTACTCTTGCTAGGACACAATAAAGTGCAATTCAGGTCGCACAGCGTTAATTATCAACACCAACAGTTTTAGTCACCGAGCTCTTATACCTTCACTGTTTAGGATTGTCTTCTTTTACGATGCAGCGCGTGAGTGCACGGCAGCCCACACTGAATTGTGTCGACAAGTCGAGCCCGCCGCATACTTGTAGCTTCATACCTAAAATGTGGAGCGCGCTTGGCCTGACGTAACTACGATCGTAATAAATCGTATGAAGCATTTTTATTACAAAACGGGCGAATTAATATGACACTTGGCTCGAATGACGTTTGTGGGAAGTACAGTGTGTAAAAAAGTTTTCGTTTCCATTTCATATTCTTTTACGAAAATTTTTAATATTTTGCAATTCAAACCTTTATTATATGATATCATGATCCATTATCAACGAAAGTATTGAAAGTAATCTTATAAATATAATTACAGATAGCGCGCGAGTTGAATGCAGTCGGGGTCTGAGGTAAAGAGCGGGAGCATCTCCCCCCGCTATCCGCACGCCCCACCTCACGCGCTTGCAGTGTAGTGCTGTGCCATCCTTGTCAACTATCGTACGTTTGCCGTGTTATTGTGTTAATACTGAAGTTCCCGTGTTATTTTTTTTTATTTTAATAATGACTGATCCGAGTCCATCAAGTTCCGTTACAAAAAAACGAGCATTATTTTCATCGCCAAGCACGAGAAATGGCGAAAAATGTTTTAGACATGTGTGTTGAAGAAAGGCAGAACAAAAATTTGACATTTAATTTGAATAATGCTTTCGACCGAGCAAGCCGTTATACCGGACTTTCCAAAAGAACATTGGCTGCAATTCAAAATGAGTCTAAGAAAAGGCCTCTTTGTTCTCCTTCTAAAAAGAAAAGGCCATGTATTAAAAAGAAAAATTTAAATGTCGATGATTTTGATCGAAGTGTTATACACAGAACCATTGAAGAATTTTATATAACTAAAAAAATTGTTCCGACCTGCATTAAACTCCTCGCAGCTATTCGAGAAAAAATCTAGTTTCCATGGGGAGTGACCAGTTTAAGAAAATTGTTAAAAGACATGGGATATAAATGGCAAAGAGATGGATTAATTGAAGATACCATAGATCGATTCGTCATTGAGGTCAGCGACGGCGAGGATAGTGACACCGATTCAACCATATCTGCCATTTCTGAATCTGATTAAATTTTTTTTATTCCGTTTTGTGAAATGATTATTAAAAACATGTGATAATTATGATATTGTTTTTTTTTTCATCATGTTAACCTAGTGTAAAAAATAAAATTAAACTTATAACATTGTTTAAATTTATCGACATTCATTACTCATTGTGGTCATCAATAATTATAATTAGGTCACAGTACTACCGCATTCCTAAGCTCTGCATTCAACTCGCGCGCTATCTGTATGTTACACTAGAATAGCAAATCAGATAAGATAAGATATATTTATTTGTCAAAAACATGTGTAGGTTTAAAATCAGTTGGAACGATTACAAAAAAAAAAAGAAGTTTCAACATGTTTTGCCTAGAAAGGCGTACAAATACAATAATAATATAATAATAAAGTCCAAAATTTATAAGGTTAATAAGTTAATAAAATACATCTTGTTAATAATAATAGCAAAAATATTAAAAATAAAAAAGTAACAAATGTCTAAAGTACATCATTTAAATAGTCGTCAACATTATAGTAGCATTTATTTATTAAAAGTTTCTTCATGCTTTTATTAAAACTATTAATATTCAAATCTTTGTATGCCTTTGAGAATAAGAATAAGAATAAGAATAATTTATTTGTTAAACATAGGTAGGTAATACATAAAAAGATCTTAAAAAATTAATTAGTGCGCTATGCTTTGCCAATATTGACATACAAATGATAGAAAACAATTACATGACTGCATGGGTACTATTAAATTACAACGATAAAATTACAATATAATTATTATTTGAGTACGTAATTGTATAAACGCATGAATGCGAATTAAATTTTATGATAACAATTTTATAGTCAAATTCAGTTCATGTCAAAAAAAAAAAAAAAATATATATAAAAATTTAAAAGTCAATTAATTTTAAAAATAAATGTAATAATGTAATAAGTATTTGAAATGTCAGCATTATATAATTATAGAGATTCGTCACTAAGAAACTCGTCTAGACTATAGTAACATCTTTCAAGCAGTAACCCGTTAAGTGTTTTTTTAAACTTCTGCAATGGCATACATTTTATTTCATCGGGTATTTTATTATATACTTGTGGAGCAACACCAAAGAAGCTTTTCTTCATTAGAGAAGTTTTACATTTCACAAGGCATAATTCATTAGCATATTGAGCACGCATCGGTGTTTTCTTAACTGCACATAGTTTTTTGAATAGATGTGGATTTGTTTTTACAAATAATGCAGTCTCTAGGATGTATAAAGCCGGTAGAGGTAATATTTTTAAGTTTTTAAAATATGGAATGCAACTATCTGTTCTTTTTAAACCACACATTGCACGTAAACATCTTTTCTGCATCTTGAAAACAAGTTCTCTATTTGTTGAATGTCCCCAGAAAATAACACCATATCGCAGAACTGAGGCGACTAGTCCATGATAGGCTGTTAACAGTGTTTCAGTATTTACTTTCTTCGACAGTTGAGATAGCAAATATGCTGATTTACTTAATCGCTTGCAAATTTCCTCCAAATGAGGTTTCCAAGTCAGTCTATCGTCTATTTTTATACCTAAAAACTTCGCAGTACTAGCTTCTTCTATTTCGGAGTTACCATAAGCAACTTTAACAAGTGGTTTCTCAAGCCGTTGTCGAAAATGCATAACTTTTGTTTTATTTAAATTAATTATAAGATTATTATCATTTAGCCAATTTATTATTTTATATAGAGAATTATTAATGTCATTTTGATAATTGTTTGGATTATTACATTCTATAATGGCCGTGCTATCGTCTGCAAAGAGTACCATTTCTTGTCCTGTGGATTTTGGGAGGTCATTTATATATATCAAGAAAAGCGGTGGCCCAAGAACGCTACCCTGAGGCACGCCATATTTTATGTACCTTGGTTCAGAAATATATGTGGTTTCTAATTTGGTTATAGGACATATTCTAGAGATTTCTGTACATTGTAGTCTATCACTCAGGTATGATTCTAAAAGCTTAAGGATGTTCCCTCTAATACCATAACCATGTAATTTTTGCAGTAAAATGTTATGATCCACGAAATCGAACGCCTTCGTCATGTCTGTATATATCGCACAAACATGTGTTTTTTTATCGACAGATGTCATGACACTAGATAGTAGGTCAAATAGTGCCATATTAATATTGACATTTTTTCTGAACCCCTTTTGTTCATTGCAAAATAATTTAAATTTTTCGAAATAAGCATAAATGGAATTATAAATTACTTTCTCAATTATTTTCGAAAATACCGGAATTTTTGCAATTGGTCTATAATTTTTAACATCAGTTCTGTCATTTCTTTTAAAAAGGGGCTTAATGATTACTTTCTTTAAACTATTTGGGAATATACCATCAGTAATACAAAGATTGATTACATGTGATAGTGGTGGCGCTTATAGTATCTACATACTTCTACTACATACATACATACTACATACATAACCTTTACTTACACTTCATCCATTTTTATTTATCTTTTATAAAGATTTATATTCATATATTGCGAATTGGTCTAAAACAATTCGTTTTCTATAAATTTTTCATTGTTATGACACATACGATTTATTACTTGAATATTTTTTTTTTAAACTTGTTATTTCACCCTTCAACATTAAAATACTCCCTCTCTCATTTAAAACTATTCGGTAAAAACTTATTCCACCTTTTTCTTTTTGAGCGGTAGCAACTCCCTAAATAAGCCTCTAATGCATTTTTTTTTTCTTTTTGGAGCGGTAGCAACTCTCTAAATAAGCCTCTAATGCATTATTTTCTGAGCGGTAGCAACTCCCTAAATAAGCCCCTAATGCAATTTTATTTTCTTTCTGAGCGGTAGCAACTCATTAAACAAGCCCCTAATGCATTATCAATCCTTAGAGGTATTGTTATATCCTCTTTCTAAACTCAAGTCTCCCTTGAGCCTTTCTTAAACTTGAACTCTAACTAACGAGTTCTCTCTCTTAAACTAAGTTTTTCTTAAACTTGGGTTATTCTTAAACTCAAACTAACTTGAGTTTTCTCTCTTAAACTTAAGTTTTCTTAAACTTGAGGTTTTTCTTAAACCTTGAATCTTTTGGAGCGGCTAACAACTCCATAAAAATAAGCCCTTGTTAAATATATTTTATTAATGGTTTTAGACGTGAGCGGATTACAACTCCGAAAATAAGCCTACTGTTATTGATTTATCAGGTTGAGTAGTGATCATTGAATGTGAATCCTACCTGACCTAACTTCGTAAGATGTCGGTGTGATTGTATGAAGTATGTACGTTTTGTGAATGCTGTAATATTTTTAACCTTCAAAATTTTCAATTGAGTTGAAAATTTTCTCGGGGTCGATGGGGAAATATAGTATCTACATACTTCTACTACATACATACATACTACATACATAACCTTTACTTACACTTCATCCATTTTTATTTATCTTTTATAAAGATTTATATTCATATATTGCGAATTGGTCTAAAACAATTCGTTTTCTATAAATTTTTCATTGTTATGACACATACGTCAGGCTGTCCAGCTGTCATTACTTTTTCTTCTATCTGGCTATCTATCATAGAGCTTCATAATAGCATAGACTATGAACGTTTCTTTTGATTTATGTAATCTAAATTCTTTTTATCAATATGTTAGGTCAAATATTGTATTTTATAGTTAATTTTGATTTATTATTGAATAGCTGTATCTTAAATTACTTTTATAAAATTAATCCACACACACTTGAAATTCATCGAAGAGGTTAGAGGTTTTTCAACGTATATTACTGGCAGATTCAAGCATTGACTGTGGCGTTTGGCATTCTGATGACGGAAAGCTTCAAATGTGGAAAGGATCTGAAATTGGAAGACGTTTTTGAAAAACGCTGCCTGATGAACCGATGGATGAAAGACTCGGAGACTGTTCAGTTCTGCTCCGGAAGCTATAAACGAAACATCTCCTAAAAGTATTCTTCGACCGGGAAAACTGATTCCGTGACTAAAACTTACCCGACTGCGGTCGATCCCTAAAGGAGGGTTATAGAAAATAACCATTAATTTATCGGAGCGATTCAATTCAAAATCTTCGTCTTCCAAACTATCCGTGCGTGTTTGCCTAACCTGGACTTACTCAAATTACTACTTCAAGCTAACCTCTACCTTCGCGTTAAATAACTGTGTGTGTTAGGTAGGATGTGTTTTTTAAAAACCGGTCTGTATTTTTTATCTTTTAATATTTAATATATTGTTTCAAGTCTTACTTTAGCCCCCTTTTATTTCTGTAGGCTAGTAGATTTGTTACACGCTATAACTTCCTTGACATACTTTATCACTTTAGTTGATATGCCATCATATCCGACAGTATTCGTATTCTTAAGGCTGTTAGTTATTTGAATGATGTCATCATCTGCAACAGGCAACATAAATAATGACTGTGACCTCAGATTTTCACTAAACAGTTTTTTTGCCGACGTACAATTCGTTTGTTGATTGTTTTCAACAGCCTCAATAAAGTATTGATTAAACTCATTTGCTATATTCATGGGGTGCGTTAGAATTAAATTGTCTTTTTTTATAGATAGTATTGGTTCTTGGGGCAAACACAATTTGGCTTTATTTATTACTTGCCAGGCTGCTCTTGATTTATTTTGTGAAGCTTTTATAAAATGGTTATTTTGGGCTTTCTGCGTTAATTTTATTATTTTCCTATAAAGTGTGGAATATCTCTTAAAAACAAATTTATTTTTTGAATTAGGATGAAGTCTATATTCCCAGAGTAGTTTTCTCTGTTTTTGACTACATAATTTAATTCCCCGAGATAACCATTTAGTCTTTTTATTAGTATATATAGTAACTTGTTTTTCTGGAAAGCATAAACGATACAACAACAAAAAGTCATCTATAAAATTTTCATAAGACTCATTTGCATCTTTGGCTTTGTACACCTCCGAGAAGGTTAAACGCTTCAAGTGATTTTTGAATTTGGATAAATTACATGCTGAAATGTCTTGTTTTTTAGTTTTCCAGAATTTTAGCGTACAGATTTTTTTGATAGGTAATTTGAGTAACTGAGAAGTATGATCTGAAAGAACTAGATCCATTATTTCCGCTTTGCATTCTTTTCGGTAAGAATGTGCAAAGTTATCGATGCAAGAGTTACTACTTAATCTGGTTGGTTCATAGAGAGCAAGTCTAAGGTTATATTGCAAAAGAAAATTTTCAAATTCTAATGTACTTTTGTTTCTTTTTAGTACATCTACACTCGGCGTCAAAAAAATCGCACCTCCGCGAAAATAACTTTTAAGCGTTATTAACCCTTAACACGCGCATGTACCCCCACCAATATTGATGGCATTTGAAAGCCCATTAAGTAAACTTAAAAAAAAAAACATTTCATTTCACTAAAAAAAAAAGCTTGATACCACAAATGTGACTTTAAAAAAAAATGGCAATTTTGCTCCTCACAAGGGGCACAACTTGCGCTACCTTTAGTGGATATAAAAGGGTTAATACAGGTTCAATGGAGGTCATTCGCTATCCAACCGTTGAAGAGGACACACGAGAAGAACTTTCACAAAAAAAACCACCTTGAAGATGGATACCACTGCTGATGAAGCCGCTCAAGTGATTACACTACTGCAATCAGGGATGCGTCAGTGTGATGTCGCTCGGCAACTGAACTTGAGCCGTTTTTCGGTTCGAAGAGTATACCAGCGGTTCCTGGAGACCGGTGGCCTTGTCCGGAGGCATGGGTCTGGTAGACGTCGCTGCACCTCGGAGAGAGACGACCGATTCATCGTATCGACATCCCTTAGAAATCGGTTCTCTAATGCTGTTGAGTTGCAACAGCAGCTCCAGGCCGCTCGCAGAACAACTGTGAGCATTTCTACGGTTAGACGAAGATTGAGGGAGAAGAAGATAGCGGCACACAGAGCTGCTACGGGTCCAAAATTGACCGCAGAGCATCGGCGAGCCCGCTTGCAGTTTGCTCGCGACCACGTCAATTGGACCCTTGACCAATGGAGAGCTGTTCTCTTCTCAGACGAGACGAGAGTGTGTCTGTTTTGCAACGATAGACGCAGAAGAGTGTACAGAAGACAGGGGGAACGTTTCGCCCAACCCTGCATCCAGGAGACGGTGGAATACGGGGGCGGTTCCTGTATGTTTTGGGGCGGCATGTCGGCCGACGGCAAAACCGACCTTGTAAGCGTCTCCCGGACTGGAGGTGCTCGCGGGCAAGGGTCGCTGACTGCTCACCGGTACGTCACAGAGATCCTGGAAGAGCATGTGGTGCCATATGCCGGTTTTGTTGGCGAGGGGTTCACATTAATGCACGATAACGCTCGCGCTCACACTGCATTAATTGTGCGCGACTACCTTCAAGAGGTTGGGATCTCTGTCATGCAGTGGCCAGCGAGAAGTCCAGACCTGAACCCGATAGAGCACCTTTGAGACCATTTGAAACGCAAGGTTCGGTCTCGTGATCCCACTCCCACGACTCTTCAGGAGCTCGAAGAGGCCGTTATTGGGGAATGGGCCAGTATCCCTCAAGAAGAGCTCCTAAAATTGGTAAGATCCATGAGGGAGCGTATGGAAGCCGTCATCCGGGCAAGGGGGGGTAACACTAGGTTTTAGGTTAGTTTTAAGAAACTTTTTGTATTTTTTTTTTGTGTTTATTAATCTGTTTTTAATTAAGGCTTAGTTAAGGATTTTTATTGTTTTGTAAACTTTATTGTTTTTTTGCACTTATCCAATAAAAAATAAAAATTAATTGAATTGTTTTTTTAAGTTTATTTAATGGGCTTTCAAATGATACCAATATTGGTGGGGGTAAATGCGTGTGTTAAGGGTTATTAACACTTGAAAATAATTTTCGCGGAGGTGCGATTTTTTTGACGCCGAGTGTATATTGAAGTCTCCAGTTAAAATGATATTTTTATTTATAAGTGAACGAGTTTTTTGCAATATATCGTCCAGTCTTTCATAAAACACATTGTAGTTATGTTTAGGTATTCTATATATGCAGACAATAATAATATTATGAGATGTCAGCTCAATACCACAGCTTTCGAAAACACCGGACACTGACTCTTTTGCAACATAGGTCAGTTCTCTACACTACACAGTTCTTTCACACGTCCTACCCACGAGTGTAACTTTTTATTTTCTGCGCGGACCGTCATTTTTTAACTTTTCTCTCTGTGTTCACACAAGTAACCCAGCCGGCACTTGTGTGGACACAGGGGGAAGGCACCGTGCTGCCCGGTGGTTTTGCCCACCGTTGCGGTCGCGGAGGCCACGCCCAACAACATGCCGAAACCCGGCAGCCGCGGCTCGCTTGGCCGCGATGCCGGGTCACCGGAACCCCGCCCGACGTTAGACCGGGCGACGTCGCTGCCGGACATCGGCGGTACGTCATCCGGTTTGCCGCCGGCCGGCAACTCCAAGAAGAAGAAGAAGAAGAAGGAAGAAGGAAGAGGAGGAGAGGAAACGGGCACCGTTGCAGCTACCGGCCCGCTGACGTCATCGGCGCCTGCGCGCGTTGCGCCGACGCCGTCGTCGAGCCGACAGCAGCCGGTCCCTATCCGTCCCGCCGCGTTCCGCCCCGTGCCAACACAGGCCCCGGGGCCGGCCGCCGCGAACCCTAGCCGCGCGCCACAAGCCCGCGCCGCGGCACCACAACCCGCGCGAGTACTCGCACCGGTGCGCACGCCTGCGCCCACCGCGCGCGCCGCCGCGCCGCCCGCGTACCCCGCGCCGCCCGCGTCATCCGTGCGCCTCCGCGCACTCCCCGCGCACAGCTCTGCGCCACCGCCGCGCTTCACCTCGCCGCCCGCGCCCTCGGGGGCTGCGACCAAAGCTGCGCCAGCTCCGCGCACCGCGACGTCCGGTCCCCGCCTCTCGCTGGCGGGACCGGTGAGTGCGGGAAAAAGTGCAGTGAAAGTGAGTGTAAGTGAAAGTGCAGTGCTTCCACGGGTGCCCGACTCGCCGGCGCCCCCCCGTACCTCCGCCTACGACTCGCCTGCCGTGCTATCGGCATGCTCGTCACGCGCGGGATCTAGCATGTCGCTAGCATCGGCGTGCTCGGCCGGGTCCGGTCGCGACGACGTGTCTCCAGATACGACACCGCGATCCGGGCTGCGGCCCAACGTGGGAGGAGCCGGAGGAGCTGAAGGCATGAAGACGCCAATGCGTTTCGAGCCCCAACCCCAGAGACAGAAGATGCCACGCCGGAGGAGTTCGTCGGACACCAGCGTGGAGGTAGCAAAGCGGTCCTGCCGCGACACGCCGCAGGCACCACGCGAAAGTGTGCCGCGGAGTCGGGCCACGCCGCCTGCGTCACCGTCGCCGTCGCCTACGTTTGCGGACGCGACACGCCGCACACCACCTCCATCACCGATGCCAGTCGCCATGACCGCTGGGGTAAGTGCTTTCACTTTATCACCTGCCCCCTCTACCTCCACCGCAGCCCCTGCTGCCGTCCCCAGCGCCTCCGGCGCCCCGGTGACGACGACGAATAAGCAGCAGAAAGTCCCCAAATATCCTCCGCTGGTAGTCGAAAAACTACCTAACTGGGCCACCCATTTCCGGGCCATCGCCGCCAAGCTGGGCCGGCCTCCTAATGCCCGTCCATACGGGGCGGGAGTCAAATTTAGCCCCGAGACGGAGGAAGAATACAGGCTGGTCCAGCGTTATCTGACCAACCTAGAGAAGGAGATAGGTATCTCATGGTTCGCCTACTCGCTACCAGCGGAGAAGAGCCTGAAAATCGCCATACGGGGTATACCGGCAGATACGGACCCGAAGGAGATTGAGGAGGAGCTCCGGGTGATGGGATACCAGCCGGAGTACGTGCGCCACATAAAGGGGGCGCAAGGAAGACCCGGCTGCGTGTTCCACGCCATCATAAAGAGGACGCCAGATGTCCGGGCCATATATGACACCACGGTATTCATGTACATGCGTGGTGTCAAAATTGAGGCCTGGAGGGGCAAACGTGGGCCCGCACAGTGCCACCGGTGCCAACAATTTCGGCACAGCTCGCACCACTGCCACCGCCCGCTCGCTTGTGTGCGATGCGGGGAGGGGCACGCAGCAAGAGACTGCCCGCGCCCGCGGGAGGAGCCGGCCACCTGCGTCAACTGCGGGGGCCCGCATCCCGCGAGCAATCTCAAGTGCCCCGTGTTTCAGAATGAAATTCGAAACAAGCGGGCGGGGACCGCCGCCATCACGACCAATTCGCGCCGGCCACAAGTGGCCACCGAGAGGCCGCAAGAAGCAACAGAGGAGGCCCAACAGGGTACGTCGCTGATGGCGGCGGCCAACGGGCCCACAGATAGGCAGCAAGCCTCCTCCTCAGGGCGGAGGAAGAATAAGAGACGTGGGGGTAAGGGGAAGGGAAAGGGCAAGAAGTCGACCCTCCCCCCACCCCCTGCGACACAGGAAGATGTCCCGGAGGCCGACCCTGCCACAAACAGGGCGCAGGCTGTGAACATTACTGAACCGACTGCTGGCGCCGGCATAGCGCAGCGACAAAAGTCGGAACTAAAAAAGTTCACCGGAGAGACGAGTGGCGCTGCCGGCGCCAAAGACAAAACTACAAAACGCGAATTCACAACCTGCGCCATCAAATTGTTGATGAACCTTATTAAGGCAATAAGGCAGGGTCAAGACGTGGAAACGGTCATCCTTGATGGCCTGGCCACCCTACTGACGCTCTACCATGGCTAGGTCATTAAGGGTGATTCACTGGAATGCCCGCGGCCTACGGGACAAGGTCGCCCCCCTCCGCCATCTCCTTCGGGAACAAGACATAGACGTGGCGCTCATAAGCGAGACGTTCCTGGGGCCCGAAGATAGGGTTAGGTTCCCAGGTTACCTCGTTTACAGGAAGGACGAAAGGTCGGCACAGAACACCCGCTATCGTGGTCTGGCGGTGATTGTGAGGCGAAGAGTCGTCCATCAGGAACTCCCCTTGCCGTCACTCAGCACTTTCTACGCGCTGGGTGTGCAGCTAAATATAGCCGGCGAGGATATAAACATATATGCCTGCTATAAGCCGCCCGCAACTCGGTTTGACCTGTCAGAGTTGCGGGCCCTCATCAGTACCTCACAGAAGACGACCATCCTCGCCGGTGATTTGAACAGCAAGCACCCAGCGTGGAACTCATATACAACGAATACCGAGGGGAGACGGCTCTTCGCGGACGCGGAAGCCTTCGGCTATACGGTGTCCGGCCCAGAGACGCCCACCCACTATCCGGACGCCCACATCTACATGCCGGACGTGCTGGACATCGTAGTCCACCGAGGGCTACAAGGCCAGATCACGCAACAAGTGATAGACGACGAGCTACAGTCAGACCATCAGCCAGTACTCGTCGTCTTATCGGGTATGCCGACCCGACTGAAGCCCATAGCGCCACGTCGAATAACGGATTGGACAGCGTTTCGAGAGAAGTTAGAGACCACCACGCCGACTCGGCCTATTGTTTCCTCCGCGGACGTAGAGCAGACGGCGAACGACGTCACTGCTTGCATTCAAAGCGCCTTGGAAGCGGCGACAACAACGCAGCCGCAGGGGAGAGGGCTACTGCCGCCCCTGCCGACCCACCTTAGAGCTATGATCGCCGTGAAGAGGCGCCTACGCAAGCAGTGGCAACAAACTAGATGCCCAACTATGAAGAGACAGCTCAACCGTCTCGCGGAGAAGGTTAAGGCCGAGCTTAGGGCCTCGACCGCCGCGGGCTGGGAGGAACGAATAGAGGCCGCTACAGATAGCTGGCCTTCTGTTTACAGACTCTGCAGAGCACTATCGAATACCCCAGCTCCGGTGCGCCCTCTACTCAGCAGTGACGGGGCGCTCAAATATGTAGCGGAGGACCGGGCGGAGGTCTTCGCCGAGCACCTGGAGCGTCAGTTCCAACCGAACCCGACCAGCGACAACGAACATGTCGCAGCAGTCGAGAAACACCTGGAGGCCTACTTCGCGCCGCCGATAGCTCCCGAAGAAGACGCCATCTTTTTCTCGCCTTGCGCAGTCAGACGCGCCATCCTGAAGACGAAGCCCCGTAAGGCCCCTGGTGCTGACGGTATCACAAACACAGTGCTGCGCCACCTGCCGTACCGCATGGTAGCGGCGCTGGCGCGCCTGTTTACGGCGATACTGCGCACGGGGGTCTTTCCCGCTGCGTGGAAGGAGGGGCGCGTCATCATGCTGCCCAAGGCGGGAAAGAACATCCTGAAGCCGGAGAGCTATCGGCCGATAACTCTGCTGTCCACGATCTCCAAGGTGTTCGAAGCACTCCTGCTGCGACATCTCCAACCGCACTTCGCGCCGCGTCCGGAGCAATTCGGGTTTCGGGCGGAACATAGCACGACGCTCCAGCTGTCGAGGGTACTGCACCTACTCGCGGCCGCTAGAAACAAGAAAGAATACTCGGTCGCAGTACTCCTCGACATGGAGAAGGCCTTCGACCGCGTATGGCATGACGGCCTTGTCTACAAGCTGGCCACCTCAGACGCGCCCCGTCGCGTCGTTAGGGTGGTTTCTGACTTTCTCTCGAACAGGACTTTCAGGGTGGTGGTCGACGGCGCGCTTTCTAGCGCCCGCCCGGTGTTGGCGGGCGTACCCCAGGGTAGCTGCGTGTCGCCGGCGTGTTACTCACGATACACGGACGACATCCCCACTACAGCAGAAGCGACGCTCGCGCTGTATGCTGACGACGCCGCGTATATCACCACTTCGCTGAATGCGAACTACGCGGCGGTCAAAATGCAGCGCGCCCTCGACCTCCTTCCCGACTGGCTGGCCAAGTGGCGGCTGTCGGTGAACGTGGGTAAGACGCAGGCGATAATTACAGGAGCTGCGCGTCTACCACCACCCCTCAGGCTGCAAGGAGTCGACATCGATTGGTCGCCCCGGGTCAAATACCTGGGTGTCACCATCGATCGTCGGCTCACCATGGGGCCACACGTCCGCAATGTCGCCGCACAGGGTAGGGTCGCCCGCAACCTACTTAGACCTGTGCTCTCGTCCCGCCTCCCGCATCGTGTCAAGTTGGGCGTGTACAAGTTGTACGTGCGCCCAATCTTGACCTATGCCGCCCCATCATGGTTTGCCCTCACGAGCGAGCCTAGCCGAAAGTTGCTCCGCGCGCAGCAGAACCTTGCGCTGCGGACAATAGTCGGCGCGCCCCGCTTCGTGAGGAACGACGTGCTTCACCGCGACCTCGGGATTGAGAGCCTGGACAAGTTTGTGGGCCGCCTGGCGAAGGGGATGTTCGCGCGTGCCGACGCGTCTGCCTGGCCGCATGTCAAGCAGATCGCGCCCTGGCATACGCGCCCCCCGGACGCTAGGCCCCTCCCCCGCGACCTGCTTGCGGACGATGACCCCATCACCGTACCGGACTGACCTTCCGAGTGAGCCGCTCCCGGCTACACGCGGCTCACTTGTGACAGCAACACTTCCACCACAAATACATACGCTGTCACGTGGTGCGTGCTAGGATAATTTAGGCGTATCACGTGGCAAACCCCAGACATGCACCTCTATACAGGCACAAAGCACACACGCGAATACGCAGCGCGGGCGTGCGCGTATTTGCATAGACACCGGGTGGCGACACACAGTACAACGCCACCCTCACACTCACGACACGGTCCCCCTCCCCCGGCCCAGGCTCGGCTAGCTCTGAAAATGGGTCGGACGGGGGCCACTCACCCCATCCGTGGGAACGCGGAGTCCGTGTTTCTGTCGCTGGTCGCTATCTGCTGGGCTTCACGCATGTAGGTGCGGGCTCCACCCGGTAGTAGTTGACCGCCGAAACACGGTGAAGAATGCGGTAGTATGCATATGCCGTAGCGAGCCCACGGACACAAAGACAGATACCATCTCCATGGGCGTGTTAATGCAGCACGCCCAACCAGCCATCGCCAGTGGCGACCAAAATGAGGGGTCCGTATTTACGGACCACCGTAAAGCTTCCGCGGTAGGGGGGCTTAGCCCTGGAGCCGCACGCCACGCCCCTTGCGGGGCGTAGCGATATCCACGAGAATGGAGGTCATTCGCTATCCAACCGTTGAAGAGGACACACGAGAAGAACTTTCACAAAAAAAACCACCTTGAAGATGGATACCACTGCTGATGAAGCCGCTCAAGTGATTACACTACTGCAATCAGGGATGCGTCAGTGTGATGTCGCTCGGCAACTGAACTTGAGCCGTTTTTCGGTTCGAAGAGTATACCAGCGGTTCCTGGAGACCGGTGGCCTTGTCCGGAGGCATGGGTCTGGTAGACGTCGCTGCACCTCGGAGAGAGACGACCGATTCATCGTATCGACATCCCTTAGAAATCGGTTCTCTAATGCTGTTGAGTTGCAACAGCAGCTCCAGGCCGCTCGCAGAACAACTGTGAGCATTTCTACGGTTAGACGAAGATTGAGGGAGAAGAAGATAGCGGCACACAGAGCTGCTACGGGTCCAAAATTGACCGCAGAGCATCGGCGAGCCCGCTTGCAGTTTGCTCGCGACCACGTCAATTGGACCCTTGACCAATGGAGAGCTGTTCTCTTCTCAGACGAGACGAGAGTGTGTCTGTTTTGCAACGATAGACGCAGAAGAGTGTACAGAAGACAGGGGGAACGTTTCGCCCAACCCTGCATCCAGGAGACGGTGGAATACGGGGGCGGTTCCTGTATGTTTTGGGGCGGCATGTCGGCCGACGGCAAAACCGACCTTGTAAGCGTCTCCCGGACTGGAGGTGCTCGCGGGCAAGGGTCGCTGACTGCTCACCGGTACGTCACAGAGATCCTGGAAGAGCATGTGGTGCCATATGCCGGTTTTGTTGGCGAGGGGTTCACATTAATGCACGATAACGCTCGCGCTCACACTGCATTAATTGTGCGCGACTACCTTCAAGAGGTTGGGATCTCTGTCATGCAGTGGCCAGCGAGAAGTCCAGACCTGAACCCGATAGAGCACCTTTGAGACCATTTGAAACGCAAGGTTCGGTCTCGTGATCCCACTCCCACGACTCTTCAGGAGCTCGAAGAGGCCGTTATTGGGGAATGGGCCAGTATCCCTCAAGAAGAGCTCCTAAAATTGGTAAGATCCATGAGGGAGCGTATGGAAGCCGTCATCCGGGCAAGGGGGGGTAACACTAGGTTTTAGGTTAGTTTTAAGAAACTTTTTGTATTTTTTTTTTGTGTTTATTAATCTGTTTTTAATTAAGGCTTAGTTAAGGATTTTTATTGTTTTGTAAACTTTATTGTTTTTTTGCACTTATCCAATAAAAAATAAAAATTAATTGAATTGTTTTTTTAAGTTTATTTAATGGGCTTTCAAATGATACCAATATTGGTGGGGGTAAATGCGTGTGTTAAGGGTTATTAACACTTGAAAATAATTTTCGCGGAGGTGCGATTTTTTTGACGCCGAGTGTATATTGAAGTCTCCAGTTAAAATGATATTTTTATTTATAAGTGAACGAGTTTTTTGCAATATATCGTCCAGTCTTTCATAAAACACATTGTAGTTATGTTTAGGTATTCTATATATGCAGACAATAATAATATTATGAGATGTCAGCTCAATACCACAGCTTTCGAAAACACCGGACACTGACTCTTTTGCAACATAGGTCAGTTCTCTACACTGTAATCCTATTCGAACAAATATACAGGTTCCTCCTCGTTTAGAATTTCTCGAAAAAAAGGCTGCTAGGTAGTAATTAGGTAAATGCAATAAACCCTCATAACCTGTCTCAACAAAATGTTCAGTGATGCATATAACATCTATATTTATTCCTTTATTAAAAAGCTCTTGTAACTTAATTGTCAGTAAATCTAATTTGTTCATAAGTCCTGCAATATTTTGATGAAGAATGTTAAGGTAATTACTATAGAAAAAACTGAGTCTTTTGTTGTGATTGTATGTCAGTTATCAACTCTGTGTGGTTTTTCTGGGAACAATCAACTTCTGAGTGAGTGGCATTCATGGTATTTAGGTTTAGTATAAGGTCCTGCAAATCTGATATTACAATATTGAGGCCTTTGTTATTTAGACTCCCATACCGATGGTTATAAGTGTCATAAGTATATGGAAGGTTTAGATTGGAGTCCAATATGTACGCATATTTGTGTGTCTCCACATCCATAAAAATTAAGTTATTGAAAGTATCTACACGGCTGTTAAACATAATATTACCGTTAACCATATATTTAAAAGTTGGTAGACATATTATAAAATTAGTGTGACTTAATTTTTGTAATTTTTCGCGAGTAAACTTAACTAGTTCTATATAATTATACGTTTTCCTGAAATCCTCCTCGCCAATATGAATAATGCAGTAATCAGATTGTGTGAAGTTTCGTACTTTCATATCTATGTTGCTTAAAATATGCTTTAATCCACATTTAGGCATACGATAGTGACACAGATTATAATTACAGATATAAGTTCTTTCGCTCATTGTATAGAGTCTATTAGATGTTTCACTACTTAGAATACAAATGTTATGTTTTACAAGCGGCGGCGAAGGGTTTTTTTCGGTAATACCGTTGGTCGATATTGCGGGGTTTTGAGTGCCACTACTATTAGTACTGGTTTCAACTTGAGGTATGCAATGATCTCCTATAATAACTGAAGTTTGTGTCTTTTTTGTCTTCGTGCGAGTAGTTACATTCTTCTTCGGAGTTAGGATTTTCTGCTTTTTAACTGGGCTATTATCGATGTTTTTATAAGTTTCATTTTTCTTTAATAAGTCTGTATTTTTTTGTTTCAAGTTACTATTTTCCAAAGACAATACTTCTATTTCTTGACGTGCGCTTTCTAATTGCGCTTTAAGATTTTCTATCTCATTTTTATACATATTTATTTGCGTTTTATCCTCGTCGTCTGACATTTCTGGCATACTGTTTGCAGTGCAATCCAATGTTTGAGAGATATTTTCTCTACTATCATTACTTGGTTCCGATTTGGTGCGAGTGCGCCGGAACGTGATATTATCTACTATATTTTCAAAGAAACTCATATTATTGGTGAATTGTTTTAGAAGTTTAAACAATACAAAAAGAGTTTCAAGTCGTCGGATTTGAACTCACGATCAAGTCGTTGCCTCAACGTCACATACACCACGGGACCAGGCGTGTTATTAAGAAGTTGGCGAAATAAGTTGATCTAATAGCTCTTTGTCCATGTTGGTCTTAGTCACAAAAACAGATGTCGCTTATTTCAATATTTATTGCAGAACAGTAATATTTTACTCTGCTAACACTATTGTAGCGGTGGCGACACAAATTAAATTTAGTTCAAGTGATTCGTGCTAGATGGTGTTGTAGTGGTGGAACACATTTGAATAAAAAACGATTTTTGTGGACGAAATTTGAATTAGTAAATATTGATTATAATAATTATTATCCTTTTGAACGTTATTGCATTGAGATTGCAGAGTTATGCAAATGGGTCACTTAAAGCACCGTAACACTTCGTTTCTTGAGTTTAAAGTCACTGTTTACGTATTTTGAGATCCAGTATTTATTTAGTAATCCGACACTATTCATCGATGATATCACTGACACGGTTAGTTTGCATGTCCAGTTACACTTTTATGCACAATACACAGTCAAATGGTGAGATTTAACATTATTAATAATTATTTTATGACAGCCACAACTTTGAACAGTGTTTACTTGTCAGCGCCATCTGACGGAGTCTGATTTGGTACCTTGTTGTATAACTTTGGGGCCATGCAGAATACACTCTTACGCATGAGAGCTGTTTTAGCAATAGGTAAACGAAGTCTCCGATTATCACGTTGACTTCTTTCGGAACCATCTGAAAACTTCGGAAACAGTTGCGGATTCTTTTTAACAAATAATACCGCTTCTAATATATACAAGGATGGAAGTGAGAGAACTTGATGCTTAATAAAATATGGTTTGCAACTGTCTGTAATTTTAAGTCCGAACATAGCCCTTATGCATCGTTTTTGCATTCTAAATATAATATCTTTATGTGTAGAGTTTCCCCAGAAAATAATGCCGTATCTAAGCATCGATGCAACAAGTCCGTGATAGGCAGTAAGCAACGTATCCGTATTTACGATTGGGGCAAGTTTATGCAATGCGTAGGAAGAACTACTAATTTTCTTACTGATTGCTTCAACGTGATTTTTCCAATTAAGTTTTTCGTCAATGGTTATTCCAAGGAACTTGGCATTACCAACTCTGCATATAGGGTGATCTTTATAGCGTACATTAATATCATTTCTTACTGGTATTCTTTGACTAAAATGCAAGATTTGTGTTTTATTTAAATTAATTTTTAGATTATTATTGTCTAACCAGTAAATTATAGAAGATAAAGCATTATTAATGTCAAGTTCATAGGTGTCAGTTTTCTTACAAGCTATTGCGACTGTGCTATCATCAGCAAAAAGAGTCATGGGATGCTCAATAGATTTCGGAAAGTCATTTATATAAATGATAAATAATAATGGTCCCAAAACGCTTCCCTGGGGTACACCGAATTTAACTATACGTTCTTGAGAAAAATACGTAGTCGCTGTTTTGGTACGATCTATTCTTGAGATTGCTGTGATTTGCCTTCTATTGGACATATAGGATTCAATTAATTTAAGAACATTGCCTCTAACTCCGTATGTGTCAAGTTTATTAATTAAAATAGTGTGGTCAACGTAGTCGAAAGCTTGTGTCATATCGCATAGCACAGCGCAAATGGGAGTCCTTTCATCCATCCGCAACATTACAGTGTGCAGAAAATCATAGACCGCCATATTGATTGTCTTATTTTGTCTGAAACCTTTTTGCTCACTACAAAGAATATTATTTTTTTCCAAGTACGTATATAACTGTTTGTAAATATATTTTTCAAAAATCTTCGAAATAACTGGTATTAGCGCTATTGGTCTATAATTTTCGATTAGGTCTCTGTTTCCTTTCTTAAATAGTGGTTTTACTATTGATGTTTTCATACCATCAGGAAAGATACCCGCACTGATACATAAATTCACAATGTGACTTAAATGGCTGCATATTATGTCACCGACAGATTTAATTATTTTGGTAGAGACACCGTCATAACCCACGCTGTTAGTATTTTTGAGTTGTTTTATAATGTTTAAGATATCACACGGTAAACTTGGGGCCATGAACATGGATTTTTGTCGGCTCGACAAGCCTGATGTGACGTTTTTTCCCGACTCTTGTATAGGGACAACTCTGTCAATGAAATAATTATTGAATGTATTCGCTATTGATTCTGGATCTGTAATTATATTATTATCAAAATTAATTTTATGTAGATAATCCCGAGGTTCATTTAATTTTTTATTATTTATTATTTGCCATGTCGATTTAGTTTTATTCTCAGACGTTTTGATTTTATAATTATTTTGAGCCCTTTGGGTAAGTCGTGTAATTTTTTTAAATAATTTACTGTATTTAATAAAGTGAAGTTTATTAGTTTCAGACGGTTTACGTCTATATTTCCATAAGAGATGCCTCTTTTTCTTACTACAAATTTTTACTCCACGTGAGATCCATTTAGCCTTTCTGCCTATGTTAATAGTAATAAGTTTACATGGAAAGCAAAGTTTATAAAATAATGTAAACTTCTCCATAAATGAATTATATGCAATGTTAGGGTCATCTGTATTTCGCGCACGTGTGGGAGTGGCGCGAGGAGGCGAAGCGCCGGGGCGTAACTCCGCTGCCGCGAGAAATCACGGTCCAGCGGACAGAGCTCCGGCGGGATCTCATGGCGGCATGGAGAGCGCGACTGTCGCAACCCAGCGCTGGGCACGCCACAATAGCGGCGATAAGTCCCCTCTTTGAGGAGTGGTTAGAGAGGCGCCACGGCGTCCTCACCTTCCGCCTGACGCAGGTCCTCACCGGACACGGTTGTTTCGGGAGGTTCCTGTTTCGTATAAGGCGGGAGGAAACGCCCGGGTGTTTCCATTGTGCGGATCGCCCGGAGGACACGGTGGAGCATACAGTGGAGGTCTGCCCGGCTTGGGCAGAGCACCGCCGTGTTCTCACGGAGGCGATCGGCGGCGGCGATCTCTCGCGTCCGAGCCTGGTCCAGGCCATGGTGCGGAGCGAGAGTGCATGGGAGGCCGTCACCTCCTTCTGCGAAGCAGTGATGCTCGCGAAGGAGGAGGCGGAACGCGTGAGGGAGAGGCAGCCTCACGCCCTCAGTCGCCGCAGGAGACGCCCTGGGCGGCGGGAATCGCGGGGCGATTTCCGGCCACCGTAGGCGCGGGCCTGCGGACGGTGAGCAGCGGGTAGCTCGCCGTCCGGTAAGGACCAGGCCCGAGTCGACGGCGCGTCGTGTTCCACGCGCGCCTCAAAGAGATGTCAGCAAGTGACGGGGCCCAATAGGGCCGACGCCGCTGGGGTCGCGGGTCGTCTGAAAGGGTTACCGCGGCCCTGGCATAGGCAACTGAAGGAACACGGGTGGGTTTTAGTCAGTAAAAGTCTGACACGCCCTCCCGCTCCACCCAGAGCGGGAGAAGTTATTTGATGATTTCCCACCCTCAATAAAAAAAAAAAAAAAAAAAAAAAAAAAAAAAAAAAAGGGTCATCTGTATTATAAACATCAGCAAATGTCAAATTTTCTAAACAAGATCTGAACTTCATTATATTTTCTTTTGAAAAAGAATCAGAATTATAATAGTTTTTGGTAGGGTCCACAGGAATTAAGAATTAGCTAATTTAACTCTCGCGTTCCAAAAAAGTAAATACCTGGAGTATATGGTGCCTTTCTTTACTGTGCATCGCTTTTCCTACCATTTTATTACGAAAAACACAACAGTTTCATGAAAACGTCCAAACGTAACAATGATAACAAAAATCCAATAACAAATAACAGCAACAAATTATCTCGAAAATTCTAAAGCGTAAAGACACATACATGCAACGGTGAGCCGACGTTCGCACGGACGTAAATATATCGGGGCGATTTTTTTTCGCGCACTGGTTTTTCAACACTCAGCTTATTTATTTTATTTTATTTTACAGTTTTTGGAAAACTTACAGCTAAATATTTTGCAAGGTTGAGAATAATAAAAATAAGGCCAATTAAAAGTTTTCACAGATAGAAGAGAGCATATAAACAGAAAAAAAAAACTTGATAAGGTAGACAGTGTGTTAAGCAAAAACAGTATTTAAGTAAAATGAGTTTCAAACAGCGTAAATTCTAATCAATTAGTTTACATGATCAAAAAAGAAACGACAAAGAGTCCTTTTTAATTTTGAGATGCTAGTATTGAAAATATCAATATCAACGTCCCGACAGAGCGCATTAAACGTATGACTCGCTCTGATTAAGTATGAATTTCGTCTGTAATTCGTTCCTACCCACGGGAGTATATAATAGATAAGGATTGCGTAGAAAAGTAGAAGGAACCCTCAGTCCGATTTTATTCAGCAATTCGGGAAGCTCGGTTGAACCGTTAGCAATTCTAAATAGAAACGCCAAGTCTGCAATTCTTCTACGTTCAGAAAGAGAAAGTAGATGGAATCTTTTACAGCGTAGGAGATAAGTGGGAGAGTAAGTTTTGGAACGGAATTGAATATACCTCAAAAATTTTCTTTGTATGCCTTCCAATCGATTGATATATATGTTGTAATTGGGATTCCAAACCTGAGAGCCATACTCGAGATGACTGCGAACAAAAGTGCAGTAGAGGATTTTAATGGTTTTGATGCTCCTGAACTCAGACGAGACTCTCAAAATGACCCTAGTGATTTTGATGCTTTATTAATGATTTTATCTATGTGTTGATCAAATAAAAGTTACCGCCGAGAATTGAAAATCCAGCAGTATGTTTTTTCGACGCGCTGGGATGCACTCTGTTGTTTTTAGGTTCGATTTTCAATGCTCGGCTCAACACCGGTAGTTGAAAATCCAGTGCGCGATATTTTTACGTCCGTGCGAACGTCGGCTTACAGTGATGCTATCGCTACCGCCCTCGCATGCCGACGGCGGGTCGCCACGCGTGGCAGCGGGGGGAGTATTAAGTTCCAGGTGATGACACCTGGCTCGGAATTCGCCCAGCTTGTACTTCTTTTTCATGCTAATACCGATATCTACAAACAATACTTAGTACGTACTTAGCACGGCTTAGATATGTCGCCGCCTTTATCTTACACTTTCAGTTTCACAGTTGTGCGACAGTGACAGGAATAGCGCTCAGCCAAAGTACGTGTAAAGTAAGGTTTATAGATCTCGGCCTAAGAATCGTCCACAATTATTATAGTAGCATTATGCTTGAATGCACACTTGGACTCGAAGTAATTATACCTCTGATAGCAGCAACCGAATACGAATAGCAACCTTATTGTAACGATAATTAAGATCATTGTGATATTGTAAGTTCAGGCAATGCCAACAACCCAATAGCAACCTTATTGCCACAGCAATAAAGATTACGGTGATTTCGACAGTAATGTAATATTTTCTTGAGTTTCTACAGGATGATGGCTACAGCTTCTTCTATAGATAGTACATGTATAATAATTATTATTATTAGTGCTTACTGTACTTACATTTACCCAACACTTACGGTAAACTAAAAATGGAAGCCGATGGGAAATACAAGTGAATTAATAAAATAAGAGATTTCAACATCATCAAAAGTTATCAAGAAAAAACTTTATATCAATTATTAAAGTACGTGACAAGTAGAAACATTTGCCTACCTGCTAAGTACTGTATCAACGGCGGAATGCGTATGCGCAGTGACGAGGACGCGCTGCTTCAAGCCGACCAGCATTTGTATGAGCACGCTTATTGTCTGTGTTTTACCTGCAAGGAGTATGACACTTATCAATACCGTATCTCTTTTCTACATAAAATTATTATTAAACAAAGTCGCTTTGCGTGTCTATCTGTTTGACCACTTAGATCGTCTAAACTGAACAACGGATTTCGATGCGGTTTTCACCATCATTCAGGACATTCTGGAAGGTTTACGTGTACTTATTGTTCATCAGTAACTTGTATAGATAGTGCAATCCACGAAGACGCGCCCCACTACTCCTCCTAACCGTTTATTGTATATGTGTGCAACGGTTAAAAGGAGTAGTGGGGCGCGTCTTCATGAATTGCACTATCTATATCATGTTATGTATACTTACCAGTGCCCGGCAGTCCACACATGAGCGCGTAGTCCCTAGCCGCCAGAGACTTGAGCACGGCGCGCTGTTGTTGTATGTTGAGCGATTTCATGAGCCGGGTACCGAGGCGGCCCACGTCGCGAGGTAATTTGGGCTCGAATTGAGGAGATTCTTTGTCTATTATTAACCTGGAAATACAATGTAAGTTGAAACTGACAGTGAACAAGGCTTGCTGTTCTTTTAGAACTAACCCAAACGACACTTAATTTAAAGATGCGTGTGCGCGAGGGAGTGTTGTGCGAGCGAGTGAGGGTGTGTGGGGGTGTGTGTGTGTGTGTGTGTGTGTGTGTGAGAGAGAAAGAGAGAGAGTATGTATGTATCTTTTTGTAGCTACAATACGTTTATTTATTTTTTTAATAGGACAAAAATATACGCATCGACTTGAGAACCTCCTGTAATTTTTCGTCGATTAAAAAGCAAGAGATTTTGATATTTCAGAAATTAGGACAATAATAAATACACACAAGGCTGAGTTTGTGCTGTGTTGAACATCAGCGTGGAAAGAAGTTTTGAAAAGGTGTACTTACTTCCGTAGTCTCTCGGATCTGGCGCTGTCCTCCATAAGAACGCCTAAATTGGTCAGGTTCTGTACAGTAGTCGCATAAGACTCGTACGTGTCTATGTGGTATACCGTGTCTTTGTTCAAACGACTACCCACATCCCTGTAATAAATCAAACAAAAATTATTAATTGTTAATAAAAAATACCTTCATTGTGCCGATTGTCGTAAAGGCCAATGTCCTGGTAGCCGAAAGCCTCGATCAACATCTGTCGAGGCTATCGTTAGCGGTTGGATCAAGGGCCTGATTCAGAGGGCAGTACTCCTCGATACGACTCGCATCGTGAGGAGGTTCCTGTCTCTGGAGCCCTAACGATAGCGATAGCTTGGGCCCTGCTCCCGACACCGGCGGACCACTACTTTTTATATTTTTAAATGTTGTTTATACTTTATTTTTTTAATTAGGTAGGTACTTATATTTTATATTTTAAAAATTATTAAAAATTTATAAGATTATCTAATCTGGAATAACTCAGTAGCAGCCCGGAGACAGGATTTGTGCCCGGTTGATGGCAATAGGCTCGGCCCCCTGTCGAAATGTGGGTGAACTATAGGTGTACCTCTGCCCAACCATTCGAGGAATACAGGCGTGAAGTTATGATAAGTTATGTTATGTATAAGATAAGGAAGTAAATAAATAAACGTCATAAAAATACTGATATCAATGATAGTCGTTATTTTGGCAACCATAGCAACTAACATAGGATTCTAAAACTTGATCAAGATTTTTGAAACCGGATAACAGTTGAATAAAAACCATAGAAAATTTACTTACCTCTCTAAAAATATATGTATCTCTTTAGAATTCGATACGGTTACAACTCCTGCAGCGATCCACGGTCGGTTCTCTATGCTGACTATTGAGAATTCACCCTCTTGTGGGCCATTTGCTACCTTCACGTCAACATTACTACCTAAAATCATAAAATTGTAGTTTACATTTTTTTAAGTAATTAATATTTTTCAGGCGGCGTGGAAAGCATCGTGGGGAAATCGGCCATGTCCTAGAACCAAAAATTCGAAGACATGTGACATCTACCAACCCACAATGAGTCCGGGTGATAGATTGCAGCCCACTCGCTCTCACAGAGAAGATGCCTGTGTACCAGCAGTGGGGAACATTGTAGGCTGATCATGAGGCGGCGCGGTAGCGAGCCGAAGAGCTCCGTCGTTCGAGTCTGAAGCTAATCAGGAAATCCGGAAAAATCATGTGTATAATCGTAATTATTAGTAGTTCTGCGAACAGGAGAGACCACAGAGCACAAACTTTTTTGCAACAATTAATATACCACTAAATTTATTTAAAACGGGATATTTACGATGTTTTTTTTTTCATTAGATCTTTACCAAATTTTTAAAAGATCAACTTAAAGTGAAAAAGAACCATCGAAATCGGATCTCATAACGTCCATTTTTGGAGTAAGTATAGATTTTTTTTGTAGTCGGATTTTTGATTGGAGGGGTCCAATCAAAAATCCGACTACAAAAAAAATCTATAAAACGTAAAACTTGTAAGTATACCAAGTTTCGTCCAGATCGGTTGTAAAATATGACCTGTAAAGGAGTAGCAACAAACTGACAGACAAAAATAATTTTGCCAGAATCGAAACAGAGACGCTTCGCTCGCTGCGCTCGTGAAATTTTTACCTTTGTTCCCAGTTTTTCGATGAAAGATGTGTAAGTATCTGTCCTCAAAATATGTTACTGCGGTTAATTTTAAGTAAGGTGCGCATGTTCCGCGTTGTTCTCTGAAATAAATGAAATACATGTACTTTTTAAGTACCCATAATCGAACACAACTATAAATAAAAAACAGGTAAAATATTATGTAGATACTAGATCTACAGCTTGCGGCAAGCAAAAAATTAGGGAAGCTGCCAAATAAAATAGGACGCGACCCTCAGAACAAATAAAAAACCAAGACATAGCGCTGTCAACAGTGACGTATGGCCGGTTTCGTAAACATTCCGTGCGTGTGAGGGTCAGTGCACACAACGAGGTGTAGTTTTGCGCATGCTTCACTGCCATGAGTGGAGCAGAATATCTTGACCATTGTAGACCATTATATTCTCTCACTCTCTTCTCCCATGTCTGTATATTTTTGAAGTTAGTCTATTTGTCAAAAAATACCCTCATTTATTTCTATTAAACGAACAGTTCTCCGAAAGACTGAACAAAAAAAAATGCCGGGAAATTACTAGTACCTGCTCAAAGATTAAAAAAAAAACAAAATTCAATTAAATTTTTTGTTTTTTTTTTCATTCTTAATGATGTGATGATAATATGATTCTTATTGCATACATACATTCTTCATAATACCTTGACATTATTATGAATTCTTGGACATTGTAATTTTTATTTGACAATAGGATTTATATTTTGACATTGTGATTAATCTTTTGACATTTTGATTTATATTTTCGACATTATGATTTTATATTTTTGATTTAACTACTTATTAATATTTTAACTTATTAAATCAAAAACATAATAATACAAAATTTAATAACTTTTAATAATATTCTTATATTGGACCTGGTTCTGATTTGCATGTACCCAGCTTATTATTTAATATTTCTACACCAGCAATGGTAGTATGTGCGAAACAATGTTTAATGTAAGATGTTGTACCATATACTGAGAAATAAATACCTTGTGTTGTTTTGTATTGTTCGCAGTGTAATGTCTTGGTTTTTTATTTGGTCTGAGGGCCAACCGTTGCAAGTTAGAATACCTAAGGTATAGGAGTTTTAAATGACGCCTTAAAAGTAAATCCTCACCTCTTTTCAACACTATCAGTCCACAGCGCATGTAAGGGAGATGACACCATCTGTCCTCTCTCTTCCATCTTAAGGAGCGCCGTCCAACGCAGGAAGTACTGTATATGTTTTGGTGAAAGGTGACCCATCGCTTCCGTGCGTAGTTTAGATAGAGGATGGGACTCAGACACGGTTGGACCGTTTGTATGCCTAGGATCATTTAAAAAGGATAATTTTAAGTTTTCGTGCAAACCAAAGACGAAGTTACGGATTTTCTGATGTAATTGAATAATACAACTTATGATATAGGTGTTTGAAGATTATAAATGAACATCAAACAGTTAATTGGGCGTTCAAGACCGCGCTCACACATGTTTGCTTGCACTTTATCACAATGATTAAAAATCCTCCACTGCGCTTTTCTTTTGTGACAGCGTATGTCACAGATTAATACAGATGGGACACTCCGCAGTTTAGGTATGAAGCTACAAGTACGCGGCCGGCCCCTCTCACGGGGCCAATTCAGTAGGTCCGAAGGTATAAGAATTACGCAATAGAAAGAGAGGCAACTTGTAGTTGAATATAACTGTAGGTAATAAGCGAGCGGTAAGGTGCGACCTTTTTTTTTTTTTTTTTTTTTTTTGATGGTGGGAAATCATCAAATAACTTCTCCCGCTCTGGGTGGAGCGGAAGGGCGTGTCAGACTTTTACTGACTAAAACCCACCCGTGTTCCTTCAGTTGTCTATGCCAGGGCCGCGGTAACCCCTTCGGACAATCCGCGACCCCAGTAAGGTGCGAGAGTCGCTTTTTATTTAAATGATTTTGCGCCCATCTGTATTAATCTGTGACGCTGTTAAGAATAAAATATATCCTAACTGCTATAAATGCGAAAGTGAGTTTGTTTATTTGTTACGCTTTCACGCTAAAACGGCTAAACGGATTTGGATGAAATTTGGCACATGGGTGGACATGACCTGGAGAAGGGCATAGGCTTCTTTTCATCCTAGATCGCAGAAGAAGTCTTGGGCAACTGCTAGTTTCTTATAGTTTATTATTATTACATTATCTTTACAGTCTTGGCATAAAAATAAACTGAACAACTAAACGTCAATTCTGCAAATATTTTTAAAAATCTCACTACTGTCTTCTGTCTCACTCACTCACTTTTTATATAGAGATTTTTTTACCAAAATTTTTCACTTTTCCATACAATTTTTCAAACATTTTCCTTCATTTATACTGTGTCCTAACAAAACAAGAATTAGCCAAATAGGTGCAACGGTTCCGAAGTGATGCGCTTACGCTTACATACATTCGGCAACTGATTTTTATTTTTACAACGTGTCGTTTTGCATCCTCGTCAAATTTCAGGGTGTGATACAGAACATCAAACCAAACAACTTTCTCCATGGGACCAACATCGTAATCGCGAAAAAAAATTCAACTGTCCCTTAAAAACCTTCAATACAGACTCGACGCAAATGTATGGGACGGCTGATTATTTTTTCGCGATTACGATGTTGGTGCCATGGAGAAAGTTGTTCGGTTTGATGGTCTATAGTACACCCTTAAATTTGACGAGGATGCAAAACAACACGTTGTATAGTGTAGAATAGATACATCATGGTCTATTAGAATATTTCAAAAATATAAATTTTCCTCACCACAGATGCAGCGAGCACAGAGTGAGGTAGGGGCACTTAGCGCAGGCATTGTGGTGATCCACAGGTTCAGGCAGCTTCTGCTGTAACACTACAGACGCGTCTTCGATGTCCACCAGACTCTCTGAACAAAGTAAATACAGAATTCTAACGATGATGTTGGCACTACGTGTTTTATGTTTTATGAGGTTTTACACGTCAACGACGGATGTCGCGGAAAACCAGCGATGGGGCTCTGAGTCGCATGGGGTCGCAGCATTATGCTGAGCGATGGCCGTTTTGCGTGGATGTGACGGATATTTTCCCCCATCTTGTTCTTTTCATGTTTGTGTTCTTTCTTTGCGTCATGTTTACCGCAAATAAACGTAATTTCTTTCTTTTTTTTTACACAGTTCAAAAGAAACTTTACGCGACACTCCTAGCTATATAATGATAAAAATTTAAGGTCCGTGGAAGTTGGCAATTTAGACATCCACGGCCAGGTATTTCGATATTGATGAAGTCAATTTTATTATTTAAAATTGTCTTCTATTATAAGAATAGTAGAAGACAATTTGGAATGGAATAAATAAAGTAAGAACTTCATTTATTTATTCCATCAGTTCTTTTTTTTTCTTTCTGTTTATACCAAGTACAAAACGATGTAGAAATGTTACCTCTTAAAAGCATAAATAGTATAAGCTTATATAGAAAATTAACAAAAATATACCTGGATCGATATCCTGCGGCGACGTGGTAAGATACTGCACAAGTTGATTACGTAGCATGACTAAGTCGCGGCGCTCCGGGTAGCCGCAGCTTACCTCACGCAACTCTACGCGATCCCTGCACAAATGAAGATACAGTACAATCTCGCTAATCCGACACTGATCAGACACAAGGGTTCCAGATTAGGTATGGAGTATTATTATGGAGTGGAACACGGCCAACATCGTATTCCTTCGCAAGTTTACACATGAACCTCGTGAATGTGAATTTTAAACAAGTAATAAGAGAAAAATAAAAGAAAATAAAGAAGATAAGAAAAGAGAAGGGAAGATAAGAGATTTTAATTTTACACTTAATTCAAATAACTTATAACAAAATTGTTAATATCAGCTTCCGTTTTTATTTATTTGATTAATCCGTGGACAATAGTGTGGGTTATATGTTTACCTATTTATCTTAAGAATTTTATTGTATCGCCTTAACATGTAACTGTTTTTTCGTCCCTAATAAATAAAATAAAATAAAACATAAGAGTTTGCCCATATGTTTTCTCTTATTACTTGTACTTGTAGAAACCAAAATGACAGATTATCCGTATGGAACAGAATTATCACGTGATTCCGTGACAAATAAACTTATTTTTCATTCTTTCTTTATAGCCCGTAAGGATATTGACTAAAAATTAGCAATACAAAAAATGCGAAGTAATACTGTGCCGGACTACTATGCTATGGACTGCGACACGCTGAGTTGATTGAATACTGTGCCGGATTACTGAACGTAACGTGCGTATTAAAGTGTCAGATTACCGAGATTTTACTGTACATGTAATTCAAAACAAGTGGAAAATCATCATACCGAATAAGGTTCACTATTGGGCTAAATTACAGGACAAAAGTTTTGTCGTCCAGTTCAGTTACTTCGACTAAGTATAATAAACAAGTGGCCCACGGAAAGTTACACCCTGGATTCGATTGTTTTTATCTTCAGACCCTAAGGTATCAGGGGGTCTACTCCCTAAGTCCGTCTGTCCATCTGACATCATGATCCATCAAACAAGTGTAAAAGTTATTTTTTTCGGACGGGCAAAAATACATCTGGAGTAGGGCCAACTGTCAAATCGTGTTGTCATTCATACTTCGTTCGGGCCCCGAACCAATCATCAGTCCGTAGGTGATACGGCGTAGGAAACACCCGTAACGAAGGCCGAAACTCCGAACTTCGTGCCTAGGGAGTAGACCCCGTGGTACAAAACTATGCAAGTAGCTTGCATGCCGTGTGCCATAACCACTTCTAACTGGTCAATGTCACAATGGCATGCCAGCTACTTGCAGTTTTGTACCAGTTACAGACATGTGTATTTTCGACCTAAAGCCTATAGCGTGATTACTTACTTCAAGTATAGCAGTAGACCGCGCTGAGCGGCGTGTGTGGGGTCCTCACAGTTCTGCAAGTTAAGCATCATGCCGTACAGTACTAGTTGACCGCGGTGTTCCGCTGACATGGATGCCTTGCCACTCTTCAGTTCTAGAGGAACTACTGCCTTTTGACGTCCTATAAAGTCCATTAAAATCAAAATAATTATATCATTAATGTTGAACAGCAATGGTTATAAAACTCAAAGCATTTATTTCAATTAAACCAGTTAATTAGTCAGAAAGTTGAAGCTAGTTGCCCATTCCAAAACATAAATCTCTATGGAGAAGAATGGGCAAGAAACTCCAAGGATAAAAAATAAAGATGTTCTTACCATTTTTCTCATGAATTGTGACTTGCACAGTGGCGTCAATTTTACCCTTTAGCCCCAGTTTAGGGCAGCACAAATTCTCTTCAATATCTAATATTTTATCAATGTGTCCTGACCAGTTGTTTTTGTCTATTTTTATATTCTGGAAACAAAAAAATATAATATAGGACATCTGAGAAGACAATACATTTATAGCATGCAAGCTGGACAGAGAATAATTAGTGCAGGGTTTGTCTAAATCTAAACTCTGCACGGAGTCGTCTAGCTCCAACGCTTTATGACAATGCAGGCAACCATTCATGTCGTTATACCAAATTTTTTAGTTCACTGTTATACCGTTTATCAGTGAACTGAAAAAATACCCAACATCAATTTGCAAACTATATTAAAGAAAAATTATAATAATTACCGCAACTGTTGGTGGTTTATCCGCGACGTAAGTTTTCATAAAGTCAGCAAGCTGCGGTACATATTTGTATATATTAGTTCGCGCCTCCTCCTCACTCAGCCCAGTGTCATACAGTCTTGCCACTGACTCCTTTATTATAGTGTCAGTGACTGAACGCAGTTGTTCTATTGATGAGATCTTTTGAGTCAGAGCTTTTTGTACCAGTTCGTGGATTAATATTCCTGTTGTCATCTGTAATACAAACACAATAAAATTTAATAAGGGTGAAATCAGACTTACACGCACGGATCAGCAGTTTTCTGTATCTCTATCTCTTTCTGTCACTTAAGAGACGTCATTTGCTAGAGCAAGAAGTCCATCAGCACCTAAACACATGAAAAAAAATGCTGATCCGTGGGTGTAAGTGATTGTACCCTAATGCATTGTTTAAGGCTGTAGACACACGACGCGGAAATGTGAATTAGAGGAATTTAAATTTTATTGGCTGGTAGATAAAGTTCATAATCGCCATTAACATACTCGAGAACGAGAGTGACAGCGAGCAATCGTGCGAAAGCTATATCGTATGAAAATATATATACAACGTGTAACGCTAAATGCGCAAAACCTCTTAAGGGGTCATTGTACTCATCATTATGAACTACTTTTACTATGGGACCAAACCTGAAATCGCGAAAAAAAATCAGCTGTTCAGTACATTTATGTTCGCATAATTCGTCAAAATGTACTGAACACCTGATTTTTTTTTCGCGATTTCATGTTTGGTCCCATAGTAAAAGTTGTTCATAATGATGAGTACAATGACCCCTTAAGAGGTTTTGCGCATTTAACGTTACACGTTGTATAACAACATTGCAACATACATCATTCATAAGAAGCAATCCCAACTTACAGCCATATTAGCAGAGTCAATCCCTTTCCACCGTTCTTGTAGCACAGCCTTACGCTTACAGAACACGCCAGCTACAACACTAGTGCTGGACACCAGGTGGTCTGGTCGCAACACTAGCAGTCCGCATGTGTTTGTCACGCTATAGTGACCGGACGAGTCCCGTGATGCAAGTATGCTGACTATGTCGCCAGTCTGTAGGGGGGTGTCGAGCCTGAAATATGTTTATTGAAAGTTTAATTAGAAAATCATTTAAGTACAGTCACGTCAGTAGTACTCAACAGTCGAACTACGACTACCAGCTTTATTGCTTCGAAATAAAGTTGCTGTCAAAGTCAGACTGTAACCATGGACGTGCGGTTGACTGTACTATTAAAAAACCCCAAATTACAAAGACAAAGGAATAAAAAGTATAATTAATCTCCCAACTATGTTGGGGTTGGCTACCAGTTTAACTGGATGCAGCTAAATACCAGTATCTTACATGGAGCTACTGCCTATATGACCTCCACAACCCAATAACTGGGTAATATGATACCCCTTGGTAAGACTGGTTGTCAGACTTTTGGGCTGCTCACAACCCGTAACGACTGTCAAAGATCCACAAATGACAGCCGGGACCAACGGCTTAACGTGCTTTCCGAGGCACAGAGTAGTCTCGGTATGTAAAGATGGTGAGCCATCCACGGAGCAAGCGTAGCTTAACCTGATGGATCGATTTTCCATACGCAAAATACGCGCATTGACGTGGAGTTGCCGATACCAGTCCGTATTACCTAACCCGGCAGGCATAGCTTAACCTGATGGATGGACTCGTGCGGCTGTTATTACTTAGCCACAAGCCTCTCTAAAAGAATAAAGAGAATAATGAGCTAATAAATTGCAGTTACACTTTAAAAAAATAATTCCCTTTATTTAACAATATATAAGGTGTAAAAAAATTAACTGCAAGAACTTCGTCCACATACTCGACATCGAAAAACAAACACATTACAAAAAAAAATTTGAATGGAATCGCGAAAAAAAATCAGCTGTTCAATACATTTATGTTCGCATAATTCGTCAAAATGTACTGAACAGCTGATTTTTTTTTCACGATTCCGCGAAAATTTTTTTTTTTAATGTGTTTGTTTTTCGATGTCGAGTATGTGGACGAAGTTCTTGCAGTTAATTTTTTACACCTAATAGACTCAAATATGCATATACTGTTAAGGCAATTAGACATGAATGCTCTTCTGATTCCATGAAGTGTATTTTGTTTTTGGTCATTATTATTACAAACTAGTGGACCCGAGAGACGTTGTCCTGTCTGAACGATCCTAGAACCCGACTTCAGCGCCACCTACTGGGTCCAATTGTATTTTCAAACCATGCAGGAACTCATTGAAATATACACATAATCGGTCCAGCCGTTTAGGAGGGGTTAGGTGACAAACACACGTACAGAAGAAATATGTATATCCTTTCTTTGCAGATTTCTTTACAGATGCAGATTTCCATTCTGCACCAAAATTCTAAATCTTACCATATTCCTTCAACAAAGCATGTTGCCTTCTTGTCATCACTGTTTTTCAGTCTTAGTTCTATTCTGGTTGTCATGTTCTTAGCACTAATTATCTCACAGCGCTGCATTGTATTTAGATCAAGATCTTCAATACCATCCTGTGACATACATAATAAATGTTTTTAAATAATATTTCTTTTAAAATATATAACATACAAAGTAAGTAAGCCCCAGCTTTTGAAAGATTTGATTGATTAGTTTTAATAATATTACCTACAGTTTTATAACTGGACATCTTCACAAACAAAAGGAGTACCTATGTAAGTATTGTAGCAGGTGGTGTTAAGGAGGGTGATAATGACTTTTTGCCTTTGTAACACCTATGCACGCAAATGCAAATATAATCTAGCTAGTGATTGGTTAGAGAGTATGTTGGTTGATATGGTTAGTGTGTATGAGTATGTATGTATTTTTGCTTAATTGGCACTTGTCTATACAAGTGCCAATTAAGCAAAAATAAAAATGGCAGCCAAACAAAGGGGCTTCTCATGACATTTCACTCACACAGTATAATATTGCTAATGAAAGGGAATGATTAATTAGCGCCGCCATTTTCAATTTGTTTTTTTATTGGCACTTGGTTATATTATTGTGCTGTAGGTGTCTATAGCATAGACCAGAGAACACAGATGTGAATGATTTGAACTGTCTCCCATAATTTTATTTTTATATTGTCATACCTCTTCAATGTCATCCACATTCCAGTCATCCTCAAAGTCATCACATACATCATCAGTACTTAAATCCAACACTTTTACTGTGGAAGCACTTTTGGGAGGACACATTACTTCTTTGACAGTTTTGTCAGGAGTAGTCAACTTATTGACTGGTGAGCAGAAGAACCCTGCAAATTACATTATGTCAGATCATTTTAAAAAGACCTATTTATTTTATAGATAAACATTATCATAAATTTTTGCAGTATCTGCTTTTTTTTATGTTGAACAAAGTGGTATTTTAAATTAAATTGACGTGTAAGATGTACACGTCAATTTAGTTTAAAATACCACTTTGTTATTATTAATATTTTACTATTCTATAAAAATGTGTAAATTTTTATAAGCATTAATTCATACCTTTTAGGGGACTGTTCATAGGTGTTCTACTTCTTCTATGAGGACTGTTCACATTCCCATTATTTTTACTAGGTGATTGTTTCACTGAAGCAACAACTGTTTGTCCACAACCTTCTGTCTTATCTCCATTTTCAAACACACATGATTCTTTATCTGGTGATACATGATTTTGTACTCTGTTCTCAATATCAGGCAAAGATGTGAGAGGTCCCTCTTTTTTCTTCTCAATAACACCATCTACATTTACACCATGTTTATTGGGTCCCTCAAAATCTGCCAATAAATTGTTTTTTGGAGAAATTTTTATGTGGAATATGTTTTCCTTGTTAGGTGATTTCTTCATAGGACTGGTTTTAGGGGACGACAAACTTGTGCTACCATTTTCATGCTTAATCTTTTTCGGTGTATTAGAATTCGAGCCATGATTTAAATTACCTTTTATTGCCGGTTTATCTAAGTCTATAACATCATCTATGAGGATTGGTGATGATGCCTTTCTTTTAAAACTCTTTTCAGGACTTTTAGTTTGTTTTTGGGGTTTAGCAGTAGCAAGAGGTTTTTGGCTGTCACTAGCATTTTTGAAGAAATCTGTTACTGATTTTTGATTCTTTGAAGGACCAGCCTGTTGACGCAAGTTAAAAATTTTATTAAGATTAGAAAAAAATATCTATAGATAGATTACGGGTTTTTGCAGATTCCAACTTTTGTACCTTTTTCAAACTTAAAGCTCTTGGCATATTGTACGCATAACAAAATTCACGTAATAACAAAAAATCAGTTTTTATAGAGACAAGAAAAACAGTAAGTATAAATAAATAATCTGTCTTCTCCCGCGTTATTTTGACGTTGACGTTGACGTAGGGATGTGAAAAAATAATCGATTATGGAAAAAATCGATTAAAAATCGATTTTTTTTCAATAAAAATCGATTATTATAATCGATTTACATAATACAAAAAATCGATTAATAAAAAATCGATTTTTTTTTCACTGTCGATTTTTTTCACCCGCAACGGCCGCAACATCCAGCGTTTTAGTCAGGAGCGCGAGGCCGCAAAGTGCCGCGAACCCGTACTTTCTAAGCGTTTACCAAAACTTTTATTCGCAAGTTCATTGGCTACAGCCCTACAGGCTTTTAATTAATTTATTTTATGATTTACTTATGTACATTTTTTTCAGCGAAAGGAGAAAAGAAAAAATCTTTTTGCCACTTTACACCCTTGTAATTTGTTAGGAACAATGTATGACCTTTACCTTGACTAGTTAGTTTATTCTTCAAATGTCAATATTTCATGAAATAGTCATTCGATATGATTACTTGGGTCTTATAGAGTTGTATTGATGAATTTATTGATTATAATTTTGTAAATACATACTTTTTATGGTCACGAATCGTATTTTGATCATCATTGAACCTAATACTGACTTGGAAATTGCAAAAAACGCAAGAAAATTTGACTTCCGCGGGCTATTCGGGTGATTTCGCCTAAATCCATAAAAAATAAGAAAAAAATCGATTTTTTTAACAAAATCGATTATTTTTATTACAAAAATCGATTATTTTTTAATCGATTTTATTACTAGGCAAAATAATCGATTAATTAATAATCGATTTTTTGTGTATAATGTCACATCCCTACGTTGACGGCACGGTACCGGTACCACAGACTTGAGACTAGTAACTTAAATCGGAACGCGAAATATTGATGTGAGCGCTGTGAACAATTATTTTCTAATTCGGAAAGCGGGGTTAGATTATGGATGGAAGCAACAGGCCCAGCCGTACCAACCCAAGTGACCCTCAAATTAAAAATCCATTTATTTACAATGATATATTTATAATACGTCATTATATGCCTAGCAGAAAGACACAGTGTCAGATTTGAAGATGCTGTCTATGATTCTGGTTTCCAGGAGCTTAAATATTGAAAAACATACCTGTTTCTCTATGGATTTATGTTGTTACCTCACTTCCTGCAGGGGTTGCCGTCACTAGTTCCGGTGACCGACCGTTAAGGTTCTCATAGCGTTTATGATTTTTGCCGTGTTAGGAGCAAAAAAGTTTTTCAAAGTTAAAAAGACTAATAAGAACCTTATAAGGTTCAAAAATAGTGTTAAAGTTAAATTCAGTGTACCTATTGTAGTGTTGTGTGTTCGACTCAGCGAGTCGGTAAGTACCTTACGATATGAACTCGGAGGATTCTGCACCAGAACCGGCAGCTCAAATCGCTGCTCCGGATGGAGGGCGAAGAGCTGTGAGCTCAAGCTCATCGCAAAGCAGTTCTTCGTCTTCGGAAGACGAGGAAGGCTTTGCCTCGCCGCCACCTAACAAAAGGTCTAAGCGGCGCAGGTTCAAACAGGTCGGAACCTGTTCAGATCCTCGTATGGACACACTTATTAACCAGGTTACATACCTGTCAGACTGCGTAGCTCAAATGCCGCAAATTTTCACGGCTATTAGTACAAATTATAATAAGGAAAACAATAATGGCGGTCGTTGCGACTCCGTAAATTCTGCGAATTCTAGTAATACTCAATTTTTAAATAAACCGCCAAGGTTAAGTAATCCACCTAGTAATATGTGTTTGGGAGATTTAAAAATAAGTTTCGATGAATCCAAGGTTGTACCCGTAGCCGATCCTGCAAAATTAGCAGAGTTAAATAACCTTCAACAATTTAATTCTCAGGCCTGGAAAGGTATTCGATATAAGAAGGACTTACAAACCCACATAGCAACACCAGGTTTTATAGGGTTAAAATTAAATGAGGAACTGTGCCATCTTAACAAAGGTACAGATTATTTGGCTAGCACAGAACAATTGTTAGCGGGATTATCAAATGCTGTTTTGGAAAATAGACAACTTTTAAAAAGTGGTCTACAGGAGGTAGTAAATTGGGCTGCTAGTTCGGACACAGAGCTCAATGCAAACACTCTCTATAATAAGTTATCTGAAAAATTTGGTCCAACGTCTCCTTCATATAAAAATATGGAATCCTGCATGCAAGTCATTTGTGGCAAGCGAGCAGAATGTATTGAAGTAAGACGTGACCGCATTCTAAAGGAAGTTAATAACATTAATCTAAAATTAGCATTACAAAACATTCCACCTAGTGCTGAGCATCTCTTCAACAGAGAAGCGCTCATCCCTCTGGTTGACTCTTTAGGAGGCTCCCAGGTATGGCTTAACATGCCAAGTTACTTAAAAGATAAAAAGAAATTCCCTAATAACAATCAGGTAAACAATAAAAATTTCAAGCCATCATATAAAACCAATTTTAATAAGAAAAATAAGTTTAACTCTGACAAAAAAGTTAAGAATAATTATAAGAAGCATTCCTTTCGTCGTACAGGTCCCCAAGACACCTCCAACGTTAAAGATAAGTGACAATCAAAGCAAGGCATTCAAAGGCGGTTGCCTAAAATTCCATGTTCAAGCATGGAAACAGCTCGGGGCCAGCCAATACATTCAAAAAATAATAGCGGAGAGTCGCATACCATTTTTAACAAAACCTCCTTTACATTACCCTTACAAAAGAATAATAAACAAGTTTGCAACAAAACCATCCAAGAAAATGACAGAAGTCATAGAACAGTTAAAAGATTCAGGCATTTTAGAAAAACCGATAAACATGACACCCGGCTTTCACTCCAAAATGTTTTTAGTCAAAAAATCAGATGGGGGGATACGCCCTATTTTCAATTTAAAGAGTCTGAATTTACATGTCTCGACTCGACATTTCCAGCTAATTTCTCGACTGGATGTAATTCAGTTCCTGCAAGACAGAGACTGGATGACAAAGATCGACCTCCATCAAGCATATTTTCACTTGAGCATAAAGGAAACCCACAGGCGTTTTCTGCGAATAATATATGGAGGCGAAATATTACAGCTGACAGCCTTGCCTTTCGGTCTCTCATCAGCTCCTCACTCTTTCGCATCGGTGACCAATTGGATTGCGGAAATCCTTCGGAGACAAGGCATAAGAATAATAGTCTATTTAGACGATTTTTTAATAGCCAGTCAAAATCAGACACAACTTATAGAACACACCAAAATAACTGTAGATACTCTAGTAAATTTGGGTTGGCATGTAAACTATCAAAAATCACTTCTCACCCCATCTCAGGAAATAGAATATTTGGGGATAACATGGAATACAAAAACAAAACTAATTTATCTTCCTGTAAAAAAAGTGCAAAAAATAATAGAATTAGCAACAAGTTTATTACAAAAAAAAGAGTCTTGTCTCCGAATAACACAAAAATTGCTGGGTATGCTAAATTTCGCAAACTTGGCAACTCCAAACGGTCGCCTTCATTGCCGCCGAACTCAGATTTTTCTGAAATCATTCAGAGGGTGCAGACCAAGGCAAAAGAGGGAGTTACCACCTCTAGTAACTCGAGAGTTACAATGGTGGGTAAAAAACGTAGGCAAAAGTGCAAGAGCAATGCACAGCCCCAAGATTACCCACTTTCTCACCACAGACGCGGCGGACGCGGGCTGGGGAGCACACCTGAACAACATCATGTTGTCAGGCAAGTGGAATCGCCACCAACAAAAATGGCATTCCAATGTGAAGGAAATGTTTGCAGTGTATGCAGCCTTAGTCAGACAAGGTGCTTACATGAAGGATGCACACGTTCTAGTGCAGTCAGACAATCGGACCCTCATAGCTTACATAAGGAACGAGGGGGGAACCCGGTCCTTAGCCCTATTGGGCCTAACAAACAAACTCCTTCACCTAACCGAGCAGCACAACATAACGCTGTCGGCATCATACCTCCCGGGGAGGTTAAACGGGATTGCAGACTGTCTCTCGAGAGGAAAACCGGTTCCCGAATGGCAACTACAACCCCAAGCCAGGAATGTTATATTCAAAAGATGGGGTATTCCAGACGTAGACTTGTTCGCGTCAAAAGAAACCGCAGTTGTCCCACAATACGTAACTTGGGACTCAACAGATGGGTCAGCAATTTTTTGCGACGCCTTCAGTCAAGATTGGGACTTTCAGTTGGGCTGGGTGTTTCCCCCCCCCAACCTGATCCCTCGGGTGCTACATCATCTGAACAAGGCCAAAGGAACATACATAGTAATAGCACCACAGTGGGACCAGTGCTTTTGGCTGACCGATCTACAAGCCAGGGCCCTATCAGATCCAGTACCAATATCAGATCTGCGGAAGAACCTGATAGATCGATCGACGGGGTTCTGTCCCCCACAAGTGGACAAGTTGTCCCTCCAGGCTTGGAAAATTGGGGGTGGTCAGACCAAGTAGCTAACTGGAGTAAAGATGAGATTAAGTTATTAAGTAATAGTTGGCGCCAGAGTACTCTTAATACTTACAAAGCCCCTATAAAAAGGTGGCTATCGTTTTGTACCATAAATAATATTAACCAAAAGAACCCAGATGGCAAAGACGTTGCAAGATTTTTAGCAGATCTGCATTTAAAAAGAAATTTCTCAGTTAACACGATTTTACTGCATAAATCGGCTATTTCTACCTTTTGTGCTTCAAACGCAGAAAATCTTTCAAAAAATTTCTTTGTTCAACAAGTGTTAAAAGCCATAGCATTAGCAAAACCTCAACCCTTAAAATCCCCTATTTGGGACACAAAGTTGTTATTCAATTGGTTGAAGACAGTGCCAAGCACAAATTCACTTTTTGATATTTCAAGAAGAACTGCAATTATTTTATTGTTAGCCTCAGGCAGAAGAATACATGACTTGACCTTATTGGATATATCTCAAAACAATTATAAAGAAGAAGAAGAAAAAATTTTATTATGGCCCAAATTTGGATCAAAAACAGACTCAAGTAAATATAGACAGTCTGGATGGTCTTTATTAAAGCACCCAGATGCTAATATATGTCCCATGAGACATATTAAACAATTGATTCAAGCTTCACAGCATAGGCGTCTTAATAGTAACGTTACTAATCTATTTGTTTCAATAAAAGGCGAAATAAAACCAGCTACAAGAACTATCATGGCGGGTTGGATTAAATCTATATTTAAAGATTTAAACCTGGAAGCTTCTCCAGGAAGCATCAGAGCTGCTGTAGCATCCAAAGGATGGTGGGAGAATGTACCTGTAGATGAGATATTAGCCAGAGGAAACTGGAAGAGTGATAAGACCTTCAGGAAGTTTTACTGTAGAGAAATGATTAAAAATACAAATAATGAAGAGGAAGATTTGTTGCGATTAAACTTCTCAGGTTTTTAATAAGAATAAATTGATTTTATGTGCCAAAGTTAATTGTTTAAGTTTTGAATTATATGTGCCAAAGTTGATTATTTATGTTTTGAATTACCTACCAATTTGTTTATTGTTTTCTAAGTGATTATATTTAGTTGTAATATTACTTTACTAATACTATTGGTAATTGATAATAAATGTTGATGTGAAATGAAAATTCTTTCATTCCTTAAACAAAATTATTTATCTCACATAGCGTTTACAGTTACCTTCACCAGCAGATATCAAACAAGTCTTCAAATCTGACACTGTGTCTTTCTGCTAGGCATATAATAGGACTGTTTTACACTAGAATAAAACAGTCATTATGTGCCGAAAGAAAGACACAGTGTCAGAGCAAGGCCCTTGCTGGTAAGTGAAGACACTATGAGAACCTTAACGGTCGGTCACCGGAACTAGTGACGGCAACCCCTGCAGGAAGTGAGGTAACAACATAAATCCATAGAGAAACAGGTATGTTTTTCAATATTTAAGCTCCTGGAAACCAGAATCATAGACAGCATCTTCAAATCTGACACTGTGTCTTTCTTTCGGCACATAATGACTGTTTTATTCTAGTGTAAAACAGTCCTATTGTTTATTTACGTATTTACACACGTCCGTGTTTGGGTCACAGAAATTCATGTGTACCAAACAACTTAATCGGTCTATTAGATTCGGCGCAAATTGGCTGTGACAGACGAACAAACAGATAGACACACCTTAGTGATCCTATAAGGGTTCCGTTTTTTCTTTGTGAGGCACGGAACCCTAAAAATATTTAAATAACCGAAAATAACGAAATAGTAAACCAAACTCATAAATTAACGAAATGTCAAAATTATAGGCTAAGGGACCTATCAGTTATGACAGTTAGGCCGATGCCGCCGGCGTCGCGGGTTGTCCGAAAGAGATACCATGGGCCTGGCACAGGCAACTGAAGGAACATGGGTGGGTTTTAGTCAGTAAAAGTCTACTCCCGCTTCGCCCAGGGGTCTTACTATGAGGTCTTAAACATGGCAGAAGTGGAACGTTTCCAGTAAGAGAGAGAGAGACGGTGCTGTAGGTCCTACATATCTCCGTTTTTCTCTCTCACTGGAAACGTTCAACTTCTGCCCTGTGGGCTTACTATGAGCTCTTATAGCAGGGCAGAAGTTGAACGAGTTTAAGAATTTAAGAGCTTAAGAGCTCATATTTGAACGAGTTTAAGAGTTTAAGAGTTCATAGTAAGCCCCCAGCTATAAGAGCTCATAGTAAGTTCCCTGGAGAAGCCATCCCATCTCCCTTAAGTGCGGCCACTGCTCTTCTAGGAAGTAGGAATTCGTATCTTTAGATGTTTAGCAGTGGACGTCTTTCGGCTGAAACTTAGAAAACAATGTCTTTGGGCTGAAATGATGATAATGAACGCTGCTAATATAGTCTGTCTCACAGACATGTCTGTGGTCTGTCTGTGGACCATGAAGTCAAAGTACTATTCATGGACCTAATATACTATATAAACAGGACTGAGCTCTCCAAAAATCGTATCATACAAAAATTAACCTTAATGACTGCAATTTAGGTTTACTTTTGATAGGATATCTTAGCTGAGGCAAAACGAGCCGAGAGAGAGGCCCCGAGTTGTGTAGTGTGTCCCTTTTGCTCAATTGCCAACAGATAAAAATGATAAAGATGGTAGAAAAATTTTACCAACTACAAGTAGGTAAAATAAGTTACATATATTTTTTTTTAGCATTTAGATTAGTTTTAAATAATTTTATTTATAGGTTTACAATCTGTATATCATAGTCAATAATTTTATAAGTAAGCTCCATGAGTAAAATAATCAAAATAATATAATTTTGATTAATGTTTGGTAGCTATCATATAATTACTCTGGTAACACTGAAATCTGACATCAATGGTTTCATGGCGGTTTTTTTCAATTTATATAGCGAAAATGGTGAGAAAATGTTGCATCAAGAAATGTAAAAGTGAATGTTATGCTGGTTGTGGCATTTAATTTCACAGGTAAGGAACTTGTAAGGAATAACAAAGATTTAAATAAATCTCGATAAAAGACTTAAAATTGTTAGGTACTAAATAATAACAATTTTGAGTATAAGTAGTGTAACTATGCTCTAGACGTTTTGCAGACAGAAGACTTGGCGTCTTCTGTCTACAAAAGCTATAAGTAGTGTATTTCTGATTAAAACTATTAATATTAGGCGCATAATAAATACAATTTGTACTTATGTATCGCATGATTGAAATAGCATTATTTTTAAGTTGTTTACAGCTTTCCATTCAAAGAAGAAATTCAACAAATATGGTTGGATGTTGTAAAATATGCACATATCACAACACTAATAGTTGACTCACCAACGCACCACCGCTCAGGCGGACAGTCCGAACACGACTCATCGCCCCACCACTCGGACCGATATTTATAACCGAGCGACGTATGCGCCTGAGGCAACGTCACAATACTGTCATCGGCTCGTATTGCGATATAGTGATATCTACATACACTACAGATGTAATTCCAGAATCATTTTAGTTCCCTTTGCTTCAATTACATACTTACCCAAACCAGCTCTGTAGAGTAAACGAAAAAAGAGCAAGAAAGTACCATGGTCCCAGAACGAGATTCTACATGCCTACTTCATCATAAGCCACGTATACCTACTACGTGATCAAATTTGATGATTCGCCACAAGACGAGTCTCACCAATATTGTAGTCCTTCCTTCTTGCCTCAAAACATGGGTAGGTACACGATTCAACACCGACATAGAACACAATAATGTTCAGTTTCATAAAGGAGCTTTCGAAAAAGGTCTATTTCTTTATATTATTTAATTACAATTTATTTAGTAAGGTTATACCACTTTTTAAATCTGGGGACAGTAAAGACACCAACAATTATAGACCAGTTTCCGTGTTGCCGGTATTCAGCAAGGTGTTCGAAAAGGTAATGCTCAATCAAATGCTTAATCATTTTAACACCAACCAAATATTGCACGATCAGCAATTTGGTTTCACCAAAGGACGTTGCACGACTGACGCGGGTGTCACTTTATTAAAACACATATTTTCAGCGTGGGAGGAGGCCCAAGATGCCATAGGAATCTTTTGTGACCTCTCCAAGGCATTTGACTGCGTAAATCACGAAACCTTACTCTTGAAACTTGAGCATTACGGACTAGGTAAACTTGCGCTCAGTTTAGTAAAATCTTATTTAAATGATAGACAACAGCAAGTTCAAATAAATGGTGTCAATTCTCTCGGTCTAAAAGTACAAATGGGTGTTCCACAGGGCTCGATATTGGGTCCTTTCCTCTTTTTAGTATATATTAATGATTTACCCCATTTATTTAAAAACCAACCACAAAGGGTGTTATTTGCTGACGATACATCCTTAATTTTTAAGATAAATAGACGTGCATCAAATCTTGACGACGTAAATAACGCCCTACTGCAGGTTCAAAATTGGTTCACTGCTAATAATTTAGTATTAAATGGGAAAAAGACTAAATGTATAAGATTTGCTTTACCAAATGTTAAAAGTACTGATTGTGACATAGTATTGAATAAAGAGAAACTAGAATTCGTCGATAAAACGGTTTTCCTGGGGATCACGCTCGACTCAAGGCTGCAATGGGGTCCTCATTTAACATCTCTTGCGGGACGGCTAAGTTCAGCAGCGTATGCTGTGAGAAAAATACGTCAATTTACTGATGTAGATACCGCGAGGCTAGTTTATTTCAGTTACTTTCATAGTATTATGTCTTACGGTATCTTACTGTGGGGACGGGCTGCTGATATAGAGTCTATTTTTATTCTGCAGAAAAGAGCCATCAGAGCAACATATGGCCTCCGCAGGCGCGATTCTCTAAGGGAACTGTTTAAGGATATTAACATCATGACGGTACCTTGTCAATATATATACGAAAACATCATGTACGTAAGGAAAAATATAAATCTTTTCGGAAAAAGAGGTGAAGGACACAATTATAGGACTAGAAATAGGGACCATTTAGTTCAACCAGGTTTCAGACTAGCTAAAGTAGACTTATCCTTCATGGGGTACTGTTTAAAATGTTATAATAAAATACCTCCGCACATACTCCAGCTGAATGAAACGAAATTTAAATCATGTATAAAACGCACACTATGCAGCCAGGCATATTATAAGTTAGGAGATTACATCGCTGACACAAATGCTTGGCTAAATGCTGGTCCTGCTCCACAGCTTAAACTAATTGATTAGCATTCAAAAATATTGTTGGACCTGCTGCAGCTTAAGAAGAAACAAAATTTTTCTTTGCATTGTGTAAATTCTCTTAGTATTGTATAATTTCATAGCACATGTGTGAGCACTATGTAGCTAATATAAAGCTACCTTTTACTGGGTTCGTCTTTCACTGACTTGAATGTGCCCTGGCGGTTGAGAGTATGTCATGCTCACTCAAATGTCTCGCTGGTGGTGGCGTGTGTGTTGGATCATTAAGTTCCCTTCAAAATGGTTGAGCTAATTGGTGCTGATCCATGCGTCATGTTCGTGAACGGGCGCCGTCAGTTGGGACTGGTCGTCTCTTAGCTGCCACGGCTTATTTTTATTTTTTTATTTAGTTGTTTTTAGTTTTTATCTTTTTTTTTTTTTTTATTACGGACGCTTTTAACGTGCACGTCTTTCTACATTGTTCTCACATGTATATTTTCAATATGAACGATGTAACCAATATTTTGTAAAATATTTGATTTTAAAAGAGTGTCCGTGGAGTTTCTTGCCCGTTCTTCTCCATAGGATCTACGCTTTGGAATGGGCAATCTAGCTTCATTTTTCTGACTGACCGACCCAAGACCGACCCTTTGACAATTCAAAAGTGCCTGTAATTGGTTTATTTGAAATAAATGCTTTGAGTTTGAGTTTGAGTTTGACAATATGTTTGTAATACAAACAATCATTTGAAATCACTTATGGTCAACCATACGCAAATTATCTCTGTGTAAACGAATTTTCCTGTTTGTCATAAAAATGTTTGGTCACCCTATTAGAAGGAGATAAACTGCATCAATATGACATATCTCTCTCTGCTCGTGTTTTTGGTATGAGAGCTCAGTCCAGTTTGTATAATAGGCAAAGAGTAAAGTAAGTATAGAGAGAAAGAGTGACAACTCTGTGGTAAAATTTGCATGTATGGAAAGTGCTGCCACCTTACGTTTGGTGGGTGAACTAAGGGTCTAATGTATATACCTACCTATGCATACTGAGTAGGTACTCATAGTATGCATACGAGCTATACGTAGGTACCTATCTATACAACTCGTACGAGTTTATAAATTATGGGCAATGGGGATATAATATAATTAATGATTAAACGAACTTACCTGTACGTGAAGTTCGATCATAATTATACGAAGTGCTTCGTCCGAAGAGATTAGAAGAGAGATGTATTATTGAACACAATGTAGTAACGCTTAGGTGTTACCACTTCAGCACTATAGTTTAGAGGGTATTCGTTATACCCATTATGGCAACACAATTTATTACCGTAATGCTTCCCTGCCTGCATGGACATCCAGTCGGTCGAGCTTCATTAGTTTAGAGACTCAAACATATTTCCGGAACTTCTGGGATATCCAGGGTGGGCGGGACTTTCTAATCTCTTCGGACGAAGCACTTCGTATAATTATGATCGAACTTCACGTACAGGTAAGTTCGTTTAATCATTAATTATACTTGTGCTTCGTCCTCAAGATTAGAAGAGAGAAGTATTATTGAACACAATGTAGATGTTGAGAGAGTGAGAGTGGAGGAAATATGAAAATAATTAAAATAAATTTTATCTCATAGAAACATTTATTTTAAATTACCTTGTTACGACAAAAACAAATATCGATACGTAATTGTGCCTATTAACTATATGTATAGCTAACAAAACAATGAGACACATAACAAAACTGAAGGTTCTATAATCTGCGTAACGTAAGTATCAATAATTATTAATACATTAATTAATGATATTCATTTATCTAATGTACAAGGGGAACCTACTGCCCTTGCTACAGCGACATTATCCTCTTTGTCCATAATTGGTCTGCAAAGGTCCATCCAGCAGTAAATAATAATAATAATAACCCCACCGCAGTATCTCTACGTTGACGTCGTGGTGGGGCTTGCGCGCTCCGAATTTTAGGTCTGTGCCGGTAGAGTTTACTTTGCCGGAACAGGTCTAGGATGAGGAGCCAGACCAAGAGAGATACAGAAACCCGCAGGGCAGCATGTGGCGAGCTGTTGGGCAGTAGCGACCCCACGGACCCTATCTCCCGGGAGAAGTCTTGTTCCTCACCTCTCGCTTGCCTTTATTGGCCGGCTTGAGTGAACACTGACGAGGAACAGAGCTCCCACCTCTTTCTTGCCTTTATTGGCCGGTTTGAGTGGAGATTCGCAAGAGCAAACGTGCTCGGAGGAAGGAAGTATTTCAGTAAGATGCTGGTAGGGATCTTGACCGTACTTCCGGGATTGTCCTGATAGCCGTGGGATGCCTCTCCACTCCTCACAAGCGCCTCAGGACATGTTGCCCCCTTGCCGTTACGACACTTTGTGCTAGCGACCGTTTCCGGGGGCCCATTATTGAGTGTGCAAGTCACCCCCTGCCATTTTAACTGTGTATACTATTATAACATTGGTAAGGCAGGGGACATAGTTCTTCCATAGTTTAAGGTACCCGATCCACTATAGCCACCCAAACCCATAGCCCAATATGTTTTGATTCCATGTTCTGCAATAGTCCTGCACAAACCGGGGGTTGTCCTTGAGTGCACTTGCATAGTGCATACAGGGATAATCGTCGGCTGGTGCCGCCTCGTCATTTAAAATTGTCTAAGGGGCCTCTGCGAGTTGGCTTCGGCCCCTCGTACGCCTTCCAAAGGTCCGGGACCCCAGGGTCCCGAGATATGTCAAAGACAAAAAAATAATAATAATAATAATAATTGCCGTAGTATGGTAATTGCCGTTCCATCCAGCAGTTTTTCGTAAGTCGTCAAGATTTACTCCTTGTATTAATGCCATAGATGTTGCAGCATGTCGTGTGCTATGGGAGGAAAACACGGTTACGTCAATTCCACTATCTTTCAAGGTAGACTTAATCCATCGACTACGAGTTTAACTCGTAACATGATTGAACGGTTTACGATGGCTAATAACCAGTTGATTTGAATTTCTTAGATTTATAGTCTTATCTTATAAGGTAAGTAATTATTTGATCAGTATTAATTTTAGACAGTGTCTGTGCCCGATGAGCTGTAATGAGAGCTAGAAGGTAGAACACTTCTTCGAAAGCTGCTCCAGTGATAGGCTTTCGTTAGGAAACAATGTGGTTAAATAATTTAGAACGACATTTGCATCCCATGTTACGTTATACCGCGGCTGTCTTAATGTATATACACCTTTACAAAACCTTATGATTCGATCATCGTCAGAAACGTCACCAACAATTAAGGAAATTACTATTAATTGTCCTATTTTGGGCACCATCGTTAAATATCTGTGCATGAAAATCTAAAATGATTGGAATGTATGGTTTGTACATATCAATTACATTTGCAGAACAAAAATTATACCAACGTTTTAGGCAAACGTCGTATTGTTTGAAAGTGTTGTCGAACAGCGAAGCGAGCACGATGTCTAAGGCTGCGGCCGGAATGCATCGCTGCTGCATGGCCAACCAGGGTAACGTGAACCTGGATGTTTCGGTTGCATGTTTGTGTAGGCCAATCGGGAACAACCATGATACCTTCAGCATTATCTGCTATAACTTTCCGTAAAGCCTTAAGAATGATTGCTACTCGTGGAAAAACATAAAGCAGATGGTTTTACCAATTGAAGGTGAAAGCATCAATCGCAAATGCCCCTGGATCTTTGTGCCAAGCGACATATTATATTTCACATGTTTTATAAATGCGAGTAGCAAATAAATCAACTTGTGGAACTACCAATAAACGATCTATTATTTTTTGATAGCCGGTGTGAGACAGTACCCACTCTATGTCTGAATGGGTTCGTCGGGATTCCCTATCAGCAAGTACATTTTCTGATGATTTAATATAAGAAGCAAATATGATAATTTTACGGTCTTCACCATATATTTTGTGATTTTGGTAAGATGAGGATATGGGATACCTCCCATGCGATTAAATAGCTCACAGCAGTGGTGTTGTCAATTCTTAGTAATATTTGGCAATTCTCATAATTTTTAGCAAATATTTTGAGTCCAAAATAGGCTGCTAAAAGCTCAAGGTTATTTATATGCAGCGTAGCCTCCTTGTCAGACCAACTACCACTGGCTGTTTGCCCATTACATGCGGCACCCCACCCCGTTGTTGAGGCGTCAGAGTAAATTTCTAATACATAAGTATCGTTCCTAATTCTATGTACGGAATGATCTATGACCATATACCACTAGTTTATATCTGGTAACAATGACTGCGGTATTGTCATGAGCCTGTCGTAATCATCGTCATTTCGAAGTTAAGAAACTTGCAGCGTTTAAGTTCCTTTGTATATAACCACCCGTACCTACTCTATGGCAGGGCAGGTAGACACTAATAAACCTATTAACTGACCGAATTTCCTAATCTTACAAGGTTACAATCTTTTAAAATTTAGTAGCTCTGTTTTGATTTTTAATTCTTTTCTCAGAGGGTAGACTTAATTCCTATTTATGAATGTCTATTAGGTAACCTAAATATTGACAAGACCTTGAGGGTATTTTATTACCAACTCTTTTCCTCGATAATAACAAAATCTAGTACTTGTAGCATCTGAGTGATCTCAATGTTTTGCAAACATTCATGGCAGGTATATCCAGCAAGAAAGAAATCGTAACCGCGAAACAACTTAATGACAGGCATCATCATCATTCATCATTTTCGTAAATATGAATGGAGCCATACGGATACCGAAGGACAGCACGTTAAATTCATATAACTTTTCATCAATAATGAAACGAAGGTCTCTCCTTGAATCGTGATGAATATTGATAAGAAAACATGCATCTTTTAAATCTACAAGATTCAGCGCAGTACGTATGTCCCGTAGCCCGAGTATTCTACTATCTACGGTATTTCATCTAATTTGAAATGTTCTGAATCAATGAAGGTAAGTATTTAATTTTTTTAAATAAGAATAAATCTCATTTGACGTTTATGTATCTGATGATTAAAATTAATTTTGTAACCGTTTATCCATGACAATACGGTAAGGTCTTTACTTAATAACGACCATTGTTTATGAAAATGGGCAACTCTGCCCGCGTAACGTACCGAATCTATTGAGGGCGGTTCCGCTTGGGTCGCTGCGAGAATGCTTGCAACGAGTTCCTGTGCGGTTGCGCGTTTCGAGCAGCAGGTGGAGGTTGCTGCGGCGGCGGATCCCTCACCTGCCTGCGAGCCGGGATCCTCGCCTTCCAGTTAAAGTGCCTGTGGTTGTATATTTTATTCGCCGAAGTCGAAGCTTTAGGTTTGGTAGTTTCTGGTTTCATTTCAGAGCTAGATTTTGAGACAGCCTTCGCTGTTTTGAGGATATCAGCGAGATCATTTCCAAAGAGGAACTTATCGATCTTTGTGGTATCCAGCTGGTCCTTCAACTCTTTTTTAAGTGAATATAGTGCAAAATTACGCCTAGCTTGAGATTCTGAATGTTGAATATCACATAATATTCTACCAACATCCATAAGATCTTTTAACAGAGCATGGTGTCTCTCCCTGGCGTCAAGCTGCTCGGATATAATCTTGCCCAAGGATGAAATCCCTGCAGGCTTTGTCTCTTTTATGTACTTGATCAGATGTAGCGGCTTTAATTTCTGCATTCAAGAGTGGTGCAGCTATTGTAGTGCAGTTTCCTGGCACTAAAAACTTACTGGCAAGATCTTTACGATCATCTTTATCCAGACCGGATGTTGCGATATGAGCAAGTCTGGATGCGACATCCTTGTTTATATCCGGGCCGTATTCAACCGTTATTGATGGATCTGCTCCCAATATGTCCAGGATTTCATTATTGCAGTCTTCGTGGTCATTTGGGATGATCACATCTTCTGCCGGGGCAGACACTGCTGTCATTGGTGATACATCATCATCCACCACTGGTGGGTCTACAATGATAGTGTCTACATGCTCGTCAGGGTTTGTCGTTGCTTCCTGGTCTGTGTGAGAGAACGAAAATGCACACCTACATGGAAATGCAAAATCGGCAGTGTAAATAACAATCGGAAAATCACGATATTATTATAGTGATTTTATCAAATGCGGCGATATAGTCCCATAGACTAATCTGATGCATAAAAGTAATATACCTACAAAGTTTAACATGCGCTTATTTTAATTATGCGGCAATGTAGTCCCACAGACTAATCTGAAGCATAATAGTAGGTAGGTCAATTACGAGCAAAGACTCCATGGTTATTATTATATGCCGCGATATAGTCCCTCAGACTAATCTGATGCATAAAAGTAATATACCTACAAACGTTTAACATGCACTTATTTTAATTATGCGGCAATGTAGTCCCACAGACTAATCTGAAGCATAATAGTAGGTAGGTCAATTACGAGCAGACTCCATGGTTATTATTATATGCGGCGATATAGTCCCTCAGACTAATCTGATGCATAAAGGGTTGGTATAGTCTTCAACAATTTACTCCCTTTAATTACGTACATATGCGGCGATATAGTCCTGCAGACTAATCTGTTGCATTTAACGTGATCGATAGTGATCAGGGCAATTGCTTTTTATGGTGTAGGTAATATAACCGTTGTTAAATTTCCAATATCCACTTAATGATTTGCAATGCGTGGGTACTTACTGTCGGGGTTCTCAGGTGGCGCCGGCGCGGGTGTAGAAGCCCTCGATGAGCATGAGGACGAACTTGAAGACTGGCTCGAAGATCTTGACGAACTTAACCGATAACAATTACGTCTATCGCGGCGCGAACGTTCTATTTCTTTTTCTAATTTTCTTAATTTTTTTTTTTTTTTTTTTTGCTACGAATGTAAAATTATCTTCGTTAGTGCGTTTTGGCATTATTACTATTTAGAATTATTTGGTGCGGTAACTATAAGCTTGCGAAGTGGTTGAGCACTGAAAAGCGAATGAAGCTCGACCGACTGGATGTCCATGCAGGCAGGGAAGCATTACGGTAATAAATTGTGTTGCCATAATGGGTATAACGAATACCCTCTAAACTATAGTGCTGAAGTGGTAACACCTAAGCGTTACTACATTGTGTTCAATAATACATCTCTCTTCTAATCTTGAGGACGAAGCACGAGTATAATTTTAAAACACACGTATGCAGTTCAGGAAAATGTCCGTTTATTATTACCAATCAATCAGTCTTGAATGTGGGATCAAAATGGTGATCACTGCTTTTGTTCTTAAAATCTTCATACAATCACTTTCTCTAACCTCGCCGCCAACAGCCGCTATCCAAGCAGCGAACAAATCGGGCCTCGTAGTAGTTGTCAGGGTTTGGGAACCCGTGAAGAGGTAGGTACACCGTATGCCACTGAAATTGGAATGAAATTAATGAATAGCAGAATATGGCTAAATAAAACTTTTTCTTACTTTTATTAAAGGTACGGTAGTAAACACTTACATAAAGCATCACAGCCAAAAATACAATATCTTCTTGGGGGTTCACTCATTCTTGGGAGTTCGTTCAAAACAACTAATATGACTAATGAACATTGCTAAGTATAACAATAATAGGAATAAAAACAAAACTCAACAAAACAAATAATAACAGTAACATGAAACAATTTTAACAGAATTAACTGAGATAAACTCGAAAAGCGCATCAACAACGTCGGGAACGAGTTGACAATTGCCGAAAATCCCACAGATTAGATAGCTAGAAAATCTGAAATGTTTTATGACAAGCAAGACAAGATGGCTGCCAAGTTTTGTTATCACACCAAACTCCAGATGTCGCTGTCATCTATGGAAATTGATGACAGTGTTAAGTGTGCCCCCCCTGATAATAGGTCCATGGTACTATTACATATGTGGACATAATATTAACCAACATTCAGAAAATAATTGTCAAAAAAGAAACGTCAGCTTACGTCAGTTACAGTTAGCTACAGTTTTCTAAACGTGACACTGGCTAAATGCACAAACCGTGCGAAGCCAAAAGAAAAAAAAAAAAAAAAAAAGCTACAGTTTTAAGGTTAGGTCTCGTGTCAATTGTTTTTATTTAAAATAATTTATTATTAGGTCTTCGCAATTAATTCGTTACAATGTCAAAGAGACCAGAACACCAAGCGCCACCTGAAGTTGTAAGCATATTTTTATAAACACAAAACTGAGTGGAAAATCTCTTTGTTTACCTAAATAATCACCAATGTTTTGTTATTTTTAGTTCTACAATGAAGACGAAGCCCGAAAGTACACTCAGAAGTAAGTATACGCACTTATAACTTCGGGCAATCAGAATCCCGGTCAGTCATGACGTGACTATGTTATTGGATGTTTTAATTTTTCAGTTCACGTATTATGGACATTCAAGCACAGATGACTGAAAGATGCTTAGAATTACTACTGCTACCTGAAGATACTCCTTGTCTTCTCCTGGACATAGGATGCGGCTCGGGCCTATCTGGCACAGTGCTAGAGGAAAATGGACACATGTGGATTGGCATGGATATATCACCCTCTATGCTTGGTAATTGATTAGAAATCTTTAAAATAACAAAGTACACAGATATCAATACAGTAACTATTTATAATTACTACTATCCATCTTAGTAGTCCACAAAATTGACTGTAAAAGACTGTGCTATGTGTAGGTACTGTGTTTGTGATGATGAGAGAATAACAAATCATAATTATTATTTATAATAATAAACAGTAGTGAAATCGAACCATCATCACCATCCACAGCCCAACTTCACCCACTCATAGGCCTCTCTTTTCTTGTGCCAATCCCCCCACACTCCTGTGCCAGCTACATCCAGGTTTTGCCTGCGATGGCATAGCAATAATGTTGTCCGCCCATATTGCCGCTGGACGACTAACAAGTTGTCTTCCAGTCCTTGGACTAAATTGTGAAGTTGAATCAGCTAGCTTGAAACTCTTACATTGTGGCCCACTGCCTGTTTCTCACCATAACATACATTTCAGATGTAGCCAAAGAAAGAGAAACAGAAGGTGATCTAGTACTATCAGACATGGGCGAGGGAGTGCCATTCAGAGCAGGGTGTTTTGATGGAGCGGTCTCAGTGTCAGCCCTGCAGTGGCTGTTCAATGCTGATAAGAAGTCACATCACCCTGTCAAAAGGCTCCATCAGTTCTTTAGTTCCTTGTATGCTTCTTTGGTATGTGAAACTTTTTTTTTTATTAACTGTTCCTTTCTTTTATGAAGTGGTTTGACCAGACTGGATTTCTCGAATTAACCTAAAGATTCACACTATCCCCTGGAACCTCATGTTTCATGGGGTTACAGAGGCCATACCTAAAAAATAAACTCATTTTTCACTAAGCATGTTTCTATTTTCATGATTTCATATTTAAGCTTTTCTAATTTTGATATTGAATTGTACCTATTATTCAATTATTTACAAAGTATTATTTTATTTTAGTCAAGATCAGCCAGAGCAGTATTCCAGTTCTACCCGGAGAATGAGAGTCAAATGGACCTGGTCACCTCACAAGCCATGAAGGCTGGTTTCTACGGAGGTGTAGTTGTAGACTTCCCTAATTCTGCCAAAGCCAAGAAATTTTTCTTGGTGCTGATGACTGGTGGTTCTGCTCCATTACCTCAAGCACTAGGTAATTATTAAATGAATGGCTTGTGACAGACCCAGTTGGTCATACCCACACCAATTCGCTGGTAGTACAAAATACCAAATAGATTGGCAACAATGAAAAAGGCTTATACCCAGTAGTGGGCGACTCCAGACTTGATGATCATTATTTTTTAATCCTATTGATTTTGTGTGATTATTTTAAACATCTTTATCATGAGAATTTCCTATTTTGTAGGTACTGATGAAATGGACAACAACCTGCAAGTCAAGTATGCTAAAAGAGAAGCAACAAGAAACAGTAGAGGCAAACCACTCAAAAACACAAGAGCTTGGATTCTGGAGAAAAAGGAAAGGAGAAGGAAACAAGGCAAGGACACAAAAGCTGATACCAAGTATACAGGCAGGAAAAGAAGTGGCCGCTTTTAGAAATAACATGTTTTGTACAGTCAACAGTGTATATTAATTTAATAAGTAAGCTAATCTATATTACTCTAATAAGCTAATCTATATTAAAAGTATCTAAGTTTTTAATTCTGGTCTATCTTTTTACAACATATTTCCAAACAGTGTCCACACCACTCCCTATAGTTTCTACAGGAGTCATATTTGGCAATGGGAAGCGGCATGCCACTACCACTGTGTCTTTGTTTGTCTCTGTTAATAACTTATGTTCAAAGTCCTTCATCATCTGTTCAACACCAAATATCACTATGTTGTTGTATGGCTTTAGGTCAAACTTCCATAAGTCACGCCGGAAGAATTTGCTGCCACGGTATTCCGGTTTCAGTAATGCAGCAATTCGAGAGTAAAAGACTAGCCAGGGATTTAACTCTACTCCATCTGCATGAAAACCTAATTTGGCTGCGGTAAACACAATCCTTCCATCACCTGAACCCACATCTAATAGTTTGCCACTGCGACCAGCCAAAGCTTTGCTAACGCCAAGGAGTTGTTCTGTGGTGGCAGGAACGTAAGGCAAGCAAACTTTCCTCAGCGCTGGTACTGTGAATGGTATACAAATAATACTGACTCCAACAGCTAGCCCTCCAGTGCCATAAATTAATAATTTTCCTGTAGTAGATAGCTTTGCTGGATTTTTTGTTCCCGAGTCTTGGAGTAGTTCTAGCTCCATTTTATAAATGAGTTAGGAAAAATAACATTGTATGCCTAGAAAAATTAGGTTATTTTTCGATCTTGATTTGACAATTTGACATTGACAGTGACATTAAGTACACTGACATTCCATTATAAGTTCATAGGAAAACCCTAGACGATCAACTGGGCTCAACTGGCATCAATCTTGGCAATATTATTGAGACAAATCATTTATGGGGACTTTACGTCGTAGCGTTACACTTGTCTTAGACCTACCAGGGGGCTTACTATGAGCTCATAACTAAGCCCCCAGGAAGTAGGATTGGAAATAAGAAATAACTCTTAGCTACTGTACTCTACCTCAAGAGCTCCACCACGAAGAATTTGTAAAATCTTGCAGAATAGGTCGATGTCATTGTGACACTGCTGTCATTCAGACTCGGCATCGGCATTCGCCAATTCGGCATTTCGTCAAGCAAGTGCCAAATATTGCTACTTGCTGAAGTTTCTTTTCCTGCGGCCTCATAAAATCACCTGTAAAATTGCATATTTTATACGTAGGAATACTAGTTAAGTACAACAAATGACTGCGTTCGAAGAGTTCGGTGTCCTCCCCGAGCTGGGGAAGGCCATTGAGGAGATGGACTGGACACTACCAACAGATGTCCAGGCCGAGGCAATACCGCTCATTTTGGGTGGTGGAGACGTTCTTATGGCTGCTGAAACAGGCAGCGGGAAGACTGGTGCTTTCTGTTTACCGATCCTGCAAATAGTGTGGGAGACTTTGAAAGATATACAGGAAGGGAAGACGAGTAAGATAATACAAACAATAGCGACAGAATTGACGATGTCGTTCTTTGACCGCACGGACGCGCTGGCGGTGACGCCGGATGGGCTGCGGTGCCAGTCGCGCGACCAGAAGGGCTGGCACGGCTGCAGGGCCACTAAGGGCGTGCATAGCAAGGGGGCTTATTACTATGAAGCTACTGTCACCGATGAGGGCTTATGCCGTGTAGGCTGGTCTACACAAGCCGTAAGTGGAAATGCCATACAATTTTTAAAACTCGATATTTCAAAACTATGAAATCAATGAACCCTGAATTTATACAAAGAAGAAATCAGATTAATTTCATCATGTTTTAAAATATTTATACTTTCTGATTCATTGATTATATGATTATGATAAATAAACATAACCTGACTGGTGGTAATACAGGTATCTCAGGGTTTGTAGTAAAAGTACTGTAAAAAATTTAAAAAACAACTTGTAATTATTTTTCAGGCGAGACTAGATCTGGGTACAGATCGTCTGGGTTTCGGGTTTGGAGGCACAGGCAAGAAGTCTAATGCCAAAAACTTTGATGACTATGGTTCTGCATATGGAATGAATGATGTCATAGGTATGTTTTTTTTTAAATTGGACATAGAGTTAATAACATTAAGTAGCACTTACAAATGATTTCCATTATGAAAGTTGGTATTTAGGTACTGTGCTTTATTTCAGGATGCCTACTGAACCTGAACAATGGTGAGATTAGCTACACCAAGAATGGAGAAAACCTCGGAGTGGCCTATACCCTGGCCCCTGAAAGGCGCGCTGACTGCTATTTCCCTGCTGTTGTACTCAAAAATGCTGAAATGAGCTTTAATTTTGGCAAGATGCCATTCAAGGTACAAATTCTTAGTAGCCATAGGAAGCAGTTGTAAATGTTACATTTTCATCAATTATTATTTTTGCTACATAACTATAAAAAAAGTCTGTCATAATTTTAAGTACTTCCCAAGTAACACAGGTAGCATTACAACAAATGAATAGTAAACTTTTGCAGAACTTAGGGTCCGTATAAACTCTTATATATGTTCACCGAGCATCTTGACGCTCTATATTGGCATTTCAAAACCGTTATGATGCTGTACATTGTATAGCGGTTGGATAGTGGCATATCAAAATGCTTTTGTACAGCTTTCAGCTATTTTTAGTGCCTTAGGGTTTACAATAGCATTTTTAAGTAGTAAGATAATGTCTAATGCTGCTTAATAGCATAAACTTGTACCATTATAATGCACCGTAAATCCGTTATACAGCTTTGAGCTGGTTTTAGTGCCATTTGTTGTGTAATAGCACTTTTAAGTGGTAACTAAAAGCCTAGTACTGCTGAACAGCCTAAATGTGAATTAATGTAATGCTTGCATTTTTAAAGATCGACTGAGTTCTGTTGTACACCTAACAGCTCTTTAATCAAATACACGTGAGTTATTGTAATGCGTAACGCTGTATATACATTCATTTTACTGTATTCGTAAAACCAACGGCCATATTGGGGAAAAGCACATATTTTATGACGATTTTAATATGCTATTAACAAAATTAAGTTGTGACTTCATTGTAACGTGTAATTTAATATACTTAAGTAAAAATAAGTGCAGCATTTTTTTTCAAAAAATGATGAAAAAATCGTTTAAAAATAAGAATACCGGAGGAATCATGCTAAAATATCAAAGGAACATGCAAAAATTATGATGTCTACGAATCCGATCAATGCACAACAAAACGATTCGTGCGAAGGGAATTGTAGCGATATTAAAGAAGGTTCCGTAGGTTACCAAAATCAATTAGGACCTGTCAACATTGGATATACACACGTTTTGGAATCCTCTTGTTTTGAAAAATCTTTATTTTACATAAGGATCCAAGGACCATTTTAAAAATACCTATATTTGTCAATATAAAAAAAAATTGAAGGGGGCCAATATTGGCATAACGAAATAACTAATAATTTTTACTTTGTTATTGGAAAACTGGACATATGCTCCATAAAATATATCCTTAAATTTAAATTTTGATGGTTTGCCAATTTTTAAAAGCTCAAAGAAAGAAATTTATTGGAAGAAGGAATTACAAAACTCTGGGGAGAAAGTTCCATTAAAGAGCAGATGTTTTATTTGTGACTCACCTGCTAGAGCTTTAAAAATTATTACACGCAAAATAAATTGGTAATTTTAATTCTACATAAAAAAATAAATGTACAGAAATAAAAAAATAACTATTTAAAATAACGTTTTTTATTGGTACGTATGCAATAGCGGTATAAAATATAAGTATTCATGATATGCAAACATACTAATTTACAATATAAGCCATAAGTTAAAATTTCATTACTTCTTGATTTTGATCGTTTGGCGTGCAACCATGTCTGTGTCATTCATGTCTGTGTCAGATTTTTTTTTCCATGATTGATCATTCAGCTTCGGCAAGCTGATTATGTTCGAATATTGTTCCTTAAAATGCACTCTATTCTCCATTCTTTTTTATCTGGCTTGGATTGCTCATATTTCATTAATTTGTACTGTGTCTTTTTAGGCGGCCACCATAAGTTACCATTTTCCTCCTACAAAGAAGGTACAGTACCAGGATTGTTTTCCCTCTACCTCTACCGTCTGTACTGTTTTGTATGGGATTGTATGGTTGGTACAAACATTACTGAAAATAAGAAAACAATGTTATTAAACCATTGGCCATAGAAAGATATTAGTGCGTTAACTATACAGCGTCATAATCATTTTAATAAGCCACGCGCACGAATTTTTATGGAGATAATGCGTTCAGAAAGGCTTTTTATCAACTCCTGGCATACGGATTCAAGTTGTACAAAAATTCTGAAATGGGTTTTATGGTTTTGGTCAAGGATCCCCAAAATTAATGGCAATTATCAAGTAATGGCACTATTTCAGTCTACATCAAGTCTACTGGTATACCAGTGAACCCATATAGAACTACTTTATAGACAATGGCACTACAGTGGTTCATCAAAAATCTTGTCTCTGGCCTCTGGCATAATAATTGTTCATGTGTGAGTATTTATACTGCTGGCGGTATTAATTAGCCTTTTTAAAGACTCACCGGGCTGCTATGGACCGACACCATTTTGTAAATATTTTATAACCAAAAAATATTATCATTCGGACCTATTTATAAAAGCAATAGAACTATACAATAATTATATAACTTAATTTAATACTGCCCAACCAATATTATTATGTTAATTATGCAAAATTCGTTCTTTAGTAGGAATACACGATTGTTTTAGTTATTTCACACTTAGGTTTATATAACGATTTATATCAAAACCATAAAATATCGTAGGCGCGTGAAAATTTTCAATGAAACTTATATAGACATTTACAGTAAACTACATTGCGCAGTAATATTTGAAGGCATGAAATAACAAAAGAGTCAAAAAGTTACCCAGTAGGAATTATGCATTTTCTTTTAATGCAAACAAATATGGTGTCACTCACTCAGTTTTGACCGTTTTCGTCCATATTGTATTACGAGATTACAACGTTAATTGTATTATAAAATTTGTACCCTGGTATTAGAGATGTTTTTGCAATGATGTAGGGTTTATTTAAGTTCTAACTGTGAACACTTAAATAGCTCCAATCATTCTCTTACTACATTTTAATGCTAGTCTAATGCTATTGTAATGCAATTAACTTCTTCAATATGAATAATATTGCCAGTATAATGCTTCTTTAATGCGATTGATACCTTCTTTGACCATAATAATGCTAATATAATGTGTCTGTAATGCAATTAAACAACTATTGTGAACCTATTTAGGATGTAAAGCCGTATAATTTGTGCCCAAATAAGCATTACAGTAGCCGTATAAACGTTTATAATGCTACTATAGAACTAATTCAAAATGCGAAGACGATACAGAAATGCTGTAAGTCGGCCGTTATACTGCTATGATGTGTTACTTGGGTTACTTATACTTTCATACTTTTCCATCTATTGTTTGAAAAAGATGGCCATGGGAAGAAGGCGTGAGTTTATGTATGTATGTACCTTAATAACTCCTGGCCCTTTTTTTTTTTTTTTTGTGGATTTGAAATCATCAAATGACCTTCCGCTCTGGGTGGAGCGGAAGGGCGTGTCAGACTTTTACTGACTAAAACTCACCCGTGTTCCTTCAGTTGCCTATGCCAGGGCCACAGGTATATATCACGGTATCTTTCGAACAACCCGTGACCCCGGCGGTGCCATAGCTGGCTCTGGCCTTCTAATAAATTCTATCAACAATCTTTTGCCTACATTGACAATTCTATTCATGGTAATTCATTAATATTGTACCTTACTTTATGTAGTACCCACCACCGGCAGAATACATAGGCATCACCACAGCACCAAAGGGCAATATGAAGCAGAATGTGGTATCTTCGGACAGCGCCGTGGAAGCTAAACCAGCTAATAACGCGCCGCGATCTATTATTATTGAGGTGAGTGATCGAATAAACAAATATAGAACTTATATCTTAGCATATTTTGGTGAAAGGGTCCAAACTGAAGATAAACTAACTGTGGACTTGTATGAGATTCTAGGCGCGCATTTGGAAACCACTTGGCAGATATTCCTCATCTTATTTTGTTAATGTTTACGACTTATAAGTTTGGTTATCTACAGGGTGTCCCGTAAATAATGGATCAAACGTAAGGGGTAGGTAGCTTACCTAATTTCCAACAACTAATTTGAATATTTAAAAAAAAACCGTTACAGTAACCAGGATATTAATTTTTTTTCGAATTTTACGATTTTGTCTTCCAGAATTAAGCTTTTTTAATGCTGTCGCTGCAAATGATGACATTTTTAGGTATGATTTTTATTTAACATTTCTGAATAGCTTACTAATGTTATAAGATACCATTTTTTTGAATACCGTTTTATTTGCCTTAGAAAAAAAATCTTGAGTTGAAAAGTTTTTTCTTTACGATGTTAGGACCAAAATTGAAAAAATTCTCCTGTAAAAAAAATGTATGACACCGAAAACCACCATTATTTTAAAAACTTGTACATTTAATAAGGTTTGCAAATTGGTATAAAACTTACGTCTAGTCTTTATCGTTACAAAGATATTGCTATGAATGTGATGAAGACAGAAAATAAATTAAATTGGTACTATTCCATTTTTTCATTTTCGTAATGGCTTATGCTTGAATGCTTGTAATCGAAGCAGGTAGTTAAGCGGCTAGCATATTCCGACCCGATGACGTCATCTGTCCGGAATTTGGGACCGCTACCTGTGGCGGAGTTGCACCTCAGTCAGCGTGAAGGGGATAGATAGCGCCGCTTTTGTATTTTTGGTAAATTGGTATGAAGTTGTACATTCTAGTCCTTGTCGTTACAAAGATAATTGCTATGAATCTGAGAGGTGCTCCAAATCAACGTTAATAAAAAAAATAAAAAAGTGTGTACATTTAAACTTTTTCTTTAAAATGTGTAACTGTAGCATTTCAGAGGCAATGTTCATTGAATTATTGAGGCGTATGAAAAGAATTAGGAGGCCGTACTAAAAAAAACAGTTAGTTCAAATAAATCGTTTTATTTGGTTTTTACAATAAATGTTCGAATTGCCTTCCCTCTACAAGAATGCAAAGTCTGCATCTCCTAATAAAGGAAGCTCTTATCCGACGGACAAAACGGCTTTGGTTTATTTCTGATGCAGCAGATTGGATGCGCTGTCGTAATTCTTCTTCCGACGTTATTGGATTCTTGTAGACCCTGTCTTTTAAACATCCCCAGTAAAAAAAATCTAGGGCATTTAAATCCGGAGATCGCGGAGGCCACAAAATTGGTCCTAATCGGCCGATCCATCTGTCCGGATAACTTTCATCAAGGTGCGCCCTTACTGCCGTCGCATAGTGAGCGGGGCACCCATCATTTTGCAACCACATTGCTTGCCGTACGTCTTCTGGAACGTTTTCTAATAACCTTGGCAACTCATTCCTTAAAAAATGGAGATAATATTCGGCGTTTAGAGTAGCTGGTAGTTCAAAGGGCCCTATTATTTGCCCATTGATTATTCCCGCCCATAAATTTATTTTAAATTGATGTTGGCTCCTGTCCTCTCGCATCAAATGTGGGTTTATCAGCTGCCAACTGTGCAAATTATGCAAATTTAAATATCCATCTCGGCGGCATGAAGACTCGTCACTCCATAAAATCTTGTTAAAAAACTGCGGGTCCGCCCGAATCATTCTAAGCATCCTTTGGCAAAATTCTATTCTTGGCTGGTAATCACGCGACGTCAGCGTTTGAACACGTTGCACGTGATATGGGTGCAATCGGCACCGTTGTAGCACTCGATGCACCGTCGATCTAGAAATTCCTACGCGTCGCGCTATGACGCGAACGGAGACTGACGGATCTTCCTCGATTTCTCGAAGAATGACTTCGTCATTAACTTGTCGCGGTCGTCCTTCACGGGTACCACCAACTCCGGTGCCAAGAATTCTTCCCTCAAGAAGCGCGTTATGCACTCTAATAAAGACGCGATAATCGGGATAACGAACCAGGTTCGGGTATCTTTCACGGTACAATCTTGCAGCCGCCCTGGCATTACCTCTTGCTTCTCCGTAGATAAAATGCATTTCGGCGTACTGCCGTGGCGTGTACTCATAACGAGGCATTGGGCTGAATAAGGTTTCAGCGCTACTGCACACACGTACAAGCACACACAAACGAATGTTTTCGGAGTCCGTAGGATCGCCAAGTCGTTTGTCCAATACGCAAAGAGTTCCAAATCGATAGGCAAAGCAAAGTCCAAAAACACAGCACAAGTCAAATTTTACAGAAGAAAACACCGAGCCACTGACCGGGAGCGAAAGTTGTCTGACGTAGCAACTCGAAGAGAGACTAGTTACAACTAAACTAATAAAATCAAGCAACAATGAAGCCTGTACGAGTGAAGGGCGCAGGAAAGAACAAAAGAACCTGCGCAACTTCATACCGATTTAACCGATTTACCAAAAAGCGGCGCTATCTATCCCTTTCACACTGACTGAGGTGCAACTCCGCCACAGGTAGCGGTCCCAAATTCCGGACAGATGACGTCATCGGGTCGGAATTATGCTATCCGCTTAACTACCTGCTTCGATTACAAGCATTCAAGCATAAGCCATTACGAAAAGGAAAAATGGAATAGTACCAATTTAATTTATTTTCTGTCTTCTTCATCACATTCATAGCAATATCTTTGTAACGATAAGGACTAGACGTAAGTTTTATACCAATTTGCAAACCTTATTAAATGTACAAGTTTTTAAAATAATGGTGGTCTTCGGTGTCATACATTTTTTTTACAGGAGAATTTTTTCAATTTTGGTCCTAACATCGTAAAGAAAAAACTTTTCAACTCAAGATTTTTTTTCTAAGGCAAATAAAACGGTATTCAAAAAAATGGTATCTTATAACATTAGTAAGCTATTCAGAAATGTTAAATAAAAATCATACCTAAAAATGTCATCATTTGCAGCGACAGCATTAAAAAAGCTTAATTCTGGAAGACAAAATCGTAAAATTCGAAAAAAAATTAATATCCTGGTTACTGTAACGGTTTTTTTTTAAATATTCAAATTAGTTGTTGGAAATTAGGTAAGCTACCTACCCGTTACGTTTGATCCATTATTTACGGGACACCCTGTATACATTCATATTTTATATAATAAAGTCGCATTTCGTGTCTGTGTGACCACGTTGTTCTTCTAAAGTCTAAACTACGCTCAGGATTTTGATTCGGTTTGTGTCCTGACTTCTAAACATCAAGGAAATGCATGATTGCAACCAGTCAATCAATCTGTCTAGCCTTTTCCCAACTATGTTGGGGTCGGCTTCCAGTCTAACCGGATGTAGTTAAATACCAGTATTTACATGGAGTGACTGCCTATCTGACCTCCACAACCCAGCAACTGAGTAATACAATACCCCTTGGTATAACTGGTTGTCAAACTTTTGGGCTTCTGACAACCTGTAACGACTGTCAAAGATCCAGAAAGAGAGAAGAGAGAAATAAGAAACTTCACGCAGACGAAGTCGCGGGCAGAAGCTAGTGAAGTAATAAACTTTTCTTTCTACACAGCCCTCAAGAGAATTAGCAGAACAGACTTGCAATCAAATAACAAAGTTCAAGAAGCATCTGGAAAACCCAAAGATTCGCGAGCTGCTGGTAGCAGGAGGTATAAATGTTAAGGATCAGATCAATTCGCTGAATGCCGGCATCGACATCGTTGTGGGCACCCCCGGGCGGTTGGAGGATCTCATTCAAGGAGGTAAGGTTGAATGACAGGCATTTTATGAAATAGCTAGATTTTTTTTCAACTCAAATATATAATAACTTGAGGGCTTCAAAATGCGATTATAAAGCGAAAAAGATAGAAGAAGATAGGGCATGAGCAATCATCTAACCTACCAACCTCACTGATTGTACAATGCGATTCAACTAAGAATAGGAACGTCAATGACCTCGAACTGTCAACGGAAACTTGAAATATACGGCTTGCAAAGTTTTGTAGTGATATCCTTATCCATTTTAGTTCTGTTTTTGGAATTTGTTTTTGTTAAAATATGTCACGTACTTTGCAAATGTGTAAACAAGGCGCAGTTTTGCTATATCTTCACAATAGGGCGCAAGGTCATTCCTATTCTTTAATTGAAACACATTGTAGGTGGTTGTTGCGGTATGACCTTATTCGTAAAAAATTGAACTTGATAATTTACCATCTTCAACTGTCATCCAGTTTGGCAGAAATTAGCACGACGTGGTATGTTAGCGGCCATGATGTTTCCCATGCATCAGAAAATGTTATCGTTTGATGAAGTGCATTCTGAAGAAAACAGGGAATATTTTTGTGGTTGAGAAATAATTCCGAAACGGTCCTTGTTCATGAAGCCACGTCAAACAATGCCCTATTTTCTCGTCCAGGATACCTAGCCCTCACTCACTGTCGATTCTTCGTGCTGGACGAGGCGGATGGACTACTCAAGGCAGGTCACGGGGAGCTGATTGAGCGCCTCCATCGACAGATACCTAAGATCACGTCCGATGGACGCCGGCTGCAGATGGTCGTCTGTTCCGCCACGCTACACGCTTTTGAAGTTAAGAAAATGGCCGTAAGTTTATAGTTAAATAAATAAATATACTTGGACATTGACATTGGGGCTTTATACTTCTAACGATACATTACTCATTTATAAATTGTACTTACAGTATTTTTATCTCACGAAGCCACGCGCGCTTAATTTGTAGTAACCAAGTGTACGAACACACTGTGAATGTGTGCGTGAACACGAGTAGCGTCAACAGATAACACACACACGCACGTATACACACACCCTCACACACACACACTTCCGACTTGGGGCCCGTGTCTCGGACGGTACCGAGAGCTCCTGCGCTTACTCACACATTCACAGCGTGTTTGTACACTTGGTACAGTCCGCGAGGCCTAAGATGAGCTTTGCATTTGTGTGAGTGATCACCAAAATGGTACGAGAGCCCATGACCATCGTTTTACGTAAGACAAAATCTTCAATCGTTTTACGTTTTACAACGATGCGACATAGTCATGGCCTCTCGTACTAAAAGAACAAAAGCCGATTGCCAAAAAGCAGTATAAACCGGTTTTAAACCAAACAAAGAACGCGTCGCGCTCTATGCCGGACGTCACATCTACACTTTCTATGTGTACAAATGCAAAGCTCAGCTTAGACCTCGCGGACTGTAACCACATGTAAAGCTCGCGTCGCTTCGTGAGGTAAAATACTGTAACTTTAGAAAAGACTGCAAAAATAAAAATGTTCTATTGTGAATTGAATTGCTACATGCTTTTGAAGCTAAGTAGATGGCTGTAAGTTTATAGCAGAGACTTCACCTACTGTAATAACCATTAAATAAATACTCATTTAAAAAGTTAGATTTTAAGAAAAAAAATGTGTTTTAATATTAAAACAAATCGAATTATGGGAAGTTTCCACTAGATGACTGGGACAGTCCCAAAGAAAGCCTATTATAATCAACTAGCTTTTGCCCGCGGCTTCGCCCGCGTGGATGTCGGAACATATCCCACGGGAACAAAAATCCTTCCTTATTTCTTGTCTACATTATAAAGGGAACCTCTATGCAAAATTTCAGCTAGATCCAAGGGTTTGGGCTGGGCGTTGATAAGTCAGTTAGGACTTTTCTTTTCATTATAATTGAGATAGCTTCTGCCCACGACTTCGTTCACGTGAAATTTCTTGTGCCCCCGACCCACCCCTCGCATCGCATTGCCTGCCCGCGCTATTTCTTCGTTTTCATTTAGCGTTCTTTCTGACTTTTTTTCTTTTTGCTCGGCATCTAACGGTCCTAGAGTGGTGTTAAATATGCCTATAGCCTTCTTTAACAATTGGGCTTATCAAATGCAAAAATAATGATTAAAGTTCGACTGGCAGCTCCAGAGATAAGCGCGTTCAAACAAACAAAAAAAGTTCAGCTCCGATGCACGACTGGAGTTTATTCCTGTTTTTGTGCCGTTCCGAGTTTCTGACTTTCTATTTTTCGGTTTTTTCTGTCGGGCTGGGTTGCTTCAATGACTCAGTGCTATACGAATAGCAACTTTAACGTCTAAAGACACTCGTCCTCCTCTCTCTCTCTTACCCTCCTCCTCTCACTCTCACCACCCCCCCCTCTTTCCACCCGTAACCCCTCTCTCCCTTAGCATCCCTTTCACTGCGGGGTCTCACACCTTCACCCTCCCCAACCCCTCTCCCTCTCACCCCCCTCACCACATCCCCCTCCCCCTCTCACACCCCCTTCACCGCTTCCTCTCCCCCTCTACCCTCACCAACTCCACCCCTCCCCCTCTTTCCTTCTCCACACCCTACCCCTCACTACACCCTCCTCCCTAACATCATCCTCCCCTCTGCCTCCTCACCACCCCTCCCCACCCTCTCCCTCTCACTAAACCCTGCCCTTCCCCCTTTCCCTCCTCACCACCCCGTCCCCTTCCCCCTTTCCCTTCTCACCACACCTCCCGTTCCCTCCTCCCTCTCTACCCTTCCCTCTGGGGAAAAAATATTAATGACAAACTTTATTAGGTACTTGCTTAAGCAAGTATTTGTGCCAAGTTTCAAGTTAATTAACCAAATGAATCAGATTTTTCATATAAACTATATTCCCTCTTTTCACCCCCATAGGGGTGGAATTTTAAAAAATCGTTTGGGATATTTCCGTAACTTGACTGAAAGATTATTTACACCAACTTTCGAGTTAATCAAGCCCCGCAGTAAATCCTGCCCTGTAAAATTGACTACCCCTTTTCACGCCTTTATGGGTAGATTTTCGAAAAACCCTGATACACGTTATTCTTCATTTTTGGTCTCAAGTTTAAATACTGAGTTCTCAAGTTTAAATTTCGAGTTAATCGGTACGCCTGTTAAAATTCCTCCATACAAAACTTTGACACCCCCCAATCCCTCCTGAGGGGGTAGTTTGTGAAAACTAAAAATGTCAAACTTTATAATTTACTTAGATAAATATTCATGCCAAACAAGTCTATTAACTCAAGGAATAAGATTTTTCATACAAACTTTCATCCCCTATTTGTCCCCCTTAGGGACGGAATTTCCAAAAATCCTTCCTTAGTGGATGCCTACACTGTATAAGGTATCTATGTGCAAAATTTCTAGTCGGTCCAGCGGTTTGGGCTGTGCGTTGATATATCAGTCAGTCAATCAGGCAATCAGTCAGTCAGGACTTTGAATTTTATATACCTATATGGATAGAAGTCCTTCAATTCTTTCAAAGATATAGCTTTCATTAAAATAACATTAGGGTAAGGGCCTGTTTCACCACCTACGATTAAGTCTTGGCAGATAATTTCATACAAATTCTGTTCCATTTTCGAATTTATTCGGTGAGTAGTGGCTATTCAGACATCGTGAAATAGGCCCTAAGTCCAATAATGGTTAGCAACACTACACAATCACATGCAGGATTATAATTTATAGAGATATATCTTGCTTCATTTGTTTTAACAGGAGAAATTGATGCACTTCCCGACATGGGTGGACCTCAAGGGTGAGGACTCAGTACCAGAGACAGTGCACCACGTGGTCGTCAACGTAGACCCACAGAAGGACCGACTGTGGGAGACTCTGCGCAAGTAAGTTATCCTGACTTCCGAGGGGACTTTATTTTTAATTTAATTTATCGGTGTCTCCATCCCATAGACTTATAAAAAAAACCGGTCCAGAGCGAGTCGGACTCGCGCAGCGACCCTCGGTGCGCGAGTCCGTTCCGATTTCTGAAAAAGTGTGCTATTTAGAGACATCGTTTTATTTTTCCTGTAATCTTTACATAAACTTTTTCTATCACATAGAATAATTTCAGATTTTTCGCTTTGCAAACTTCGGAGATAAGGGGGGGGGAACGGTATTTTTTTTAACATTTTACATCAAAAGTCGAACACTATGCGGCCTAAAAAAAAAAAAAAAAATAGTTTGAGAATTTGCAAAGAGCGCTCTTTTATATGATACCCCACATTCCATAGTAGCTCCACTTTAAATTTTTAAGACCCCCTTTCAGTCCCAGTTGCAAAAAAATATATAATTATTTTTATTTCATTCTTATTTGCAAAATAGTTGGGTTAACGTCATCTAAAACTATTCTAAATTTCAAGTTGATAGCATTAGTAGTTCTTTGATATCCAGCTGTGACAGACAGACAGACTGAGTCACACCATAAGGGTTCCTTTTTTACCATTTTGGTACGGAACCCTAAAAAGGAGGACTCCGCGCCATGCATCGAAAGTAAAGCACAGTAAGTATGCCGTTTGTACAAACATGCCTCACGCACACATTTACATCATAGTATGCCGACCGGCCGCCATTACGTGACACAAGCGACGGCGTCTTTGCAGGTACTCAAATCACACATAGATCGGTACACATTGTACGGTGCTTCACTTTCTATATCCGTGGCGCGGAGTCCTCCTTTTTTATACGTCTATGGATGTATTTCGCTTTTCGTTCGGGTACAGTTTCGTGCAATTGTCGCGTGACTGGTTAAGTCTAATTTATTTAACTTATTTTTGATGTTATTTTTTAACTCGATCTCAAAGAAGAAGGGTCATCTGTGACCCAAGCCCGGCGCAAACCAAACATATCTAATTTTTTTTGTTATTTTATGTATTCAAATATATAGATTTTTTTTTTTTCGATTTTAGTGGCTAACCTATTTAAATTGCCTTCGTAAGGCAAAATATTATTTTTTAACTAAACCCGCTTAAAATCTTTTTCAAAAATGTAAAATCAATTGAGACGAGTTATTACTTACCAATAACTACAGAATTCAATATAAGTAGCTACATTATACCTATAGCTAAGTTTTGGTTACAATAACAATGGAAAAAACCATTTAATGGTCGTAAAATGATCGGCGATTCTACTTATCTCGCTAGTGTGACTGTGTGACACACAAAAGAACTCGCACATGCTATCTCACTCCTGCACTCCCTAAAAGAGCGAGATGTCTATATTTGGGTTTTTTACTAGCACTATAGGTAAATCGCGTACGTTATGTACAACCCAGAGATCGAGAGCCGAAACGCTATTCTGGAGTACTATTGTACATGCAATCATGGAAGAGGAACATAATAGCTCATGCCTTGTTCATGCTCATGTCATGTCGTAAGTATGGTTTATTACTTAGACATCGAGATGACTTCCAGCATCCCGCACTGGGTATAGACACTATACTTATAGTAATCATGATTTGATTTAAATATTTTAGTATTTATGATTTACAGATTTATGTACAATCGCGTTACTTCCCGGTGATACACTTTTAAAACAAAATGCTTTGAACGACTCTACGCTGCATAATTGCGCGTGTGTGCGTGTGGCTCTGCTCACATTTAGAGCAAGAAAAATTATGCTATTTCAATCAGAACATAGAGCAGTAAAAAAACTTCCAAATTCAAAAATTACGTAATTTGCTTCTTTTTTGACATGTATTCCCAAGTATAAACACATAGAAATATAGGTAGTTATTTACTTTTCAATAGCACTGCACAAGTAAAAGGTCCCTCTCATGCCGATTAAACACAAAATATGACAATATAAACATTTTGTGTATTTATACACATTACCTACTCACATACTAAGATATAGAGAAACACAAAAAGATGTGAGGCGCTCAAAACAGCATGAATTATAAAAAATATTAATGTTAAGATGTATTTTCTTGAGAACACTACGCGTGCACACTGATTCTCAAGCAGAAATAGAAAGTAACTCTTAATAGCTTACCAAGATTTCAACTAACGCGCATTATGTTTTACGTAAAAACCAGTCTCAACGTACGGAAGCCACCTGCGCTGGCCATGCAAGCGATTTTAACCTTATGGGTGATCGACCGGAAAGTAACGCCACTGTACTTACATGATTATATAGTTTAAATATTATATAATTTCAACATCATGGACTCATGGTGGGCCATCGTCAAGTTGTACCATCGCTTTTCGACCTTATTACTATAAGAATAAGGTTCATTATGATTTCATTGAAAATAAAAATATGTAAAGAAAAAGCCTTTGTTTAATTTCCAGAAAAACATTATGTTTTGTCTTACACACGCAATTTAACTAATCTAACTTAGTAAAAAACCAAAATATATAATTATATAATATAATATAATATAATACTCGATCTTTTAGAGAGTGCAGGAGTGATATAGCATGTGCGAGTTCTTTTGTATCTCACACTAGCGAGATAAGCCGAAATGCCGATCATTTTACGACCATTATCTCGCTACAATCGGTACCTAACTTGGTTTTTTCCATTGTAATTGTCTTTACCAAAACATAGCTATATAATGTAAAGCTTCTTATTTTGAATTCTGTCGTTATTGGTAGGTTTGATAAAAATAATATTTTGCCTTGTGAAGGCAATTTAAATAGGTTAGCCACTGAAATCGAAAAAAGAAATACCTGATAATTGATGTACTTAAAATAATGAAAAAACTAAAATATGTTCTGTTCGCGCTGGGCCTGGGTAAATTTTGTATGGAGCGTGACCCTTCTTCTTTGTTTCTTTTGTTTTTCTTACTTATTAGTTATTAATTTTATAGTTAGGTGCTTGTGACACAATTATTACGTTTTAAATGGGGCATGTGGTGCTAACGAATAAAGAAGAAAATATTACACTAAGCTTAGATTTAAGTAAAATATTATTTTAAATTCTAACGGTGTAAACAATAATCTTGTTGGTTGGCCAATATAGAAAAATAAAACTTGGGCTAAGTTATATCTCGTACTGTAACTCCGTAGTTTAGGGCCGGTGAAATATAATTTGAGTGTAGTCGATTTGACTACCAGAGACGATAAACCGGCTTACCGGCCGGCAAAGCGCATTTTTCAATCACTGCCAAACAAATATCAACTTTGTTAATTTTACAAAAAAGTTAAAAATAAGAATAACCATAGCATTGTGATAGGATCATAATCATGACAGACATAATATTATGCACGCGGATAAATGTTTTTTTTTTAATGCGTTATCCACACATAAGTAATATACGTTTTGAAATACATATCACAATAACAAAAATATTTTTTTCACATTATCAGACACGTACAGACAGACGGCGTTCACTCAAAGGACAACATTCGCAGCGGCAACACCACTCCGGAGACGTTATCTGAAGCCGTCAAGATACTCAAGGGAGAGTATTGCGTGCGCGCTATCAAGGAACATAAGATGGACAGGTGAGAAGTTCTCTTGTTTAATGTAACTTTATTCAAGGTTTGAATTGACATATATGAATATATAGAATATAAGCAGAAGCTTTCTATTTTATTCGTCAAAAAAACACTTATTTGGAAGAATGTAACCCTTGTCTTTGAACATTTGTAGGACTTACGAGTACTTACTATATTATATGCTAGTCTGACTATTATTACGTCGCAAAGTGTTAAACGGGAAGAAGATTATGGAAAATATACAAGTAATTACGATGTAGTAACTCGCAGTATATTGTCCAACTACACATGTGTATGGATGTGTTGTGGTATATATCCAACTTACAATAAATACATTATAATAACTTGTGACCGACTGACATGACGGTTCGGTTTCGGTTGGAGTTTCGGTTTCGGACAAAATGTGGCCGAATCTTCGGCCCGACTGACACTGGCGTATGGCGTTCGTGAGCTGTCGGTTTTGATAGAATGCGAACGACTCACAGACAGACAAACAGCGTAGACTTAGTGTTGGGAGAGGTTCATCCTTTTTGTACAAAAACAAAACCCAAAAAAATAAGTGTTTACATAAAAATAGAAGTCATTTAGGTTCTTAGCAGACATGTTGCTTTTAGTATCAGTGAGTAGGGATTGTTTAGCTTTCTGGAAAATTGATATAAGCTGTAAGAGCAACAGCAGATGCATCTTAGCGCCTGTGCGTTCGGTCACTATAGCAAAATCGCGTTTTGGCATTTGAGTACAGTTTAACAATTGCGTTTTCTAACGATGCTGAATTGTTTGGTGGAGAGATGAAGCTAGGTATATCAAGCTTCCGAAAAGCGATTAAATCGCTGATTGCTAATGCTAAAATTATGCGGTGTTAAGAGTTGAATCGAGCATCTAAAAATTACTAAATCGCTAATCGCAAAAGCTAACAGAAGCAAATCTGCTAAGACCCTTATTTAAGTTAGGGCTTATTTTTCAGACGTTATTTTGAAATTTCACTTTTTCTTAACTATGTAAGTTTCGGCCGAAACTAGAAGAGGAGCCAATGGTTTGCAACTTTTGGTTTCGGCTGAAAATCGTGTTTCGGTCGGACATTACACATTCACAAGCAAGCACTGCCGTCTGTTTCCACTGTCTAAATGAAATGCATCTAATTACATCGTCAATGCGGTATTTACCCTATAGAAGAAAAAATCTAAAAATATATTATTTAGATAGCTTAAGCAAAAAGCAGTCGGAAAATGTTAGTTCGTAAAATAACAATATAAACAAAATTCAATTCAAAGTTTTTAGTTTTTTAATCTGTTTTCTAACACCATGAAAATAGCCGCCATGTTATTACGTCATTACGGTAGTATAATTTAAAAGTGTCAACTGTCAACTGATCAGCGTATAAAAAGTGTTTGTTTACTGACTAACTGACGTCATGACCGCAGAGCAATATAGCGTCCTCTGCGGGCAACGTTTTCGCGCGTTTGAAAATGTAAAATCTAAATGCAATTTTATGGCACGTAGCGATTGAAAAAAATTTTGTGGTTTTTTTTAGTAGCGTATTAACACTATAGAATCTAATTGAGACACTTTTCAAAAATGGGTGTAATACCCTATTCATATTCCAATATTAATCCCAATACCATTCCAACAGGGCTATAATCTTCTGCCGCACAAAGCTAGACTGCGACAACATGGAACGCTACCTCAAATCCTGCGGTAGCGAGTTCACCTGCGTCTGTCTGCACGGTGACCGCAAGCCGGCGGAACGCAAGGCTAACTTGGAGAAGTTCAAGAACAGCCAGGTCAAGTACCTCATCTGTACCGACGTCGCTGCTAGGGGCATTGATATCTCTGGGCTGCCGTTTAGTAAGTGTATTTTTTATAGGATAGTTATGGAAAAAAAAAACCGGTCAAGAGCGAGTCGGACTCGCGCACCGAGGGTTCCGTTTCGATTTCTGAAAAAGTGTGCTGAAAAAGAAAAAGTGTGAGACATCGTTTTATTTTTCCTGTAATGTGTGTTTTACATAAACTTCTATCACATAGAATTATTTCAGATTTTTCTCTTTACAAACTTCGGAGATAAGGGGGTGAACGGTATTTTTTTTACATTTTTCATCAAAAGTCGAAAACTATGCGGACTAAAAAAAAAATAAAAAACTGTGTGAGAATGTGCATCAGCGCTCTTTCATATGATACCCCACATGCCCTAGTAGCCCCACTTTGAATTTTGAAGACCCCCTTTCAGCACCTGTTGCAAGAAAAACATAAATATTTTTATTTCTTTCTTATATGCAAAATAGTTGGGTAAACGTAATCTAAAACTATTCCAAATTTCAAGTTGATAGCATTCCTAGTTCTTGAGATGTCCAGCTGTGACAGACAGACAGACATACAGACAGACTGAGTCACAACATAAGGGTTCCTTTTTTACCATTTTGGTACGGAACCCTAATTACCATGAACCACTTGGGGTAAAATTAAATCTACTAATCCCTTTGAAGGACAAAAACGAGACACAATAGAAGTTTTATTGTTATTACTGATATGGCCGTGTGATAGTGTCCTTCAAAGCGTTAATAAAAAATTTAAATTGTGTCTGCTGTTTCTAGAAGCATGAAATTGTGCACAAGAGTTTTATAACTTTAGAGTTTTATACATTTAAATTAAATAGGAAAATTTAAAAAAAAAAACTAAAGTAAGCATTACGTAAAGTATTTTTGAAAAGAAGGGTCATTTGTGACCCAAGCCCGGCGCAAACTAAACATATCTCACTTTTTTTGTTATTTTATATATTTAAATATATAGATTTTTTTTTTCGATTTTAGTGGCTAACCTATTTAAATTGCCTTCGTAAGGCAAAATATTATTTTTTAACTAAAACCGCTTAAAATCTTTTTCAAAAATGTAAAATCAATTGAGACGAGTTATTACCTACCAATAACTACAGAATTCAATATAAGTAGCTACATTATACCTATAGCTATGTTTTGGTTACAATAACAATGGAAAAAAAACATTGTAGCGAGATATGGTCGTAAAATGATCGGCGATTCGACTTATCTCGCTAGTGTGACACATAACTCACACATGCTATCTCACTCCTGCACTCCCTAAAAGAGCGAGATATTTGTGTTTTTTTACCAGCACTATAGGTAAATCGCGTACGTTATGTACAACCCAGAGATTGAGAGCCGAAACGCTATTCTGGAGTACTATTGTACATACAATCATGGAAGAGGAACATAATAGCTCATGCCATGCTCATGCTCATGTCATGTCGTAAGTGTGGTTTATTACTTTGGGTGAGCTAGACATCGAGATTACTTCCAGCATCCCGCACTGGGTATGGACACTATACTTATAGTAATCATGATTTGATTTAAATATGTTAGTATTTATGATTTACATATTTATGTACAATCGCGTTACTTCCCGGTGATACACTTTTAAAACAAAATGCTTTGAACGACTCTACGCTGCATAATTGCGCGTGTGGCTCTGCCCACATTTAGAACAAGAAAAATTATGCTATTTCAATCAGAACATAGAGCATTAAAAAAACTTCCAAATTCAAAAATTACATAAGTTGCTTCTTTTTTGACATGTATTCCCAAGTATAAACATATAAAAATATAGTTATTTACTTTTCAATAGTACTGCACAAGTAAAAGGTCCCTCTCATGCCGATTAAACACAAAAAATGTCAATATAAACATTTTGTGTATTTATACACATTCACATTCATTTTATTCATTCATTTTTGTGTTTTTACTCACATACTAAGATATAGAGAAACACAAAAAGATGTGAGGCGCTCAAAACAGCATGAATTATAAAAAATATTAATGTTAAGATGTATTTTCTTGAGAACACTACGCGTGCACACTGATTCTCAAGCAGAAATAGAAAGTAACTCTTAATAGCTTACCAAGATTTCAACTAACGCGCATTATGTTTTACGTAAAAACCAGTCTCAAAGGGGCGGGAAGCGGTCTGCGTACAGACGCCACCTGCGCTGGCCATGCAAGCGATTTTAACCTTATGGGTGGTCGACCGGAAAGTAACGCCACTGTACTTACATGATTATATAGTTTAAATACCTATATTATTTCAACATTATGGACTCATGGTGAAGAAAAAGCCTTTGTTTAATTTGCAGAAAAACATTGTTTAGTCTTACACAGGCAATTTAACTAATCTAACTTAGTAAATAACCGAAATATATAATTATATAATATAATAATATTAGGTCTTTACCTATGAAATTGGAGATTTGTATAAAAATTTTAAAATATAAAAATTTTGGTATTTTTTTTATTTTAGCTAATCAAAGTACTGGCCCAAATTATCCATACAATTTTGCCATTTTGATGGCAGTTTGTTTATCTATTTACTGTAGAAGTCTGCCGGACGGGAGGCGATGAAGTCAGCGAAAGCGTTTCGTACTGCCTCTCAGGTGTTGAATTTTTTCCCACTTAAAAAATTGTCTAAATTTTGAAAAAATTAGAAATCTGTTGGGGCAAGGTCCGGTGAGTGCGGTGGGTGAGGGAGAGCTTCCAGCTGTAACTCTTGTAGCTTTGCGGTGGTCTGTTGTGAAGTGTGAGCTCGCGCGTTGTCGTGGAGAAGCAATGGGGAAGAGCGATTGACCAGTCTTGGTTGTTGAATTGCGAGCTTCGCCATCATTGTTTGCAATTCTTGACAATAGACATCTGCCGTCACTGTTGTGCCATTCGGTAAGAAGCTGTGGTGTACAAGTCCGGCACTGGTCCACCAGACAGTCACCATCATCTTCCTATGAGTAATATTTTTTTTAGCGCACTGATTAGGTGCTGTACCCGGGTCCACCCACTAAGACGAACGCTTACGGTTGTACAGGATCTACTTTTCAGCGCAGGTAACAATTCGATGTAGAATTCCCTCGATTCTATGCCGATTCAGTAGTGCTATACATGCTTCGACGCGTAAGTCTCGCTGTTGGTCGCTAAGTTCGTGTGGCACCCACTTGTCTAGCTTTTTTATCTTTCCGATTTGCCGCATGTGCTTCAATGTGGTTTTGACACTAACCCCAAGGCCCGCAGCAAGCTCAGCCGTAGATTGAGCTGGTTCCGCTTCCACTGTCGCCTTCAATTCATCTTTGTCGACAATGGTTACCGGCCGACCGCGAGGCTCGTTCTTCACCTCAAAATTTCCAAATTTAAAACGATTGTACCAATAATGGTTCGTGTTTATGCAAGCAGTGTTAGGCCCGTACACATCGTTAATGTTTCGTGTTGTTTGCGCAGCGGTATTTCCACGTAGAAAATCATATTTGAAAATTGTACGAATTTTCAGTTTATCCATGGCGCCAAAAACTACCACAATTTCACAAAAACAAAAAACTATCTAAAAACAAATGACTGAATTTGAAATTAAATTAACACGACTTTCGAATAAAATTTATTTGAATTTCGTATTAAGCGCCAATCCACAGATATTTAAATCTGAAAATGCTGGTTGTAGAATCTCCAATTACATAGGTAAAGACCTATTATAATATGTATAGTATAATACTCGCTCTTTTAGGGAGTGCAGGAGTGATATAGCATGTGCGAGTTCTTTTGTATCTCACACTAGCGAGATAAGCCGAAATGCCGATCATTTCACGACCATTATCTCGCTAAAATGGTACCTAACCTAAAACATAGCTATAATGCCTAGGCCGCACACATCGCGATAACCCGAAGATTCGCGGTTCCGCGAATCGCGAGATTTAATGTAAAGCTTCTTATTTTGAATTCTGTCGTTATTGGTAGGTTTGATAAAAATAATATTTTGCCTTGCGAAGGCAATTTAAATAGGTTAGCCACTGAAATCGAAAAAAGAAATACCTGATAATTGATGTACTTAAAATAATGAAAAAACTAAAATATGTTCCGTTTGCGCCGGGCCTGGGTAAATTTTGTATGGATCGTGACCCTTCTTCTTTAAATAGTGGCTTCCATAATCAGCCTATAACGTTCCCACTGCTGGGACACAGGCCTCCTCTCTATGAGGGAGTGAGACGTAATCCACCACGCGGGCCCAGTGCGGATTGCCACATGTCTTCGATTTTTTTGGTTCTAGGACATGCTGATTTTCTCACAATGTTTTCCTTCACCGTTTTGAGAATAGTAATAGTGCCTTGTTCGATAATAATGTTCGAACACCTTCGAACCTCTTACCTTTTAGACTACCTATCTATAACCAATCACAAAAAAACAAGATTTGACAGCAGATTTACTGATCAGTCTTGATCAGGGTTTTGGGAATGAGGAAGTCTTAAAACTTGTTACTTCTCATTTCCAACTCTTCTTTGCCTTTTCTTTATTATTTGTTCGTTTTCTTCAGTGATCAACGTGACTCTGCCGGACGAGAAGTCAAACTACGTGCATCGCATCGGTCGTGTCGGTCGTGCGGAACGCATGGGTCTCGCTATCAGTCTTGTCTCCACCGTCCCAGAGAAGGTAAAAACCATTCAAAATTATAAATATATATACATATTATACCATACATATAATAATACCTTACGATTTAGAGACACGAAAAGTCTTGGTTTTAATGGTTTTTAGATAAAAACCGCGAGATAGGAGCCTTTTGGCCTCGCACTGGTCTTATTTTTTACCCGACTACGGCGAAGCAAAAAGGAGGGTTATGATTTTGACCGGTATGTATGTATGTATGTTCATCTGTTCCCTCATAACTTCTAAACTGCTTGTCACAATTAGACAAATGAGGTATCAATGGAAGCGTCTTGATCGTCCGCTGGTTATAGGCTATGTGACGTCACATTGAATTGAAAATCGCGCCCTCTAGAGGACATAAAGTCATGAACTAAAAAAAAAACTTTTTTGAAATGATGCCGTGTTGGGTATCAAATGAAAGGGCTTAATTAGCACATTTCAAAAATATATATATTGTTAGCTATTGCACGCGGCTTTGCTTGCATGCACCCTATAATTGGGAATAATTTCTAAAATCACGCCTCAGATGTGACCTAAACATATTGTCTCTTCAAACCTACCCAAAATACATTTATATAATAATTATTCTTCTTTAAAAATGTAAATTGACTCCAGCCAAAATGGAATTATAACACCAAAATAATTTCAATAAAAAGTAAGTTTAAAAACTAAAACCCGGCTACTGAAAAATCACTCTCTAAAAAGTATAAAACAAGAAAATATTCTCATCTGAAATTAGAAAAAGACAGACAAATTAAAAATCCGGAGTCACACGTAATCTGTTCGATTTATGCCCTAACATGACGTGTGACTCTGGATTTTTAATTTTTCGTCTTTTTCTAATTTCAGATGAGAATATTATTTTCTTGTTACATACTTTTTAAAGAGTGATTTTTCAGTAGTCGGGTTTTAGTTTTTAAACTTAATGTTTCTTTTTTTATTGTTCAAATTTTCTGTGCGTGTTCCAAATAAAATATCTTCTTTTTTCTTTTTGACGACACGGTTGGCGCAGTAGTTGAGCGATTGACTGCTACGCAGCATGTCGCGGGTTCGATTCCCGCACGGAACAAATATTTGTACGACCCACAAGTATTTGTTCCGAGTCTGGGTGTTTTTCTATCTATAATATGTATGTATTTACAAAAAAAAAAAAATGTATATAAGTAGTTTATTAGCCATCTCGTCACCATAACACAAGCATTAGGTTGCTTAGCTTGGGACTAGATGGCGTTGTGTGAAATGTCCAAGGATATTTATTCTTATCTGTTTCTTTCTTTTCTTTAGAAATGAATTTCTTACTTGATGGCGTGTTACTCGAGTTTCTTGCCTGTTCTCCATAGAAATCTCAATTTTGGAATGAAAGTTTTGGGGCTAAAGCGCCAGTGTAGGCCGCGAAAATATTTTTTTACAATTTGCAGGTATATGATCAATATATGATTCGCGGGCTAACTTACCACATCCCCCAAACTCAGTTTAACTGCCCCTGGATGATTTAAAAATATATGTAAATTGAATGCTTCGAATTTGATTTTTAGAGTCTGTCAAGCGAGTCGTGTCCAATGAAAAAGGAGGCCAAAACTAAAAATCTTACATGTGTCAACACTGATATAGTACGCTGAAAACATGTTTGATACTTGAATTTTTGTAGATAAAAAATTTCTTAAAAATGTGCATTTCAATGTAGGTATTTATTAGTCACAATTAGAACTGAAATCAGAATCTAGAAATTCAATGCCTTCTTATGAGAAATCACTGTCAGTGTCATGACGCAAAAAAATTATGAAGGGTTCCAACTCCGTATATATTCATGTAGAAAACAAAGGATAACCATCCTTTGTTTTCTACATGTCTTGCCGCTGCGTGACAGCGTAAGCGTGGGTGACCCACGGCCGCCCGTTCGATGTCCACCGCGCATAGGATGGAAGGAAACCAGCACATGAAATGATTTTTTGCTCCATTGGAGTAATTCAGCAATTACTCCAATGGAGCAAAAAATCATTTGGCGTTCCAGTGTGAGGATAAATAAATAAATAAATTAAATTAAATGAATAGTGTGATCTGTGCATTATATTTATCCATTAAATATATTTATTTTCCATTCTTCTTTAAATTTCCATTAATACAAATTAAATAATTGAGCTAAAAGTATCAAAATGCTGTAGCTTAGTAGAACAGAAGTTGTGACAATCCGTTTGACAGATACAGGTATTGCCATTATAAGAAATCAGCTCTAAATGGTCGTGGACACGACTCGCTTGACAGACTCTAGCAAGTTATGTAAGTTGACCATGACTATGTCTGGACTTTAAAACAGATCTCTGAGTTTGTTTCGGCCTTTCTTCTCAGAGTAGTCAGATAGAAAACGCCGAAATCATCTAGATAAAAAAATATATGATTGACGTATTTGTACAAACCTACTTCCAGAAATAAAAATCATTTATCCTTGTGTGCAGTGTTCACGTTCACCTCGTTCGTTTGCAGGTGTGGTACCACGGCGAGTGGTGTTCGTCGCGCGGCCGCAACTGTTGGAACACAAACCTCACCGACGACCATCCCAGGGGCTGCTGCACCTGGTACAACGAGCCACAGGTATACACTATTACCCACAAGTTATTAAAGTGAAAACTTCTTTAGGAGCGTTGAGCGATTTTTGGTAGGGAGAAATCTTACGGGTTTGCGTCACCGCGTGACCGCGACTTAAGGTATCATTAAGAACTTTAACCTTTTTATTAATACCTTAATTAGTCAAACGTAGTGCAGTGGTGCCCTCTAGCGGGAGCAATTGGCAGTAAGTTTACGACATGCGATGATCCAGTCGGCGATAGCTAATTTGTTTCTTATTGGCAAGTGCCTAAAAGTACAATATTACAATAATCGAATATCCTATTATTTCTCAGACACACACGGACACTCACGGAGCAAATACAAAGAAATGTTGTAATTAGATTTCCCTATGAAACAACGCGTGACACTTTTGCGGGGTGAGGGGGTGTTAGATCCCGCCCACTTCTTTATTTTACATCTACCGGTCAATAGCCAAACTATTTGCTCGTTCCGTCATTTTACTTTTAATTACGTAACTATCTCACACTAGATGTCACTAATGCAACAGGGTCATATTCAGAAAATGTTTACAAAATGATATAAAAACTACAAAAATAATATTTTGCCCATTAAAGGGTCTTTAGGAATGAATGTAATCAGTACATATGATTCTTAAAATATATTGTATTGTACTGAGCTCTTACGTGCCTAAATGTTTTTAGTTCCCATGGCACCCAGTGTCGCCATCTAATGTCGGGTAGAATTATGTTTGGAAAATAGGAACGTTTACAAAGTTGTGCACAGGACGAACGCCAACAATATAAGGACTAAGGCCACGCCTACATGATGACGTCAGGACCTAGTTGAGAATCACAGTGCACAGTTGCTTAGGCCGTCTCCTCTTTGTATTTGCTCTGTGGTTACACTGTACAAAATTCTAAGTCCCGACAAGGAAAAAATTCAACAAAAATGCTTACATCGCGGTCATAACTTTTTACGAAATGCAGACGACAGGAGAACGTTTAGGAGGCCTATAATATGATAGCCTTATTAGGCATATCTATTCATACCATTCTCTTTTTGACAGTACCTGGCTGACATCGAAGACCACTTGACCATCACAATCCAGCAGGTCGGCAACGACATGGCCGTGCCCGCCAACGAGTTTGACGGCAAGGTCGTGTACGGACAGAAGAAAAAGTCGGCTGGTTCTGGGTATCAGGTAGGGTTCCACATTTTGACACAATCATCAAATGGCACTCATAATCGCATTTTATAAATTAACTAGCTGCTGCCCGCAACTTCGTCCGCGTGAAATTTCTTGCGACTCTCCCCGTCGCATCGCATTGCCCACCCATGCTATTACTTCGTTTTCGCTTAAAGTCCGACTGGTAGTCTAACCTCTCCCATTTCCCCTTCCCCCTTTCTCCCTCACCACGCCGTCTCTTCCCTCTCCCCTTCACCTTCATCTCCCCTCACCAACCCCTTTACTCCCTCTCATCCCTCACCACGTCTTCCTCCTCTCCTCACCAACTCCTGTCACTTGCCCCCACCTTCCATCATCCTCCCCCTCTCCCTCCTCACCATCCCTCCCCTTCCTCTCCCCATCACTCATCTCTTAACCCCTCAAGTGTCGAATGCACCCCATGCGTGCATAAGAAAAACCCTTTTTTTGTTCGGTACATAAGCTTATATCACATATATATAAATGTAAAAAAACATCATCCGATGGAAAACCAATCAAATCATTAGTTGTGAACTTATGGAGTTCGCAGCTAACCTCCCCTCCCCCCCCCTCCCCCGCGTGTCAAATGCACCCCAAGTGTGCAAAAGGACAAAACTTTACATAATAGGTATATAAGCTTAGATCACGTATATATAAACGTAAAAAAACATCATCCGATGGAAAACATATCATTATCCGTAGTTGTGAACCTATGGGGTTCGCAACTAACCCCCAACCCTCCCCACTCGCGGGGGTTTTGGGTCTAAAATCAGCCAAACTCAGACACTTGAGGGGTTAACTACACCCTCCCCTTCCCTCCTAACCACCCCTCTCCTTCCCCCTCCCCCTCTGACCCTCCCTACTTAAGCAAGTATCACTTTTCATGTAGGTAAATTGTATTCCCTGTTTTCACCCCTACAGGGGTGGAATTACAAAAAATCGTTTAAGATGTTTCCATAGTTAATCAAGCCACGCAGTAAAATCCTCCCCTGTAAAATTTACTAACTTTTTTCACCCCGTTAGAGGCAGATTTTCAAAAACCCTGATACACATCATTCTTTATTTTTGGTTTTAAGTATAAGTACTGAGTTTTGAGTTAATTGGATTGCACGTTAAATTTTTTCCATACAAACTTTGACACCCCCCCAATTCCCCCTTTATTTTTTGTTTTATTAAACTACCCCTAGTTTAATAAAACAAAAAATCACAAATATCATAATTTACTTACATAAATATTCGTGCCAAGTTTCAAGTTTATTAACTCAAGGAATAAGATTTTTCATACAAACAAAATCCCCCCCCCCCTTTTCACCCCCTTAAAGGTCGAATTTCCAAAAACCCCTTCTTAGCGGATGCCTAGGTCATAATAGCTATCTATGTACGAAATTTCAGCCCAATCCGTTCAGTGGTTTGAGCTGTGTGTTGATAGATCAGTCAGTCAGTCACGCTTTCCTTTTATAGATATAGACTAGCTTCTGCCCGCGTGAAATTTCTTTCTATCCCGATCCACCCCGTTGCATCGCATCGCTCGTCCGCGCCGCGTCGTAAAAAAAGACAACCCTAAGGGCCTTTTTATTGTCATGCGTGTTTGCGCCCGCGTGCAGGCCAGGCACGCATGCGTGCTGCCCGCAACCTATCGTATCATACATGTTTTTATTGTCATGCGCGCCACACGCACGCGGATCGCGGGTGGCTCGCACGGATGCGTGCCGCCCGTGTGCGTGTGGCGAACCGTGACAGTCAGTGTTGTTTAATGTCAAGCGGGTCGCACGCAGGTTGTATGATCACCATTTTGACATGAGTTCTCTTCCTGACGACACGCACAATACTGTGGCGGCTTGGCGAAAATAATGCTCTGCGTGCGGCCCGCAGCACGCATGCGTGCCTGGCCTGCACGCGGGCGCAAACATGCATTGACAATAAAAAAAGGCCCTTACGAGTCTAAAGGTATAAGAGTTACGCGATAGAAAGAGAGGCAATCTGTACGTGAAATATAACTGCAGGTTTAAAGCGTTGTGCGTCCTGAATTGCGCTTTACTGTGTCGTAGCAAGAGTCGCTTTTTATTTAACTGATTTTGCGGAGTGTCCCATCTGTATTAATCTGTGCCTCTGTAATGAGATTGGCTCTGATGCATATAATTAATGTATTGAATTGATAACTACACCCATTTCCCGTCATTTGCAGGATCACGTGACGCAGATGGCGCCAGTAGTGAAGTCTCTACAGGAACTAGAGTCGCAAGCGCAGCTCTACTATCTCAAGATGCATCATAATGTCGCCGTCGCTTAAAATCAGTCAGCATAGTAGTTTATTTAAATGAGTTTATTTAACTCATTGACTGATAATCTCTAATGTATGTTTTCCTAATTATTATAGTATAATTTTATTGTGCCTATTTAAGAAACGATGGCAAGGCATTTCTAATAATAATTACTAAGTTTAATTAGCGTTTTTATCAGTGTAATAAATAATTAAAACACAGTTCAAAGTTCATTTTTTATATTTCACCCAATTCTCAATCACTACTGATTATTATTAGGGCAGTGTGGCGGCCCGCATTTTAAAATAAATTATTAAGTCTCATAACACCGCTACTTAGGAAAATAGCCGTTAACAATACTGTTATAATAATCATAGTTCCAATCCTTTGCAATCCCATCGCTTCATATTTCACAAGGAATATAAAAATGTGTTCTATAAAAACTGTCTCGGAAAAGTAACGTCGGATATATAAAAATATATTGTTTGTATTCAAAAACTTTATTCGGTCACTATCTGCGTATATTATAGACATCATTGTGTAATATGAAGAGAATAAAATCTAACTTGAAATTTAAATTGACGTTCCTCTGCACAACTGCTGCAACTACAACCGAAATATCTTGGCGAGTCCGAACTTCGCGCAGAAGGCTGCGCAGTAACATTTTTTAGGAACCAAATGGTGACATGAGGCGAGTGTGAGTGACATAACATGCGCGAAAGTTCGTAGTGCCTATGTTCAGACTCGCCAAGATATTTCGGCCGTAGTGTACTTAGGTTTTAAAAACGATTAATTTATTACTTCTTGCGAAAACGCACCTTACAGCGAAGTTAGTACTTAACGTAGTTACGTATAAAGCACATTTTGCAAGATAACATCTATGTAGTCAACTAGACAGCAGTTACATAAGCAGTGGAGAATGTCTAACAATAACTTCAATGATTTACAATTATAAATAATCGCTTATTAACCTAGTAATTATATTAAGTTATTCATCAACAAAATAAGCGCTAAACAAACAATAATTTGCCATATCGCAGGCGTTGGTGCACAAGACACATATTGTGGTTCTAGATAATTTATTCACAAAATAAGGTGCATATTTTTAGCTCAGCAAAGCTCTCCCACAGATTTATCGTTACACCTTTCAGGTTTATTATCTCAATGATTCCAATATCTGAATCAGACCATAAACCAGAAAATGTAATCTTAGCTTTTTGCTTTAACATCGCTCACATGAGTCGCGAGATAGATGTTATTATTTTGATGATCTAAAAAAGACTGTGGGGTTGTTTAGCAATTTACCGCGACGATCACTAGTCTGTACATGTGTTATTATCACAACCACTCGATTTTGCTCCACGTTAGATCGAGATCAATTTCATATTAGCTTGCTTCGCCTCAAATATTCGGAAATAAAATATAATCCACTAATACATTTTGAGTGGAACTATAATCGTAGAAACATTTGGATTCGGCACAAATAAAAATAAATTCTAATCATAATAATAATATCATAGCAAAACCCACTGTAATCTAGTTTAATCGACAGATTCTTTGAACGGTCACCGAATATTTACAAGTTTATTAACAAAAATTAGCTAATATCAATCTAAACCTTTATTCCTGATTCTCTTTAGCTAAGATGACAGCTTTTCGTATATCACAGTTGTCTCCGTAACATGTAACCGACGAAATACAAAAATCTGTAGAGCAAACTGATTAAAATCGCGGCGCAAATCATCATTTTGATGAAACAAAATGCATTAAAATATAAATATATTAATCTATTCAATTAATTTAATGATTTAGTATTTGTAAAGAAGTTTGATTAAGGATGTATGCAACTAACGAGTTTTACTTATGTATCACTAATTTCACGATAAGTAGATAGTAATAAAGTATAAGGTTTTGTAGCAGCGACGTACACATACATAACAATAGATAGTAGAGAAGGTATGTTAGGAAGTCACACATTATTTAGTAACAAGTTAGAGGGAGTAGGAACTACAAAGCAATACTAATGCTATAGGGGAGTTATGTTGCTGGATCTTTTGTTAAGGCTTCAGATGGCACCACTATACTCACTCCTGCATATTGTATACAATTATTTGGCATCATAACAAGTCAAGCGTATAATATTGTGACTATTATTGTTCACGCGTGATAAATACGCGTTTCATAATAGGTTAGATCCAGCTACATTTAGCTTATGTTAAGTAGAAAAAATGAAGTGCACGATCGGTACAATAATATTATTATTCTTATTAGGTTCGCCAGCCGATTAATATTATTTTTCTACACATTAATTTTTGATAATATCATAGTATAAAACATACATTTTCAGAATCCGAATGGCTCGAACCAATAAACCAAGCTGAATTACAAAGATACAAGAACCGGCTTACCTCGACTATATTATCGTTAACAATAATCATTTAATATTACTCTTTTGGTGACCACTGCTACCCACCAGCTGCATAACTTACAATCACATACACTACGATACATATAAAAATTTCTTAGTATTACAAAACTCCGTACTACTTCTGACATGTATCAAAAATGATTTCCCGACACAGGCTTGGCGTTAAAGCGCTCGCACCGAGGTAGGGCGCGTCGCGGGCGCATGTTTCACTTCAAAAAGAGAACACCACCATCTGTATTTACTTACTATCGAGGATAGTCTCTATCACACATACGCTTATAATCACTTATACGAGTCTCGCGAGTAGACATTACGTAAAAGAAACTGTAAGGTTTTTCCATTGCTCCAATAGTAAAAATAATTTCAAAATTTATGATTACTTATTTGTATAGATCTTGCAAGTCACGAGCGCGCGTGGACTTCGTTTGTGTTAAGGACGTATCTGTCATGTATTGTATATGGCGTATACGTCGTCGTGGCAATGTGTGTGACAGCGGTACCGGACCCGTTGGTATAAAAAATTGAGAGCACGCGCTCGCTACCGACCGCTCCGTCCGTAAGGAACGCACAGTCGCACAATATCACAACCTGCATTTACACGTAGACACAAGTAAATATCACGAGCGCTCGTGAGTTGCCGCTCATATTTAATTTATGCCCACCAATATAATTTGGCAAATATTAATCGTGCCACTTTTATTATTTGGACTTATGAGCTAAATAAGCGTATCCTTTGATGTAACTACATACGCAAACCTTCATTTTCCTTTATTCATGAGTGATTTATTGGTATAGTTATTATACCCAACGCGAATTTTTCGATCGGTTTATAAAATTATTTCCACGATCACTTACCGAAACGGATACTGTTCTGAAAAATCTATTATTAAAAAATAATTGTTCTCTATTATGCATGGAGTGTTGTGAGTCAACGGCGCCTAATATTCTATATTTATATAATGTATTATTGCTATAATACCTAGTGTTCTGTGAAATCTGTGATGTCACAATGGATGGAAGCCTAATTTCTCACTTCGGTGGGCAATCGTAGCCTCGCATTACGAATGAATACGGCACGAATATCAAATGTCAATATTAAAAATTTAATGAAGAATTTATATAACATGAAGCAATGTAATATTTGGATAAATGTAGGACTCAAAATTAAAAAAAAATATCATCAACACACAATGAGCAACTCTTACAACCTCACCGTCTTTCTGAAAATCATTTACTTATCATAAAACAAATTAAAACTAATTATAAATACGAAAACTATTCGAGTTTGTGTCGTGACCGAGTTTGTATCGTGGCTAGTAGCAAGTCTTTGACATTGGAACCGTCTGCAACCATCGTCATGTCTTGGTCAATTTTGTACCATATAGGCATCTGTCATAAAGTATAACTTTAGGTACTTCGACGTGGCTTGGAGGAGATCAAAATGTAGGAACTGACATTACCAAAGCCATATAAATTCCTAGAATTGAATTACGTAAATTGATATTCAGGTCACTGCCAGCCAGCTGTCTGGAAAATGTGTTTATTTTTTAGATGTTCCCAGACTGCTGTTGGCTAACCCTAACTGCTAAGAGCTAGTCACTTCTCAAGCCGAAGTCGATTAAATAATAATCGTAACGTAGCCGTGTCAATCGTTGCTTCCGATTAGCAAGTATTATCAAGTACTTGAGGCACACTGCAACATTCTACTAACAATTGGTACTATCTACTTGATATCTTTTTCAATGGACTTAGGTCCGTATTACAGAACGTCACTCAATACTCAAGCATTACTTAAAACTAGATTCAAGCCATTTGATTGGTTGAAAACTAGATTTAAACAAAGATCAGTGCTTGAGTTTCTTTCTGTAATACCTTAGTCTGCCCAAAATAGCTCTTATAAAATTCGAACAATTTGGATTACTAATATATCCCTGTTTTTAAGATACCTCGTTGAAAGATCATTGATATTCAGTGAGCAAAAACGCATGCCTATTATTTATAGAATAATACATAATTTAGTAACCTCTGCTTTGTTAAGTTGGCCTCTTTATTAAGCCTCAATATCCAAAAGTTTACGTCCACTGAACATTGTTCATAAATTCCTTGTTTCGTTCTCAACATCGAAATCACCTTCTAAGTCACCATAATTTTTATTTTGGGAAACCAAACAGTTTTCAATCATTACATAACTAATATCTGCACCACACGTTATACCCACAAATAAAAACTAGGCAGTAAACATTTGTTGTCCATGGACCCGAGATTATTCCCGTCACAAAACAATCATGAAATACTGATACACACTTCAATACTATTGTCTATTACAAAAAGATAACTAGAAACTCAACGTCCTTACAAACCTTCTATCATCTGTTGGGACATGAAGAGATCGTCAAAACAGTTGGTTTGGAGTAGTTATCTTTTGCCTTTACATCCTCGACCTTCTAAGCAAAAAATATTGCTTTTAATTACATTTTAGTCAGTTCATTTCGTATTTTATACAAATCTTTGTATTATTTTCAGTCGTCTTGAAAATGACTAATTATTTACCCGGCCAACTTCATTATTCGAACTTAGACATAAACAACTGCTTTGACGTAATCTTCTTACATTGTTGTCTTTATTTATTTCCGTATCTTAGTCACATAACCACGAGTGGTTTAAGGCAGTTTATTAATCGTGGACCGACCACTCCGTCACTATCCGAAAGTGTTAGGCCACTTGTCTCACTACTAAACGCATGAATGTCCAATTAACATAAAACTTTATAACAACCAAACTTCATAGTAACTAAGACTAAATTAATAAATATTCTTAGTAGTCCAATGAGATTTTCGATGACCGTACCTGGAAAAGATGTAATTTGTAATTTGAATTTTGTTTTTACATTGTACAGTTTTGTATTTTCTGCTTTTAAGGGCCGGCGCTTATCTATGGTTTGCGAAGGTAATTTTTACTAACAAAACTATAAAAAAGCCTACACTTGAGGTGTTGCCCAGGGACCAAAAGCAATAACATTGAACTTGCCTGGGAATATAACACGATACCTGCGCGTCGCTGATTAAAAACGCGCCTTCTAGCAGAGACAAAATATTATCAGAATCGCTTTTTCTCCCTGTGGATCACCACAAAACTATTAAATATACTATTTGTTCATCAATATAACACTATTTATTTATTATTATTAGAGAAAATTTAAGACGAGTTTGAAATTCATACAAAACGTATCGATTTGAAATTTACTCTGCGCCATACTTTGGCATTTGGCAAAAATACTCTCAAGTCGTGACAATAAGATTAATATTGCCATGTAAATAAAAAAAACCATTTCCTTACCATGCCCTTGGTATAACGCCGGCCCTTAAACTTTGGCATACCTTGCTCCCTTTTTTCATATAACATGGTATGGGGGTCGCCTCAGACATGTGGTGACAAACACACACATAATATCAATTCATACAGCATATCCAAAGTCCGAGGAGGATAATATGCCATTTGATTGTATGGGCTAAATTGCAGTTGGTTATATTATCTCGCAGATTATCGATAGGGGTCAGAAGTGACGATCGGTCGGAGTCGGTCGTTTTGATTTTTGTAATAACACGTCTTGCTATGGAAGAGCGGACTCTCCTAATACAGGCTCTATCTGCCTAAAAGGAGGGTCCAATCAAGAATTTTGTTTATATCTAAACTTGTTTTACCAATAAACTATTTTATTTATTTATTTTTATCTGAATGAATATCGTGAGCTAGCAAGTGAGGTAGCATAGTCAGCTAGAGTAGGGACTTAGAGAGAGGTCTTCAGTTGAACACTGAAGACCAGTATTGTATAGTGGCTCAACTTGAGATATGGCCTAACAATATATAAAGCAGATAGCAGAGCTTGGACCATGTTGAGTTTATTGTAAACATAATAATATATATAGCTGGCTGAAAATCCACTATTGCCAAATGGCATTATCTAAAACCTAGGTTCGGTAACACTATCCATAGAAGATTAATTGGATTAGTCATAAGGAATATTGCTCGAACTAGTACAGCTTTTTTTTATCTGAGCTGACCCTACCATACACTGGGGATCTGACCTTATTCATACAGGAAGTTTTTAATCACCATCCAAATTTAAATGATAAGATCATTGATGAAAATAATACATAAAAAAAACACATATTATGTATATAATACATGTTTTTTTTTTTAGTATCATTGGGTACTAAAATATTTCATATGGCATCACAACACTATCAAACAAAAGCCGAACCACCTGCGGACACATCTCCGCTGCACCAGCACGTCGCCCCTTTCGGCATAGTACTCAACTTTTGAATTGATAATACTTTTGGGTAAAATAAATTTACTGTTTTAATTTGAGCTACTTAATAATTTTTTTTTTCAAAAATGACCTTAAGTACTGCGCAGAAGATGGATTTTCAAAGCGCGGGAATTGCTATTGACCAATCGGCGCGCTCCACCCACCGCGCTCCTTTTTCCTGTACCGCTATCGGTCGGCAGCTGCCGCCATACTTGCGAGTGAGACGGAACTAACAGCTGCAGTGTATTATGAACCTTATAGTAGTGACCTAAGGTTGATTGTAAGTTTTAAGCATTCTTTCGTTAAACTTCGGGGCCATACTTTATTTTCTGTGCGAACGAAGATTAACGACGCCCCTTATCAGTTGGGTACCACTGTAAGTACCTAATGTCTAGAAAGAATTTGAATGGTGATTAAAAATCATCCTATATTAGTACACCTCGTTTTCCGCGACCATTACCCTAGAAAAAAACTATAAGCTCACCCAGGTCAAAGCGCGAGCCAGGGATGATGCTGCAGTGACTCTTTGGAGCGGTCGCCGTAGTCATAGGTGAGCTCGTCTCCAGGCGCGATATCGTGTGCGGCTAGCAACACAAGCCGTGGTCCGTCAACCCACACTGCTTTTGTTGACAGGTTACCGTTGCGCGAGTGGTTCACAAGACGGCCTAGGCGGCCGGATTCTGCTGTAGCGTCGATACTGAGGAGAAAGAATAATTAAGTATGTTTATTTATTTTTTCTTCACAAATGATAGTGATTAAAACCTGGATAAGTTTACATTTGTGAGACTGGTGCTTGAAATAGGCATTGCAAGCAACGATTGATGAGACAGAAAAGGCTGTTATAGATATTCTCTTTTTGTAAGTGGTCTTTATAGGTTAGCGTCAGAATGGCTGGTTGCCTATGGCAAACGCCTCTGAAAGTATATTCAAGAATTGCTACATAATTGCTTATATTTGCTACATTTCTTCAATAATTGCTACATACGATGGATTCAGAGAAAAATGAATATTTTTTTGACCAGCCATTCTGACGTCAGGATGGCTGGTCGCCTCCGTGTTCAGCATGAAGGACGCAGAATTTCTAAAAGTTTGTTATGTCAATAATTGCTACCTAATTGCTTCATTCACGAATTTAAGTTTGAGCTTCATACATACATTAGGTAAAAAGATATAGCTTTTATTAATTTTTTTACGAAGAAGTGCCTAATAATTTGGAAAGGCAACAGATTTTTTTACTACAACGCAGCGCGCGTCTTGTTTAAATCTTGCAGGCGTTCGCTTAGAGTGATGTTGTTTAATGAATAGCTTTTAAAACGTACCTACCCTCAATAACACAATACATTTAGGTACTAGTATCAGTATGTAAAATAGCTGGGTCAGATAATACGTTGAAAACTTTTAACTTATTTGATAAGTACATCAAAAGAAAAATATTGCAATAAGTAGTGAAAGAACAAAGGCGAAATCGTAGCTGAATTTAATTTGAGCGACTAAAAGTGACTTATATACGAAGGCAGCTCTATTATTTTTCTACGTTTTTTCAAAATATCACCTTAACTAGTTAAAAATACTAGGTTAAATGAAAAGTTATTTGTGTGAAAAGTGTTTAGTGTTGCCATTTTGTATTTATTCTTCCAAGTGACAGTAAGTACAGCATTATTGTATTATAATCCAAATTTTTCGTCATGGGTGTCATTTTAGTGTTATTTTAGGTCGCTGAAAACGGGTCAAAATGAAAATCCAAGATGGCGGCTGCGAAAATTTCCTAATTTTCGGTCATGGGTGTCATTTTCGTGATATTTGAGGTCGCTGAAAACGATAGTGGGGTCAAAATGAAAATCGAAGATGGCGGCTGCGAAAATTTCCTAATTTTTCGTCATGGGTGTCATTTTCGTGATATTTTAGGTCACTGAAAGCGATAGTGGGTTCAAAATGAAAATCCAAGATGGCGGCTGCGAAAATTTCCTAACTTTTCGTCATGGGTGTCATTTTCGTGATATCTTAGGTCGCTGAAAACGATAGTTATTCATTTTGAACCCACTATCGCTTTCAGTGACCTAAAATATCATGAAAATGACACCCATGACGAAAAATTAGGAAATTTTCGCAGCCGCCATCTTGGATTTTCATTTTGACCCCACTATCGTTTTCAGCGACCTAAAATAACACGAAAATGACACCCATGACGAAAAATTTGGATTATAATACAATAATGCTGTACTTACTGTCACTTGGAAGAATAAATACAAAATGGCAACACTAAACACTTTTCACACAAATAACTTTTCATTTAAACTAGTATTTTTAACTAGTTAAGGTGATATTTTAAAAAAACGTAGAAAAATAATAGAGCTGCCTTCGTATATAAGTCACTTTTAGTCGCTCAAATTAAATTCTGACGCTAACTAATTCGTTAGCGTCAGAATGGCTGGTTGCCTATGGCAAACGCCTCTGAAAGTATATTCAAGAATTGCTACATAATTGCTTATATTTGCTACATTTCTTCAATAATTGCTACATACGATGGATTCAGAGAAAAATGAATACTTTTTTGACCAGCCATTCTGACGTCAGGATGGCTGGTCGCCTCCGTGTTCAGCATGAAGGACGCAGAATTTCTAAAAGTTTGTTATGTCAATAATTGCTACCTAATGGCTTCATTCACGAATTTAAGTTTGAGCTTCATACATACATTAGGTAAAAAGATATAGCTTTTATTAATTTTTTTACGAAGAAGTGCCTACTAATTTGGAAAGGCAACAGATTTTTTTACTACAGCGCGCGTCTTGTTTAAATCTTGCAGGCGTGCGCTTAGAGTGATGTTGTATAATGAATAGCTTTTAAAACGTACCTACCCTCAAAAACACAATACATTTACTAGTATCAGTATGTAAAATAGCTGGGTCAGATAATACTTTGAAAACTGTTTTAACTTATTTGATAAGTACATCAAAAGCAAAATATTGCACTAAGTAGTGAAAGAACAAAGGCGAAATCGTAGCTGAATTTAATTTGAGCGACTAAAAGTGACTTTGTACGAAGGCAGCTCTATTATTTTTCTACGTTTTTTTAAAATATCACCTTAACTAGTTAAAAATACTAGTTTAAATGAAAAGTTATTTGTGTGAAAAGTGTTTAGTGTTGCCATTTTGTATTTATTCTTCCAAGTGACAGTAAGTACAGCATTATTGTATTATAATCCAAATTTTTTGTCATGGGTGTCATTTTCGTGTTATTTTAGGTCGCTGAAAACGATAGTGGGGTCAAAATGAAAATCCAAGATGGCGGCTGCGAAAATTTCCTAATTTTTCGTCATGGGTGTCATTTTCATGATATTTTAGGTCACTGAAAGCGATAGTGGGTTCAAAATGAATAACTATCGTTTTCAGCGACCTAAGATATCACGAAAATGACACCCATGACGAAAAGTTAGGAAATTTTCGCAGCCGCCATCTTGGATTTTCATTTTGAACCCACTATCGCTTTCAGTGACCTAAAATATCACGAAAATGACACCCATGACGAAAAATTAGGAAATTTTCGCAGCCGCCATCTTCAATTTTCATTTTGACCCCACTATCGTTTTCAGCGACCTCAAATATCACGAAAATGACACCCATGACCGAAAATTAGGAAATTTTCGCAGCCGCCATCTTGGATTTTCATTTTGACCCCACTATCGTTTTCAGCGACCTAAAATAACACTAAAATGACACCCATGACGAAAAATTTGGATTATAATACAATAATGCTGTACTTACTGTCACTTGGAAGAATAAATACAAAATGGCAACACTAAACACTTTTCACACAAATAACTTTTCATTTAAACTAGTATTTTTAACTAGTTAAGGTGATATTTTGAAAAAACGTAGAAAAATAATAGAGCTGCCTTCGTATATAAGTCACTTTTAGTCGCTCAAATTAAATTCAGCTACGATTTCGCCTTTGTTCTTTCACTACTTATTGCAATTAGTGATGGCAATTAATGCGATTTAGAATAAATTTCATTAGCATGCGAATTCTTGAGTCTTAGCATGCTAAATGCTATTGCTATGCTATTTGCTAATATGACGATACTTAATATATGACGATAAGTCAAGTATGTGAATTTTGTTAATATGTGAATTAAAGAGCGCGTGTGTTTTTAATAATTTAAAAAATAATCGCGCGCCACGCACGTGCCACACAAAATCACAAAATTATTATTAACAATACAATCATACGCATTCATTCAATATACGATCTTAAGTACGAGCTAATCGAAGATAATAAGATAATAATTGCTTGACTTCATTATTCGCACCACCTGCTAAATTGCTAATAATTTCACTTGCGAACGAGGTTCCGACTTTTCGTGGGCGCGACAGAGAGCGCGCACTGCACGCGCTGTCGACTTATGAAGTACGAAGGGATGAATAATAATTCATTTCACATTTCACAGAAATTCGCAACTACATTTTATTTGCTAAATGCTAAATAAGCATTCGCATGCTAACAATGAATGCGAATGCTAATTAATCCATCACTAATTGCAATATTTTTCTTTTGATGTACTTATCAAATAAGTTAAAAGTTTTCAACGTATTATCTGACCCAGCTATTTTACATACTGATACTAGTACCTAAATGTATTGTGTTATTGAGGGTAGGTACGTTTTAAAAGCTATTCATTAAACAACATCACTCTAAGCGAACGCCTGCAAGATTTAAACAAGACGCGCGCTGCGTTGTAGTAAAAAAATCTGTTGCCTTTCCAAATTATTAGGCACTTCTTCGTAAAAAAATTAATAAAAGCTATATCTTTTTACCTAATGTATGTATGAAGCTCAAACTTAAATTCGTGAATGAAGCAATTAGGTAGCAATTATTGACATAACAAACTTTTAGAAATTCTGCGTCCTTCATGCTGAACACGGAGGCGACCAGCCATCCTGACGTCAGAATGGCTGGTCAAAAAAATATTCATTTTTCTCTGAATCCATCGTATGTAGCAATTATTGAAGAAATGTAGCAAATATAAGCAATTATGTAGCAATTCTTGAATATACTTTCAGAGGCGTTTGCCATAGGCAACCAGCCATTCTGACGCTAACCTTTATAGACATTGCTTTAAGGGTCATGTCATAAGCAATCTGTTGGAATCTTATCATCGAGCTCCATATCAGTAGATCGATTATACGTCTCAGACAAGACGTTACGGGACCATACAGAAGTCACTAATCAACCGAGAAATCGAAGAGGAGGGTATTTGACTACTATCAAAAATATTACATGAATTAATACTTAAAAGATCCGAGAGAAAACAGACCGATTTGTGAAAAATTAATAAAATCGCTGGTAAAATGGAGAAGTTACAGGCTTTTGAAATTATTCTTCTATCCTTGTCATGCAAAATGATCATTGTACTGAATCGGGCGAAGTTACTAAGGCGTTCCTGTGTTAGCAGTGCTGGCTCTGTCTAGCATAGACTTTAAATAACGCATAAAACTTCTACATTTTTTAAAGATATTTCGATTTGTTTTTTACACTGTAGCTTAATTTTTTTCCAAGTTTCGAAAAATCTAATAAATCAATTCCAGTCCCCTATTTTCCGCAACCCTATTGCAGGCGTTGCAAGTCTGCGAGAACAGTGCATCATTTTATTTCTAAAGTGAAGATGAGATCATTGTATTTGGATCTACAATTCTGCTGCAATATTGGGGAATACCATAATATTAGGTCTTTACCTATGAAATTGCCGTTCTGCAGTACTGGCCATTTCAAATCAAAATAATTTTTGTTTGGCTAAGAATTCTAATTTCAAATTAATTTTATTTTAAAAACATGGATTTTTTTTTCCAAAAGCAGTCGTTTGTTTATTGATTAGTGTTACATTTTCATCGCATTTCAATCTTTTTCGTTATCATGGATACGTTAAAAATTCGAGTAATTATGGAATATGAGTACCGTCGTGGCAGCAACGCGGCACAAGCGGCACGCAACATCAACGACGTTTACGGAGCTAACACTACAAACCAACGCACCACCTGTTATTGGTTTGCTCGCTTCCGTTCTGGAAATTTCGACCTGAAAAATGAACCTCGCGGTCGTCCGAAGACTTTGGTCGACAATTACGAATTAAAGGCGATTGTGGAAGCTGATGATACACAATCTACGGCTGAATTAGCAGCAGCTTTCGACGTTAGCGTCAAAACAATATTGGTCCATTTGCGTCAAATTGGCAAGGTAAAAAAGCTTGACAAATGGGTGCCCCACGAACTCAATGATCGCCAGCGCGAAGTACGCGTCGAGACGTGCCTTGCACTGCTCAACAGACACACAAATGAAGGAATTTTGAACCGCATTGTTACCTGCGATGAAAAATGGATTCTGTTTGATAACCGCAAGCGCTCAGCAAGTTGGTTGGATCCTGGTTCAGCACCTAAACAATGCCCTAAACGAAAACTTACCCCTAGAAAAGTGATGGTCACTGTTTGGTGGTCTAGCGCCGGTGTGATTCATCACAGCTTCTTACCAAACGGGGTGAGCATTACTGCAGATGTGTACTGTGAAGAACTGAACACAATGATGGAGAAGCTGGCACATCTCCAACCAGCATTGGTCAATCGCTCGTCTCCGCTGCTCCTGCACGACAACGCGCGACCTCATACTGCACAGCAGACGGTCTCCAAGTTGCAAGAACTGGGGTTGGAAGCTCTCCGTCATCCGCCCTACTCACCAGACCTTGCGCCTACAGACTACTACTTTTTCCAGAATTTGGATAACTTCTTGGCGGCAAAAAAAATTCAATACCCTAGAGTCAGTACAAAATGCCTTTGAAGAATTTGTTTGTTGAAAGAAATCAGCTGGTCGGGAACCAGCTGATTTCTTTAAGAAGGGCATCAATAAACTGCCACTGCGTTGGCAAAGATGCATTGATTGCATGGGTGATTACTTTGATTAATACAAATAAAAAATGCATGAAAAAAATTCGTTTAAATTTTTTCATACAAAACGGCAATTTCATAGGTAAAAAGACCTATTATTTCCCTTTTGACGTCAGAATAAGCGTTTTTGTTATTTGAATGTTATGGTGCATTCAATAGCCGTAGTGTTACTTTATGTATGGGAAATTATAAGTGCAGCAACAAAAGTTTTCTTTAGCACCTGCAACCTAACATATTTTTTTGTATGTAAGCAACGAGTTAATAAAACAGCTTCATAATATTGCTTCATGTTATTGATAAAAAGCCTAAGTGTTTGATCAAAAACCTGTTTTTGTCATAAACCTGCGATATGTCCAAATACAAACAAACACAGAGTTGCACATGTTTGTTTTTGATGACAATAAATTTTATATGTTCAATTGGGTAGGTATATATTCGAGTAATCAATTATTTGTGGTAACATTATAAATAGATAGGTGACTACATGAAATAAGAGCTTTCATTGACCATTATTTGATGACAATAATAAGGTAATTTTATGTTCAATTATAGTAGATTCACTCATCAATTACTTATACTAATGTATAAAAATGTAGGAGACTTTATGAAATTAGAGTATGTTGAAATTATTTTATTGATCAATACACTTATTAGAAGCTGTCAATGTATAGACATATCACAAATTTAGTTGCTTAAAAATTATCACGATGCTGCATCGTATTAACAGTAGCTTGTTTTACAATATATGGTCGCTTGAAAAGCATTCATTAGACGCTAAAAGTTTGTCGCTGACCTATTAATAAATTAGACAACTAAATAGGTATATTTGAAGACGAGAATGACATTTTAAAGAAGCTGCATTAATTAGCACCCCTTTAATATTAATTGGCGATAGTAGACACTATTGGACTGTGTATTTTTTTATAGGTCCGCGTCCTAACCAGAATGATCGATCGTCACGTTCAATTATGTAAATTTTTGTTCGGAAACCGAAAGGCTCCCTCTGTCGTCACGACCACGCGTTCGGATTCGCCGAACAAAATTAACGTGACGGTCGCGTGTTCGCGAGACGACTGCTTTGAATAAAACTCAACTGTAGAGTTGCTGTTCAGATCCTCTGAAGGGAAGCCGGTAAGAATCGAGTTGTATGAACCTTGCGCCTCTGTTTATTAAACTCACCAATACTGCTGATCTCCGTGTCTGAAGTAGTACATATAGCAGCCGGCCTCTGGGTCCTGTGCGTACATGTGCTCTCTCTCCCGAGCCTCCGCCACGCCCACCAGTTCTCCGGAGTACTCCACCACGAACTGTCCGCGACCGAACGGACGGGTCGCTATAACCCCTCGCCCCTTTCCATCGAAATATGCCACCTGTAGCAATGAAAATGATGCTAAAATTTTGATTGGTTGATTCACCAGAATATTTGATGCGTGGTTTATGAAAAGTAGAAGTTGTTTTGTAGAACTTTGATGAATTTTCGCTCTGACTAATCTTGTTTAAGTGCTCGCAAACCCAATGATAGACCAGTCCAGGTGGCTACACACTGGTCGGACAATTTTGAGTGGAGTCGATACGTAAAGAAGAAATGCGCATCAGTGCAGTAGCAGTCTGATGAATTTGCGCTCTGATCAATTAAAAAATTTCATTCAGCATCAGTTATTGATCAGTTATTGATTATATGATCAGTATCAGTATCAGTTATTGATTATATGATCGTAAAATGGGATATCTATCACACAAGTCAAAAAAACAAAAAAGTCAAAGTCAATGTCAGTATTTCAAGGGTGGACTAAGCCGACGTTAGCACGGACGTAAATATATCGCGGCGGGATTTTATCGCGCACTGGATTTTCAACTCTCGGTGTTGAGCCGAGCTTCGAAAATCCAACCTAACAAACAACAACAGAGTGCATCCCAGAGCGTTGAAAAAACACAGTGTTAGATTTTCAACTTTCGGCGCTAAGCAGAGCGTTGAAAAACCAGTGCGCGAAAAAAAAAACGCCGCGATATTATTAGTCCGTGCGTACGTCGGTTAAGACCTGTCTGTAAAGTAATTAATGATAATGAGCACTACAATGCTAAGAATAATTAAAGGCGTCACCGACGGTGACCGGTGACGCCAAGTTTAGTTCAAGGGGTCGTCAGTCAACCAGAAACAGGAACCTAGAAAGAAAAAGTTCGTTGAAAACTATCGAAAACAATAGACGAGCCAGATGCAACATTTTTGCAACGCAGTGGCATTTCTTACATAGCTTTAAATAACACGATTACGAAATCTGTTATCTTGAGTAACTAATAGAATATTCTCGACGTAACGTTAATCTGTAAACAACGGTCTGGTTAGTCAGTAGATAGTTTTAACGGGCGGCCTTGGCGTTGCACTGATAATTCAGTTTATCTTTTCTGTAACCTGCACTTGTCTGAGGAAGGAAGTTATCTGTCTGCCAAGTACCTAATAGTAGGGGAGGTACTGCTCGATATTTGCGACCAATTGTATACCGAATAAATTTAATTTCTAGTACTTATTTTATATTCAATAATCATGAATGTGAGAAGCCAGCCGCCGCACCCAAGGGGGAATCCAAAGTTACCGCATGTCAAAGTTGTAAAAAAAACTTATAGAAAAAGTAATTTCATACCGCGCCAAAATCTTATGGGACGATTTTCGGTATTCATTTCATCTTCTACTAAAAAAAAATAGTCAGCTGCATGGGAACATGTTATGTCAGTCACGTAAATGAAGTTCGTGACTGACATAATAATGTTCCTGTTATGTTATTGTTATGATGGCACATCAGAGCTAAATTCAAAACTATGGGTAGCAAGCACCGCAAAGCGGTCCCATGACCTCAATTATGAAGGAAAATAAAACTGATTTTTTTGTTTTTTGAAAAAGCTTCTGCGTAATCAAGCAATTGAACCCGTTTTTAGGGTTCCGTACCAAAATGGTAAAAAGGAACCCTTATGGGCCGACTCAGTCTGTTTGTCACAGCTGGATATCTCAAGAACTACTAATGCTATCAACTTGAAATTTGGACCAGTTTTAGATGACGTTTGCCCAACAACTTTGCAAATAAGAAAGAAATAACATCAGGGACTGAAAGGGGGTCTTAAAAATTCGAAGTGGGGTAAAATATGAAAGAGCGCTGTTTGCACATTCTCAAACATTTTTTTATTTTGTTTAAGAGTTTTCGACTTTTGATGAAAATTTTTTAAAAAAAATACCGTTCGGGCTTATCTCCGGAGTTTGCATAGAGAAAAATCGGAAATTATTCTGGAGTTTGCATAGAGAAAAATCGGAAATTATTCTATGTGATAGAAGTTTATCATACAAGCGTGTAATGCCATAGAAGCCTTCTACAAAATTATTTATCTGTGATTTACCCAAAGCAATAAGCTGAATTATTAAAAATTGGATTTGTTCGATTTCATTCTTTATTTTACTGATTACCGTTAAGTTGAATTTTTCTATAACTGAGCGCCTTGCATATAACAATGCTCTGAAATACAACGACTAAGAGCCGGCAGACCAACTCGTTTCACCTGTGGAGACACCATACTTTGAATAGGAACTAAAACTGACCTTTTCTCTTATTGACACCTCTTGACACCTCTAGCTTTTTCCCTATTCCTTTACAGGGGGAACGGTCACGCAGCGGGCGCAGGTGTAGGGTGGGGGTACGACACCGGCCGGCGTGCACTTGAAAAATTCGCCTATTGTCCCGTTTTTTTGATGTATTTTTTAGACTTTCTCCAAAAATAAGCGTCTTGCATACACAACGATTGCTCTGAAATACTACCACTGAGAGCTGGCAGACCAACTCGTTTCACCTGTGGAGACACCGTACTTCGAATGGGTACTAAAACTAACCATTTCTCTTATCGTTTTATTTTTGCAACAATGTTGCGCGCATCATAGCTCTGAAATGCAACCAGTGAGAGCCGGCAGACCAACTTTTTTCATCTGCGGAGACGCCATACTTTGAATGTGTACCAAAACTGACCATTTCCCTGATCGTTTTTTTTTCGTAACAATGACGCCTCTTGTAAGCGCTATAACTCGAAGTTGCAACCACTCAGAGCAGGCAGACCGACGTCATTCACATTAGGAGACTACTCTACAACACATCGAAGTAAATCTAACCGTATCCATGATCGTTACGAAAAATCCTGTCACCTCTCGGTCTAAAGACATGTGACATCTACCAATCCGCACTGGGGCCGCGTGGTGGATTTACAGCCCACTCTCTCTCACGGAGAGGCCTGTGTCCCAGCAGTGGGAACTTTATAGGCCGATTATGATGTTGTTTACATAATTTATTTAAGTGGCATATTCATGTGCATTTGCTTGCTTCAGTTTATCTAGCGAGGGGAAAAATAGTCCTACGTCATATACTTCGCTAGTTACGTAGTTGAATCCGTAACTATTCAATTACTTGTCGAGTTAGCACTTTAGTGTATGAGTACCTAATCAAATACTATGGTGACTACGGTTGAAGTGCTACCTATTGTGATCATGTGAATACGATTTTGTCTTCAATTAATTAATTAACATAAAACCGCGGATCACTTATGGCTTATCTCTGTTAATAGCCTATTGTTTCCGGGTTCGGGGGTTCCCGCCAAAACCTAGCCGGGTTTGGTTGATATTGACGACGAGTTTTTCGACTAATTACATTGTAAACAAATAACTTACTTGTAGTCCATCTTCCCTCTGCTCTCTTATAGCCCGCTCCAAATCCCGCATCTTCTCCGCCATCACACATTTGGAAGTCTTCCTAACACTCCGTCTTACTGGGAAGTATTCTGTTAGCTTGTGATTTGTGTCACCATTGACTACTTTATCTATTTTGTTAATAGTTTTTTCGATAGGTGGCGGTGAAGGTGGAGGCTCGACTTTGGGGCTTTTGAGCTCTTCCTTGAAATATTCAGTTAGCTTGTGACTCTCAGCTGCGCGAGTGGCAGCGCGCGCCGCTCTAGACCTCAATGTATGTCCGTTCGTCATATTATTATTTGTTATCCCGTTGCTAGTCTTCAATGGCTTAGACTTCAATTCAATCTTTTTCAGTGGAGGTTCAGAAGTTAGTTCTGCATTCTCAGTCTTTGGCTGTACTGCTGCTATAATCCTAAATAAACAAATAATACTGTAGATAATGATACTTACCTATTTAGTTTTGAAATTACCACAACCACAGATAATAGGTTCCCATAAAAATTAAGCTTTATACAGATCGCAGTACATTCAAATGTGAATAAAATTAATGTATCCATTTCATAGAATCAAGTATTTTCAAAATGCAATGTTTAATATGATGCAATTTAACTTTTCAAGAATATCATCGCAGTCAATCCCATACATTATGTTGAGGGTTAGTTTTCATGAGCAGTTGCAACTATCATTAAGTATAGACTTAATAATGAATGGGGGAAAATTAAACAAATAAATAAATGCCTCAGTTACCTGCGCTTTCTATAGTTGCGCGTAGGTCTGACAGGCTTCTCCTCGCATAGTTCAATGCGGTGGGGGGTCTTCACACCCTCCTGGGCTGCCATCAAGCTACTGGCTGGAAACCATACCACCAGCTAATTATACTTTTAATAATGACTAGTTTTTACTACAAATAAAACCTAATTTAGTGTTTTACATTAATTATATGCTGCTGTGACATATTGCATTGCAGTTTGGCAGGTGTTATGTGAAAGAAAAACTCTGTATCACTAAGGATGAAATAAATAAAAAAAACATTGGATTCTATTTAAAAATTCTATTATTATTAATTTATCATTATTGTACATTAATAATTAAATAAAAATAACTATTACAGTGTAACTATTAAAGATAAATTATACTATCCAGAGAAACGTGTTGGAATCAGAATTTTATCATAATGCCCTATTTGTAGCTTGATATTTTTATTTTAAATGGCTTATTTATACATTTAATATTTTAACAGAGTTAATGCACTCTGTACAATAACAAGTCTAACAAAAACAAAATCCATTTTTTTTTATTAGGTGTTATTTTTGGTGCAAATAGTAAACAGATTGTATCAATAAAATAGATAAAAAATAATTAATATAATAAATATACAAGTCAAATAAATAAAAGGATGCATTCTAAGAAGTAGTCTCATATTATTAAAAGCGTTCATGCCATATTGTTTGTACTAAAATAGTGATGTCTCACAAACCGAGTGCAAGTAGACCGAGTTCAAAGTCCAATGGGAATCATGACTATGCTAATTAAATAAAATAATTTATTGAAAAAATATAAAAATACACAGAAGTGTACCAAAGATAGAGGAGCTAGAAAGGATCATGGTCATTTTGGACTAAGAAAAATCAGAATTCCGACCTAAAATGAGACTGTCACCAAAATGTAGTACATTTTTAATGTAAATAATAGGTATCATCAATTTATTTTTAAAAGATTGGGAAGTATTTAAATAATCATTTTTATAATTATAACTTTGCTTTGTCAGAACGCAGTCCATACTTCAACTTCAACTTATATCTAAATCGATTTCATTTTTTAATCGAAATGAAATCCCAGGCAACTGTTCAAAAGTAATCATTTTAGGCATGTAGGTATTTAAGGTGATTGCGCTGTGTAGCCCGCGAAATTCGATTTTTTTTGGGTTTTTTGCAATTTGCAGGTCCGTGTCAGGTTGTATCTTGATCAAAGTATGATACGCGGAAATAAAACATATGTATTTATACAATTTTAACCATAAAAATCATCAATACATCTCTCTTAGTTAGATTTCGTGCAGAGTCGTCAAACGAACGAAATCTAACGACTCTGCACGAAATCTAACTTAGAGATTGATGATTTTTATGGTTAAAATTATATAAATACATATGTTTTATTTCCGCGTATCATACATTGATCAAGATACAACCTGAGACGGACCTGCAAATTGCAAAAAACCCAAAAAAAATTAAATTTCGCGGGCTACTACTGCGCATCATCCTTAACGCGGCGGAAATAAATCTGAATTTGGGATTTAAAAAATATTAAATCCAGTAGCAAAAATAGTTGGTTGGCAGCTACGGCGAAGGATAATTTTAAGTAGAAAGTAGCAGCTTAATAATCAGTTGTTAGCTTTGTTTTAATTTAAACTGGCATGCTTCTGCAACGTCTCTCGCACTGCGGGAAGTGCAGCCCCTTCGCCCTTACCTCTGCAGCTTCGGCTTCCTGGAGGCGACCAGCCTCAGCCGCTGTGGCTCGCACAGGTGCCTAAGCTTTGTTACAGCGGGCGGGCTGCTCTTCCTCCGCGCCTCCGGATTTTTATATACACTCTAGGGGTAGCAGTGATTCGGTTTTGAAACTGATTCGACCTATTTTAACTATGAAGTGGGGGTACTTTAACTTCCTTGTGAGCAGGATTTGTTATCCCACTGTTAATATTACCACAGACTTATCTGGCTTGCATTCGACATAATTTGTAACCTATGTAAAAAAAAAACGGTCAAGAGCGAGTCCGACTCGCGCACCGAGGGTTCCGTTTCGATTTCTGAATAAGTGTGCAATTTAGAGGCATCGTTTTATTTTCCTATAATCTTTACATAAACGTCTATCACATAGAATAATGTCAGATTTTTTTCTTGGCAAACTTCGGAGATATGGGGGTGGGGGGGACGGTATTTTTTTACATTTTTCATCATAAGTTGAAAACTATGCGGACTAAAAAAAAAAAAATGTTTGAGAATGTGCAAACAGCGCTCTTTCATATAATACCCCACATGCCCTAGTAGCCCCACTTTGAATTTTTAAATCCCCTTTCAGTCCCTGTTGCAAAAAAAACATGTATAAATATTTTTATTTTTTATTTGCAAAGTACTTGGGTAAGCGTCATCTAAAACAGTTCTAAAATTCAAGTTGATAGCATTAGTAGTTCTTGAGATATACAGCTGTGACAGACAGACAGACTGAGTCTCACCATAAGTGTTCCTTTTTTACCATTTTGGTACCGAACCCTAAAAACAGGTGAATAACCTTTCAATTCAAAAACCCACAGATTAATAATATACCACCTAACCTCAAAAAACATATTTTTTAATTACTTGACTCTCCCATCTTTTAAAAATATATTGAAGGGCCGTACTTAGTTACATTTCTAAAGGTAATGAAACAACGTATGTTTCATCAAGGGTCGTTTTGTTAAATTTTACTAGTCCAAGCATGTTAGCAGCGTGGCCATGATTCTTTGAACATCAAGTGTTTGGGCATGATGCTGAGATCATAGGTGGCATGTGGTGCCTTATCTTTGCCAACTCATCAAAGAATTTAGGCTAGAATATATAGGAATTATAGACCTCATACATTTTAATTTATAATTCTAAGATTTTTACTTACATTATTTTTTTTTACAAATGTTATTTTTTTGGTAAGCATTCCCTGGTAATTTTATTTGCCTGATCACATGGCCCGTTTTACGAACATTTATTTTGAAGAATAATTAATAAAAAATTGCTACTCAAAAAAAGTTTTTAATGAAAACACAGATACCTACAAATAATTGCAATAATATAATAATTAATATCACAAAATATAATACAGATGAATAAGTTAGGATTTACTGTCCCGTCATGTAGGTTAGGTTAGTTTACAGATAATTTTTCAGAAATATTTAGGTTAGCATCCAGAACTTACCATCCCATCAGTGAAGGAGAATATGTACAAGTCACGTATTTAATGAAACACGTCAAAAATTAATATGTAATCAGAAGGATAATACACACTACCTCAAGCATATTATTTTTGAAGAAATGTGTTTGTTAACGCGTGCAATAGAAGACGGAATCACAGAATATAGTACCGCGAACAAAGAACGCATCAAACATAACATGGGCATCAATGTCGATTTTATGTATAGTTATGTAAATATATCATACTAACCTCGAACCATTTCCACTTGAACTTGATAATCGCTGTTATAAAATCACAAAACACCATCGAAGAAGTGGTTTAACTAGACACAAACAAAACCAGATTGGCTAGAGTTACCAATATTTTGTAACAGACCTTGTCTTATTAGGATCGGCATCGCAAGAACTTATCATGTGATTTGTCCATCTGATGTCACGTATTTTTCATTTTCTTACAGTTTTTCGAATTGCCTAAAGTATAAACCGTAGGGTTTTATCTACTAAAACATGTATTTCAGTAAAAAATATTAGTAATTCATTCAATTTCTTCCAAAATGTCAAGACTGGTTATTATTAGGAGTTCCGTAGAAAATGGACGCTTGTTTTTCCTAAGCTGCTTTCTTCTGATTGGTCATACAAATATATTTTAGCCAATGAATTTAAAAATTGTAACCATAGACAAGCAATATTTTTTTTAGCATTTGAAAGGCATCATTTGTCTTTGATAGAGTACGATGCGGTACGATGCGTTTCCTTGCAAGCATTTTTTTATTACATTATTCCCTTGAGTGGTGGTCAGGGAATACGGTACAAATCGTACAAATTCATATAACTACCGTAACTAACCTACCCGTTCACATCGAGAATGCCCCTACCTCGCGTCCCACTTCCCTACCTTTATGGAGGATGCGCTAAGGTAGCCCGCGAAATTCAAATTTTCTTACGTTTTTTCACAGAGTACATTATATATATTAGGTCTTTCTTTACCTATGAAATTGCCGTTCTGCAGTACTGGCCATTTCAAATCAAAATAATTTTTGTTTGGCTAAGAATTCTAATTTCAAATTAATTTTATTTTAAAAACATGGATTTTTTTTTCCAAAAGTAGTCATTTGTTTATTGATTAGTGTTACATTTTCATCGCATTTCAATCTTTTTCGTCATCATGGATGCGTTAAAAATTCGAGTAATTATGGAATATGTGTCGCGACGTGTAGGTCGCGAAGTAAAAAGGTAAACGAGTCAAATTAATATTAGTAGGGCGAAACGTGTAACAAACAAGTCCTAATAGCATAAGGTGATGCTGGCTGGTAACACCAAACACCGAACTCATAGAGAGATCACCATAGACAAGGACAATGGCGCGCCTGCCAATACATTTGAATACACCAAATTGTAACATAATTTAATTCATTATCTAGTGCAAAGTAAAAGTGATTTGTGTTTGATGGAGTGGCAGCTCATCAGAGAGAAATATAAGCTAAGTGGTAGCACTAGAGAATAGTGTAGTGGTTCCCAGCCTAAACGCTTAGATTCTAGATTTCCTATAGAGGAGCAAATTAGTACGCAATAATAAGATGTTTCTGATGCTCTTAGAAGTCGGTTACATTAAGAGGTATTTCGATACGGCAATGCGAAAACCTCGTAAGAGTTGGACAGGCGGAAGGCTATGATTAGTCCGTTTTAAAGTGGGGAGAGAGTCGGTGCTGTAATACGAAGTCTCCCCAAGACAATTGTTGTATGTACTAAGAGAGGGTATTATGTACATACAACTCAGGTATACCTAATAAAAGACGTGAAGACGTAAAGCTCTGTGTTGAACATAGCTAAAGCAAGAAGTTAATTGGCAGACGTGCGGTTGCTTCTTTAATACCCGACAACTACGATGCGTCGTAGAGCATGTAACCGAATTAGTCATAGGCAGATATGTGTGTGTGTAACACTTCTGTGCTATGACTTCAAACCTAAGACACCAGAAACGTTAATGTATGTATATCATGTATAGAACGGTGGGAATCAATTTAATTTAAACTACAGATGGCGAGCTGAACCAGGGGGCGAGCCAGTAAGAACTAAAAACCGATTTATGCGAAGCAAACCTCCCAAAATATTGAAGATTCTTCTCGGAATAAAACCCAGGTACAGATATCATGAAACAACCACAAAACACATATAAAATCTCGTCGCTACGTTGTCTGGCTGGGCCGGGACGGGCGAGGCTGGCCAGCTCGTGCATTCTGGTGCCGCGGATGACGTGGCGGTGACAATATGAGTACCGTCGTGGCAGCAACGCAGCACAAGAGGCACGCTGGCACGCAACATCAACGACGTTTACGGAGCTAACACTACAAACCAACGCACCACCTGTTATTGGTTTGCTCGCTTCCGTTCTGGAAATTTCGACCAGAAAAATGAACCTCGCGGTCGTCCGAAGACTTTGGTCGACAATTACGAATTAAAGGCGATTGTGGAAGCTGATGATACACAATCTACGGCTGAATTAGCAGCAGCTTTCGACGTTAGCGTCAAAACAATATTGGTCCATTTGCGTCAAATTGGCAAGGTAAAAAAGCTTGACAAATGGGTGCCCCACGAACTCAATGGTCTAATAAATGGACTTTAATCCACTTTAATGGACGGTCAAAAAGTCAATGACACTTTGACAGTCGCAGCCGTCAATGTCAAGAAGGTTCGCGCGTTTGGTTTGGCGCTTTTCGCAGTTTTCGCAATCGCTGTGCGCTAATTAATCTGTGCGCGACAGAGTCGGCCGATGAGATGAGCTTAATCTGTGGGCAAAACCAAAATACTACTTAATCTGTGGCTGTGGAACCAAACCAACGAATTAAGAAAGATACAAAACATTTGAAAAGTTTTTAATTAATTTTATGTTCAAGAAGTCAATAATAAAATTGAAGTAAAGTAAAATGAGTGGTAGAAAACCATGCTACGTTTGGGATGAAAAAATAATCGAGGATTGTGATCGATTGCCAGCAGTTATTGGAAGGGTAGAAAAACAATTTATAGTCTCTTTAATAAGTATAGGAAACTAGTATAAAAATAAATTCAAGAATAACAAAATAATGTTTGTTTTTTCTAGGCTAGTATGATACATGATTTGATAGAGGCTTACGATATCGTGAAGCTATTAACAATTGTGAGATCTGCTCCGGCAACCTTTAAAGATATGAAAGAGTTTCATTCAGAGTTGTATCTCGATCATTTGAAGAAGTTTACTGAAGTTGATGACGATTATATGACTAACGCTCAAGATGAGGAGTGTGGCATTGGTATGGTAAACAAAAATTAGTATTATTTTTCTAAATACTATTTTGGTGCAGTAGGTAAAACCTGTATGGAGCTGGCACAGGAATGTGGAGATTGCTACAATCTAAAAGGGACCTATGCCCAGCAGTCTGTGAAATGGGGCTGTGGATGATGATGTTGCAGGAGTAACCCTCAGTCATCACATCTCACAATCCATATTGAGATGGCATTTGTATAATGTGGTTTCAGTAATAAATAAAAAAAAAAGTATTATTTGCATTCATTATTATTTATAAATATGATTTGTAGCAAAGTTTATTAATTATATTATGTTCCTCAATCATAACAAGAATAAAGTTTAAAAAACTGTAATCCGACTACGGAAAAATAAAATTGATCTAAAAAGTTCAAAATATTTATTTACTTAAACAATAATGACATAGGTATATACATATTTGTAATGTGCTCGTCAAGACCTTTCTTTTAATACCAAACATGTCATGATTATCTCTATTTTTTTTTTTTCGAGGTCAGAAATTTACGTGTTAAGTCCACCATATTATTAAATTTAGGGAGAATTTATACAACGTGTAACGTTAAATGCGCAAAACCTCTTAAGAGGTCATTGTACTCATCATTATGAACTACTTTTACTATGGGACCAAACATGAATTCGTGAAAAAAAAAATCAGCTGTTCATTTCGTTCATTTTGACGAATTATGCAAACATAAATGTACTGACCAGCTGATTTTTTTTTCGCGATTTCAGATTTGGTCCCATAGTAAAAGTTGTTCATAATGATGAGTGCAATGACCCCTTAAGAGGTTTTGCGCATTTAACGTTACACGTTGTATACATGCATACACAAGTAGACTGCTAAAATCATAACCCTTTCTTTTGGTTTTGCCGTAGTCGGGTAAAAATACATACTTATATACATACTTACAAACATACATACATAGACTGCTAAAATCATAACCCCTCCTTTTGGCTTTGCCATAGTTGGGTAAAAATGCAATGTTTATTGACCTATCTAAAATTCTTGTAGGATATGACTGCCCTCCTGTATCCAATATGTTTGAGCTGGTATCTACCATAGCTGGTGGTTCCATAACAGCAGCCCGATGTCTGATGCTTGGCTTATCTGTTGTTGCCATCAACTGGTGCGGGGGCTGGCACCATGCACACAGGTACTAAATATTAAAAATACAAATAAGGTCACCCGGGGCAAATGTAACGGATTGTGATAACTCGTTATTGTTGTGTTTCCATACTGTCTAGGATTAATCAACCAATACATTTACCCCCTGGCTACAATAGCCCCGGGTGACTTTAATGCTTACCTTCTAGATCAAAGGAGGTTTGTCGCAAGTCTCAGTCCTGTTTTGTGACAGTGCAAAATTCTGTCCAGAATTGTCTCTCACAAGCTGAAGGTAATGATAGTAGTATGGCTAGATAAATAGTATACCAATACTTTGTTCTTAAAACATAGTTTATTTTAAAAAAAGTTTTCTAATACTTGTACAAAATTGTCTTACTTTTTCAGGTTTGGAGCTGAAGGCTTCTGCTATGTAAATGACATAGTCATAGCTATTGAAAAGTTGAGGAAAAAGTTTCCAAAAGTATTGTACATTGATTTGGATGTACATCATGGTACCTAATAGATGTATTTTTAGTTCTATATCCTGTTTATATTATATAACATATCAATAACTCCTAGCCAAATTTTACAGGTAATGGAGTACAAGATGCCTACAGCTTAAGTAAATCAGTGTTTACTCTGTCTTTCCACAAGTATGAGCCAGGTTTCTATCCTGGAACTGGAGGCATAGACGATATTGGGACTCAGGGTGGCAAAGGATATGCATGTAACTTTCCACTCCATGCAGCTTACTCTGATGATACTATGGAGTATGCTTTTAAAAAGTTAGTAATACATAGACATATAAATTTTTTTGTACTTACTCTAACATTAGTCATCTTCCTCAAAATAACTAAAATGAGTGTAATATTTCAGAGTGTTCAACTCAGTTTATAATCACTTCAAGCCTGACGTCATCGTGACGCAGTGCGGCGCAGACGCATGTGCCCAAGATCCTAATGGCGGCGCGAACCTGACAACGCGCAGCTACTGTCGATGTGTGCGGCTGGTGCTTGACAAACGAAAACCTACCTTATTGTTAGGTGGAGGTAGGTTTCAATTTGATAGTTTTAAAATATGACTTCAGGTCGAAAATACCACCTTCTATTTGAACTCCGCTGCACGCGGTAGTGCTGGCACAGCAGTTCTGCCGCGTCACTAATGGTCCGCATACATTTTCTACAAGTTCATATGAGATTACATTCCGAGCACGGCAGCAACGTCGTGGCAGCACTGCTTTGTAAAAAGTGACGCAACAGCACAGCTGCAGCAGCACTGTCACGTGCAGCGGCATTCGGAATCATACCTTAAGACTAGACTCGGCAACAAAAATTTATGTTCTGCACTTTTCTGAAATTTATTTACCCAAAAATACCTAAGGCGAATGGCAGAAACTAAATCTAAAATATCTGTTCTTCCAGGTGGATATAAACATGCCAATGCAGCACGGTTGTGGGCGTCACTAACAGCTCTGGTAGCTGGAGTGGACCTTGATGAGCAAATACCAGAACATGGGCACTGGCCAGACTATGGTCCTGACTTCACTATAGCCGTAGAGCCTACGCTAGCCAAAGACAACAATAGAAGTTCTTACATAGAAGAATGCATCAATAAAATACATGGTGAGATTTTATAAAGCACTTATGGTTTGACGAGTTCATCAAAACAATAGTAACACAGTGAAAAGCTTTTATTGTCTAAAATCATATTTTGTAAACTTATGGATTTTGTGAATACAATTTTAATAATAAGATAATAGAATAGTATCTTTTCTTACAGGTAACTTAGCAAAGTACTTAGGACAATCTGAAACTGCAGAACCGGGAGCAAAAATAATAAAGCCTGAATTGAAATGTGTACACCCTGAGAAAACATCTCTACAAGTGAATATTGATAACACAAAGTTTCAAAATGAACATCAAAACGAAATAAACAAGGAAAAGAATGTTGTTGACGATGTGTATGCCTTTGTGGAATAAATATTAATTAAATAGTGTTAATTGGGTTATTATTTAGGTTGCCTGTATATAAGTCAATGGTTGCCTGGTGGAAGAGATCGCAGTAAGCAGTATGAATAGGGATGATGCCTGGATAAAAACAAAGAAATTCTATTTAGTGCGTCAGTCGAGTGTATGCTGTATGTCATTAGTGCGACAAACATGTGTGCGACATGTCTATGTTCGACAGGTCGTTAGTGCGACAGGTCTTTAGTTCGACAAGCAATGTACGTTTAACAGATATGACTTATACATAGTGTTTTTTTTATTTCCCATAACTCTAGGGTATTAATGAGACCATCATTATGAACAACTTTGACTACGGGACCGAACCCAAAATCGCCAAAAAAAAAATCAGCTGCTCCCTACATTTTGACGAGTTATGGGAACATAAATGTAGGGGACAGCTGATTTTTTTTTCGCGATACCTAGTTAGAATAATAGTTTTTTTCTTTAAAAATGTCGGGTTGATTCTTGGCTAGAAATATTAATTTTTCAAAAATCCAATGATGCACTTTTCGACACCAACAATTTATACTAAGATAACTCATAAAAGTGTACTTTACAGTAGAGGCTTTTATAAGGAAAAACGTGGTAACTTTTTTAATAAGATATTTATTTGAAATTTGGTACCTAAACTAAAAGAAGCGACGCTATGGGTCCCGAAAATGAAAGCAAAAGCAACAGGGAAGAAACAAGGAGACAGCCAATTCTAAAGATAGCAACAGACTACTATCAGAAATTATACTCTTCCGGAAACACCTTGATATGCAACACAAACCTTGAAGACGAAACTGAAGAAATCCCTCAGATTCTCGAAAGGGAAGTCCAGCATGCAATAGAAACACAGAAAAACGAAAAAGCTCCCGTAGTCAAGTAAAAATAGATCGATTTGTATGGAGTAGATTGCAATAAATGCTCTTTGGGTGATAATTCAGAATTAAATATATAAATAGCTGAAATACATAAATTGACAATAATCCCCGATATTTTTTTTATATTTATTGAGTTATTAGCAATTATAGCAATAACATTAAATTTAAGTGGGAACAAAAAATGGACCACTGGTGATTTTGTACATGACTGCTCCTTTTCAAAAGTTTTAATTATGGAAATAATTATCCCCGGTCAAAATCAACATATTAAGTACCATATTGACTATTTTATATAAAATAAATGATAACTTCAAAACAGTAATTGCCTAGAGAGTGAAATTTTGTCAAAGTATTTAAATAGTTACTACAAATAACTAGGTAAATTATCACCAAGGTGACTATTATACTTTTTTTTTCGTGAAGTTAAATTTGTTTTTAACCCTTGTACATTAAAGACACCCAGGATATTTTTATGAATCTTACTACCAACAATTTTTGTCTACTCAAATTGTAAGGAATCCCCTGAATATCTGTAATGCATTTCTAATAATTAAATGAAAATCAAACACTCGCGAGAGGGTGCGCGCGGGCGGCCGGCGGGTGGCGGTGCGGTGGCGGCGTCGCGATGCATCAAGCGGCCGCGTCTATTACATAAATTTTATTTTGGATTCGTGTAATTAGACCACATGAGTAAACAAAGATGTGGTGTTTTAAAATGAAATAGTACGCACGGCTACAGATCAAGCTATACATTTCCAGTATATGCTGATCTCGCATTGTATAGGATTTCCTAACAATGAGTGGTCAGTGTAAACTGGAAATGTATAGCTTGATGTGTAGCCGCGTGTACCTACTTCTAGGCAAAATATTAATAGGTATCAGCAAAATTAAAAAAAAAAATATTTTGGAACAATAACACAAGAAGTAGGTAGGTACACAAGTAAAACGATGATAGCTGCAAAAGTATAAACTGTAGCGCAGCTAACAACGTCCTTCTCAGATACAGAATGGAATAAATGTTCCATGCAAAAAGAGACTAATAGGTAATTTTAGTACTTTAGATAGTTAAAAAAAGGCGATTTGTACCAATAGTCGTCGGATTTGTACTATTACTCGTCAAAAGGACCCAGTCGTGTTCAATTTTTTGTGTTAATGTGAACTCTCAGACCTTGAACATACTGTACGTGTTTGTTAAGAGTCTAAGAAACAAAAGGTAAGTAGAAGACTGAATGCTAAGATTTACTAAAGGTTGTAGCAGAGCAGGAGGTAATAAAAACAGCAAGGTTAATTAAATTGTAACATATTTTTACTTAAAAATTTTAAGAGACGTCTGGCAAAAAAATATGAGCGATCAGAATAACAGAATCAGTTTTTGTCCGGAATTAAGTCTGTGCTTTTGACTCGATGGTTGAGCCGATCAGACGTCAACTCCATGCCCAAAAGCTCTAGGCGGTCGGTAACTAGTACAGATGCTCCTCGGAAAGTAGGAGATAACTGAAACTGGCTCCTTTTGGCAGTGAAAAGACACACCTTTGTTTTCAGAGCATTGAATTTGACCAGATTGCCATCTCCGGCATTGTGGAACTACAGTGGGGTATGTTAGAGGCCGCATCAAGGCGTGAACTTTCGACAAAGATAAAGGCTAATAAGTTTGCACTCTCTTGCGCGGGATGAGCCAGCGTTCCATCAGACTTAAGCATAAGAGGCAGCAAATGGCAGAAATTTGTTTAGACCGATTTAGACAGCGATCAGAACTCCTTGCTATCAGAAAGGTATAGGATGCCAACTTGGCCCCAATTCGTCCAACATGGTCAAAACGCGCCTTCCGTAACACCCGTTCGCAATACTTGGCGGGAGAACATTGCGCGAGCACGTTGACTGTCGCACCTGTCATTACGGGCCGAAGCCCAGACCTGGTATGTCTGCTCTGTTTGCAAATATGCTTTTGCACAAGACGCGTTGTACCAGGGCTGAGGCTCGCTGCCAAGTGGAACGTCAGAGAATTGGATAAAATATTGCATTCCCTGACGTATCACGTATACGGGCCGAAGCCCAGGCCTGGTATACCTGCAGTTTTACCAGCACCTGAGCAATTGTTGAAGGTTAAGTTCATTAATTGAATGAGAAAATTTTACAGTTTGTAGTAACTTGACCTGCTGTTATAATATAATAATATTTTACCTGGTCACCGTAAAAACGTGTTAAGAATTCCGTTGCTTCCTTGCCAGACGCTTCTGTTTTTGCTAAAGCTTTTGCGACAGTCTGTGTGCCTTCCGGGTTGCCCTCCGACATAGGTAACGATTTTAGTTGCTATATTTCGGTTTTGCCGAAGATATACGCTGGAACAATGTGGCTCAACGCATGACATGTTCTTAATAATTTTCTCTTTGGAATCAACTGGCTTCTTTCCAGAATCAACAAGATTAGGGCATGTGAAGGACCCGCCGAATCCAGTGGACTAGTTCGGCCCAGTGGTGCTAATCATTCTTACCACTTGCACACCCTTTATTACCCATAAATTTATCTTAGGAAGCAAATTCATTATGACTTAAACTAAACCGTAAATATATTAAGTAGTTTACTACTGCAAAATATAATTTTCTAAAAATTTAATTAATGTTGTGTGTACAAATACAAAAGCGTTAACAACTATGTTGCGGTCACAATAATAGTTATTATTCGCATTTTTTGGCATAAAACACTAAAATACCTAGAATTTGGCGGGTTTAGAGGCAACTATTAAGCGTGTCAAAAATTAACAACTATTACAATTGTCAACTATTACCCGAAAAACGGCCAGAGTTGCCAACGATCAACATCATTTCCCAAGAATTTAATGAAGGTTTTCATTGAATCAATTATAATGAAAGATTGTAATATGGAATATTTCCATGTGCTTCTGATCTTTAGGTACCCTGGAAAACAAATAAGAGATCACTCTGTCTAGTACTGCACCTATTGACGCGTTTATGATGAATTTACATACGTTGCGATGAAAATTAAATAACGTAAATTACTATAGTTTATCTGTTTCGATCCATTTTAATAGTAAAAAAACCGGCCAAGCGCGTGTGGGCCACGTAAAATGAAGGTTTCCGTTGAAAAGAATGTATCCAAAAACAAACTTAACATTTGTAGCTGAAAAACAAGAAATGTTTATGCGATAAAATGACAAAATAACGGTTTTCGGACTTTTTCTGTGAGACCTTGCTTCTTGCCAAATTTCATGATTCTAGGTCAACGGTAAGTACCCTATAGGTTTTGATTTACTTGCGAGTATCAAAATATGTTGCATAAATGGCCGTATTTTTTTACTGCGTAGACTTAGAAGCTTGATTTTTTTAGAGCTCCAAAGGATCATAGACGACTTACGTATTTGATATTCATTATAACTTGATACCTCCACGCGTTCCTGATAAAAAAGGTCTTGACAGACAGTCAGACAGACAGACGGACAACGAAGTGATACTATAAGGGTTCCGTTTTTCCTTTTGAGGTACGGAACCCTAAAAAAGTACGTCATTTAAAAGAAATTACGACGACTGTTCTGGGTTTCACTACTGAGTTAGACAAGTTTGTCAATCTTAAAAATTCTGAAAAGTATCTTGGATTTATAAACTAACTTGTATTTGATCGTAGTTTAACAATTCGGTTTAATAATCGATTACTAATCACAGTAATCACATCACACTAATATTATAAAGGCGAAAGTTTGTAAGTGTGTGTGTTTGTATGTTTGTTACTTCTTCACGCTCAAACGGCTGGACCTATTTGGATGTTTGGTAAGTAGATAGCTTATATCCCGGATTAACACATAGGCTACTTTTATCCCGGTCTACGCGCAGGGCGCAGCTAGTTTACTTTAATTGGAAATGAACCGGTTTATTTTCGCACAGCACACCACTATATAACACAATGTGATCATAAACAATCTATTATTTTTCATTTAAAAATATAAACTCATAGTCATTAGTCATTACGTATAAGATTATTTATTGCTAATAAAATTAATTTTGGTGGACGATGTAGTGATATATTAGGTTAAAACCTTTGACATACTTACACGTGACATGTGTTACTTTTGTATTCAGTGACTGTTTGGGTACTTTTCCATTCAGTGAGTGTTTGGGTACTGTACAGTATGTTTAATCCAAACAGACTACAATAATAATTTAGACTTACAGGAACATACATTCGTCATTCACTAAACTCCCAAAAGTCGGGCAAAACCAAAATCGTTTTTACTGGTAACACTGATGGCATAAACAATGTTTGATAAATTTTTAGATATTCTGAACAAAATTCAGCAAAATTACTTGTGAAATGCATTACCACTTGCCTTAGTAATCTTTTCAGACCGTGACATACAAATTTTAATCGCACATTTCACTATTTTGATATTTTTATCGCTAAGCAATTGCTCACTTGACGACAAGCTGACAACTGAACTCGGATATGCCTGTGGACATATACGATATAGTAACGCTTCGGCGCCGTACACTACTGATCTAGTACTATTAACATCATTGTGTTTAGTAGAAAAAGATATTGATGTTTTTAGATAATTAGACGACTACTGGGTCACTGTCGACTTCACCCGCGTTTACCTTATATGATTCGAACCAGAAAGCGGTAGTTGATAGAAAAAATGCGCTTATCTTGGATGTAAAGCGCATTTATTATATCCCATAGGTATAACTGTGTACTGAGTTTATTAAAATCCTAACAATAGAATAATTTCAGATTTTTCTCTTTGCTGACGTAACAACAACAACGTCAGTTTCGTGTAGTCGGACAATCCTGGCTTTTCGTTCCGGTACAGTTTCGTGCAATTGTCGCGCGAGTGGGTAGATTGCAGAGTAGGCATGGTATTATACCTTTCGCATTTTTGATTTGTGTACTACTGTTTTCGGCAATTTGTATGTAAAATCACTGGTACATTAAATCCGAGAAATGAAATAAATTGTCTTTCCGAAGCTCACTAAAACATAGAGTTTTAAAACCTTTACTGCCAACGGTGACAGAATCACCATCTCAGGCTTTCCGCATAATACGCAAGACATAATAAATAAGTACCAAAAATCCGGGCGCATAGTAAACAATCTCATTGCGTAATGAGAAGAAAATTTTCAGTAATTGTTTGAGCAGTTAAACAATAGCTCCATCTTTTTCACATCCGATAACTTCGTCCCTCTCGCACACCGACGCGCGGTCGGTCAAGGCGCTCGGTCAAGGTTGGCATTTTATATTGTGTAGGTAATTTAGGTTTTATGCATTTTGCGAAGAATCCTTATCACTTAATCAGGGGATTATGACACTTACATATGAAGAATGAAAATGTTAATGCACAGCCTAAAAAATATTTCAAGTGTCTTTTATGTACAATATACAAAACATGATAAAACACTTTTTAACAATGTTCCTGAGAAGTCACCAAGGTGAAAACTGAACATAGGTTCGAGGCTAACGTTTGGAATGTATAAACAGAAAAATCCCCGAAAGTGCGATTTTTTAAGTCTCATTTATCACACCATGAAAGAAAAAATCTCGTAATGTTAAGAATTTTGTACCCAAACCGAGGGATTACTTATGTACTATAATTTTAGGCTGGCTGTAGACGATAATCTTACTTTTCACCTAAAGTGTATTTTTTGTTTAACGTTAAACAGTAAAAACACAACTTTAGGTATTTCTGAGGTTCCTCCGACCATATGAACACAAAATTGCTACGAATGCATACGTAAATAACTATACTATTATTTCAAAACCAATTTACTAAAGTGTCTTTAATGCAATCTCAAACACTATTTTTACTGGACTACCGGACGATCATATAACTAATGAGATGATGAAAGCGATATTGCCAGAATTAACAACAAAACTGACTAACTTGTTTAATCTTATCCTAAACACAGAATACATACCTACACAATGGACAATAAGCACTATAATAATCTGAAATAGGCAATTATCGCCCAATAAGTCTCATGTCTAATATACAACGTGTAACGTTAAATGCGCAAAACCTCTTAAGCGGTCATTGTACTCATCATTATGAACAACTTTTAGTATGGGACCAAACCTGAAATCGTGAAAAAAAAATCAGCTGTTCAGTACATTTGTGTTCGCATAATTCGTCAAAATGTACTGAACAGCTGATTTTTTTTTCGCGATTTCAGGTTTGGTACCATACTAAAAGTTGTTCATAATGATGAGTACAATGACCCCTTAAGAGGTTTTGCGCATTTAACGTTACACGTTGTATATAAGGTGTTCTCAAAAATAATACTAAAACGCATTACCAAAAAACTTGACGAACAACAGTCAAGAGAACAGGCTGGATTTCGATCAGGATTCTCAACAATTGATCACATACATGTGACAAAACAGCTTGTTGAAAAATGCCAAGAATACAACTTTCCACTATACATGGCATTTTTGGACTATAATAAAGCATTCTACTCTTTGGAACATCAATTCATTTGGGAAGCCCTGAAAAATCAAGGAATAGAAAATAAATATAGGTATAAGGTTGATAAGGAATGTATATTCTAACAGCAAAGCACGAATAAAACTAGAAACAGATGGGGAGAGAGTGAGGCAGGGAGACCCACTCTCGCCAAAACTTATTTCAGCAGTGCTAGAGGAAGTCATTAGGAAGATGGAATGGGATAACATGGGAATTAACATCAATGGAACACGTTTGAATCACCTCAGATTCGCAGATGACATAATACTTATAACAGATAACCCGGAAAGCCTTCAAAACATGCTCCAAGATTTGTCACGTGAGAGCAAAACGACCAAAGTATTAACAAACAGATCGCGAATAAACATCTCAGTGGACGAGGAGGTAATAGAATATGTAAATTCCTATATATACCTGGGCCAACTTATTGCATTCAACAACCAAATGGACTCACGAGATAGAGAGACGGGTAGCCAATGCATGGAAGAGATATTGGTCTCTCAAGGAAGTGCTAAAAGGCAAACAATATAATATTGCAACAAAAAGGAAAATATACAACACATGTTATGCATATTACCAATATTAAGTTACGGTTGCCTGACCTGGGCTAACACACAAAAACAGGACCAAAAACTGATTACATGTCAAAGAGCCATGGAGAGGAGTCTTTTGGGTTACACAAAAAGGGATAGAAAAAGAGCTGTAGATATAAGACACATTACGAAAATCGAAGATGTTGTCCAAAAAACTCAAATGGAGGTGGGTAGGCCACATGATGAGAGAGAACTGTAATAAGTGGACCCCTAGATTTCAAACAAAAAGGAAAAGAGGGAGACAAAGGAAACGTTGGTCGGACGAAATCAGAAAGATTGCGGGTCCATTGTGGCACAGAAGAACCCAAACTAGAGTGGACTGGAAAGAGCTGGAGGAGGCCTTCGTGTCGCAGACACGCTAACACATAATAATAATTTATATAAGTACCTATTATGAGATTTTATTTTAAATGTATGAAAACTATGATATATTAATGTTAAATTGAATAATTAATTAATTTTGAAATGTTAGCAATAAAGGCTTAATAATAATAATAAATTCCATACCCACTTGAAAAATTCACCCTGTATACAATAAGAGTGTTATCACGTTCTCGAAAACGGCTCAAACGATTTCGGTAAAAGTTTCAATATAGGGGTTTATGGTGGCGAAAAACCGATATAACCAGGTCGCTTTTCTGGGAAAATTCGTTTTCTCTATTTTCATCCGAGCAGAGCTTGGTTGCCCAGATACTTACTAAATATAAGTTTATATAAATATTTTTTCCCCCGACAATAGTTTTATTTATTACTTTGGTATGTGAGAAAACGTCAAAAGTAAAATAAAACAAGAAATTAATTCGAAAAAAATATATTTTTAATTCGCACTGAATTGTTCAGCACACACAGGCCAAGAAACACTGACATGAACTGAAATTAAACATGAGTATAGTCTCGTGTCCAGATGATTAATCTTATGTTGGTACAACCCACAAGTTATGATCAATTACTTTGTCTATATGGGCAGTTGATAAGTAATTACAGGACACATACAGCATATTATTTAAATAAAATGCACACTATAATATATTAACTGAATTTATAGACAATTTGTTCTAAAGGTTAACTCGTAGCGTGGGGTCTGTTAACACAGGTCTTCCATTTATTTACATAGCATTAGTTTACATACAACATTACATAGATAAAAGCTACCTGTCTTCAGGAACAACATAAGCAGACAATAAGTTCTTTCACAAGACTATAATTTTTAGGGATTTCTGTAATTTCAACTGCTAATTGTTTAAAATAAAAATATTACCCAACTTAATACCAAATCTCTAATGCACATGCATTATTAACATTTTCCGATTTCTATTTACCTAATTCTTTATAAAGTGCTTATGTATGTATTGCAAGCATGGTGATTCAAAAGCTAGTACCAGTGTAAAATCAAATGCAAAAGTAGATTGAATCTACAGCAATGGAATTATCTGAATTTATAAACCAGCAGTGCATTCTTATTGCTTCAGAAGGTCTTACAAATACTGCCATGGAAAAATTCTTAATAACTTATTCACACATTGCTACAAAAATGGCAGTTCAGCTCCACTGCTGCAAATCCAAGCTAAACAACAATGATTCAATTAGCTACTTTAGTCTGTGGGCCGCTTTTCACTGTGTTTTTTAGTGAATTCCTCTGCATTCTTTGAGAACTTCTTCCTGTCTTTAAGAAACTCTTCGGCGAGTTCCGCACGCAAGGGGTGCTCTGGCTCAGGGTCGTTGACAAGGGCCACTAGAGCTTGAATAACTGAAAAATGGAAAATTAATAACAAACTGGCACTCACTAAATACATGCAGATCAAAATACCATTTTCAAAATGTTAGTTGCTTACCTTGGTCAGTCTTGGTAGCAGGCTTCCAGTTCTCAGCACTGATGATTGGCAGACACACCTGGCCTTTCTCATCAATATTTGGATGATAAATCTTTGTTTTAAAACTAATCTTAGGAGGTTTGAATGGATATTCTGCTGGGAAGTTAATCTCAATGCGGAAAGCACCCTTGTTGTAAGGAGGATTATCCTGAAAATTCAAAAGTATCAATCAACTACCTAGTGTGTAATTGTAATTCTGATTTTACCTAGTCTACACTTGTCTTAATTACATGTTTAGGGCAAGGGTATATTGAAGTTACTGCCATGCTAAACTAAGTGTCCAGTCCCACTAACAAAGATTTTTCTATTTCAACCATAAAGGAAAATCTGTAAATTAGTGTTGGTGTCACGCTAACAAGCCTTTACAGGATTTCATGTTGTTTGTCATTATTTTTAATGCTTGATTATCAAAAAATGTATTAGATAAGTCAGGATTCACCATTCATAGCACTCACCACTTTCAAAACTTGATAACATAGCAACATTATTGTATAGAAATATCTTTAATCTAATATGTTATTAACATACACAACCATTCTGATAGCTATAAAGATTTGCATTTTGTGTAAAAACATGAGATACAATATTATGAGTCATAAGCCTGTGGTGGTAAGTCAAGGCTTTTAGTAATTAATTGCTACTATTGTTCTTTGCTTATTATAGTATGTAGGTATTAGAAATAAAAATCAGCTTGTATTGTTTCTTCAATCTTAATTTTGCCCTTAGAATGTAATTTTAAGTACAAATTAGAAACCTTTTATAATATCATACTTACAGGAACAATTAATCCTTGCCATGTTAGAATATTGGATTCATCCACTTGTATGTCCCTAAAGGACTTTAGGCCTGATTGCCTGATATCATTCAGTTCCTGGAAGAGACAGAAAATGAAAATATAAAAAAAAAACTAAGGTTCAGGCCGTGTTGGTTTGGTAAGATTTCCTTTAAATGTTGCTTATTATGTTATCCATCACTAAGCCTAAATCGACAATTCAACTGTAGATAGTGTGTAATAAGCTCTAAGAACATAAATCCTGTTGTTCTTTTAGGAGACCATGCCTATTCCTTTGTGATTTATCCTTTTAATTACTGGTTTTTTTAAATGATAGAAATGAATCACGACGGAATACCTAGTTTGTTCATAGTTATTACCTACTTTATTAGGTCAACGATTTCAATAAGTATATCAATAATAAAATAGGCCTTTGCGGTGTTTCTTAGTTTTAACTCCACTTTTCATTTTGTTTTCTAATCTCTATACAAATATTTTATACGTAACTAAGTATTTTTATGAATACTGATGGCACCTGCCGTGTAATAATAATTAAAGTCAATGATGAAGAATTAGTTGGGTCACAAAAAATGATGTCTCACCTTCTGTAGTCTCCTCGTTGCAGCCATTGTATTAGAATCTGTCAAAGTCCCAACCTAAGATATCTTACAGTGATTCTTAAAAAACTCAAGTTTTTGTTTTATTTACAGTTCCACACAAACACCATAATTATACGTCACCAACAAATAATAGTAGGATTTGTTCGCAAAATGCTGAAAAATTGTCTGCAAAATGCGACGACGACGAACACCAACAAAATTTCGCTACGTTATGTTAGCGCATTGATGGACTATCTAACTAACTTGAAGTTGCAACGTAAAATTAAAAAGAAAATGATATTATTTAACAAGTGTTTGTTCTTCACAAGTTGTAAATTAATTAATAATGATTTTAAAAGCTTTAACAATAATATAATAAGTATGAAGAAAGAATGTTTATCTTGGTTGGTGACAACATGAAACAAAACGTAATTCAGAAAGTTAACGACAACGCCCTCTATTGTCGAATAAAAAAAGGTGTTGAGATGTGGCTAGGGGTTTTCCATGGAAGTACCTACTATTAGTTTGTAATAGTACCTACTTCCATGGGGTTTTCTCACTTCAAATGCACCGGCCACAACGTCAACGTCAGTCAAATCGCCACCATTGGTCCCGTAGGGTATCTAAGTTCTGTGCCAGCCTATCATCATCGGTAGGACTACGGTAGGATCATTTGAGTAGTTTGACCACGGGGAAAGATCCATGGTCAAATTTCCTTGTGGTCAAATCAGTTGGACAAAACAGTTTGACTACGGGGGGAAGGACCGCCATCATCGCCTTAAACGTAGCGGTAGTTAAATTCGGTCAAATTATCGCGGTAAATGGTGGCTATACCAACGGCCAACGTCCTTCATCGCGATAATCAACGGCATATTATCCCGTGGCCGCGACAAAAGAGATGACGCATAGCATGAGTTTTTGGCATGGCTTTTAACATGACAAAACCGAAACTAGATAAGGCGAGTAGTGCTGTCAACTAGCGCCACCATTGAGACAAATATCATAGGTCTGGAGTTACGGAACATTTTGAAGCCTTAGCAGTTAACGCTAAAAACGGTGTTAACTGCTAAGGCAGATAACCTAACCTATGGGAGATTTTGTTGATTTTTTTGGCCTCACCTGACCTACCTCATCTGACAAAAAATGTGAGCATAGAAAATTACAAAATGTTCCATATCTCCAGACTTATGATTTTTTTCTCAATGGTGGCGCTAGTTGGCAGCACTACTCACCATAACATTCGAAATAGACCCCTCATGCATGACCAAAAAAAAAAACCGTGTATTGCTCATGGTCCACCCGCCTGGTTCACCTAGGTGGACTATGGGAAATTATACGTTAGACATTAAAAAAAAGTTGACTAATTTAATTATACAGGGTGTAAGGGACAGCCCTCCGCAAACTAACAGGGTGCATTCAGCTCCTCATATTGAATCATATTCCACCGGAAATTTTCTCAGGAAAATTTTCATTTTTTCAATTTTTTTTTCAGTTACATTTTCATTATTTCAATGTAAAATTGCATTGTGTGTTCGCAGCACTCCATTTATGTAAAAAAACACTGCAAAAAAAAAAACAGCAAAAACAAAAAACCAGCAATGGATGTTGAAATACTCTAACCTACGACGCGTGAAATCAGCTGTTCACTTTCTGCCTAGCTTCAGAGTTCATCGAACTCACCGCATACCTATTACCTACCCCTCCCAACCAGTAATAGACGCTCCGATTTGTGCACAAAAACACAAACAAATCAGGTTTATTGGATTCCCTTAACGTTCCTGAAAAAAATTCATGTACCGGTTATCTTAGTATGACATACTGAATTCACCCTATCAGTTTGCGGAGGGCTGTCCCTTACACCCTGTATAGATAGGCTTGCCACATTGAAATAAAAATAAAATTGCTGTGTTGTATCATATTAACGGAGTTTTTCCAAAGCCTCTCCTACAGTAATTTCACCGGATATGAGTTGCATCTGAATACTTACCAGTAATGTAGTCATCATTTTCGATGTCCATTTTTCGTCTTTTTCAATTTAGATTTTTAATTTCGAACAGAACATTTAATAGCATGAGTAGAATAGTCGTGTTTTTATTTTTTTTTTGTTCAATTTTGAATGAAACCCCTCCAATACGTTATTTGTTCTATGCCTTTCCCCAAAAAGTGATAAAATTTTGCTAAAATACTTTTTTTTTTCCAGAAACTGTCAATGTATTTCAAAAATGTCTTCATATTCTATTCGCAGCCTTCCTTTTTAGGGTTCCGTACCTCAAAAGGAAAAAACGGAACCCTTATAGAATCACTTGTTTGTCCATCTGTCTGTCTGTCTGTCAGTCTGTCAAGACCCTTTTTCTGAGGAACGCATAGAGGTATCAAGTTGAAATTAATAACAAATACGTAGGTCTATAGTCTCTTGAAGTCCTAAAAAACTGAAACTTCTAAGTCAACGTTTAGTGTATGGTGTGTACTAACAAGTAGGTACTAGGTAGGTACTATCGTAGCGTAAATAAAACGCAGACTTGACTGTGATGAACTCCAATTTTCAACTGTTTTTTTTTTTTTTTTTTTTTTTTTTTTTTTTTTTTTTTTTGAGTGGCTTCTCGCAGTTGACCACGGGGGGTCGAGACTGTTTAACCGGACTTTCCTGTGGCTGCTTTAAGCGAGAGCTTAAAGCCTCCGGCCAGGCTTAAAACTAGGACTTAAAACTAGGGGTTTGAGCGACTCTGCACGTCGCTGCGGTAAGGGTAGGGAGGACAGCCAGAGGGTTCAGGCTGGGTCGTGACGCGATAACATCCAAGGTACGAGGTACGAGAATGATCGGTGGGCAAGGGGAGTTTAGTGGCGGGTTAGAGGCTACAGGCTCGGCTGCGCTACCGGCGGGCGCAGCCTCGCCGAGTAGAGGGCAAGAGGGAGGTGGGCAATTACGTTTTCGACCTCGACGGCGGGGTCGGAACGTAGGTCTTAGCTTGCGTTTGCGGAGCGTACTGGTGGCCTTATTACTCTCCTGTAGGAGAGTTATAGGGTCATCAGGTTCGGAGAGAACATGTTTAGGACGGCGGGTCCTACTAATCCGGGAGGGAACATAGTTGGCGGATTCGACAACCAAAGGGTTGCGATGTTTCGCGGCGGTTTCAAAGAAACGCACGGAATTGCGTTTCAGAAATTGTCGGATCGTTGGGATTTTGAGGTCAAGGTGGAGGTTTTCGTTCCGAACGAACCAGGGGGCACCCGTTATCTTTCGGAGAAAACGGTTTTGCAGTGTCTGCATTCTATGTATGTGATGGGGCTTGGCGTGAGCAAATACCGAGCCCGCATAGGTCATGATGGGCCGAATGACGGCTGTATAAATGCGCAACTTGCACTTAAGTGACAATTTGCTACGTGCATTCAGAACGGAATGGAGTCTACCGAGGGCAAAAGCGGCCCGTGAACGAGCGAGCTTTATGTGCTCGGAGAAGCTTAAGTGCTCATCGAGCGTGACACCGAGATATTTGGCTCGCTTCTCCCAAGGGATCGGCTTGTCAAACATCGTGATTGGTCGGGGTAAAGGACGTGTGTGGTACGGTTTCAGAAAGAGAACCGCTTGACTTTTATCCGGATTGACTTCGATTCTCCACCTACGAAACCACCAGGCGAGGTTATCGACTGAGGTTTGGAGAGTACGAGATATCGCGTCTGGGCTTTTTCCCGTATAGTAGATGGCCGTATCGTCTGCGAACAGAGCCAACTGAGCCTTTCTACTTTTCGGGATATCGCTGGTAAATAGAGTAAAGATAAGGGGTGAAATTACAGAGCCCTGTGGTACGCCTGCGCGGATAGGGTGGGGAGAAGATAGCGCTCCTTCGATACGGTATCGAAAGGTGCGGTTTGACAAAAAGTCACGTAAAATGAGCACGAGACGGTCTGGCACTCCGAGTTTGTAAAGCTTATAAATTAAGCCGTTGTGCCAGACTTTGTCAAAAGCTTTCGCTATATCGAAAAATACCGCTCCCGTCATCGAACCGCGCTGAAAGCCAACGCCTATGTGTTCGATGATGCGGTGAACCTGATGTACACAAGAATGTTGGGTACGGAACCCGAACTGTTCGTTAGGTATGAGGCCCTTTGTCTCGGCATAGTCTCTGAGGCGCTTATAAATAAGTCTCTCATAGACTTTGCCGAGGACACTGAGCAGGCTAATGGGGCGGTAGCTAGAGGGCTCGCTCTTGGGCTTACCGGGCTTATTTATACCGATAACGGTGGCCTGTTTCCAGGCTTGCGGAAATATGTTATTGCTCAAGGCACCATTGAAGATGATGGTCAAGAGCATTATTAAACGGGCAGGGAAGAGTTGGACCACCCTATTGGTGATACCATCTGAGCCAGGGGCTTTGCGGGGTCTCAGACCCTTGATTATCTCATGCACCTCATCCGGAGTGACGGGGGGCAGGGGATAATCAGGGTCTTCGACGGGAGGAAGGGAGGCTCTACGTTCGACTTCCGCGTCGACCTCAGAGAGGTGAGCTTGGTCAACCGGTAGAGAGCTGGGTGTGCATTGCGCCTCGAGGCTGTCGGCAAGGCATTCCGCCTTGTCGACATCCTCGAAGGCAATGGTTTTGTCAGGGCGGACTAAGGGTGGCATAGAAGCTATCCCCGGGGATCTAAGTTTCCTCTGGAGTTCCCAGAAGGCAAGGTGGTTTGGCTCTAGTTCGCTCAGCATCTTATCCCAGCCGGCGTTACGCAGTTCCTCCATACGTGTCCTTACAGATTTCTGTAAGTAACGCATGTGGACTTTGTTCGCGCGACAGGGAAAGTTGCTGTAGGCACGGACCGCCGCGTTCTTCTCAGTCAGCAGCTCACGTACATCGTCCGGCAACTTCCAGCGACGGTCTTCCGCCACTGGAATTTCCCTTGAACAATCGTTCAGGACAGATTGTACGTGTTCTGTGAGTGAGTCGATCGCGGCCGTTGTGTCAGCGATAGAGTCAAAATGATCGGGTATAGCGTCTAAGTGAGGGGAAGAGGAGGATTTCAGGCAATCGCTTACTTTCGTCCAATCCGTCACTTTTTGGGTGCGAGGTGGTACTGAGGGGTCACGGAGCCCTAAACGGGGGACTAGACTTACGACAACCGGTCGATGGTCAGAGTCCAGTTCATGTATCGCTTCTACAGGGTGTCCCGTAAATAATGGATAATCTCTTAAGGGGTCATCGTACTCATCATTGTGAACAACTTTTACTATGGGACCAAACCTGGAATCGCGAAAAAAAAATCAGCTGCTCCCTACATTTTGACGAGTTTGATGTAGATAAATGTACTGGTAAGCTGATTTTTTTTCGCGATTTCAGGTTTGGTCCCATAGTAAAAGTTGTTCATAATGATGAGTACAATGACCCCTTAAGAGATTATCCATTATTTACGGGACACCCTGTATAGAGTCCAACCGAAGGTTGATATTCTTTAGAAGCGCTACATCAAGTACGTCAGGGGTATGGTTATGGTCGTGGGGAAAATGTGTAGGAGTCATTGGTGCAATGACGTCAAAGTTTAAAATGGAACAGAGGTCGAACAAGTGTCTACCTCTGGTGGTGATCAAGGAGCTATTCCAGGCGGTATGCTTGGCGTTGAGATCGCCCGCTATAATGACGGAGTCACTCAAGCCGCATAAGATATTAAAGTCGTCAGATAAATTCTGGTAATTCTCTGGGACGGTACGGGGTGGAATGTAAGCCGATACTAAAGTGATCGGCTGGTGGCCTGTCATGCCAAGGCGGCAGACAGACACTTCCAAACGTGAAAGAGGAGGAGGGTCAATGGGGATGCAATAAAGGGTGGATTTATAGTAGATTAGGGTACCACCCGCGTGGCATCGCGTCCTATCATTGCGCACTATACGGTAGTTGGCAATTGATGGGTTACGGTGGTTGGGTTTTAGAAAGGTCTCCTGTACAAGGAGGATATCTAACTGGTGGTCGCGAAGGAAAGTGCAGATTTCATCGCGTTGGTTTTTAATGCCATTGGCATTGAAAAAACCTAGTTTAAGGGATCGGGGTTTGGTTCTCGCAATAATTTGTCTATCCATTATTGGTTAGATTTATTGGAGAAGGAGACCAGGGCTTGCGTGATCTCCGGGTAGGCATTATAAATGTCGTGAATTTTGCGCAAGTCGCCAGCGCTTCTGGCGACGACTAGCTCGTTAGCCATTTGCATCGCACGGGGCGACATAAATGTTAGGAACGTACCGGTAATGATATTGAACGGGTCAATAGTGTTGTTGCCGGCCCCAATAGTGTTCGGGGACGCGGTAACGGTAACGTTAGCGGTAGTGGCGGCTGCGTTTTTAGGCGCAGCCGTGAGTTTAGTGGGTTGGGTAAGGGGTGGCTTTGGGATGCTAGGATCCACTAGAGCCGGCATGGGTAAAAGAGGTGGTTGCGAGGACCTCAACGCAGGAAAAGCCTGCTGATGGAGGCCTGCGAACCAAGGGTTCGGTCTTTGGGGACTAAGCCGCGGGGGCATGTCGGGTACCTTAAAAGAGTAAGGGCATTCTCTTTGCTGACGAACGTCCGAACGTTTGTTCAGCTTAGAGGAATTATTATTATTTTTTGGGGCTTTAGGGCAGCCACGGTAATTAGCTGGGTGACCAGCTTCACCGCAGAGCACACAGCTCGGAAGATCAGTGCACAAGGTGTGGTCTTTAGGCCGAGAGCATTCAGAAGTGCCATGGTCACCCAGGCACTTGACGCACCTGGGTCTCGCATGGCAGTTCCTTTGAGAATGCCCGTAAAGCTGGCAGCGGTGGCACTGGCCAACGAGGCCATTTTTACGGGGCTTCTCTATCTCAAAGCCTACCAAGTTACAAATCGATCTGATTTTAAAAATCGGATGGTACCCCTCAGAGGGGGGGCAGACTACGAGGACCATATCGTAAGCTTCCCCTCCCCTGGAGCGGTGCATCCGATGAACCTCGTCTACAGGAATCTGTTGCGACTCAAGGTCGGCTTTGATTTCCTGGATCGGAATTTCTTTTGGGATCCTGCGGATCACCACGCGAGTCTGGCGATCCTCAGGTAGAGAGTATGTGTGAAAAGACACAACTCTCGACTTTAGAAGTTTTGTAAGTTCCCTATAGTCTTTCGACGTCGGTACTGATACTTTAATACCCTGTTGGGTAGAGCGGGCGCTGGTGAAACCGATCCCGAGATCGGTACACCACTTAGAGACGTCGGTCCACTTTGCCTTGTCTTGAATATAGACGGGAGGCGTGGCGGGCGACTTAAAAGGGGCAATGGGGGTATCCTGCAAGGAGGATGATTTAGAGGGGGCATCCTGCAAGGAGGATGGAATGGTAAGGGCGGGTGGGGCCAAGGGCAGGTCAGAGGGTTTAGGTGGAGGAGGGGGAGAGTCTGAGTTCTTCCCCTTCTTCGCCTTGGTTTTCGCGGCTTTCGTCGCCTTCCTTTTCTTATTCTTCCGACCCTCGACGACCTGAAAGCCGTCGTCGTCGTCAGAAGAAGAAGAAGCGGAAGGGGACGAAAGAATGGGCTGGGCAGAGTGCTCGGCCTCGATATCGGAAGAGTCAGGAGAGGTTTGGCCTTCAGTGTCCATGGACACTGTCGGGCAGTCTACGTAATGGACCGTAGGAAGAGAGGATTGGGTGGGCTCGAGAGCATCGCTAAAAGTAGCGATGTCTGAGGCAGGGGCATGCTGAGACTCAGCGAGTTTAGCCGCGATTTTCGCGCGAAAATCGGGGCTTTTGAGTAGCGCTTCAATGAAGGAGTCTGGATCCTTAAGGATATCCTTAAGGTACAGCTCCTTCGCTGATGCGGACGCGGGCATCCTAGAGGAGGAGCATAAACAAAAACCTATGAATCCCTAACACCTATCTCCCCGGGTGGGATTGCCCGGGGGCCCTAACCCTCCCTGTCGGGTGATGACAGGGAGGTGTGTACCTATCGTGAACGACCTACGCTTGAGTCATCCGTGCCAGTCTTAATGTGCAACGGGGCCCTGACTAAGAACTAGCGCGAAGGGTGTAGACACACCCTAAAGACACTAGGTGCAAGCTGTGGAAGCAAAACTGTCATCCAGTGCCGACTAGGAGACCCCCCAAGGCCGGTTAACACTGGGACCCGTCCAGCTGACTGCCTCTCCCTGAAGGGGTTCGGCGGGTGTGTTGGGTCTACACCCCACTCGGATTCGTTGGCACCGTGAGGTTTCCTCCGAGGACCACGAAACAGTGGATTTTACCCAGAGGGGGCCAAAAGGAGCGCGAAAGACGTTTAGTCCGAGAGAGAAATATTTTGCCTTGATAAAGGCACTTGGTCTGATCGTATGTCGAAATAATTAATTAAGTAAATAATTAATTATTCGACGATCGGGAGTAGTCGGGTGACTACGAGGACGCCACGAAGAGCAGCGCAGCGAAGGGAGACTCTGGACAGCGAGCGCAGCGGGAGCAGCGAGAGCGCACGACCGCACGCGTCGAGTGCCGAGCGTCGAATGTGAATGCGTGTTTTATTTTCCAAAAAACCCTACTTATATATACATTTACAATGGTACATTTTATTCACTAGCCTGTTTCTATTAACATTCAATCGACCAATAGCGACGCGCCGTAGGGCGCGCCGCGCGCGGGGAGCGGGGTGCTTTGTTGCCACGTCACTAGTCGCTGAGAAGGCATATATAGGACTCGCGCGCTAAGCGCGGTCCTTTTCGTCGGCCGGGCGTCGTCGAGTGAAGACTGAAGACTGCGGGACGCGTGTGCTGTCCGCGTCGCGTGTCTACGAGTTCATCTGCGTGAAGTGAAGATAGTGCTTCTGCTTGCTCTGCATGCGTCTCGGCGAGCGTGATGGTGTTGTGATGAAGCTCGTGCCGCGTCGGTGTTTGCTATCCTATTTCTTAGCAGATTGTCAAAACGTATTCGTCTTTATCAAGACGGTTGCTTCAGTGTTTCTTTACTGTTGGTCAAAACGTACTCGTCTTTTTCAAGACGCTTGCTTCAATGTTTCTTGCTGACTGTCAAAAACGTGGTAACTGGTTCGGTGCTTGGTATGTGGTAAATGGTTCGGAGGTATCTGGTTTTCTGGTGGTATGTGGTATCTGGTGACTGTGACATACTGTGTCACTGCATCACTCCCCCCTAAGCGAAGCGTACGTTGTGTTTCACCGCGCGGCCGGATCGAGTGACGTATGTGTCGCGCGGTGCGCTGGGGGTCGATGTCCGCGGCTCGACGCTGGTAGTTGTGTTCTCGGTGCGCGGTGCTTGATGTTGCGCGCATGTTGTTGCAGTGGTAAATTCTTCTTCGTTGAGTAGGTGCGCTGGCTTGAGTCTGTCTATTGAGACAACTGTAGTTCGAAGTGGCATCTGTATGGTGAAATTCTTGGTATCACGTCTTAGAGCATTTAACCTATGGAGATGGCAAGCAGCGAATCACCGAACAACATTTTCTGCCACTTTATGCGGGGGGCGAGGAAAACACATACAGCACACTACAAAAATTTGACAACCACACACAGATACATGCTTCGTGTTGCTACGAACGCACACGAAAGAATAATAGCCACACAATAAAAAAACACATACACATTGACAAATTTGTGCGTATCTACGCAACTGTCCTATGACAACAAACACAAAGTGCTAGTGATGGGACACAAACAATCAGTGGTATTTCATTACATGAATCAAAAATCAAACTGCCTAGCCTTTTCCCAACTATGTTGGGGTCGGCTTCCAGTCTAACCGGATGCAGCTGAATACCAGTATTTTACATAGAGAGACTGCCTGTCTGACCTCTACAACCCAGTTACTTGGTAATACGATACCCCTTGGTAAGACTGGTTGTCAGACTTTCGGGCTTCTGATGACCCGTAACGACTGTCAAAGAACCACGAATGACAGCCGGGACCAACGGCTTAACGTGCTTTCCGAGGCACGGAGGAGTCTCGGTATGTAAAGATGGTCACTCATTCACTGACCAATCCCGGCAAGCGTAGCTTAACCTGCTATTTCATTACATGAATGAATGAATAAATAAAATGTTAATTCGTTTTATTTTCTTGTGTGTACAGGTCAAGCCACCCGAAACTGTCAAATTTTCCCAATCAACCTTGAACCTAATACTTTAGATTTTTAAAGATTGTAGTAGCTTGACGTGCTGGCGTCTGTACACAAAAATACGCAATATGATTAATGCCTGCGAAACTACGTAGGTAGCCAGTAATGACAAAACAATTAATAGTGCTTTAGAAAAAGAACGATTGTATTTATTTTTTAGTCAAATATTTTTTTCAAATAACATTATTGATATTGCTGGACCTTCCCTATCATTCTGCATTTAGAAATTCGGGAACCACTGTACAAACACAACCGGCGATTTTATATACCAGCTACGCGTTAAGGGTCACTGTTCTAACCTAACCCAACGTAACCAAAATTATTCTCAAGCAATAGAGGTAATGGTCACTAACCCAAGTGATTCACCAATGTGAAGTTTCGGACGCGCGTGTGTGATAGTACAGTGGAGCCACAATTCGGGATACATACTTGAGCCCCGTTTTATAATGCGGGCTTAACGTAGGTATACGTGTCAAAAAGTGGGAAGGGTAGAATATAAATAATAAAATAACACAGCCAATTTTATTATTTTGTTAAAAATAACACTTTTACTCGTCCATTTTTTGTTTTTTAAAACTATTTGAGTTCGGTGTTTCATAACTAACTATTTAAAGAAACTAAATGATGTGTTTGATATTTTAGTAGGAAAACATACGGGTGCAGGCATTGGCTATGAAGCCACACCCGCATGTTTAGTTCATATTCATATGTCTGAATAATGACGACTACAGTCTGATTTTTAATTCGACGGAATTCTGACATTTCAGAAGTGTTGCCAATAATAAAACGGTCCTACTAAAATCTTTAATTTTGTAGGCGGTTCTTCCGTGCCAAGAATGTTTTTTTAAAGTGGGTATCGTACCCTCAATTATTTTCCTTCTATTATTTGCAAGTTGTTTAAAATTACACGACATAAAATGTTCCGAACAGATTGCACTAGTACGCGTGGGTCCCCAAGTTTCTGTATTACCGCAAAATATCCTCCAATTTTGTCATAGTACGGGATCTTTTGGAAATCTGTTGAAGAAAAATATAGAATAGAAGTAATCAGTTTAAATAAGTGCCAATAGAATCAAAGGAAAATCATGTCTATTAATTTGATTGTGTACGCACGCACGGCTACAGATCAAGCTATACATATCCAGTATAAGGTGATCTCGCACTGCATAGGATTTCCTTACAATGAGAGATTAGTGTAAACTGGAAATGTATAGCTTGATGTGTAGCCGTGTGTACTACGTTTCCATAACAGCCTTGAAAAAACCTACTAGTAAGTACCTTCTACCTACGGTCCGCGGTGGAATAGTTATTAAATTATTCCAGTGCGGATTATTTTTTTTCAAATTGCATGAGCTGCAAAAACTCACATTCGAAACGAACAAACTGTTATTTTTTATTAGCCTAAAACTACAAAAGATAAGAATTTAAATCGACTCACAAAGAACTGAAATTAATATTATGTAATATATATATTTTTTATTTCAACCTGACTTAACCAGATACATTACAAAAAAAAACTGGTTACTGAACATAATGACTGAAAAAATCATTTATCTTATCAATCATTGATTCACGTTGTCCCTGCACTATGCAAATTCTTACCTGTACTACGTTTGCGCTACCAACGTACCACTGTATTTTTCTATCGTAATGTCAACAACGATTATTTCGACATTATACTTAAATAAAACTGTTTGAATGTATAATTTATAGTTGTATGTGGTAAGAAACACCATGGTTTCGCAAATTTGAAGTGGCAGATCGCTTTTTGCACGAGGAAACTGCACAATTAACCATTTTTTGGGAGCACTTTCTTGCGACACAATACGATACACAATGACAGCAGTCGGCGAATGAATTAGTTTTATATAACGTGCATGGCCATATGGCCAATCGACTGTGGCAGAGGGGTTCGCTCAGCTATGCCATCTCCATAGGTTAAATGCTCTAAGTATCACGTTGAATCACCTTGAACGGGCCGTCGTACGGAGGGGTCAATGGACTTCGCACTGTATCATTGCGCACGAAAACATGTGTACATGTCGCTAGGTCTTTGTGTACGAACGTGCTCTTGTTGTTGACACGTGACTTGTGGCTTGGTGTGAGTGATGCCATTGTTTCGGTCAGCTGGCGGACGAAGTCGGCGTCTTCATTTTTCGGCTGTGTAGGCGCGAAGAAATCTGACGGTATTCTTAGTGTCGATCCGTAGGTCATCAGGGCCGGGCTGACTTGTGTGTCTTCACGGAGCGCTGTACGTAGTCCAAGCAGCACGGTCGATAATTCCATGCTCCAGTGTGTGCCGGCGTCTCGCGCCATGAGCGCGGCCTTCAAAGTTCGATGCCAGCGTTCGACTTGACCATTTGCTTGCGGATGGTATGCAGTAGTTCGAATCCTGGTGATACCGAATTTCTTCATCAGTGCGTTGAATAATGACGATTCGAATTGTCTTCCTTGATCCGTCGTTATACGTAACGGACAGCCAAATCGCGATATCCATCCCTCGTAGATCGCCTTAGCAACAGTGTCGGCGGTGACGTCACGAATAGGTATTGCTTCCGGCCATTTAGTGCAGCGGTCGATCATTGTTACAAGATATCTGTAGTCGTTAGATGGCGGTAGTGGTCCCACGATGTCGACGTGAATGTGTTCGAAGCGTGAAGATTTTTGAAACTCGCCGAGCGGACTGATGACGTGTCGTTGAACTTTCCCGCGCTGGCAACCGATGCATGATTTCGCCCACAAACCAACTTCTCTGTTCATACCCGGCCAAAAAAACTTTGTAGACATTACTTTTCTCGTTGTTCGCACACCGGGGTGACTTAGTTCGTGTTGCGCTTTGAATGCCACAATACGATAAGTCGCTGGTAGGTATGGACGAACGTTGCCGGTTGATGTTTCACATATGATAGGTCGCTGACCTCCGGGTAATGTGATAGGCGCGAACTTTAGGCTAGGGTTGGACATGCAGATCTTCAGTTCTTCATCATTCTCTTGGTCTTGAGCGAGTTGGTTGTAGTCGATTGTCGAGTGCGACAAGTCGATTTCTTCGATGCGTGATAATGCGTCAGCTGCTTCGTTCTTATCACCGTGAATGTATTCGATCTTTCCACAGAATTGACTAATGTAGTGTAGCTGGCGCTCTCGTCGTGGTGTATCGCTGCTACTTGGCGTTCTTGTCAGCGCGTAAGTTAGCGGTTTGTGATCGGTGAATATTGTTAGGTCACTGCCCTCTATCAGTCGTCGTAGGTGTTGCACTGCGGTGTACATTGCTAATAATTCGCGATCGTACACGCTGTAGCGTCGCTGCGTTTCACTCATAGTTTTTGAGTAAAATGCCAGAGGTCTCCACGTGTTGTCCACCTTTTGTTGTAGAACGGCGCCGATGCTAATATTCGATGCGTCGGTAAATAAACATAGCGGCGCGTTTGATATCGGGTGAGTCAGTGTTGTCGCGGCGAGTATGCTTTGTCGGCATTTCTCAAAGGCTTGTTCTGCTACTTGAGACCATTGTATCGGAGTTTTGTCGTTTTTCTTGCTATTGTGTAGGTATTTGTTCAGTTCATGTTGGTACTCGGCTTGACGTGGTAAACAACTGCGGTAGAAGTTTATCATTCCTAAAAATCTTCTTAATTCTTGAACTGTTTGTGGTTTCGGATAGTCGACTATGGCTTGTATTCTTTCTTGAGTGGGTTTGATTCCTTCTGATGAAACTTCGTAGCCGAGGAATTCGATGGTCTTCTTGTCAAACTGGCACTTGTCGATGTTAAGACTGACGCCGTAGGTATTTAGGCGTTCGAGTACTTGTTCTAAGTGGCGGCGGTGTTCGTCTTCATTTTTCGAGTGTACGAGCACGTCGTCGACGAAACAAAATACGTTGTCATCCAGTCCTCGTAGTACCTCGTGCATGAAGCGTTGAAAAGTTTGACCGGAGTTTCTTAAGCCAAACGTCATGCAGGTGAATTCGAAGAGGCCGAAAGGTGTTATTATCGCTGTTTTTTGAGCATCTTGTTTTGCGATTGGTATCCAGAAATATGCCATTTTCAAATCGAGTTTCGAGAATATTTTCTTGCCGTGAAGTTGGTATGTAAAATCTTGAATTCGTGGAATGGGGTATCGGTCGGGAACGGTGACGGCGTTGAGTCTTCTGTAATCGCCACATACTCGAAGTGATCCGTCTTTCTTTTTCACGATGTGAAGTGGACTCGCCCACGGACTGTTTGACGGCTTGCATATTCCCTCCCATCTCGATCATGCGCTCGAATTCTAGTTTTGCCGCCTTATATTTGTCGGGCGGTAGAGGGCGCGGCCGTGAGTAGATCGGCGGCCCAGTTGTCTCGATGTGATGTGTGACGTCATGCTTGGCTGGAGTTTTGAGTGTCATTGGTCGAAGTACATCTGGATATTCCTTCAGCAGGTCGTGATGAGTGTGGTCGCGGTTGATGATGTAGATTGATTCTTCTTTGCTATTTATTTTGACGGCGTTTACGCTGAGCTCGGTTACACGGTCGATGAGTTTTCTTTGGTGCAGGTCGACTAACAGTTTGTGATGTACTAGGAAGTCGGCACCCAGTATTGAAGTCTTCACATTGGCGACGACGAAAGTCCACTTGAAACTTCTTCGTAAGCCTAGGTTGAGCTCGAGTGTGCGCTCTCCGTAGGTACGAATCTCTGTTCCGTTGGCTGCGTAAAGTTTGTAGCCTGCATTCTCCGCCGGTCTTGAATATTTCTGGTTTCGGGCGGCTAATACCGATATGTCAGCTCCAGTGTCGACAAGAAATTTTTCTCTGTTGTTGGTGTCGATCACACATAGGCGGCGGCTTGTTTGGTTTACATCGACGCCCGCCACTATCGATGTACATTCTAGTTTTCCCGCTTTGCTCGGGAACACGGTGATTCACATTTTCGTGCCTCGTTACCGAATCGGTAGTGGTAACGGCACAGCCAGTCGGCATCGCCGGGCTTGCGGGTGTTATCGTTGCGCTGTCTTGAATGTGAGCGTGAGCGGCCACGGTGAGCAGAGTTTTGGCGGGAACGGCGATACGACGAATGTTGATTGTTGCGGAGTTCGGCGACTTCGAGTGACAGCTTCTCTATTTGCTTCGTAAGCATAGTGATTTGTAGGTTTGTTATCGCGTTCAGCTGTACCTCATTGACTGCTGGACTTGTTGACGGAGGGCTTGCTGTGGAGACTGCGGCGACTGTAGTAGGTTCAAAATGCTCCATCATTTTGTCTGCCATCGCAGCTAGTACTTCGAGCGACGACTCGGTGTTGACGGACAGCACGGCGCGAACTTGTGCGGGAAGCTGGTTGAGCCACATAACCTTCAGCGCTTCATCAGATAATAGCTTGCCACTGAGATCTCGCATTTTACGCAGCAGCTGGCTTGGCTTGTTGTCGCCGAGTTCGAGGCCGCTGAGTAGCTTCTGTAACTGCCGGTGGTCTGACTCTTGGTATGTTGAGATGAGTCTGTCCTTGAGCGCGCTGTACTTGCCGGTGATCGGTGGATGCAAGATAATGTCTCCGATTTGTTCTAGGTCGCTGTTGCCGAGTAGCGGGACGACGAGGTTGAATTTCTGCTCCTCTCCTATCTTGCTGGCAGCGACGGCGGCTTCAAATTGCGCGAACCAAAGGCGTGGATTTTGGCGCCAAAATGGTGGTAGTCGCGCAGGCAATGAAATTGTCGCCACGTCGCTCTTCACTGTTGCGGTGCCCTGAGCGTCGCTAAAATCTTCGTTATCTCGCGTCATATTGATGGTTCTTCTGAATGGGTCTTGCATGAGCTTGATGCTTAAGGAACTCTGGCTTCGGCTTCGGTTCGTGTTCTTCTTAGCGGGGTCACCAATTTAGTGTATGGTGTGTACTAACAAGTAGGTACTAGGTAGGTACTATCGTAGCGTAAATAAAACGCAGACTTGACTGTGATGAACTCCAATTTTCAACTGTTTTATTTTTTTTTTTTTTTTTTGGAATGGCATTCTCGCAGTGTGACCACTTGGGGTCGAGACTGCTTAACCCGGACTATCCTGTGTGTGCCTTAAGCGAACTCAAAGCCTCCAGCCAGGGGCAAGTTTTACTTATAAACTAAGCGACTGCGCACTAAGGGCACCCCCTGTGGGGTACGGACCTCGGCTTAGGGCGTCGCTGACTATGAGAGGACAGCAAGGTACAATTGGCTGGCTCAAATCGGGGTTATTATTATTGACAGGGGAGTTTAAAGCTACAGGCTCAGCTACGCCACCAGCTGGCTCGTTATTACCGATCAAGGGAGATGAATTTACATTTACAGGGAAAGTTCGTCTACGCGGAGGACCTCGGCGGCGAGGTCGGAATGATGATTTTTGTGATCTGTGTTTGCGTACTAGAGTACTAGTAGCACTACTACTTTCCTGGAGGAGGGTAATAGGGTCATCAGGTTCAGAGAGTGCAAGTCGCGGACGGCGGACTTTACTGATTCGAGAGGGGACATAATTAGCGGACGCGACAACCAGAGGGTTGCGGTGCTTCGCGGCAGAGTCAAAGAAACGCTTGGAAAGGCGTTTCAAGAATTGACGGATGGTCGGGATTCTAAGGTCTAAATGGAGGTTATCGTTCCGAACGAACCAAGGGGCTCCCGTTACCTTTCGGAGGCAACGGTTTTGAAGGGTCTGCATCCTATGGATGTGGTGGGACTTTGCGTGAGCAAAGACTGGGCCCGCAAAGGTCATGATGGGGCGAATGCACGCTGTATAAATACGCAACTTGCACTTAAGGGACAACTTGCTGCGTGCATTCATAACCGAATGGAGTCTACCAAGAGCAAAGTAGGCCCGCGAACGAGCCTTCTTTATGTGCTCTGAAAACGTAAGGTGCTCATCGAGCGTCACACCTAGATATTTGGCTCGCTTCTCCCAAGGGATCGGCTTGCCAAACATGGTGATCGGACGGGGGGGTTTACATTTTTTGCTTCGCTGTCTCGTAAAGAGAACAGCTTGGCTTTTGTCGGGATTGACTTCGATTCTCCACTTCCGAAACCACTTGGCGAGTGCATCGACAGCGGTTTGGAGAGTGCGAGAGATCGAGTCGCGAACCATGCCCTTGTAGTAGATGGCCGTATCGTCTGCGAACAGAGCCAACTGTGCCCTCTCGCTACGCGGGATGTCGCTAGTAAAAAGTGTGAAAATTAAGGGAGAAAGCACAGAGCCCTGAGGGACCCCTGCGCGAATAGGGTGGGGAGAGGAAAGCGCTCCTTCGATACGATAGCGAAAGGTGCGGTTTGACAAAAAGTCTCGTAAGATGAGCACGAGACGATCTGGCACACCAAGTTTGTAAAGCTTATATAATAAGCCGTTGTGCCAGACTTTGTCAAACGCTTTCGCTATATCGAAGAAAACAGCACCAGTCATCGCACCGCGCTGGAAACCAGCGCTGACATGCTCGACTATACGGTGGACCTGTTGTACGCAAGAGTGTTGGGTTCGAAAACCAAACTGCTCGTTAGGAATAAGGCCCTTTGTCTCAGCATAATCCCTGAGTCGCTTATAAATAAGTCTCTCATAGATTTTGCCGAGGACATTGAGCAGACTAATGGGGCGGTAACTAGAGGGCTCGCGCTTAGGCTTGCCGGGCTTAGGAATACCGATAACGGTGGCCTGTTTCCAGGCTTGAGGAAAGATATTATTACTCATGGCACCATTGAAGATGATGGTCAAGAGCATAATCAAACGGGCAGGGAAGAGTTGGAAGACCCTATTGGTCATTCCATCTGAACCAGGGGCTTTACGGGGTTTCAGAGCCTTGATTATCTCGTGCACCTCGTCTGGAGTGACGGGGGGCAGGGGACAATCAGGGTCTTCGACCGGAGGAAGGGAGGCTCTACGTTCGACTTCAGCGTCCACCTCAGAGAGGTGAGCTTGGTCTACTGGTTGAGAGCTGGGAGAGCATTGGGCCTCAAGACTATCGGCAAGGCATTCAGCCTTGTCGATATCATCGAAAGCGATGGTATTGTCTGGGCGGACTAGAGGGGGCATGGAGGTAAACTCCCGGGACCTGAGCTTCCTCTGAAGCTGCCAGAAGGCAAGATGGGTAGGCTCAAGCTCGCTCAGCATCTTATCCCAACCGGCGGAACGCAATTCCTCCATGCGTGTCTTTACAGATTTCTGTAAATAGCGCATGTGGACTTTGTTCAAGCGGCAGGGAAAGCTGCTGTAGGCACGGACAGCCGCGTTCTTCTCATTTAACAGAGCACGCACATCGTCAGGCAACTTCCAGCGGTGGTCATCCACCGCAGGAACTTCCCTTGAACAATCGTTCATGACTGATTGTACGTATTCCGTGAATGAGTCGATCGCAGCTGTCGTGTCAGCGATAGAGTCAAAGTGGTCAGGTATGGAATCTAAGAGTGGGGAAGTGGAGGATTTCAGACATTCGCTTACTTTCCTCCAGTCCGTCACTATTCGGGAGGGAGGGGGTTGAGAGGGGTCGGGGCGACCGATGCGGGGGACCAGATTTAGAATAACGGGACGGTGATCAGACGATAGTTCATGTATCGCCTCTATAGAGTCCAACCGAAGGTTGATATTCTTTAGGAGCGCTACATCAAGTACGTCCGGGGTATAACTAGAGTCATAGGGAAAATGAGTGGGAGTCATGGGAGCAACAACATCGAAATGTAATCGCGGGCAGAGGTTGAGCAGGTGTCTACCTCTGGTATTGGTGATGGAGCTATTCCAGGCGGAATTTTTAGCATTGAGGTCCCCCGCTATGATAACGGAGTCGCTCAAGCTAAGAAGGGCAGAGAGGTCGTCAGACAGAGATTGGGAATTCTCTGTGACACCGGTATAGGGAGGAAGATAAGCCGATACAAGGGTGATCGGCTGGTGGCCTGTCATACCTAAGCGGCAGACGGACACTTCTAATCGCGATAGGGGGGGAGCATCCATAGGAATACAGTATAGGGAGGATTTATAATAAATAAGGGTACCGCCCTTATGACAACGTTCCCTGTCATTGCGAACTATGCGATAGTTGGCAATTGACGGGTTACGATATCTGGGCTTCAAAAAGGTTTCCTGTATGAGGAGGATATCAATTTGGTGATCGCGGAGGAAAGAGGCGATCTCATCGCGTTGGCCTGAGAGGCCGTCGGCGTTGAAAAAGCCTAAATTAAGGGACCTGGGTTTGAAACGCTCTTTAATTCCTCTATCCATTATTGAGTTAATTGTTGGAGTAGGAATTCAGGGCGCGCGTGATCTCGGGATACGCTTGATAGATCTTAAGGATCTGAGGAAGATCGCGGGCACGTTGCGCGACTTGCAACTCCCTGGCCATTTGCCATGCTCGCGGGGTGTTAAAGGTCAGGAAGGTGGAGGCGATGATGCTGAAAGGATCAACAACATCGTCGCCGCTAGCCACTGGGGTGGGTGCGGGAGGGTTAGCTAAAGCGGCAGGGGCAGCTTTAGGAGCTGGTGGAGGAGGCACGGGGGCCTGAGAAGGAGCGGGAAGAAGTCCGCTGACTCTGGGGTCCCTGGTGGCTGGAGTGAGAGTGGGAGTGGGAGTGGGCTGTGAGCTCACCAAGGCAGGGAACGCCTGCTGTTGGGGGGCTGGAAACCACGCATTAGGCCGCTGAGGGCTTAATCGCGTGTTCAACGGGATGTTGAAGTTATAATGAGGCTGAGGAGGAGGATATTCTCGCTGCTGGCGAGCGTTTGCACGCTTGGCCAGCTTAGAGGAATGGGATTTAGGGGCTTTAGGACAGCCACGGTAATTGGCTGGATGCCCTGATTCGCCACAGAGCACACAGCTCGGCAAATCAGTGCAGAGAGCACGATCTTTTGGGCGGGTACAGTCAGAAGTACCATGATCACCCAGGCACTTGACGCACCTGGGTTTAGCATGGCAATTCCGTTGGGAATGGCCATATAATTGGCAACGGTGGCATTGACCGATGATGCCGCTTTTATGGGGCTTTTCAATCTCAATGCCCGAGAGATTGCAGATCGAACGGACCTGGAAGATGGGGTGATACCCATCGACGTGGGAACAGATGACGAGCACCATGTCATACGCGTCTCCGGTACGGGAGCGGTACATGCGGTGTACCTCGTCTACGGGGATATTTTGCGACTGAAGGTCGGCTTTGATCTCCTCAGCGGGGATTTCACGAGGGATCCTACGGATCACCACTCGTGTCTGACGCTCCTCTGGGAGGGTGTATGTATGGAAAGACACATTCCTTTCCCTGAGGAGTTTAGAGAGAGCCCGAAAGTCATTAGACGTCGGGACCGTCACCTTAATACCCGTTTGGGTAGAACGAGCATTGGTGAAGTTGATCCTAAGATCAACGCACCAGCGCGAGACATCCGTCCACTTCGCTTTATCCTGAATATATAGCGGAGGCGGAGAATTCTTCTTCTGTGAAGCAGAAGAAGAAGAAGTATCGGTCAGGCCGGAAGGGGCCCCAGAGGTTGGGACGGAAGGAGGGACTGCGGCAGAGGAAGCCACAATCGGAGTAGGCGCTACGGTAGCGGGAACGGGGGCGGGAGCTGAAGGCGGAGGGGAGGGGATAACCCTTAAGGCCTCTTTCTTTGCAGCCGGGGCATGAGAGCTGGCTTTCAGCTTCTTCTTCCTCTTCCCTCCTTGGACGGTGGTGAAACCATCGTCCTCGGTAGAAGAGGAGGAAGAAGAGGCCGAAGCGGAAGCGGACTCCTCAGCCTCCGAGGAGACGGAGGAGCCGCTTGAGTAAGGCGAGGTGGGACGAGCCGAGGACACCGACGCTGGAGCGTCGGTGTCCATCGCGACGGTCGCGGAGGGAGTAAGCTCTAATGCATCGCTGAACTCAGCGATGCTAGAGGAAGAGGGGACGGGGGGGGACGCTGCCTGCTGATAGGCAGTGGCTATGCGCGCCTTAACTTCGGGGACTCCAAGGAGGAGCCCAAGGAAAAATTCGGGGTCCTTGAATAGGTACCCTTTCGCGAACTCGAGAAAGTCTGCGGAGTTAGACATGACTCAAAAAAGAAAAAAAAGAAATCGCGATCGCGGAAGGCAATGGAACCTGATGGCCCTAACTAACTCCCCGGGTGGGAAGGCCCGGGGATGTGTGTCACTCCCTGCCGGGTGTAGGCAGGGAGGTGTGTACCTATGGTGTAACCTATAAGTGTGTCGTCCGTTGCCAATCTTAATGTGCAACGGGGCCCTGGCTAGCGACTAGCGCGAAGGGTGTAGACACACCCTAAAGACACTAGCTCCTACGCTGTTGAGGGAAAACTGTCATCCAGTGCCGACTAGGAGACCCCCCAAGGCCGGTTATCACTGGGACCCGTCCAACTGACTGCCTCGCCCTGAAGGGGTTCAGCGGGTGCGTTGGGTCAGCACCCCACTCGGCTTCGTTGGCACCGTAAGGTATCCACCGAGAGACCACGAAACTGTGGATTTGCCCAGAAGGGGCTTAGCGCAGGAGGAGCTCGCGATATGACGAAACCAGTTAAAGAAATATTCTGCCTTGAGAAAGGCACTTTTTTGACCATGGACCGACCAGCTAATTAAATAAATAATCAACTGATCGATGATCGGAGTAGCCGAGAGAGGCTACGAGATCGTTACGAGAGCGCAACGAAAGCTAACAAGACTCAGGACAACGGGTCATGAACGGCGGAGCAATGAACCCACAACCGTCCACAACGAGTGCCAAGCGTCAAGTGCTGTTTTATTTTCCAAAAAAACCTACTTTTAGATACATTTACAATGGTACATTTTATTCACTAGCCTGTTTCTATTAACATTCAATCGACCAATAGCGACGCGCCGTAGGGCGCGCCGCGCGCGGGGAGCGGGGTGCTTTGTTGCCACGTCACTAGTCGCTGAGAAGGCATATATAGGACTCGCGCGCTAAGCGGCCTAAGCGCGGTCCTTTTCGTCGGCCGGGCGTCGTCGAGTGAAGACTGAAGACTGCGGGACGCGTGTGCTGTCCGCGTCGCGTGTCTACGAGTTCATCTGCGTGAAGTGAAGATAGTGCTTCTGCTTGCTCTGCATGCGTCTCGGCGAGCGTGATGGTGTTGTGATGAAGCTCGTGCCGCGTCGGTGTTTGCTATCCTATTTCTTAGCAGATTGTCAAAACGTATTCGTCTTTATCAAGACGGTTGCTTCAGTGTTTCTTTACTGTTGGTCAAAACGTACTCGTCTTTTTCAAGACGCTTGCTTCAATGTTTCTTGCTGACTGTCAAAAACGTGGTAACTGGTTCGGTGCTTGGTATGTGGTAAATGGTTCGGAGGTATCTGGTTTTCTGGTGGTATGTGGTATCTGGTGACTGTGACATACTGTGTCACTACAAACGCAATAAAAAATACGGCCATTTTGCGACACATTTTGATACTCGCAACAGTCGCAAGTAAATCAAAACCTATAGGGTACTTCCCGTGGACCTAGAATAATGAAATTTGGCAAGAAGCAAGGGCTCCCAGCACAAGTAAAGGAAAAAGTCCGAAAATTGAGAATTTGTAATTTTACGACATAATTATTATTTTATTTTTTTTGATATCCAATGTTAAGGTTTTGGTATAAATTCTTTTCAACTACGGAACCCTTCATTGTGCGTGGTCCGATACGCACTTGGCCGGTTTTTATATACTCATAGATATCCAACGTAGCTTCAGCTGGTAAAAGTGGAAGAGCTGCAGTGAGACCGATTATACTGGTTTGGCCTTTTGATTTTAGTTTCAATAATTTGTATTGTAATAGAGATTAGTATTTTGGCTTTACAATTTAAAATCATTATTATTCATTCGTAATCTATATCTATACTAATATTATAAAGAGGTAAAATTTGTATGTAAGTTTGTATGTAGGGGGTAATCTCCGGAACTAATGATCCAATTCTAAAAATTTTTTCACTGGTAGAAAGCTACATTATTCCTGAGTGCTATAGGCTATAAATTATATTTATATCATGCATATTAGCCGAGCTATCACAAGTTTTGTCTAACAAGTCGGAAAGAAATACCTGTTTAAACACACTTTTTTGCATGCGCTGCCTAAACGGTTGTTTATAATTGAGAACAATGTACAGTGCGTTTCAACTAAGAATAGGATGACCTTGGCGCCATATTGTGAAGATTTAGCAAAATAGCATCTCGTTTACACATTTTCAAAGTCAGTGACATATTTTAACAAAAACAAATTCCAAAAACAGAACTAAAATGGATAAGGATAACACTACAAAACTTTGCAAGTCTTAGATTTCTAGCTTCAGTTGACAGTTAGAGGTCATTAACTTTCCTATTCTTAGTTGAAACGCATTGTATGGCAGTCTGGTCCGTCTTAAATAATTCTACAAAAAAGTCCGCGACACCATATTTCTATCTTTTATATTTTATCTTTTATACATCTTTTATTGTTTTAAAAAAGTATTTTTTAGACATATTTACGTTTGGATGATTATTTAAACAACAAAACATTAATCCTTATCAAAATAAGATATTTTATGATCACAAGGACATCATGGAGATAAGATTTGGCCTTTACAGTATGGCAATTGGTCATACAGTTTCGGAGATAATATAAAATTACTAAAACGCAAAATAACTTTAATTCATACCGGTTCCTCTTGAGCAAACATGTTTAGAGCGGACGTTTTATCAATTTACCCATAGATGGCGTTGTGCAAAATGTCGGTGGAATACTGCGGAAGAGTTTGTTTTTAGGGTTCCGTACCAAAATGGTAAAAAAGGAACCCTTATGGTGTGACTCAGTCTGTCTGTCTGTCTGTCTGTCACAGCTGGATATCTCAAGAACTACTAATGCTATCAACTTGAAATTTGGAACAGTTTTAGATAATATTTACCCAACTATTTTGCAAATAAGAAAGAAATAAAACGATATGTATTTTTTTTGCAACATGGGCTGAAAGGGGGTCTTAAAAATTCAAAGTTGGGCTACTAGGTCATATGGTATATCATATGAAAGAGCGCTGTTTGCGCATTCTCAAACATATTTTTATTTTTTTAGGCTGCACAGTGTTCGACTTTTGATGAAAAATGTAAAAAAAAAATACCGTCCCCCCCCCCCCATCTCCGAAGTTTGCAAAGACAAAAATCTGAAATTATTCTATGTGATGCAAGTTTATGTAAAGATTACAGGAAAAATAAAACGATGTCTCTAAATAGCACACTTTTTCAGAAATCGGAACGGAACCCTCGGTGCGCGAGGCCGACTCGCTCTTGACCGGTTTTTTTTTTAGTTTGTTTGAACGCGCTATCTCTGGAACTACCCCAGTCGGATTTGAAAAAATCTTTTTGCATTTTATAACCCGGTTCTTGAGGAGGGCTATAGGCTATTTAACATCACGCTAGGGCCCTTAGGAGCCGAGCGCGAAGTAATAGCGCGGGCAGGCGATGCGGAAGGATATAGGCTATTTAACATCACGCTAGGCCCCTTAGGAGCCGAGCGCGAAGTAATAGCGCGGGCAGGCGATGCGGAAGGATATAGGCTATTTAACATCACGGTAGGGCCCTTAGGAGCCAAGCGCGAAGTAATAGCGCGGGCAGGCGATGCGGAAGGATATGGGCTATTTAACATCACGCTAGGGCCCTTAGGAGCCAAGCGCGAAGTAATAGCGCGGGCAGGCGATGCGGAAGGATATAGGCTATTTAACATCACGCTAAGACCCTTAGGAGCCGAGCGCGAAGTAATAGCGTGGGCAGGCGATGCGGAAGGATATGGGCTATTTAACATCACGCTAGGGCCCTTAGGAGCCGAGCGCGAAGTAATAGCGCGGGCAGGCGATGCGGAAGGATATCGGCTATTTAACATCACGCTAGGGCCCTTAGGAGCCGAGCCCGAAGTAATAGCGCGGGCAGGCGATGCGCAAAGATATAGGATATTTAACATCACGCTAGGGCCCTTAGGAGCCGAGCGCGAAGTAATAGCGCGGGCAGGCGATGGGGAAGGATATAGTATATTTAACATCACGCTAGGGCCCTTAGGAGCCGAGCACGAAGTAATAGCGCGGGCAGGCGATGGGGAAGGATATAGTATATTTAACATCACGCTAGGGCCCTTAGGAGCCGAGCGCGAAGTAATAGCGCGGGCAGGCGATGGGGAAGGATATAGTATATTTAACATCACGCTAGGGCCCTTAGGACCCGAGCGCGAAGTAATAGCACGGGCAGGCATTGCGATGCGATGCGTCGGGGTTGGTGGGTGGGGGGTACAAGGAATTTAACGCGGACGAAGTCGCGGGCAGAAGCTAGTACTACGATAAAAACATAATTAATGGACTTTCTGGTGGACTATGGGAAAAGTTGTTGCCCATAGACCACCTAAGTGAACTAGGCGGGTAGACCATGGGCAATACACGATTCGTAATACTACGATGAAAACATAATATGGACTTTCTGGTGAACTAGGGGAAAAAAAATTCCCATAGTCCACCTAGAAAACATAATATGGACTTTCTGGTGGACTATGGGAAAAACAATTTCCCATAGTCTACCTAGGTGAACCAGGCGGGTGGACCATGGGCAATACACGAAAAAAACGTCTACGTGCGTGTCGGGCACGCGCAGTAATAGGGTTCCGTAAAGCACGCCGCCGCCGCCCGTCGTTATTCGAGCGTAAGTATTATTAATTTAGAAATCATTATTGATAAGAATGTTATGATTATATTTTGTTCAAAGTACATTTTATAAGTTGGTTGACTACCTAGTTGGTAAACTTGAAAAGCCTACATAGCTGTGATAGTTTTCCTGTTAATTTCGTTATACATAAATACTACTACCGTGAATTTTTTCACCCATCCAAACCTAACCGTTTGGCTGGCAGGAAAAACTGTAAAACTCTTCTATTTTCCATTTTAATTTAATAATACTAAACACTGTTCTTTGTATAAAATAACTTTATTATGTACACTGAATTCTAACTACAACGACAACCGACTTGCTCCGTGGATCCATGATCACTTATTTTTAAAATGTCATAGACAAATTAGGTCCAAGCATTATCTATAACAGTATTAACTAAGACAGTCTTTACCCTCGAAATCGAAGCTCGAAATAAATATTATTATGAATAAAAGTATCCATTTTAGACGAAGACAGTTTAGACGCGATCTCTTGTACAGACCCATCTAGCGGCAAATATGGAACTAGTTGTCGGTGTCATAAGTGTTGAATGGCTTGTTATATATTCAGAAACATCTTTACGCATAACTCTCAATAGACACTTGACTCTAACAAAAATTAGCACTTTAAAGTTTAATATTTCAGAAACGGATCCCTAATTCTAAAAGCTGTTTTCACAAACCCGCAATATTTTTGAAAGGCCTATCCAACAACACCCCACACCATGGAGTAGACGAGAAAAAAAAAACCGGTCAAGAGCGAGTCGGACTCGCGCACCAAGGGTTCCGTTCTGATTTCTGAAAAAGTGTGCTATTTAGAGACATCGTTTTATTTTTCCTGTAATCTTTACATAAACTTCTATCACATAGAATAATTTCAGATTTTTCTCTTTGCAAACTTAGGAGAATGGGGGGGGGGACGGTACAAACAGCGCTCTTTCATATGATACCCCACTTTAAATTTTTACGTCCCTGTTGCAAAAAAAATTTAAATATTTTTATTTCTTTCTTATTTGCAAAATAGTTGGGTAAACGTCATCTAAAACTGTTCGAAATTTCAAGTTGATAGCATTAGTAGTTCTTTAGATATCCCGCTGTGACAGACTGAGTCACAATAAGGGTTCCTTTTTTACCATTTTGGTACGGAACCCTAAAAAACATTCCCACGTGTACCGAAAGTACCCTAAAAAATTTTTTGATTTTATTTTACCACTTTGCGGCGTGATAAATATCAATGCTAAATTGTAGCTTTCTAGTACTAAGAGTCTCTGAGCTAAGCTGCGGACAGACAGACAGACGGACGGACATAGCGAAACTATAATAGGCCTCCTCAAGCACCGCCCCTTGGACCGGTTCTGTGCTTCCCGCATCCAGCGGGTTCCTGCGGCCTTTACAAGGCCATCGGTCCACCTTGTTGGAGGCCTTCCAAATGTTACGTCTTCCGGTACGCGGCCGCCACTCCAGAACTTTATGTGCCCTGCACACTGCTACTTAAGTTTGGCAATTCTTTGGGCGGTGTCAGTTACCTTGGTTCTCCTGCGGATCTCTTCATTTCTGATTCGATCACGTAGGGAAACTCCAAGCATTGACCTCTCCATTGCCCTTTGGGTGACTTTTAGCCTTCTAATAAAGCCCATTGTGAGCGACCACGTTTCAGTGCCGTAGGTCATCAATGGCAACACGCACTGGTTTTGTATGTCAGACTTATGTTGTTTCGGCAAATGCTTACTATGTGGGTTGACAAGAGGGATGTTAGCAGGAAAAGTAGTAGACTGTATCAGAAAAAAAATGCTTGTTACTCGAGATACGATACTCTCTTTATTAACGCGACTGGATTATGGGGAGACTATAACATTGTAGCAGGTGCAACTGGAGATTATAATTTTCCGATACTTTAGGGTTGTCAAAGATTTGCTTTAAATATATTCTATACTCGCTGTTCTAATCAAAAATAGATTACATTCTAATCATCAATTCATCTACACAAAAATGAAAGATAACGACCTCCTCTCTCCATTTACATAGTTTTAAATACCTATAACCTCCTATAAAATATATTTGACAGAACAGAACGTTGTTCCAAATACTATAAACTTATAAAAACGGCATACGAATGAAGTTCCAATTGGATTTTGTGACAGATTATAATGAGGACCAGTAGACTTTGTTTATTTTTCGTCTCTAACTCGGCGGAAATATCTTAGGAAAATCAACAACAGTTAAAGATCTTCAGATGTTTCCGCCGAGCGCTAAAGTTGATACGACGTTTTTTGCGATGGATACATGTTAGCATGTACCACTGTATATTTTATGTATAAACAATTCGACTGGTCTTCTTTACATCCGGTGGTAATGCTAGTCGTCCCCACGCTCGTCGTCGCGGCGTCGGTTGCGCGTGCGCCGGTTCCAGCCCTCACGCGGCCGCTCGCGCTGCCCCCGCCCCTCCCCACCTCGTCCCGCACCTCCGCGCTGGAAGAACGAGCCTTGCTTCTCGAAGATACGCTCATTCGAGTCCACTAGGTTGCCGACCTGTGAATAAAACAAGATAGCATGTAATCCCGAGGTATAGGAAGAATGTTTCTCCAATCAAAGTATAGAATAAGAATAGCACTGCCGATTTTACAGTCTCTCACGACAAGAAAGTAACCATCGAACTGATGATGGAGAAAATTGTAGTGTTGATATAATAAAAGTGGGGATCATGAGCTTTATTGAGATCACCAATCAGTTTGTAAATCGCGGCATGTTTGACGTTATGTCTTGGATTGAACTGCGATAAATCAAATGACACATTTAATTATGTTTACCTTATCAGCAAGCTGCAATGCCAAAGCCTGCATCCTGGTAGGCTCCGAACGATGTAGGATGGCGCACTCGCTGGGGTCATCAAGTGAAGCCAGCAGCTCTTCATTGATGATCATCTTGGAGACAAGTGAGTGAACGCGTTGGCGGGGAAGCTCAAACATGTCCGCGAGAGAGCGGAGAGAGAGAGATGCGTATACATGGGCGTAAGTAAACAAGTAGGTGCGGAGCGATTCCTCGCGGATCAGACGGCCGAGCATTGCGCGCACGTTGTCAGCGCCTACCATTAGGTCCCATACCTGTAATGAAATAGTGTGATTAATATAATATATTATAACAACTGCAAAATGATTTACGACGACGACGATTGACGATTTTTTTTTATTTATATTTATTTACAAGCCGTTGCCCGCGGCTTCGACCGCGTGGATGTCGGAAATTGTCCCTCGGGAACCTTCTACCGGGATGAAAGTATCCTATGTCTTAATCCAGGTTATAAACTATTTGTATACCAAATTTTATCCAAATCCGTTCAGCCGTTTTTGCGTGATTGAGTAACAAACATCCAAACATACAAACTTTCACATTTATAATATTAGTAGGAAGTAGGATTTTGAGGTAATGTTTTTAGTGAGATGATGGAGCGGCCCTAGTGTCCGTAACACAGGTTAATTCCTAGCACGGAACTGGGTTTTGCTTCGCTATCCATTATGACGTTCCTAACTCTCACTCGTGATGTAGTATTTAAGTTAACCTGTACTCAAAGTTTTGAAAATAAAGATTTTATTTATTTATTTATTTAGGAAGTAGGATTTATTACTGGCTTTTGCCTGCGGCTTCGCCCACGTGGAGTTCGGATAATATCCCACAGGAACACATTACCGGGATAATAAAAAGTATCCTATGTCCTAAACCAGGTCTACCCTTGTGCCAAATTTCATCCAAAACCGTTCAGCCGTTAAAGCGTAAAACCGTCAAAAACAAACAAACTCACTTTCACATTTTTTTTAAGTCTTGACAAGGACTCTGGTCCTACTAATAAAAGCTTGTTTTTATATTATTTTTATTTATACTTTTTATTATTTTTTTTTTATTTGTTATTTATAATATTAGTTAGGATTATTACTAGCGAGCAGCCCCTGCTTCGCATGTTTCGACTTGACAAAATCTCGACATTTCTTTATTATAATGTTTTTTTATATTAATGTATTAAACACATAAACCTTCCGGAATAAATTCTATAAATGTTTGTGAAAACCACATCAAAATCCGTTGCGTATTTAAAAAAAAAACAATGCGGACACCGAGACACAAAAAGCGACTACAATAATTATTTTATAGAAAATGATTATGTAGTTATACCTTGGCATTCATCTTGTCATTGACAATGAAGTTGAGGCAGGCGCGCCAGTCTCCGCGGCGCATGGCCCGGGCCGCCGCCACCGCGTGCTCGCGCATAGACTCCGGCGGACCAACCAGCGCCTGCCGCTCACTCGCACGCAAGTTCTGGTAGAAGGTTTTACTGATCATGCGTCGGCGAGCATCGAACTCGTGAGCTGCCATGTACGGGATCTCAATCAGCATCGCTGACACCAAGTACACACACTCGAGCAACTCCAAGTTGATGTGCATGTGGAATGGCATCTGACGCTGTTTCTCAATCTTCTCCTGTTCCTTAGAACGCTCGTGCTGACGCTGGGGCAGCAGACCTTGGGCCAATAACTCCTTAGGTTTACCAGTCATCATCAGCTCAGCGAGACAACCGTGAGCTTCTTTCACATTTCCGCGGCGGAAAGCGCACAAACCCAAGTTAGCCATGGTACGATTGTACAGAATCTGAGTGCTTGGGTCAGAGTGTTGAACTGTTTCTTGCAAATGCGACATCAGCAGCAAGTCACGAGCCTGGAACCAGTTGTCGTGCAGAGCGTGATGGTAGATGTGAGAGAGAATAGCACGAGTTCTAAGTCGGTCAGACTCGTCGTGACCGTAAATGAATTTGCAGAATTTCTCCATCTTCTTGATGGTAGTTTCCTCACCAGGAGGAAGGTCCTTGCGCACTGCGCGAGGATCAAACTTGTAGTATAGATGATCAATTTTACGTAAGTAAGCACGGCAAATTTCTTGTGGAGTGCCGTCGCGTTCGACCACTTGGCACACGCGGTCAATCAGAGTAGAAACGCGAACTTCGTCCTTCAATCTCTCAACATATTCATTAGAATGAGGATCGCACTCCTTGAGCAGCTTGGTGAACTCGTCGTCGAGTCGCTCGAGGGCGGTCAACAAGCAACCACGAACGAGGAAAGGTGCTGTTACAAGCTGCTCATTTTCTTCAGTAATGGTTTCGCTCAGTTGCATGTCTTCATGGGCTAAGAGTAGGGTGACCATGTGGTCTACATTTTCGACGAGTTTGGACCAGTATTCGGGCTTCATGGCGTCGGATACTTTGGGGTTGTAGTCAAAGAGAGCGGCGACGGTGGCGGCGCGCAGTTTGAGTTGGAGAGCGTCGCCTAGGTTGTGTGCGGCGGCGACAGTACGTAGCTCGTGCAGGAGCTCGAGTTGCGCACGACGGTCGGTACGCTTGCGGCCACGGGCTGCGCTAATCTCACCCAATTTCTTTACTACCAGAGCCGCGTCAATGTCGCTGTCCTATAGCAATGAAAAATAGTTTAGTGTAGTCAAACAATGCGAAAATATTGGCGTTATACTGTTAGCAAGATGAAAAGAGAATTTCTTACCTTAGCGAACATCTTGGGCTTATCCGAGGTAGCGGCTCCCTTCCTGACGGTCTCCCACTCGCCGCCATCATCAGCCTGGTCCTTCTTTCCGACCTTACCGATTCTGGCGTCACGTCTGTCCTCACGCCGCTTGGCCTTGCGCCTGTCCCTGTCTTCATCCTCATCTCTTTCAGTGTTTCTCTTCAAGAACTTCTCTCGGATGGTGGTGGCTCCGCGGTTGTCATCATCAGAACTCGAGCTGGAATCAGAGGAGCTGGATCCCCAGTCCATGGAGTCGGAGGACTCGTCGTCTTGAGGAGGGGGGCGGCGCGGCGGTTCCGGGGAGCGACGCGCGCGCGGCTTCTCTTTAGGTTTCTCTTCATCGTCAGACTCGTCCGAGGATGATGAGTCTAAACAGAAACACAATATAATAAGTGAATTAAAAAACTACATACAACAAATTGCAAAGCAGTTCACTACTACCTGCTGCTATATTCTTGTCAATTTAAATATTGTTATGGGTTTAGTAAAATGGATAAACTTTTACGTTTTACAATTTACCTTTACGTTCATCATCATCAGGAAGATCAGGATCTTCACGGAACTTGGACATCTCAGCATCAAAGTCTTTAGCATACTTCCTCAGTTTCTGCCTCAACGATGTGAGTGCCTTGCTGTTGCCTTTCGACAGCGACTTCCTGCTGTCACGGTCATTCCACGCGCCGACAACCCAGTCATCCAATTCAGCCAGAGCCCTAATGAAGAATCTTGGAGCAACTCCATTTTCTTCTTTTAGTACAACTGGTGCAGCGCGAGTGTAGGCTCTTTGGAGCTCCTCAAACGAAGCGAGAGCTGAGGCAAAGTCTTTAATCTTCTTGTGGTTACGCAGAGAATGGATAATGGCTTCCAATTCTTCATACCGCTTTTCCTTCATAGAGCGCACAACGCGCTTTGTTTCTTCCTCATCATCACTGAACTGTTTGATCAAAGAAAGGTTTTACTAGACAATTAATAACTAAAATAAAATTTGTTTACTTGAGATATTTGTCCATACTTTATTAGTATTCAATTATATATATCAACACCTGAAACGAACAACATTGTAACTCATTTTGCAATGTTTTCTGTCTCTATGTTAAATTAATGACGTACGTAAACATGGTTGTTTTCTTATTAAACTACGTAAAGAAATATTTATAAAATGTCTCCTATAACACTTTTAGTGTTTTATTTAAATGCAGTAGGACAATATTCTATCTAAAAAAATTGTAATTCACTCTCCTGTAAACCTAGCAAAAAATAGATACAATGTTGTTCTTATCAGGTGTTGATATATTATATGATAGTTGTATGTGTTTTAAATAAATAAATAAATAAAAATCATAAGGATGCGCAAAGGTAGCCTGTGAAATTAAAATGTTCTTGCGTTTTTGCAATTTGCAGGTCAGTGTCCAGTTGTATCTTGATCAAAATAATTATGATTTGCGACCATAACAAACATGTGTTTACATAATCATAACCATAAGAATCATCAATACATACATCTCTCTAAGTTAGATTTGTTCTAAAATGTCATGATTTTGAACATCACATACTTAATAACAAAAAACATAAGAACATTTGAATTTTACGACATTCACCAGACTATGTTACGTGCCCTGCGTGAGCGACAAATGTCCTACGTGATTTTTGTCATTACTTCTCGAATCATGGAGTAGTAGTTTGTGGTGTCGCGTCTGGTCGCCCTTAAAACAAGTACGCGTTATGTCGCGTCTCGCCGCAGATTGCCATATAGGCCGCAAGCAGGGTATGCCGTTGTTGTTGTTGGTGTAAGTTGATCGCGTTCGTAACGTTGCGACTTGCGTCGCTTCGTATTCGTCGCTCATGCAGGCCACCCCGTTACTCATGACGAGGCGATCTTCTTTAAGTACATATTGTTACGATCGCGAATCATATTTTACATACAACCTACTGACTTGCAAATTGCAAAAAAAAATGTTAGAAAATTTTAATTTCACAGGCCATCCTGGCGCTTTCACCTCAAGGCCTTCATGCTCTCTGAATTATTTCAGCTAGTCTTATGGCCATAGACCAAATCAATAAATCAATTACTAACATCCACAATGTAGATTCTGAATGTATTAGTGCATCAACTTTGAATAAGTTCTTCCTTCAGTTTTAATGTTTCTTCGAACTTGTTGTTGAAATTTTTTTTTATAAAGTCAGTAAAGACATGCTTTTAAATTATCAAGCAAGGAAATGTTTAAAGCAGGTCTTGAAACTTTCTCTTGGCAAAGTTAAATCCAATCCTTAAGTAATTTTTGACAAAACATGCTTGCACAACAGAGCAATAATAATAGTAAGACTTGAAGAGATAAAAGAGAATGATGTAAAATGAAAACATAATTGTGAAAGAGCTTCACAATAGCTGCTTGACTCATATCTGTTACGATTTAAGTAGAATGATGAAAATATAAACATTATTAGGAAAATGCTGCATTGCTGAATAATACAATTCTATTATTGGGTCTTTAGGAGTTGTTTGTGTTCAGTTCATGTTTTCATTGTACATGCTTATGTTTTAATTTACAATTGCAGAATAGACATGTTTTTTTGTAAATGAAAACAGAAGGAATATTAAACTTATTATGACAGGCCAATATTCTATCCGATTTTTTACTTCAGCTACACAAAGAAAGAAAGAAGCTGTATTTATTTTAAAATAAATGATAACAACTTCCAAATTAAACATTGTTATGTACTTGTAAGAACGTTTTGTATGGTAAACACCTTGTTCAAACTTCGTCTTTGATATGTAATAATTGTTCATAAACTCACCGTGTACACGGGCGCGGGGGCGCGTACTACTGGCTCGTCCTCGCTCGAGCTCTCCGACTCGGAGTCAGTTCCAGTCGCAAAGAAACGACTCATGATTGCGTTGTTCTATGAATTCAACTACAAAACAACAAGTATTTATTACTACAGATTCACTCTCACGCATATTTACACTAAACGAGCACAGTATAAATTAATTAACTCCTAATATTGATCAGAAATATGGAACATCGAAGGTGTTGTCCGGGCGGTTGAGGTTAGAACTTTCACATAACAAATTAAGCCCATTACTTACCTTCTACAAAATGTCCTATAGATTTTTTTGTTCTCAACAACGTATAATGGTGTCCAAATCATGAAAATATCATGTAATATTGATGAAACTGGAGAAACTCCAGTCTGCCCACGACGCACCACACACGTCAAAAAGACAGATGCAGTACAGATACAAAATGACATTTATAGAGATGGACTAAAGAGGATAGAGCACAGAGTACATTAATAATAATAATAATAACCCCACCTCCGTATCTCTACGTTGACGTCGTGGTGGGGCTTGCGCGCTCCGAACTCTGGGTCCTGTCCCGGTAGAGTTTACTTTGCCGAAACGGGTCTAGGGTAAGGAGCCAGACCAAGAGAGATACAGAAACCCGCAGGGCAGCATGTGGCAAGCTGTTGGGCAGTAGCGACCCCACGAACCCTATCTCCCGGGAGAAGTCTTGTTACTCACCTCTGGCTTGCCTTTATTGGCCGGCTGGAGTGAGCACTGATGAGGAACAGAGCTCCCACCTCATTCTTGCCTTTATTGGCCGGCTTGAGTGGAGATTCGCAAGAGCAAACATGCTCGGAGGAATGAAGTATTCCAGTAAGTGTTTGTAGGGATCTTGACCATCTTCCGGGCTCTGGGATTGTTCTGAGAACCGTGGAATACCTCTCCACTCCTCAAGCACCTCAGGACATGTTGCCCCCTTGCCGCTACGACACTTTGTGCTAGCGACCGTTTTCGGGGGCCCATTATTGAGTGTGCAAGTCACCCCCTGCCATTTTATCTGTGTGTATTATATAACATTGGTCAGGCAGGGGACATAGTTCTTCCATAATTCAAGGTACCCAATCCACTATAGCCACCAAAACCCATAGCCCAATATGTTTTGATTCCATGCTCTGCAATAGTCCTGCACCAACCGGGGGTTGTCCTTGGGTGCACTTGCATAGTACATACAGGGATAATCGTCGGCTGGTGCCGCCACGTCATTTAAAATTGTCTAAGGGGTCTCTGCGAGTTGGCTTCGGCCCCTCGTACGCCTCCCAAAGGGCCGGGACCCCAGGGTCCCGAGATATGTCAAAGACAAGAAAAATAATAATAATAATAACCCCACCGCCGTATCTCTACGTTGACGTCGTGGTGGGGCTTGCGCGCTCCGAACTCTGGGCCTGTGCCGGTAGAGTTCACTTTGCCGAAACAGGTCTAGGGTGAGGAGCCAGACCAAGAGAGATACAGAAACCCGCAGGGCAGCATGTGGCGAGCTGTTGGGCAGTAGCGACCCCACGGACCCTATCTCCCGGGAGTAGTCTTGTTCCTCATCTTTGGCTTGTCTTTATTGGCCGGCTGGAGTGAGAACTGACGGGAACAGAGCTCCCACCTCATTCTTGCCTTTATTGGCTGGCTTGAGTGGAGATTCGCAAGAGCAAACGTGCTCGGAGGAAGGAAGTATTCCAGTAAGTGTTTGTAGGGATCTTGACCATCTTCCGGGCTCTGGGATTGTTCTGAGAACCGTGGGATACCTCTCCACTCCTCACAAGCATCTCAGGACATGTTGCCCCCTTGCCGCTACGACACTATGTGCTAGCGACCGTTTTCGGGGGCCCATTATTGAGTGTGCAAGTCACCCCCTGCCATTTTATCTGTGTATTGTATACATTCTTCTCTAAACTATTGTATGCCTCAGTCTTCCTACAAACAAATAATGGCTTCAATAACTAAGAATGAATATGATCCTAATGCCATTATTACTATACTTATAGGTAGCAGCCTTAATGTTAAAAAAGATGATATTACTGATAGTGTCACTGAGCTATTGAAGTTAAATTGTAAGAAAATAATTTTGTGTGCTTTTCCATACTTTAAGTACTTGTCAAACAGACAAAACAACTACATTCACATGTTAAATAATTACATGCAATTCTTAGTTAGTCACCATAGTGACAAGTTTATATTTTTTGACACCAACATTTTTGTTGATAAGCTAAGCTCGACTAGGGATACGGTGTATCTGCCCAGTAGTTTTAGACATCAAATAGCTAGGCTATTAGCTTTTAATATTAACCCAGACATAATTAGTATGTCGAAGTCATCTTTAATTAGCACCACAGTTAGTAATAGTACTAATGTTAAGGTGGTTATTAATTTAAACTAGTTTGTAAGACAACAGAAAGTGCCACTAACAGTATAGTTACACTTAATAACAAAAAGGTATTTTCTAGCCATAGACTTATAAAAAAAGATGGACTCCGCGCCACGCATATCGAAAGTGAAGCACCCTTCCGATCTATGTGTGCGTGATTTGAGTACCTGCAAAGACGCCGTCGCTCGTGTCACGTAATGGCGGCCGGTCGGCATACTAAGATGTAAATGTGTGCGCGAGACGTGTTTGTACAAATGGTCCCGGCATACTTACTGTGCTTCACTTTCGATATGCGCAGCGCGGAGTCCATCTTTTTTTATAAGTCTATGTTTCTAGCTCTAAAATAGTTAACTGTAGAAAAGGGGCTAAGCAGAAATCCTTGAAATTATTTCATCAAAATATTCAAGGTTTTTCATCCAAACAATTGGAAATTGAATTGTTTTTAGAAAAAACAATGTTTGACATTATTTGTTTAACCGAGCATTGGTTAAAAGATTACGAAATGTTAATTAATTATGAGAATTATAGTGTGGCCAGTTGTTTTAATCGAACATCAATGGCGCGTGGTGGTTCATTAATCCTAATTAAAAATTGTATTAAATCGAAAAATCGTAAAGACATAGTTGATCTATCGTTTGAACATAGTATTGAACTTTCCTGTGTTGAGCTAGATAAGCATGTCATAGTGTGCGTTTACAGACCCCCAAATTATCAAAACTACTCTATATTCGAGTCAGTAATGGAGGAAGTTATGTCAAGACTTGCAGCTGGTAATAAGTCTGTAATTATCTGTGGCGACTTCAATATTAATATTTTAGAAAATAATTCAAATACCAGTAGATTATTAAATTTGTTTAAATCATTTAATTTATCAAATGTGTTTGTAGAACCTACCCGAATAACCACGACTACTGCCACATGTATTGATAATGTTTTCTGTTGTTGTGACTATTTAGATAAATCCATTGTTAATTATCTCCCTTCTGATCACAGTGGTCAAACCGTAACTTTTGAGTCCAACATACCTATGCAAAAAGTGCAGATACAATCCAGACCAATAACATCTGTTAATTTAAATAAATTTAATAACACTTTAATTTGTAAGTTAAATGATCAAGAACTGAAAATGAACAATGTTAATATTTTGTATAAAGAATTCTTTTCGGTAGTCCAAACAGAGTTCGATAATTCATTTAAGAAGATCACAAAAACCATCAGCCCTAAGTTTCTATTTAGTGACTGGGCAACTAAAGGACTCAGGAAAAGTAGGGAAAGACTTTTCGAGCTGTATGGCCTTAAGCCTTATATTAACACGGAAACTTTTAATAAGTATGTTGCTACTTACTCTAGAATTTTTAAGAACACTTGTAAGGCAGCTAAAGCCTTATACATTAGCAACAAGGTTAAATCAGCAGATAATAAAATAAAGACAGTTTGGAAAATTATCAACAATGAAACGAACAGGAACAGAAAGCATAATATTGATTACACACTGGAGTCGTCATGTGGTCTCATTTCCGATAGCAAAGAAGTTGCTCAAGAATTTGTAAATTTCTTTACCAGTATCCCACTTAAAACTACTGAGGTCTTAAACTCCTCGCCCTCGCTCTCTTTTGATTTAGTAAGGGCAAACGTTTCGGCCTGCCCGATTGAATTTAACTTTAAGCATATTAACCCCATAACAGTAATAAAAGCTTTTAAGCAAATTAAGATCAAACTGACCGAAGATCTTTGGGGAATGTCCATTAAAGTCTGTACCTCCATAATTGAGACTATAGCGCCTTACTTAGCCTTAATATTTAATTTTTGTGTAGATCAAGGAGTTTTCCCGGATTTAATGAAATACAGTAAGGTAATTCCACTTTTTAAATCCGGAGACAGTAAAGACAAAAATAATTATAGACCAGTATCCGTGTTGCCGGTTTTCAGCAAGGTGTTTGAAAAGGTAATGCTTAATCAAATGCTCAATCACTTTAACACGAATAAAATACTTCACGATCAACAGTTTGGTTTCACCAAAGGACGTTGTACGACCGACGCCGGTGTAACCTTATTAAAACACATTTTTAACGCGTGGGAAGAGGCACAAGACGCCATAGGCATTTTTTGTGACCTCTCCAAGGCATTTGATTGCGTCGACCATGAAACCTTACTCTTGAAACTTGAGCATTACGGACTTGGAAAACTTGCCCTCAGTTTAGTAAAATCTTATTTAAATGATAGACAACAGCAAGTTCAAATAAATGGTGTCAATTCACTCTGTTTAAAAGTTAAAATGGGTGTTCCACAAGGCTCGATATTGGGTCCTTTCCTCTTTTTAGTGTATATTAATGATTTACTCCATTTATTAAAAAATCAACCACAAATGGTGCTATTTGCTGATGATACTTCATTAATTTTTAAGGTAGATAGACGTGCTACAAATTTTGACGACGTTAATAACGCCCTACTGCAGATCCAAAATTGGTTCACTGCTAATAATTTAGTATTAAATGGGAAAAAAACTAAGTGCATCAGATTTTCTTTACCAAATGTCAAAAGTAGTGATTGTGAGATAGTATTGAATCAAGAGAAACTAGAATTCGTCGATAAAACCGTTTTCCTGGGGATTACGCTCGACTCAAGGCTACAATGGGGTCCTCATTTAATATCACTTGCAGGACGGCTAAGTTCAGCAGCTTATGCTGTCAGAAAAATCCGTCAATTTACTGATGTAGATACCGCGAGGCTAGTCTATTTTAGTTACTTTCATAGTATCATGTCTTACGGTATTTTACTTTGGGGACGGGCTGCAGATATCGAGTCCATTTTTATTCTGCAGAAACGAGCCATCAGAGCCATATATAATCTTCGCAGGCGCGATTCTCTAAGGGAACTGTTTAAGGATATTAACATCATGACGGTACCTTGTCAATATATCTACGAAAACATCATGTACGTAAGAAAAAATTTACATCTTTTTAATAAAAGAGGTGAAATGCATAATTATAATACTAGAAATAAGGACCTATTAGCTCAACCAGGTTTTAGGCTGGCTAAAGTAGACTCATCGTTCATGGGGTACTGTTTAAAATGTTACAATAAAATACCTCCACACATACTTCAACTAAATGAGACGAAATTTAAAACTTGTATAAAACGCACACTATGCAGGCAGGCATATTATAAATTGGGGGATTACATAAATGATAAAAATGCTTGGCTCCATGCTAGTCCTGCTCCACAACCTCAACTAATTAATTAACATTTGAAGATACTGTTGGAACTGCTGAAGATTGTAAGAATAGCTTTGCATTGTGTAGACTCAATCACCTTGTATTGTATAATTGCTTAGCACATGTGTGAGTACTATGTACCTACTCTAAAGCTACCATTTACTGGGTACGTCTTTATTTGACTTGGATGTGCCCTGGCGGCTGAGAGTGTGTCATGCTCACTCTAATGCCTCGCTGATGGTGGCGCGTGTGTTGGATCATTTAACGAATCCATACGTCAGGTTCGTGAACGGGCGCTGTTGGTGGAGGCTGGTCATACCTTAGCTGCCACGGCTTATTTTAATTTTAATTTTGAATTGTTTTTTTATTTTTTTATTCCGGACGCTTTTAACGTTCATCGTTCTCACATGTATAATTTCAATATGAATGATGTAACCAATATTTTGTAACCATATTTTGATTTAAAAGAGTGTCCGTGGAGTTTCTTGCCCGTTCTTCTCCATAGATCTACGTTTTGGAATGGGCAACTAGCTTCAACTTTCTGACTTACCTACTGACCGACTCTTTGACAATTCAAAAGTGCCTGTAATTGGTTTAATTGAAATAAATGCTTTGAGTTTGAGTTTGAGTTTGAGTTTGAAAACATTAGTCAGGCAGGGGCCATAGTGTTTCTATAGTTCTAGATAACCAGTCCACAACCACCCAAACCCATAGCCCAATATGTTTTGTTTCCATGTTCTGCAATAGTCCTGCACCAACCGGGGCTTGTCCTTGGGTGCACTTCCATACTGCATACAGGGATAATCGTCGGCTGGTGCCTCATCATAATTTAAAATTGTCTAAGGGGCCTCTGCGAGTTGGCTTCGGCCCCTCGTATGCCTTCCAAAGGTCCGGGATACCAGGGTCCCGAGATATGTAATAATAATAATAATAAGAGAAAACGTGCTCGGAGGAAGGAAGTATTCCAGTAAGTGTTTGTAGGGATCTTGACCATCTTCCGGGCTCTGGGATTGTTCTGAGAACCGTGGGATACCTCTCCACTCCTCACAAGCACCTCAGGACATGTTGCCCCCTTGCCGTTACGACACTATGTGCTAGCGACCGTTTTCGGGGGCCCATTATTGAGTGTGCAAGTCACCCCCTGCCATTTTATCTGTGTATTGTATACAAAACATTAGTGAGGCAGGGGCCATAGCGTTTCCATAGCTCTAGGTAACCAGTCCACAACCACGCAAACCCTTAGTGTAATATGTTTTGTTTCCATGTTCTGCAATAGTCCTGCACCAACCGGGGGTTGTCCTTGGGTGCAATTGCATAGTGCATACAGGGATAATCGTCGGCTGGTGCCTTCTCTTCATTTAAAATTGTCTAAGGGGCCTCTGCGAGTTGGCTTCGGCTCCTCGTACGCCTTCCAAAGGACCGGGACCCCAGGGTCCCGAGATATGTCAAAGACAACTTAATAATAATAATAATAACCCCACCGCAGTATCTCTACGTTGACGTCGTGGTGGGGCTTGCGCGCTCCGAATTTTAGGTCTGTGCCGGTAGAGTTCACTTTGCCGGAACGGGTCTAGGATGAGGAGCCAGACCAAGAGAGATACAGAAACCCGCAGGGCAGCATGTGGCGAGCTGTTGGGCAGTAGCGACCCCACGGACCCTATCTCCCGGGAGAAGTCTTGTTCCTCACCTCTCGCTTGCCTTTATTGGCCGGCTGGAGTGAATACTGACGAGGAATAGAGCTCCCACCTCTTTCTTGCCTTTATTGGCCGGTTTGAGTGGAGATTCGCAAGAGCAAACGTGCTCGGAGGAAGGAAATATTCCAGTAAGTGTTTGTAGGGATCTTGACCATCTTCCGGGCTCTGGGATTGTTCTGAGAACCGTGGGATACCTCTCCACTCCTCACAAGCACCTCAGGACATGTTGCCCCCTTGCCGCTACGACACTATGTGCTAGCGACCTTTTCGGGGGCCCATTATTGTGTGTGCAAGTCACCCCCTGCCATTTTATCCGTGTATTACAAAACATTGATCCGGCAGGGGCCATAGTCCTTTCATAGTTCTAGGCAACCAGTCTACTTTAGCCACTCAAATCCATAGTCCAATCTCTTAATTTCTATATACTGCAATAGTCCTGCACCAACCGGGGGTTGTCCTTGGGTGCACTTGCATAGTGCGTACAGGGATAATCGTCGGTCGGTGCCTCATTTCATTGAAAGCGTCTAACGGGCCTCTGCGAGTTGGCTTTGGCCCCTCGTACGCCTTCTAAAGGTCCGGGACTCCAGGGTCCCGAGAATTGTCAAGACATAATAATAATATATTTATTTGACACAACATATGTTACATTTGAACAGATATACAGGACACAATCAAATTTTCTTAATTTTATACTGAAGGCATCTGTGTCTGAACTAGATAAAAATATCTGTATCTCGGACATCAGCGCTCTTCCTTATGATGACCATTACATTACTAACTTAATTAGACATAATATTAATAGGAGGTATATCATAGCACAGAAAAAAGTTTAAAACAAAATAAACAAAAATGGTGTGTGGAGTGTTAACCTCTCGGTGTGTAGTGTGTGAAAGTGAGTGAAAGAGTGTGAGAGGGTGAGTATAAAAGACATTTACTATCTAACTATCTTTAATAAGTTTTCTGTTTCTTCATACGTATGTTTACTTATAAAATTAAAGATTTTACTTTTACATATCTTTTTATTTAGCGGGTATATTTCCAAAGCGTCATTTATTTTATTATATAGGTACGGCCCCAAGAAGCAAAAATATTTGTTTACGTAAGCATGCCTGAAAAAAGGTCGGTCATTATTACTAATAACATTATTTCGTCTTCTAGTTAGATCACCCTTTGAGAATTGTAGTAAAGAGTGTTGCTTCATAACCACAAGAAATATAAACAACTGGCGAATTGTCAGAACCTCACACGACTGGTAAACAAGATGGGTTGGGTACAAATATGGGCGAAAAGTACTAACTTTTAGTACAGCCCTCTGGGCTATTTCTAAGGGCTTTAATATAGTTTTATGTGCACCTCCCCAAACGGTGATACAATATTGAAGAATGGACTGTACTAGTGCTAAGTATATTTGCTTCACTAATTTTGGGGGCGCAACATGTCTAAGGTTCTTGAAAACATAGATCAATTTTCTTGTCCTAGATGTAAGAAGGTGAATATGGTGTCTGAATGAGAGGTTACAGTCAAGAATAATTCCAAGATATTTAATTGACGCTGTCTTTGTTACTGTTGGACAAGAGCAAACCAAGCTATTACAACAACTATGTGCTGTAATGGGGGGGGGGGGGTATAAGGAAGCTGTATATTTAGAGTGAGCATCGAGAATGTCATGTACTGGGTTTTCTCTGGATTAAGAGTCAGGGAGTTATTCTGCAGCCAATGAGCCACAACATTGAATCCATCCTGCGCCTCTCTATATACTTTGTCCCAGGTATCGGCAGAGAACAACAAAACTGTGTCGTCTGCATATGATATAATTTTACCTCCTGAAAGGTCTAGTTTACAGAGATCATTCAAGTATACAAGGAAGAGTGTTGGTCCCAGAATGCTCCCCTGCGGAACTCCGTGAGTGATAGGTATATCGCTGCTGATACAGTCATTAATCTTAACGCACTGAAAACGATTAGAGAGGTAGTCGTTTAAAAGTTGCAGTTGATTTCCTCTTATTCCTAGGCGTTCTAATTTTAGAATCAGCAAAGGCGTAGAGACCGTGTCAAATGCCTTGGCTAGGTCAAGGAAAATGCCTATTGTCTTTTTACCTGAATCAATATTTTTTACCACATAGTCCTGGAGCTCGTGGACTGCATCACTAGTAGACTTACCTGCTCTAAAACCAAACTGGTTGTTGGATAAAAGGCTATTTGATTCCAGGTAATCAATCAATCTACTATTTATTAATCGTTCTAGAAGCTTGGAGATCGAAGGCAATATGGAGATGGGTCTATAATTAGTGACACGGTCTCTATCACCCGACTTATAAATTGGGTATACTACTGATTTCTTTAACATCGTAGGAAACTGACCTTTAGTTAAACAGAGGTTGAAAATATACGTTAATGGATGGACTAAAATGTGTCTATATTCTTTGAGGAAATTATTTGGTACAGAATCCCAACCAACGGCACACACATCTTTCAGGTTCAATATTAAATGTTCCACTTCAGACTCATCAGTTTCCAGCAATACAAAGGATTTAGAAACCAGTTGTGAGGGAGCTTTATTAAAGTTACTATGGGAAGGGTTTAAACAGGAATGAGTATTATCAGCCAGCTTTTTCCCGATTGATGCGAAGAAATTGTTCACCATCTCTACAGACTCTTTTGTTTTTGATGGATTTAATAATTCCGTAGCACTATGTTTCAATTTAGTTGTATTAGCTGATTTAATAATTCCGTAGCACTATGTTTCAATTTAGTTGTATTAGTTACTGTTTTGATCGCTTCCATAATTATTATTTATATGAGAATAGAGGTGTCCGAAAACCAGTCTCCAGTCTCTTCGACGGGAAATAAGCGGGAATAATAAATTCAAAATTGAGTATAGATAATTTACCTCTAATTTTGCATCAGTGTCAAAATCACAGTAATCTTTATTTTCGTTTTTATGCCAGGGCCACATTATACGGACATCGCCGTTGATAATCACGTTGAAGGGCGATAACCATAGGTGTAGCCATCACTTACGGCGATAATTTGACCGAATCTTGCGTGATTGAGTAACAAACATCCAAACATCTCTTAGAGCATTTAACCTATGCTCTAAGAAAAATCTTCACAAACTTTCTCATATAATTATAACATTAGTAGGACTAAAACGCAAAATACGACACGGCCACGACAGGGTCCACGATTCTCTAAATAATGTTTACCACCTATGCTTAGCTTAAACATTGTGGAATGCAATAATTTGTGAATTGTGAAATAACTTTCATTCATACCGCTCGAGCATATCTAGTGTCGCGGAACGCGAGGTATTTTCAGTCGCAGTAACATGGTAAGTGCACACTGGTATTAATAATTGTTCTGTGGCAACACTGAACTGGCTTGACATCTCAGAACAATACTTGACATAGATTAATTTTTGTCGATGTGCACTTTTCACTGACGTATAAATCATAATTATACGTCAGTGGCACTTTTTAGAGGGTGACTGAAAAAGAAAGCGCGCGAACGCGATAACGCGGGAAAAAAAAGTGCTGGACCATTGCGGTACGGAGCACGTGGATGGATGGAGAATATCTCCGAGGCTTCCAACCCTGGAGCCAGGTGAGTGATAAAATCACTTTAATAGACTGTTAAAACTATAAGACATGTAACTATGGGGAAAGCTGGTTAGAATGTTTTCCAAGGTATTGTTTAGTCATGTCTGCAATCCTCAGCATGCGGACTCCCTAGCTAAATGCCAAGCGGGGAGCGCGGAGATCATTATACGTATGGCCTACCGTTCTCCCTTGCTACCTGTTAGGGAGTCAGGTAGGAAGTGTCAACATATCGGGTTGTTCTTCTGGTAACGTATGCTGGGGAAGGTTAACGGTCACTAGATTTGACGGAGTAGGGGCGTGACTAAGGGGATGGAGGAGGTCACCGTGGGGGCAAAGCCCTCACGCCCGTATGGTGTCATGGTCTGGGTTTAACCCATGGTTTGCATAAGCAAAGATAGTGGGACACCATAAGGCGCATCTAGTAGACTGTTGGAATGGGGTTACTCTATACGTGAGTAGACCCTTGGGTTACTACGCAATTAGACCCTGGCGGAGCATAGCTCAACTTTGCGAAGCAGATAATGAGTTCGAGTCACTAACTTAACTCTCAACCAAGCATAGAAATAACAGTCGACCCATGGTTATAAGTTTTATGGTATTATTGAGTTTACTTGTTCTACCTGTAATGGAAATGTTTTGTTGCCCACGCGATTCCGTACGGAACCCAGGCCTACAGCCTAAGTGAAGTACGGAAGGCGCGACAAAAATGGTGGAGATGCTGCTGAAAGAAAAGGACGCCAGATTCGTTCTGGCTTTCCTTAGATTCCTTTACAATTAGCTTATGGATTAGTTCGAATGTAATTATTTGATTGCATAAATTACTGTTTCTAACATGATAAAAAAGATTATATTTTACTAAAATACTTGTCGTTTTATTTTCAATTCTATTTCTTTCATTTTACATTGTCAGCCTTTGTTGTCACCTGTGGTTTGACCTTATATAATGTATTATCTATGGGTTTGACCGTGCTTCGAAATGTGAATCGGTTCTATAGAAATAAGCGTTTTTAAATCTTTTTGTGTTTTAAAACTATAATTATTATTTGGATAAATACGTATAGTGTATAAGCACCTTTATTTTGCGTTGGGTGGTTGGTAGCACTGACACGACTTCTCTACTCTCTACGGAAATAGTGCTTGATAATTTCTGTCGTAAACTTATCGGAAAGAAAGTTCGATTTTTTGTTGTTGTCATATTCGCGTCGAACGTATCAAGTGTTAAGAAAATAACGCTATAGGCACAGTGATTCAAGTAGTAGGTAATATTTAACTGCCGCATTAAATGCTATAAGTAGCATTTGGTTACAGAAATTCGTATTTATTTATTGATAGAAAAAACCGGTAACTACTCATCGCCTCCTTGACAGCACTAGTGCACAGTTTGCCGCCTCAGGAAAAGTTTTTGTTCTACCTACGGAAAACTTGTGAATAGTGGAAAACTGGAAATTATAGAATATCGTTTAGATATCTAGTGTATTTAGTGGTAAATTCATTTAAACTAAGTGTTAAAGTGGGTTTATTTGAGAGCGTGATGGAAGAAGCGTTGGTACGTAGACTCAAACTGCGCCGCGACCGACTTGATGCAAAAGTTGTGTCGGTTGAAGCCGAATGCGCAACCGGCCTCCATGAGTCTAATATTCAGCATTACGTTTTGGAAATTCAGGACCTGATAGATAAACTAGACACTGAAAATAAATATTATGTTACCAGTTCTCAAGTACCGGATCAATCGATAGTCAACGAATGCTTGGAACGACAAATAGTCGCTGAAGAACTAGTCACTACGTTACGTAGGCATGTACCGCCTGGGAATCCTACATCGGCGTCTGGGACATCGTCAACAAAGCTCCCTAAGTTGGAACTGCCCAAATATGATGGAAACCAGATAACGTGGTGCGAATTTTGGGACAAATTCCAGAGTAATGTTGAAGCCAAAAATATAGCAGATGTGGATAAACTTTCATATTTGCTGAGCTGCATGGAGGGTGCTGCCTTGAAATCTGTGGCAGGCTTGCCCACTACTGGAGCAAACTATGAAATTGCAGTTGACACATTGAAGCGAAGATTCGGGTCAGATACCATACAGATCGACTCACATTACATGGCTTTGAACAATTTATCGAAGGCTCAGCACTCCAGCGAGCAATGCAGAGTAACACTGGACACTGTCGAGCATCACCTTAGAGTTTTGGAATTGTTAGGTGAACCTGGTAATGGTAACCACTTAAGAGCTCTGGTTTTGAGTAAATTTCCTGAGCAAGTGATACATGAGCTCCACCTGATGGCTGATGAGGATGACTCTATGAAGACCATTAGAAGAAACTTAAACCGGATAGTTACAGCTATGGAGAGGTCATCTGTTCTCAAATCAAGTGTGGTGGAAAATGCAGGAAATTTACCTTCATCAAGTACTACTGAGGCTCTTCATGTGAAAGCAGTCAAACCATGGAAATACCAACCAAGAGGTAACCAGAGTCACCAGGCTAAGAAAAGACAAAGCAATAATACTAATACCCGACAGGAGCCTCCAAGTAAGAAATCTTTACGAGCTTGCCTATTTTGTGATTTGAGTAACCATAAGAGTTCAGACTGCAAGCGTTTCAAGACCAGTGAAGCTAGGAGACAGAAGCTCAAGGATACAGGCAGATGCTTGAAGTGTTTGACTATGAGTCACAAGACAGAAGAGTGTCATAAAAAAATTTCTTGCTTCCGTTGTAAAGATGATCACCTGCTGATATTCTGCCCTAAAACTGCAGACAAAGGTGAGAAACCTGACAGTGATAATACTATATACAATACTATCTGCAACTTATCTTACTTTACCTATTTACAGACAGCAGTGGCAAAGATAAGAAATCCCAGTAACATGCCGAAGCAAACCAAAAAACGGCTTCTGCTTGACAGTGGCAGTCAACGTAGTTACATTACAAAGAAAGTTGCAAATAATCTTGGATTGGTTAGTAGTAAAGAAGATTTGTTGTTGATTTATACTTTTGGCGCCACACATCCAAAGGAAACATGTAGTCCGGTAACTGATATTATAATTGAAACAAAGCGACGGGTTACCAGGAAAGTACAGGTGAATATTGTTGATCGGATCCTTCGGATCACAGATAAAGTTGCCATTGCAAAATATGTGCACAAATGCATAGACATACATGCTGATGATGACTCTATGGGTGAGGGCATTGACCTACTTATTGGGAATGACTACTACAGTTCATTTATGAGAAATGAGAAAGTACAATTGTCAGCAAATCTTTATTTGATCAACACTGATTTTGGATGGATTCTCTCCGGGAACACTAATGTTAATGAAGAGACTTCTGCTTTGACTGTGATAACATACTGCCAATGCCACATACCAAGCTGCCCATACTTTGCAGAGCCAGATTTACGATTTAAGGAATATAGATGTAAACTTCTTATGGTCTCTGGAAAGTATTGGTATTACAGACAATCCTAAGGCTACAAGACAAGAGGAAGCTGTAAAACACTTCATGGAAACTGTTCAGTACCAAGGTGGCAGATACTATGTTAAATGGCCATGGATTCAGTACCCGCCTGAACTTCCTTCTAACTTCGGTCTAGCAATTGGTAGACTAAAGAGTATGCTGAAGAGGATAGATGAAGACTCGTTTCAAGAGTATGACTCCATATTGAAGGAACAGTTACAATCTGGAATTATTGAGGAGGTTGACCCAAAACTGGACCAAGGGCTTGATCAGTTGGTTCACTACCTTCCTCATCACATGGTCAAACAGAAAGGAAAAAAGGGAAGACTTGTATATGACGCTTCAGCGAAAACAACTGGTCAAAAGAGTCTCAATGAATGTCTCTACAGTGGGCCCTCGTTTCTTGAAGATCTAACTGCATTGTTACTCAAGTTTCGTATGAAGAAGATAGGATTGATGGCTGATGTTGAGAAAGCATTTTTACAAGTTGGGTTGCAGGATGAGGATCGTGATGTAACAAGGTTCTTGTGGATCAAAGAACTAAATAAAGAACCAAGTGGTGATAACTTCATGTATTTACGGTTCAGTCGTGTACCCTTTGGTATCATATGCAGTCCAATGCTGCTCACAGCTACAATCAGACATCATATGGCTCAGTCAACCTCGGGAGATCTGCTGAAAAATATAGCTGACAAGTGTTATGTGGATAATTTGGTAACTAATGCGGACACCGTACAAGAAGCCTGTCGCCGCCACGTCATCCGCGGCACCAGAACGCACGAGCTGGCCAGCCTCGCCCGTCCCGGCCCAGCCAGACAACGTAGCGACGAGATTTTATATGTGTTTTGTGGTTGTTTCATGATATCTGTACCTGGGTTTTGTTCCGAGAAGAATCTTCAATATTTTGGGAGGTTTGCTTCGCATAAATCGGTTTTTAGTTCTTACTGCCTCGCCCCATGGTTCAGCTCGCCATCTGTAGTTTAAGTTAAATTGATTCCCACCGTTCTATACATGATATACATATATTAACGTTTCTGGTGTCTTAGGTTTGAAATCATAGCACAGAAGTGTTACACCCACATATCTGCCTATGATTAATTCGGTTACATGCTCTACGACGCATCGTAGCTGTCGGGTATTATAGAAGCAACCGCACGTCTGCCAATTAACTTCTCGCTTTAGCTATGTTCAACACAGAACTTTACGTCTTCACGTCTTTTATTAGGTATACCTGAGTTGTATGTACATAATACCCTCTCTTAGTACATACAACAATTGTCTTGGGGAGACTTCGTATTACAGCACCGACTCTCTCCCCCACTTAAAACGGACTAATCATGGCCTTCCGCCTGTCCAACTCTCACGAGGTTTTCGCATTGCCGTATCGAAATACCTCTTAATGTAACCGACTTCTAAGAGCATCAGAAACATCTTATTATTGCGTACTAATTTGCTCCTCTATAGGAAATCTAGAATCTAAGCATTTAGGCTGGGAACCACTACACTATTCTCTAGTGCTACCACTTAGCTTTATATCTTTCAGATGAGCAGCCACTAACTGGACGCCTTCATCACTTTTACTTTGCACTAGATATTGAATTAAATTATGTTACAATTTGGTGTATTCAAATGTACTGACAGACGCGCCATTGCGCTTTGTCTATGGTGATCTCTCTATGAGTTCGGTGTTCGGTGTTACCAGCCAGCATCACCTTATGCTATTAAGACTCGTTTGTTACACGTTTCGCCCTACTAATATTAATTTGACTTGTTTACCTTTTTACTTCGCGACCTACACGTCGCGACAAAGCCAAACAAATCTATGAGCAGACGAGAGAAACATTTGCGCAGCTAGGAATGAATATTAGAGACTGGACCTCAAACAACACGGAACTCATGAAGACCATTCCAAAAGGTCACCAAGCAGGTCATGAGGAACATGTCAAGGTTCTTGGACTTTCTTGGAATTTGAATAAAGATATCTTAAAACTAAAAGTATCTGAAGATTATTTTAAACAGGATCCTCTCACCAGCACTAAAAAGACAGTTCTGCGTGACATGGCTCGAATTTATGATCCTCTTGGATTTGTTTGTCCATTGGTCTTACCTATGAAGCTGCTGTTTCAAAATATCTGCAAACGAAAACTGAAATGGGATGCAGAGTTGCCTGATGATTTGAAACAGGTGCTGAAAGCAAACCTAAAGGATCTACAACAAGTTCAGAATGTAGAGCTTCCGAGATATGTAGGAACCGAGTCTCCGGATACAAGATACCAGCTTCACGCGTTTACAGATGCTTCTAAGAACGCATTTGCCTGTGCCGTGTACATACGGGGTCAAAATGGACAATACATTACAGTATCCTTGATGATGGGGAAGTCACGTATCTCACGAATTGAGGACAAAGATGAGCTGAAGATTCCAAGGCTGGAACTCTTGGGATTCCTGATTGGCAGCAGAATGTTGACCTACCTGAAGAACAACATTGGTCACTCAATAGAAAAGCAATACCTGTGGACCGATAGCCTTGTGGTGCTTGGCTGGATGAATTCTAACAAATTACTTCCTCCATTTGTGGCAAACAGAATAAATGAAGTAAAGAAGAATCATCCTGAAACAGAGATGTGCTACGTCAATACAAAATTTAATCCTGCAGATGTCGCCACTAGGCCCGAACTCTGGGAGGAGAAGAAGGAGCTATGGTTCAATGGTCCAGATTTCTTGAAGAAACCTGAGACACACTGGCCTGAGAATCGCCACTATGTGGTCCATCAGACTCTTCTTTCTCATGGGGAGGCCCCTGAGGAATGTACTGGGGAGAATAATGTACTTGCTGAGGAAGATCCAGATGAAACAAGTACAGTGGTTGACAAAAACAGTACTGATGAACCAATGGAAACGGATAATCCTGAATCTGATAATCATTGGGATGTACACAAACCAGAGAACAGATTGCACAATGAAACTGTGGTTGACTTAAAAGAAATCCAAAGGCAGCACTTTCCAGAAGAATTGGCTGGTAAGAAGACACATCTTTCAAGAAACCTGGATCTCTTCTTGGATGTGGATGGAGTGCTAAGGTGCCGAGGTCGTATGACTAATACCAGTTGGAGCTACGACATGAAGTACCCGGTCTTATTACCAAAGGATTGTGAGTTGACAAACAAAATCATAAAAGAGACTCATGACAGAAACTATCATGTTGGCGCTGCACACACCCTGAGTATTATTCGGGAACGATACTGGATACCTCAAGGGAAGGTTCAAGTGCAAAAGGTCATAAGAAGATGTGTGCAATGTACTAAACATGGCGGTGGTCCCTACAAGCTTCCGCCCACATCAGCCTTACCCCCGGAAAGAGTTAATTACAGTGATCCTTTTACATTCACTGGTGTAGATTACTTTGGGCCGTTGCTGGTAAATACACCTACTGGGAAAGCTGGTTAGAATGTTTTCCAAGGTATTGTTTAGTCATGTCTGCAATCCTCAGCATGCGGACTCCCTAGCTAAATGCCAAGCGGGGAGCGCGGAGATCATTATACGTATGGCCTACCGTTCTCCCTTGCTACCTGTTAGGGAGTGAGGTAGGAAGTGTCAACATATCGGGTTGTTCTTCTGGTAACGTATGCTGGGGAAGGTTAACGGTCACTAGATTTGACGGAGTATGGGCGTGACTAAGGGTATGGAGGAGGTCACCGTGGGGGCAAAGCCCTCACGCCCGTATGGTGTCATGGTCTGGGTTTAACCCATGGTTTGCATAAGCAAAGATAGTGGGACACCATTCCAACAGTCTACTAGATGCCCCTTGCATCTAGTAGACTGTTGGAATGGGGTCACTCTATACGTGAGTAGACCCTTGGGTTACTACGCAATTAGACCCTGGCGGAGCATAGCTCAACTTTGCAAAGCAGATAATGAGTTCGAGTCACTAACTTAACTCTCAACCAAGCATAGAAATAACAGTCGACCCATGGTTATAAGTTTTATGGTATTATTGAGTTTACTTGTTCTACCTGTAATGGAAATGTTTTGTTGCCCACGCGATTCCGTACGGAACCCAGGCCTACAGCCTAAGTGAAGTACGGAAGGCGCGACACATAGAACATGCTTGGTGCGGAATTGCGGATGTTTTATGGATTTATCCATAGATGATATGAGTGCAAATTCATAATTTTTCAGAATTGCGAGATTTTCCGCGGATTGATGATCCTCTCGATTTATTGGTGCCGATTCTCTTGTACACCGGACTAAACTAACGAAACTATCACTAAAATTCCTTACTTTTGGCTATGAGAATCTTAGAGGTATTCTGCAAAAGAAAACCTCTTTTCAAAACAATTTTGACACAACTAAAATCGAGTTTGACAATCGTGACTCCGCGTGATATAGTGCCCGTAGTATATTTGACCCGTTGGCTTTAATTGGAACTAACGAAATTACTATGAAATGTGACCAACATCGCCGCCATTACCGGGTCAGATATTTTTTAGAGCTGGAGGGGCGCAGGGAGGGGCAGCTTCAACGTGTTTTTCATGGATTTTTTTTTTTGGTGTCTACATGTAGAGGGATAGGGGTTTATGGCTTTTATAAAGGGGGGCCAAATTTTCATTATTTTTGCGATAGGATACACCGTTTTCGAGATATAAGCAAAAGAAAAAAAAAGTACAGTACTGTTTTTGACACTTGAAGTCAAGGTTGTGTGAAATTTAGTTCGTGAACTAATTTTTTTCCACACCTTTTTAATCGCGTTTAAAAATAGTCTAATTTAGTTTGACAATCAAAATTTTAGTGCAATCTTTAGTGCTGTCAAACTAAAATACAGGGTGTAAGGGACAGCCCTCCGCAAACTGATAGGGTGAATTCAGTATGTCATACTAAGATGACCGGTACATGAAATTATTTCAGGAACGTTATGGGAATCCAATAAACCTGATTTGTTTGTGTTTTTGTGCACAAATCGGAGCGTCTATTACTGGTTGGGAGGGTTAGGTAATAGATATGCGGTGAGTTCGATGAACTCAGTAGCTAGACAGAAAGTGAACAGCTGATTTCACGCGTCGTTCGATAGAGTATTTTTACATCCATTGCTAGTTTTTTTTTTTTTTTTTTTGCTGTTTTTTTTTACATAAATGGAGTGCTGCGAACACACAATGTAGTTTTACATTGGAATAAAGAAAATGTAACTGAAAAAATTATTAAAAAAATGAAAATTTTCCTTAGAAAATTTCCGGTGGAATATGATTCAAAATGAGGAGCTGAATGCACCCTGTTACTTTGCGGAGGGCTGTCCCTTACACCCTGTATAGTCAAGTTGTGTCAGTTTAATCAATTTCAGAATGGGAAATCGTCGTTTGACAGGAATTAACTAAATTTTGGTGATTTTTAGTCTAGTTTAGAGGCATTTGTGACACGAGAATCGGCACCTATTTCAATAATAAATTGTCGGAGGAAGCTCTACACTTCTCTTTCTGTGTTGCCAAAATTATATATTTCGTTAATCGCCTCGCCAGCCCTAGCCTGCCAACAAAGTGTCAAATGTCAAATACTGTGTGTCACTGTCATTCATCATTCATTAATTTTGATGTCAAAAAACTGGGGAAGTCTCGATTGATGTGATGTCTTTTAAAATAATTAAACATTCTGTTAGCGAAAACATCGAAATAAGCAATGGAGTTTACAGGGCTAATTTTTCCCTTGACGAAAAACATATGTCGCACTTGTCTACTAGAAACAGATACCACGATGTTTATGAACATACAAGACTTGATAGAACACGAGATGATTAAGGTTAAATTAATTGATATTTTGGTCTTCCTTAATTGCTTAGAGAACAATGACGAAGAGAACTGGCCTCAAGGAATATGTTCTTCATGTGTATCTACAGCGTTAGTCGCTTACAACTTTAAATTGAATTGTTTGAAGGCAAACTCTATGTTATCACAAATACTTATGATACAATCTCCTACTAATTTACAAAGGACTGATATAGATTCTATTGATATCAATGTTGTTTATCAAGACCATGAGTATGAGGTGCCACTGTTCAGTAATCATCCAACATTAGACTTTGAAAGTACCTTATCAGATAACAAATTGACACCACTGCCACCTGTTACTGAAATAACTTCTGGTGAGCAGCCACAGCGTATAGAGGGAGAGAAGAGATATGCTTGCACTGTTTGTACTAAGTCATTCACTAGGCTGCATGGTCTGCGTTACCACATGGCGAAGCATACAGATACAAGGAAGTACCTGTGTGCGAAATGTGGAAAGAGTTTCCACACTTCTAATGGATTGAAGCAGCATTCAATATCGCATAGAGAGATTGCACAGTTCAAATGTGGTTTTTGTCATAAGACTTACAAATCAAGGCAGTCACTCAAGGAGCACTTTCGTGTGGCACATTCCAGCAATCGCATGCTGTTTGTGTGTGTGACTTGTGGGAAAAGGTTCACAGCAAGATCAACCTTAAACATGCATGTTAAGACTCACAACGGAGAGAAATTCATATGTTCTAGTTGTCCAAAGACATACACGAGGGCATCATACTTGAGAGCTCATATGCTGGTCCACACGGGACAGCAGAAGCCCAGACCCTTCTCATGTTCACACCAAGGCTGTGCTAGAAGTTTTCCAACCAAACATTCCTTAGTGGTGCACATTGCGCATGCACACACAACAGAGAGACCTCACAAGTGTGATGTATGTTTTAAGGGTTTTGCCACTGCAACTGGTTTGAAGATACACATAGAATCTCACGGTAACAACAAGGTGTCATGTAATTATTGTTGTAAAAAACTAAGAACCAAGAGGGTATTACAAAAACACATGAAAACTCATGATGTTGATGCCAATGATATGATTTTAGAAACTGTAGACCAAGCTTACTAAGTTTATTATTATAATACTATGAATGTATTCCTTGTGATAAATATGCAGCATTTTGGTTTCCTATGTATAGTTGCTGTCCCACCATTATTTGTTTGAATAACACAATGTAAGAATACAATGTTGTTTTCATTGAAATAACAAACTAAAACTCTTTAAATAAAATCATCATTAACTAAGACAATTGAATTATCTTATTGTCAAGGTGATCTAGTTGTAATAACATAGGTAGGTTGGTTGGTACCACACCAATGTGTGTTCCATCGCGGACATACAATATCTAAGAAAATAATTTATCTTTATCAACAAACTGAGGACAGCAGTTAGTTTTACCTAATTTAAAATTCACTGTTACAAAATGCCACTTGCATCCATACTTTTATCACACTAATATTATAAACGCGAAAGTTGTGAATATGTTTGTGTGTGTATGTTTGTAACTTCTTCACGCTCAAACGGCTGGACCGATTTGGATGAAATTTGGTATGTAGACAGCGTATACCCTGTATTAACACATAGGCTACTTTTTATCTCGAAAAAATGTAGTGCTCTCGTGGGATGAGCAATTTTTTGCCTCTAAAAATGAGATATTTTTCTCTCCAATTAAATAATACACGTTTTAGTGTATCTCATAACATAAACCGCGGGGCGCAGCTAGTCTATGAATAAAAATGAAATGCTGTTTGTTGCTAGACCAATTTGGATATTTTTAACCGACTTTAAAAAAAGAAGTAGGTTCTCAATTCTTGATTTAACATGTGTATTAGGTTTTTATGGAGAGAAAAATAAGAAAGTTCTCAAATCGGGAAAACAGAACATCCTTCTACATCCTTCTTCTATGCGATTTTTGTAGGTGACGTAAGGTGAGCAATAGTGAGCATGTAACTTTCTTGTACCTAGTCTATGAAAATAAGGGTAGAACTGTTTTATCCTCTTGAGCTTGTGGCGGCATCTACATCGCCACATACGAACTACGCATCACAATGACATGACGTCACGCAATCCTGCATCGCGCAATTAGAGTTTACCGCGCGACTACCATATATACAACACCGGTCTGGTTGGACGATCCTCCTTTTTCAATAGAGGATGACTGAACTTTAACCCCTGTTCCTTATACCTCTATACTGGTGACCCCGATGTGATCACCACGGGGTCACCAGTATAGAGGCATGAGGAACGGGGGGGTAAAGTTCACTCATCCTCTAATGAAAAGGTAGGATCCTCTGACCAGACATGACAGGTGTTGTGTCTGGTGGGCAACTGCCTGATGGTTTGATGTTGGGACGTTTTATTCAAATAATAAAACATGGAATTTTGTATGAACATTTTTATTAGTTTCATACATACACAGCAACATTTCATACATGCAAATTTTTTTTTTTTTGATTATGAATTTGTGTTAAATACACATTCTCTAGGTTACTTGATAAAATGTATGAATTAATTGGTAGATAAGGCTTCAATGTGAGTCAGACTGATAACAGTAATTGTTTATTTAAATGAAGTAGAATAGAAACTCACACATTATATTTTAAATTCACATCACGAAAAATAAACCCAACCCTACAAAAGTAATAGAACTCTTTACAATAATATGTACATAATCATTTAATGATACTGCTCTTTAGAACAAATTATTACACAACTGCAACTTCATTTGGTGATGTATCGGGAAATCATCATTCTCCTGCCCTTATCCCAATTTATTTGGGATACATGTATCAGGAAATATCAATCATAATTTAATTTATAATAATTTAGTTGTACCTACATTATTCAGGGTGGCAGGATATTGACGCGCATCCTGTTACCACATGGATTCAGTACTTACATGATTCTGGACCCCCTCTGTCTTATTAAAAAACAAGGTTCATCTTCAAACCCAGGTTTAAACCATGGAACCTTTTTTGAATTTTGAACTTTATTCAGTCACACTAAGATATCAGTTTTACAAAACTGACAACTTAATACTGGACTAAGTTGTCAGTTTCTTTCTATCACAGCTAGGTTCTTATTACAAAAACTGGCTCTATAGTGACATGACAGAAGAACAACCTCGTTTTGTAATAAGACCGTCTGTGTTAAGATTTATCAATGGGTATTTAAAACAAAATGCTGTTCCATACATTTTAACAGCAATTTTTTTTAATACCTGATGATAAATTTCAACATGGGGGTCTAGAATCATAAACTGAATCCATTGAAACAGGTTGCACACTGATGTCCCTGCCATCCTGTAATTTAGGTACAACAAATGAAGCAACAAGCTAAATATAATAAAATTTCACTGCATAACTACTTAGAACATAGTACAAAAATATTTATAGTGCTCACATATGTATTTTCCTACTCAATACCTATAACAGTGCATATTATTATTATAATCTAAACAAAAAACAGGAAATAATTCAGATGATTTGCTCTGATTGGAGGCTGTATAACATTAATAACTAGTCAACTGCAATTTTAGAGCCATGTTGCATTCTCTTACATTTTTGAATAGCACTATGGTTGAGAACATACATACCACATTCAGAATTCCGATTTGGTATGATTATATAGGACCTAGTACTGATAACTGGATTTGTTATACAAAGCCCATTACATGGTGTACAACACATTACAAAGATTCAGTTCAGAGTATAAAATTTGGGGCAATACTAATACTAATAATATTGTATTAAACATCCCCTTCACATGGCAAGTAGGTACATGTAATTTTCTTTGACTAACAACTCGAGTGGCGCATTCAGTTCAACTTTACAACTCTTTATTTATTATAGGAATGTGGACTATTTACCAAGTATTTTATTCATAATTTTGTTCTGCTTGCCCATCTTGATATCCGCAACTTCTACCTTTTCATTTATGTCCTCAATGAGTTCAGTTTGCTGTTCTATTTCTTCACCAAGAGCAATTCCAAGGCCTTTTAGTCTTGAAATGGAATGCAACATTTCATCTAAGTTAGCATCCAGCACCTGGTTGACACGCTGACTATCAGATATGGGTGCTGCCTGTACCTGTGCATCTAGTTCACGCAGACGGGTGGCAGGATGCGATCTGAAGCGGTCATCACTGTTGACTTGAGATAGATTGTCTATTGTGTCGTCCAGCCTGCTGCTTGGGCCTGCACTCTGTATGCTTGGGGAGGGCTGGCTTCTAGGAGTTTGGTCGGATTTACCAGAGATGTAGTTCTTGAGGCCATAGAAAACAGATTTGATACCATTCAAATGCTTTTGACTGTAGTTCAAGTTAGTATTTATTTCGTCGAGGCGTTTGTTCGTATTTTGGAGTTGCTCTCGCTGTCGACTGAGTTCTTCCGCGGTGGCGATGCCGATCTGCTCGGACTCACGCAACAGGCCTATGCTACGTGAGGATGAATCCAGGGTCCGTTGTTCGATTTCTCTTTGTCTTTCTAACATAGCTTGTCTTTGTTGTTCCAACGCTGCTATGTGACTTCCATACGCGGATGGTGCTGGCTTACTTGGCTGTGGTGGTGGGATTCTTGTCCTGAAACTGTTGACGAATGTGTCATCATCTACATCATCGTCATCCTCGAACAGTTTATTGGGATTAACGTAAGTAGCTCCTGGACGAGACATTTTCGTAGTTGTTTCCTGTTCGTTGTTTTATGAGAATATTGCTGACAAGAGCACTTTTTTACTCAAACATGTACGCGAAGCAAATGAAAATGGATTATTCTTTGTGGAGTGGAATCTGAATAATAGGAATACCCTTTTACGTGGGTATTTACGCGAAACGATATCGACATGGATGAATGACACAGATGACGTGACGTGACGTCTGACCCACAGAGTACTTTGAATATACGGGGTCTGACCGAAGGGGGCGGGACGGCCGGGGGGAGGAGCTGGGGGTCGGGGTCGGGGAGGCTAAAAAATGACAATGACATGGACATTTCTTAATTTTCTTTACTTGAATAATAGGCATTTAGGACTTTTATGTTAAAACAGTGGAAAATTTTTCGCAAAGAAAAATTAATGTTTGCTCAAAAATGCGAAAAGAGAATACTCTTATGATTTGAGCAGCTGTGTGTGCTTAGATACAACCGTATTTATGATGCTGTCAACACTGATAAAATATTATAATGTTTTCAGATTCTGTCTAGGCGACGACGCGACGACTTCGCGACGCCGGCCGATGACGTTTGCACGGACGTAAAAATATCGCGGCGATTTTTTTTCGCGCACTGCATTTTCAACGCTCTGCTTAGAACCAAGAGTGTGTTTTATCGATGCGCTGGAATGCACTCTGGGGACTTACTTTGTGTTGTGTGATAATCATAATGTTAGTTCCATTTTACGCCACACCTATTCTCTTTCCGCACAGACTCTATCAGGGGGCTTACTATGAGCTCTTATAGCAGGGCAGAAGTTGAACGTTTCCAGTGAGAGAGAGAGAGAGAGAGAGAGAGACGGAGCTATATACAACCTATAGCACCGTCTCTCTAAGTAAGCCCCCAGATCGAATGTTCTGTTCCTTTACTGGCTACATGCGTGCGTCGCCGCCTTAGAGCATTTAACGCTCTAAGGTCACCGCGCGTCGATCGAAAACTATGTAGTGGACCTAATGCTAGGTACACACGCAGTGACTTTAGTTCGAAAGTCCGAATGCAAAATCCGATAGAGAGACAACCCTTAACAAAAAAAAAAAAACAAATAAGTTGGTAGTTCAATGACATTGACAACCACTACCAAACAACCTAACCTGTCAATAGAGATGGTCATTGACGGTTTTTGAGTTAATGTAATTTAACTGTTAAACATTAATGGTCAACGGGTTAAAAAAACTGTTGATAAATAACAGGTTAAAATTTCAATGATTCAATCGTTAGCGATAATCGTCAATTTATTGTGTCAACGTTTACGATACGAACGAATACGCATAAAATAACAACTTTGTTGCAGTTTAGGTTGAGATTTGATAAGAAATAAGTTTTTCTAAATTCACAGAAATGAATAAAATAATATTGAAATAATGCGTTGACGTAAACTGACAGCTAATATTTTCAACCTGTTTTTTCATTAAGGATTAACAGTTAACCCGTTGACCAATGAAAAGTCGTTAAAAAAAACAGTTTATTGATTCAACGCCCACCTCTACCTGTCAAGTTTCATGAAAGCTATTGTGGAAGAGTGAATTATTGTGAAAATAATGCAAATAAAATAATATAAAAAGTGATAACATACAGTTTCTCGTCGATTTAAAAAGTTGAATTTCTATGGGTGCACATTCAATAACCTGTGAAAGCTTCCAAGATGATGGCTGGAAAAGGTGATTTTCTGTTATTACTATTTTTGCACTTAATTAACTTTTTATTATAGGGCTCACGAACCTTACATCGTTATAATAACGTGCGTATTTATATAATTCTATATTAACACGATTATTGTTAACATTTCAGTAATGCCAGAAACAGAGGAACAAAACAGAATAAGGTTTCAAGTTGAACTAGAATTCGTACAGTGTTTGGCAAATCCTAATTATATACATTGTAAGTATGCATAAAAAATACAAACCTTGCAGTATTTACTAATATTATTATCTCATTTAGTTCATTTATAATATAGACATAAATATATTAATAAAATTGTTACTTTAACAACAATTTCAGTCTTGGCACAGCGTGGCTATTTGAAAGAAGCCACATTCATCAACTATATTCGATACCTACAATATTGGCGAGAACCTGAGTATTCTCGCTACCTCAAGTATCCAATGTGCCTTCACTTCTTAGAACTGCTGCAGCACGAGGCATTCAGAAGAGAATGTGTATCAGCACAGGTACGATGATGTTTCTGATTAATTTTGGGCAGACATTGACAATTATCCATCCATTACAGAATTTGACCTACTTTTTAACTTACACTTACACTTCTGTGTTCTATGTTGTGGAGGGTTTGGTTTCCGCACTTAGTCCTTTGAGTGAATCATTGTGGGTGAGCCATGGCGGCTGTCAGTTACACTTATACTTAAACTTTACCCTAATAGTAGAATTAAATAAGCAAATTTTAACTCTTGCACACAAACACCCTTACACTAGCACACTGACCAATACTCGCACACATCACACAAATATGCGCCTTTATCTCTGTATAACGCTTGTTCATTACACAACTGCCCAAAAAGGAGTGTAATGTATTCAGGGTTGATGTATGTTTGTACAGTTACCGGCCATAAATATTGCACATGGATTTTTACAGTTGCCGGCCGTAAAAGCACATGAAACGGTATATGTAAAAGTACATAAATAACATACTACAATAGTACTACATACATATATACACATTACTATACATACATACATACATATATACATCGTATATATGTAGTTACATATTTAACGTACGTAAATCCCATGTGCAATATTTACGGCCGGTTACTGTATGTATGTATGTGAATTTCTTTAGTCCACCTTATCTTTTAAATGCCTGAACCGATTTGGATGTATGGGGTATCGTTAGAATCCTTACATCATCCCGAGTGACATAGGCTATATTTAAATTAAAAAAAAATATGGCGGCACTATGGCTCCATTTTGGAATGTGAAAAAAAAAAATTCTTTTCAATTATATTTAAAAAAAAAATATGGCGGCACTATGACTCCATTTTGAAATGTGATTTTTTTTTTTTTTTTTCAATTCTTTCAATATGGGTATTAAATTGAAGGCCTTGAACAACACATTCCAAAAAATATAATTTATTGGCATCAACCACTTTTCATACATTTTTGGTCCAAATGCAAAACAAAAATTGTGCTACATTCTATTAGAATTTGTCAGACTGAGCATTTAATCAGGCTTTATTAAGACTGCGAATATCTACATTGTCACTAAAATGTATAAAATAAAAATAAATAAATTTAAAAAATTAGAAAACACGACGGGCAGTCGTGTTTTCTAATTTTTTAAATTTAATAAAATTGTCATTGCAGTCGGGGACCATTCTGTGGAACACTTTTTAATCTAAGAGGTCCCCCAACTGCAATGACAATTTTATTTATCTGTTTAGTCAGAGAATATTACTTGTTTTTTACTTTTTAGTTCGTTTTTTGGCAGGGCAGTCGTGTTTTTTAATTTTTTAAAATTACTTATTTTATTTATAGATTGCCTTTGCTATAATTTAATACTAACCAACTTAACCTTTATGCGACACATATTTCCGTGCCCCTACCGCTTGTGTCGTATTTCTGCGACAGAGAATATTCAGCCGCATCCAGTTAGACTGGAAGACGACTCCAACATAGTTGGGAAAAGGCTAGGCAGATGATGACTTCTTCTAAACTTCTTTGTTGTATATTTTTTGACTATGCTGATTTTTTACCCTCAAAAATCCCCAGATTCCATTTTTCAAATACTTACCAGATATAACAAACTAAAAACATTGTTTTCCAGGTTTGCAAGTTCATGGATGATCAAGCTATTTTACTATGGCAACATTACACGCGGCGGCGCACACGCACGCTGCAGCCGCCAGACGCGCCCGCGCCCCCCGCACCCCCCGCGCCGCCGCAGCAAGGCGCGCCGCGACAACAGTCATAGACATATATCACGAAAACATTCATATACTATGCGTGCCAAATAAGAATAGTACTGTCAAGACGCCATTTTGTTCAGCAATACTATGGCAATACTCGCGAACTTCATTACCAATGCGTACTAATTTGACAGCTATCGTGTGAAGTTGGCAGCGAGCGCGATCCTATTCTTATTTGGCATAGGCTATTTTCAATGTCATCATCATAATCTGCATAGTCTTTCCATATCTATACAGTATGTGGGTGTTAATACGACCATAGAGTTTATGAAAACTTCGTCCTTGTAGAGCGTCGTCGCCAACCGATTGCGATTCGCATTGAGAATCCAACAACAAGAAAACACTTGGATTTTCAACTCTCGGCGCTAAGCACAGCGGCAGCGTTGAAAATCCAGTGCGCGTAAAAAAAAGCCGCGATAAAAATACGACCGTGTGAACTTGGGCTAAAACTCGATGTGTCATACATGCGTCACCACTGACATAATAATCAGCCTATAATGTTCACACTGGGACACAGGCTTCCTCTCTGTGAGAGGGAGTGGGCCGTAGTACACCACACAGGTTGACATACAATTTAATTTTTTGAACTCGTGTATTGCGTCTTTTAAACTTGAAGTGAATGTGTAACTTTTAATTGATAGTTCTATTTTAATTGGTCCCTTTACGCGACTGGGGTGCAGCCCAAAAGGAGGGTTATTACGTAAAATCTGCATTGTTTTTTGCTATCAAAGGAATGTATAGTGGATAAGTTGCAGCAATTAATGTGTGTGGTCCATAATATCTCATTGTAAATAAAAGTAATGAGTTTGAATGTCTTGCTATAGACTGAGTTACTGTAATTTCTACCTGTAAGTAAGTTTATTAATAAAAACTTTTTTATTGAAATGTTTGTTTCTTACTTAGCAGTTTGGTCCTTTTGTTTTAGATGTGTCGCTTTCTGGATACCGATAGATTTTCATTTACTACGGGCGGAGACTGCCCTGGGGAACTCGGACACACGAAATACTACTCACTGTTGAAAATAGGAAAATATTACAAACAAGTGCCACCTATAGTATATAGTGCAGGGTGTGCGGTGCTGGGCACGCCACAATTGCGGCGATAAGTCCCCTCTTTGAGGAGTGGTTAGAGCGGCGCCACGGCGTCCTCACCTTCCGCCTGACGCAGGTCCTCACCGGATACGGCTGCTTCGGGAGGTTCCTGTTTCGCATAAGGCGGGAGGAAACGCCCGGGTGTTACCATTGTGTGGATCGCCCGGAGGACACGGTGGAGCATACAGTGGAGGTCTGCCCGGCTTGGGCAGAGCACCGCCGTGTTCTCACGGAGGCGATCGGCGGCGGCGATCTCTCGCGTCCGAGCCTGGTTCAGGCCATGATGCGGAGCGAAAGTGCATGGGAGGCCGTCACCTCCTGCGAAGCAGTGATGCTCGCGAAGGAGGAGGCGGAACGCGTGAGGGAGAGGCAGCCTCACGCCCTCAGTCGCCGCAGGAGACGCCCTGGGCGGCGGGAATTGCGAGGCGATTTCCGGCCACCGTAGGCGCGGGCCTGCGGACGGTGAGTAGCGGGTAGCTCGCCGTCCGGTAAGGACCTGCCGGTCGATTCTGTAAAAATCTCACCGTGAAAACTTAGGTGAAGTGAGTTTGTTTTTGCTAGAAATTGACAGTATTGACAGCTTACTCCACGCTCACTTCACCTAAGTTTTCACGGTGAGATGGTTACAGAATCGCACTGCAGGCCCGAGTCGACGGCGCGTTGTGTTCCACGCGCGACTCAAAGAGATGTCAGCAAGGATGGGGTCCAATAGGGCCGACGCCGCTGGGGTCGCGGGTAGTTTGAAGAAGATACCGCGGCCCTGGCATAGGCAACTGAAGGAACACGGGTGGGTTTTAGTCAGTCAAAAGTCTGACACGCCCTTCCGCTCCACCCAGAGCGGGAGAAGTTATTTGATGATTTCCCACCCTCAAAAAAAAAAAAAGCTAGCTTATACCCTGCATTAACACATAGGCTACTTTTTATCCCGGTCTACGCGGGTGAAACCGCGCAACGCAGCTAGTATTATAAATAAATAAATATCCTTGGACATTTCACACAACGCCATCTAGTCCCAAGCTAAGCAACCTAATGCTTGTGTTATGGTAACGAGATGGCTGATAAACTACTTATATACATTTTTTTTTTGTAAATACATACTTACAGATAGAAAAACACCCAGACTCGGAACAAATACTTGTAGGTCGTACAAATATTTGTTCCGTGCGGGAATCGAACCCGCGACATGCTGCGCAGCAGTCAATCGCTCAACCACTGCGCCAACCGTGTCGTCAGATAGCAGTTCATGATTCAGGATTTGTACAAATGATGTGACACATTCTTAAGTCTAACCTTACATAGTTTATTTTTTGAAATACCCTCATTTTGAAAATCGAGTTTTGAGCATTACGTTGTATGGACGACGGGTCCCAGTGTGCGGCGAATCAAACGTAGGTTTTCACGCCAAGCAAAAGGTGTGTGTACAAAGCAATGATGTTCAAAGGGCATTGTGTGCATCGGCCCTTGCACGTCAAATATTACCTGTTTAAAACCTAGATGAGGTTGGTATGGTGTTTTCTATCCGACTACTCTGAGAAGAAAGACCGAAAGAGGTCACAGTCTCTTATAAAGTCCAGACCAGTCCAGACATAATCTTGGTCAGATCTCAGATCGTGTGAAGACCATATACCTAGATTAATGTCAGAGATAGTCTTTTAATATTATGGATTTTTTTTAGATATCGCTGTATTTTTTAAACAGTTTTATAAGTAGGTAGGTACCTATTCGAAAGATTGTAATAAATCAAGAAGACACAGATCGAGAAGGCGTTCATTACATTAATCTCCTTATAATACTGGTAATACGTACCTAGGTAGGTACTCTCTGATAGTCTCTCGGACTTAATGATCGAACAGCCCTTTTTTGCAAAACAAAATCAGAGTCTGAATGTCGGCGGCATTTCCCCGCAACAGAATATCGTATGGATATTACCTTCCTACACTGAAAATATAACAGAGCAAAAGTTTCTGTTCTGTGGAAAATAAAGCTATATAGTCCTAATTTATATGATAGGTAATAATCATCAAGCTTCTTGAACAATAATCTTTTACCCGACTGCGGCGAAGCCCAAAAGGAGGGTTATGTATTTGACCTGTATGGAAGTATGTATGTATGTCCGTTTCTGTGTTCCCTCGTAACTCCTAAACGAATGAACGGATTTGGATAAATTATATGTCTTTAGATTTGCCTTGGTGGCGCGAGTGTCACTGGCTACATAAACATCAAAAATAAAGTAAAATGGCGGATTTGGGGCGACATATTGTGGAGTTCGAAATTTTTTTGTCTTCGAATACCATCGAGTGGGATATCAAAATGAAGGGTTTTAAAAGGTGATTACAAAAATATATACAACTTACATGTATAAAAATAATTCGAAGTGACAAATCGAATTTTGATAAAAAAAAAAAATTGCTTTGAGCAGAGTTAGGATCTCGAAGGCTTGGCTATTTGTGCACTTATCCAAAAAAGCTTTTAAATAACCCTCACGGCCAGAACTCCTTGCAAGAACTAAATCGTCTGTGAAATCTTTCACATTTGTAAACTAAAAAGCTGGAAATAAAAAAAGTAATTAAAAAACTAAAAAACCCGACTGCAGTAAAAAACTAAAACTGAAAAGCTAAAAACAAGCCCATTTTAAATTTAATAAAAGTTGGAAGCAGGCGGGACCCATTCCATTGTTATATTTTCAAACTCAAACGGGTCCCGTCTGCTTCCAACTTTTATTAAATTTAAAATGGGCTTGTTTTTAGCTTTTCAGTTTTAGGTTTTACTGCAGTCGGGTTTTTTAGTTTTTTTAGTTACTTTTTTTTTATACAGGGTGTAAGGGACAGCCCTCCGCAAACTCACAGGGTGCATTCAGCTCCTCATTTTGAATCATATTCCACCGGAAATTTTCTCAGGAAAATTTTCATTTTTTCAATTTTTTTTTTCAGTTACGTTTTCATTATTTCAATGTAAAATTGCATTGTGTGTTCGCAGCACTCCATTTATGTAAAAAAAAACTGCAAAAAAAAACAGCAAAAAAAAACCAGCAATGGATGTTGAAATACTCTAACCAACGACGCGTGAAATCAGCTGTTCACTTTCTGTCTAGCTACAGAGTTCATCGAACTCACCGCATACCTATTACCTACCCCTCCCAACCAGTAATAGACACTCCAATTTGTGCACAAAAACACAAACAAATCAGGTTTATTGGATTCCCTTAACGTTCCTGAAAAAATTTCATGAACCGGTCATCTTAGTATGACATACTGAATTCACCCTATCAGTTTGCGGAGGGCTGTCCCTTACACCCTGTATATTTTATTTTATTTTTAATAAATGTCATTAATGGTGAGTATGGTGACCAAATGATTGGCAGTAATCAGTGGCCTGCAGACAGGGAAGGACAAAAACAACGTGTTGTTTGAACAGTGCGTTTATTTAACGAATGGTTGATTGTGCGGCCGTTTGCGCGCCATGCACATCGCGCGTAGTGTCAGGTAGTATAGAAGCTCCACTGCACTCATCATGCTGAAGCCCATGCATAGACCCAGTAGCCCGCCTGTGTTTGCTGGAATATCAACATTACGTTATAGCATCCTCACCTACAAATCTATACAAATAAATAAAATTAAAGTGTCTGTTTGTAAAGTCAATATTCACTCACTAAATGCATATAAAGTATATAGGTACGGTAAAAAACAATTTTTTAAACGTTTGTCTCTCTGTTTGTTCCGGCTAATCTCCGAAACGGCTGGACCGATTTTGACGGGACTTTCACTGGCAGATAGCTGGTGTTTTATGGAGTAACTTACTTTTATTTTAGAATTAGAAAAAAGAATTAGGTCAAAAAAATTAAAACCCTTGAAATTGTGAACAAAATCCAATTAAAATAGGAAAGCGTTGATGTCCACGCGGGCGAAGCCGCGGACAACTAACAGCTAGTAGAAGTCTGTCTGCCCACCTCTTATCGTGCTCTCTGTGCATTATCAGTATCACCTATGATATGGAAGACATTTGCGAAGCCAACGGTAACGCTGTCGAAGTGGTCGAATTCTGGTCGAAGCTTAGGTATTTAAAACATACATACAAAATGGAATCATCGATACGAAGAAGAAGAAATCTGTGGAAATCGGTTGGCATGGTATGGTCATGTGACGCGAAGGACCCCATTCCTTCGCAGTGAGGAATAGTGTCGTGAGGAATGTTATGAGTATGAATGTAACGGATGGATTTATGAAGGTGAAGATGAATGTCGATGGCTATAAGAGTAGGGGAAGACTAAAGAAACGACGGATGGATTTTTGAAGGTGATGAAGATGAATGTCGATGGCTATAAGAGTAGGGGAAGACTAAAGAAACGACGGATGGATTTGTGAAGGTGATGAAGATGAATGTCGATGGCTATAAGAGTAGGGGAAGACTAAAGAAACGACGGATGGATTTGTTAAGGTGAAGATGAATGTCGATGGCTATAAGAGTAGGGGAAGACTAAAGAAACGACGGATGGATTTGTGAAGGTGATGAAGATGAATGTCGATGGCTATAAGAGTAGGGGAAGACTAAAGAAACGACGGATGGATTTGTGAAGGTGATGAAGATGAATGTCGATGGCTATAAGAGTAGGGGAAGACTAAAGAAACGACGGATGGATTTATGAAGGTGATATGGCTAGAAAGGAGGTGGCCGACCCTAAATGAATTGGGATAAGTTCAAGAGACTGATTATGTTATAGCATAAAAAAGAAAGAAATAATTGTAAGGCCGCAACTTGGAGCAGTGCAGGGCTTTGCGGCTTGGAGCTGGCCACCACTGTCTACTAAAGTGTGATCCAATTCGAGGTTCCTATATTGGCAACACTGTAATTTTGACAGCTGTTAGTAATGGCGCGTGTTTCAAACGTCAAATGTTAGTGTATGTAACAATACATTTACAAAATGAATCGCTTTACTGTTGCTCAACGCGTTAACCCCCGTTTCCACGAGCGTAATAAAATCACGGTGGGATTTTATCGCGCACTGGATTTTTAACTCTCTGCTTAGCGCCGGGAGTTGAAAATCCAACAGTGTGTTTTTCGTCGCGCTGGGATGCACTCTGTTTTTGTTAGGTTGGATTCTCAACGCTCGGCTCAACAACGACAGTTGAAAATCCAGTGCGCGATAAAATCCCGCCGCGACTTTATTACGCTCGTGCGAACGCCGACTAAGGCTGCCTGTCCACCGGAGCGGAGCGAGGCTGTGGAGCGGAGAAACGGAGAAATATTAACCAATAGGAGCGCGAGCGGACGGCGGAGTGGAGCGGACTTAAGATTCTATTGGTTAATATTTCTCCGTTTCTCCGCTCCGCAGCCTCACTCCGCTCCGGTGGACAGGCAGCCTAAAACTTGCCACGCAGCGCGTGAAACGTTAGATGTTATGAGTGACGTCAACATAGCCGCCAAGATCGTGCGATTCAACGCCGTTGGATTTTTTTGTGGGGTCGCTTCAGTACCAACACACCCTGCATCGTTGCAGCACCTAAAAACTAACATCCGCCAAGTTATTGCCGAGATAACCCACGAAATTTGCGATAAACCATCGAAAATTACCTCGAAAGAATCAACCGCTGCAGAAGATCCAGAGGCGGCCATTTACCTGACATCATTTTCCATAGTTAATGAATTATGGAAAATTAAAATTATTAAGTATTTTTTCTTTAATAGATATTCGATTAAAGAAAAAATAATTAAGATATCGTTACTTACATTTTTTGATTTTAAAAATAAATTAAAGTTAGGAACCCCGAATTGGATCACCCTTTCGATTTTAGATAATGTAGCTGCTGATTGACCACTAGTGACCTGACCAGTCCTGAGTGGCCCCTGTGCGGTTAAAAATATTAAGGTAAAATACCTACATAAACTTACATAGGAATTCAGTCAGACCAAATATTTCTCCTTTGGTAAATCTCATGAATGTGTTCTCTTCAAAGTAAAAATGTACGATAAGCATATTTTCCCTGTTGAGAAAAAATAGGTTTAAGGCAGATAGTGACTATGAAGTATGAAGAAGACTTGCATAACTGTGCGATAAAGTCGATGAACACTTTAGTTTTTAAATCTTACCTAATTATTGAGCGGAACAGAAGTAAATTTAAAAGAATATTAACTCCTAAGTAGCTACTAGATAAATGAAATTCTCAAATACAATGTTTAAAACAATTTTGATGATGTGTAAAAAAAAGTTTGCCGCTGCCTACCTACCTACCTAAGGTCACGGTAACGGGTAGGTAAGTGCAGTAAGATTCCAGCGTCTAGCCGTTACGATCTAGTCATAACTTTAGATTGATTTTATTGAATTAGGTAGGTAGGTATATCGCGGGTCTCAAACCATGGCGTATAAGCAAAAATGCAATTTTTGTTTTTAATGCCATTGCATTCTACTTTAACCGTAACCTCAATTTTTGTTATGATTATAATTGCTTCTTTTTGGATAAATTGCAAAATATTATTTATCGTAAGCTATAGTCTGCAATTATTTTTAGGCCATATAGCGGTATAGTCAGTGGCAGCCTGGGGTGGCGAGCAGGGCAACCGCCCAAGGCCTTTCTCTTGTAGGTGCCTCGCGCTTCAACCCAAGTAAAAAGTTGACTTTAGTAGTTTGTAAGTAAAGGGCAGTTTGTAGATTCGGGCTTCGGGCTATGTCGGTTACCTTGGTTCTCCTGCGGATATCTTCATTTCTGATTCGATCACGTAGGAAAACTCCAAGCATAGACCTCTCCATTGCCCTTTGGATGACTTTCAGCCTTCTAATGAGGCCCAATGTGAGCGACCACGTTTCAGTGCCATAAGCCATCACTGGCAGGCAACACGCACTCACTGGTCAAAGACTTTCGTCTTGACACACTGACTGTGGTATGCGAGACGAGAAGATATTACGCAGCAATTACGCAGCTTTCCTAACGCTGCCCAGACTCTTGACCTCTTTATCGAAGATGGACCTACCCATGGAGAAAAGAATGAAGGACCTACCTAACTCTTTACGGAAAAAGGTTTTACGTCAATAAATTCCACGCATTTTTGGGATAATTTTGACGGAGTTTTACGGTATTGCCGTCATACTAAATATACATATGGACCAAAAAGTAGTGTTATAGAGGAAATTTCTTAAAATCAAGCATCCCCTATTAACTGAAGTATAAGCATATGGCCACATGCAAAAACATGGCAAGCTGGTTCAATCACAAGAAAGTTATTTGTCTCTCCTGAAAAGTAACGGTTTTTTGGATACGCACCTATGGTTTGAGACCCGCGGTATCTAATTTCCTGTTCAATCCATCGATGGTCCAATCATTCATAATATTGCTTGTATCGACCTCTACAAAGCGGCAGTAAATAATTTTATGACAGTCACTTTGGTTAATTCGGTTAATAAGGTAAGTTTTGATTAATAAAGATTTAATTACGTGAAGTATGCGGGAGTCCTGTTGCCGAGGGTTTTGGCAAGATGCTGAACAAGCTTTTCTTTGAGGGGTGCGTCACTCATCCGCTCCTGGTAGGCGATCTCCGTACATGCAGGCAGACATTCCACACAGTGAACGTCGCCACCTGCACCACATTAGAAATATGTGAATATAAACATCTAATAGTCATGATCATCAGACTAAAGCAGTCCATTGCGAACATAGACGATCTTAAATTCATTCATTCATTCACTGACAGACAACGCATAGCCTAAACTGCTGGGCTGGGACTAGTCTATTAGAGTCTCGTGCATGAAAATTTGTACAAGAGGTTTGGTGAAGGGTTTTTGAAAATTCAGCCTCTAATAGGGTTAAACAGTGAATGAAATTTAGGTTTAACGAAAATTTATTCTCAACAAAGACGTCAGTTACTTGAAAACAATACTAAAACATCATGTAAAACATACATTAATTACACAAAGTTCGTCGTCATTAGTTACAAACTATAAGATACCAGCCCTTCATTTCTCCAGAAGTGAGTGCTCTGCAATTTTATGCTGATTAAGTAAATTCTGTATAGAAGTTCGTCATTTTTGCCGTTGAAAAATCTCATCGGGCATGTAGCTTAGGTATCTAGTAATAAAATGGTTATATTGACAAGTAATTTTTGCTTCATTTTAGTCCTTTATCGCCAATTTCACCTTACATACATAACTATCTTGTTGATGGCCATTGCATCTTTGGATTCTTTGGTATTTGTCTTAGCTCGTCTGATTCTAGAATATTTTTACATTTTTATTAGGTATCTACAGGCAGAGATATAAAGATGAAAAAGGTGTAGGAGTATATAGAACGAAAGGACACCTACCTTCTGGCATGGTTTTGCTCATGTTTGTGTAACATTTTGCGTCTGCTTTCCCACAAATGCGTGTCGTTTTGTTTTCTGTAAAACATGTCAAGTTAACTTCTAGATTGATAAAAATACATACATATTTACAGTATAAAAACATCCACTACTACATATAGCCCCATTATTTATTAGGCCTCCCCGAGAATCACCTCAATGAGCGGCCCTGCGCTGCAGCTGCCTTCGTTTTATGGATTCCCACTACCTCTACCTACTATCTTACAACTTTATTAGATCACTAGCTGACCCGACAGACGTTGTCCTGTCCAAACAATAACTCACACTCACATGTCCGTCTTTCCATCGCCTGTCACACAGGTTTTACAGCCAAACGGTTGGAGCTAATCTTCTCACAGTATGCATCTTGTTGACCCAAAAGCCATACAAATTATCAAAAAATATTTTTAAATGTTTGGGGATACAGACAATGGGGGCGCGAAGAAAATTCCCATACAGATATTATAAGGAGGCGCAAAAAAAAACGACCTACCCCATCGAGTGTATCGTTGTTTAGAGCTCGTTGAGTAAATAAATAATGTATTTTTTGTTTTAAAAAATATTGGAAACAAAGGAATAAGAAGCCACCAAAGTCAGCTTTTTTTTTGCAAAATTTTGTTCCGAAGAATTTTTTAGCTTCCCATTGACATAGGTGGACTATGTTTATTATTACGTATATTTTAATACTAATATATTGATAAACTAAATGTACGAAGTCCGTCACGCACATGGTCAGTTTTTATTATGTGTAGGTGTGTGTAGGTACTTACTGGGCATATAATAATAGACACATTTGCATGCGTCCAACATCGCTTGCGCTTCACACTCCATTTCACAGTTCTTCAACGTGTAAGTTCTATGGAAACATACAAAAAATCACCGTAATCGATCACATACATGATTGTTCAATTACCACCGTTGCATCAGAAAGGGTGATGTCATTTAAACCATAACGAAGTCGCTGATTTATTGGCCATGGCCCATGGTATTGTCATGATCTAACTGAGTAATAGGTAGGTATCAAAGCAAGTTAACTTTTGTAGAGGTATTTAAAAATTCTCAATGCACTTAGCACAGTATTTTGACAAGAGAAAAGCAGTTTTCCTCTTTTTAGGTCAAAGGATTTAAGTCCATATCTTGTTCAGGTTCACTAATTTCAAATCTCTGAAAACTTCTCCTTTCAGTGGGTCATTAATTCAAAGCATGCATGTCTTGTAGGTATGGATCAGATTTTTGATCCACAAAAGGGATAAATGAAAGGCCATTGCATGCAGCTCTGAGATGAGAATGCTAAGAGGGATGTGTGGTGTTACACGAATGGATAGAATAAGAAATGAGTACTTAGGACTGGAGGAAGTTTGAAAGTGGCACAGGTGACTGAAAAGTTGTGCAGAAATCGGTTGTGTTGGTGGTATGGTATGGGCATGTGATGCGGAAGAATGAGGAAAATGTCGTGAGGAAAGTTTTGAGTATGATTGTCGATGGCTGTAAGAGTAGCGAAAGACCAAAGAAACGATGGATGGACTGTGTGAAAGGTAGCTAGAAAGGGGGTGACTACCGAGATGACGACTAATAGAGAAGTATGGAAAACAGCACATATTGCGCCGCTCGACCCCAAATAGATTGCGATAAGGGCAGGAGAATGATGATTCATTCAAAGGTTTACGCATACATAGCAGTAAGTACCTGAAAAACACTAATTCCTTTTCGCTGGAGAACAAGCAGAGCCTCTTCTTTATATCAATAGACCGCAGAGAGGGTTGCGCATCTAGGATCCTGGGCCAAATTGAAATCCGCACTTCTATCCCTGGTCCATATATTTCACCCAGGTTCCTGATCTTCGGCGTCTCCACCGGATTGTGGAGAAGGATCTATAGAAGTTAAAATGACTGATGAAAATAGTTTATTCATTAACGGTCCCGGCCGTGATTCCGCGAATATGGCACATTGAGTTTCAGATAAAGTTCTTCTAAGGATGGTCGCACATCTGACGCAAGACACGTCACGCTGTCACGCATCGTCAGTCGCGTAACGCCAGAACGGAGAAGACATAATAAAACATTCAACCGTACACATTCAACCGATGATGCGTGCGTCGAGCGAATAAACAGACGCAACCAAAATTACGCCCGACGCATATGTTCCGTCAGATGTGCGAACACCCTAAGGCCGTATGTCCACCACCACGACAACGGGACGTCAACGAGAACGAGATGACGGCGGCCGAAGTAGCGATACATACATTTACTATGGCCATGACGTCACGTTCGGTTCGAATAATCTCGTTTCTCGTTGACGTCCTGTTGACGTTGTGCGGTGGGCAAACAGTGTGTGTTTCGATGTGTCATACTAACAGTAAGATAATCTGTTTTAAAGCAAGTAATACCAAACCTTGAAGCCAGCACTTTTGGTGGAAGCGCAATAGTATTCCGCGATATTAGCGTCCAGTACCAGGGAGAGACCGTGCTGTGTGCCAATTCCTTCAAGCGAGAAAGCATGAATAAGTCCTTAATTAACTAATAGGAACGTACAGGTATTTAAACGGTTGAGACTTTCTTCTTACCTTTAGGTCTCCAAGGGAACCCGTCAGACGGAGCGTCTGGTGGATACCCGTCCTCAGGCGTCCAATCCACTGCTGGTGACGGAAACGTGAGGTTCAGGTCGTTCAATGATCGTCTGTAACCAGAAACATTTAACTGTAAAAAATACTTCTAGTGTTACAAAACATCGCTAAAAGTTCCGTAAGTATAGGTATCTATTGAGACAAATTTAGCAAGAATTACACGCCTCACAACGCTTCAGCGTGTGAGGCGTGCAGCTTCTCTTCGTTCTTGTAGTTTCCTACATTCTTCATCTTGTCGTCATTCTTCAAGTTTCTTAAATTCTTCAGCTTATCTTCGTTCTTGTAGTTTCCTATATTCTTCAGCTCATCTTCGTCCTTGTAGTTTCCTATATTCTTCAGCTTATATGCGTTCTTTAAGGTTAGTACAATCCTCAGATTGTCTGCGTTCATTAGGTTTCCTGAAGCAGTCATCCCATCTTTTACGGTATTCGTCTATCCCGTCTTTTTTTGCTCCTTGATGGAACGTCTACCACGGGTGGAAAGCACCTTGACCAGCACTTTGTTTCGAGCCGTCGTGACTCGTTACAGCCAACATTTGTGTAGAGTTACAAAGTAGTGTTGTGAGTTACAGAGTACTGATTGTGACATAGTATTGAATAAAGAGAAACTAGAATTCGTCGATAAAACTGTTTTCCTGGGGATTACGCTCGACTCAAGGCTGCAATGGGGTCCTCATTTAACATCTCTTGCAGGACGGCTAAGTTCAGCAGCATATGCTGTGAGAAAAATACGTCAATTTACTGATGTAGATACCGCGAGGCTAGTTTATTTCAGTTACTTTCATAGTATTATGTCTTACGGTATCTTACTATGGGGACGGGCTGCAGATATAGAGTCTATTTTTATTCTGCAGAAAAGAGCCATCAGAGCAATATATGGCCTCCGCAGGCGCGATTCTCTAAGGGAACTGTTTAAAGATATTAATATCATGACGGTACCGTGTCAATATATCTATGAAAACATCATGTATGTAAGGAAAAATCTAAATCTTTTCGGTAAAAGAGGTGAAAGACACAATTATAGGACTAGAAATAGGGACCATTTAGTTCAACCAGGTTTCAGACTAGCTAAAGTAGACTCATCCTTCATGGGGTACTGTTTAAAATGTTATAATAAAATACCTCCGCACATACTCCAGTTAAATGAAACGAAATTTAAATCATGTATAAAACGCACACTATGCAGCCAGGCATATTATAAGTTGGGAGATTACATTGCTGACAAAAATGCTTGGCTAAATGCTGGTCCTGCTCCACAAGGACGCTTAAACTAATTGATTAGCATTCGGAAATATTGCTGGAGCTGCTGAAGATCAAAAAAAGAGAAAATTTTCTTTGCATTGTGTAAATTCAATCTCTTAATATTGTATAATTGCATAGCACATGTGTGAGCACTATGTAGCTAATATAAAGCTACCTTTTACTGGGTTCGTCTTTCACTGACTTGAATGTGCCCTGGCGGTTGAGAGTATGTCATGCTCACTCAAATGTCTCGCTGGTGGTGGCGTGTGTGTTGGATCATTAAGTTCCCTTCAAAATGGTTGAGCTAATTGGTGCTGATCCATGCGTCATGTTCGTGAACGGGCGCCGTCAGTTGGGACTGGTCGTCTCTTAGCTGCCACGGCTTATTTTTAATTTAGTTGTTTTTAGTTTTTATCTTTTTCATTACGGACGCTTTTAACATGCACGTCTTTCTACATTGTCCTCACATCTATATTTTCAATATGAACGATGTAACCAATATTATGTAAAATATTTGATTTAAAAGAGTGTCCGTGGAGTTTCTTGCCCGTTCTTCTCCAGGATCTACGCTTTGGAATGGGCAACTAGCTTCATTTTTCTGACTGACCGACCCAAGACCGACCCTTTGACAATTCAAAAGTGCCTGTAATTGGTTTATTTGAAATAAATGCTTTGAGTTTGAGTGTAGAAAACGGTTTTTATAATGAAGAATTTTTCGAAACATCACATGTTTCTGGAGTTTCAATTGCAAAAGGTTACACAAACCCTGTCTAAACACGTTTTGGGGGGAAACTTTCTACATCGTACGGTTCCAGTTCCAACGGTAGTCGTTTCCTGAGACGCAGGACATTGGCTTAAAAATTCCATGTTACTAGTACCTACACTATTTTACGAAGTATTTGTGTGCTGCTTAGAGTATTCTCTAAATATGCCGAACAAATATCCTCACAGCAACTTGTTTTGGCTTCTCCTCAAAAGATAGACGTTGCTGCTACAGTCTTTTTTTTAGTGCTCTACTCTCGTTAGGTCGTCATATCAAACTTTTCCAAAATTAAATCGTTTATAGTCTCAATTATAAATACATGAAATTCATATTAGCAGGGAAGTTTTAAAAATTAGAGACTTGAAATTTTAAGATTATATATTTCTGGATAGTTAAACTGTATTGTAAAAAAAATATTAAAAAATGATGTGTAGTGCTTTCCATTGCTTGTTTTCGATCATCCTTCGGATGAGCCCTATTGATTTTCGTTAACAAACTCATATATAACCGTTCAAAAAATATTAACAAAAAAAAAAAAAAATCTTTGATTGTTTCCATAAAATCATCAACATGATGTGATGATTTTTTCTTTGCTTACGGGTTCCTGAACATGTTCTTTCGGTGCACCACGTTGAAGGTGCAGCAGAGCCCCTCGTCAGTCAGCTGTGCGTTGAACAAGTCCTCACAGTTCACATCCGAGGAGTCCCAGGTGCACTTCGCGAGCATTTCACTGCACGGCTGTGTCACCTGAAGAAGAATACTGCTATGAAGCTTTTGAAGAGTTTTTCATGAGCAATCTGAACACGATTTTAGTGCCTTATAAGACTTATAACCTATTATAACCCAGTATTTTTTGGGGTTTCAAGAAGGTCGGGTAAAGCCAAGGCTGTAAACCTTTGTCCAAACAAGGTTGGGATGATTGAGGATGATTAGCCATTTGTTTGACCATTGATCATCTGTACGAAGGAAAAGATTCTGTTTTCAAAGGAGAGTCAAAGTTTGTTACTTATTTTGTTTTTAATTAGGTACTAAAGTCCGACGCTATTTTTAAACTAATCGGCCATTTACAAGTCACTTTAGCAAGTCATTAGATACAATTAACCAATTCAATTCAAGATAATTCAAGATAATTTATTTTCTCTTCACAAACGATGAAATGACAAATTAATTAAAACAAGCTTAAAAATTACATGACAAAGTTTGTGAGAGACTGGTGTCTGCACTAGGAATACCTGTATAGCAGATAACCAGTTCTAATAACACTTGATTGACACCTATCGTTACGTCATAATCGTGCCCAAACTATACATTTTCTTACGCATAAATGTGTAATACCTACTGTAATATTCATAACTGGAATTGTAAATTATTTTATTTCTTGATCTTTCGGTTTTGATCAAAAGCAGGACCGGTCATATTGTGGAGATGTTTGATAGGCTTACATCCAGCAGTGCACGTCTTTGCCGTAGCCGTAGGTATAATGATCAGACCGAAAACCCTACATGGACACATATGAAACATCAGAAGCTAGGTGCATGGTTCCAACTGGTAGTTTCCTACGGAGAAGAGCCAGCAAGAAACTCCACGGTTTGGTAGGTACTACTCTTTTAAAAATAAATAATTAGCTTTTACATTATTTCCAAATTACAGTGTGAATTGTATGGACTCAGTTTAGGCCTGTTAAGAAAATAGAACATGGTTAGCAAATCGAATCATCTGCAAGTCTACAAGGCCATCAAACGTTCTCATATTCAAGAAAATGCAATATAATGCTTGCATGCTACCGGATGGTAAAGAGGGATTTAATAGGCCCAAAATCCTCTGTAAGTACAAGTATCTAAACAGTTATGGAAAGGTAGCTAAGAGTTGAAGGATAAAACTCAACTAACATCATTCTCCTGCCCTTATCCCAATGTATTTGGGGTCCCTTTTTTCCCATACTTCTCTATTAGTCGTCATCTCGGTAGTCACCCCCTTTCTAGCCATGTCATCTATCACACAGTCCATCCATCGTTTCTTTGGTCTTCCCCTACTCTTATAGCCATTGAAATTCGTACTCAAAACTTTCCTCACGACATTTTCCTCATTCCTCCGCATCACATGCCCATACCATGACAACCGATTTCCGCACAACTTTTCAGTCACCGTTGCCACTTTAAAATTTCCTCTTATGTACTCATTTCTTATTCTATCCATTCGTGTAACACCACACATCCCTATTAGCATTCTCATCTCAGCTGCATGTAATTGCGTTTCATTCATCCCTTTTGTGGCCCAATATTCTGATAAAAATCAACTAACGTTAATCAAAAATGATCTGGTGTGATCCCAGTCAGCGCTGCCTGCGATGTCATCCTCAAATAACTCGGAGTCATCCGTTGAGCTGCACAAACTCTGCAGCAGCTTTTTGTCAACTGGATCCCTGTTACGTAAAATAACATTGTTACAAAAAGGTAGGTTTGCGTCTCATTTACAGGGTGTATTAGAAAGGTGTGGTCTAACCTAAGGGTATGGTAGAGACCAATCAATCTGCCTAGCCTTTTCCCAACTATGTTGGGGTCGGCTTCCAGTCTAACCGGATGCAGCTGAATACCAGTATTTTACATGGAGCGACTGCCTGCCTGACCTCCACAACCCAGTAACTGGGTAATACGATACCCCTTGGTAAGACTGGTTGTCAGACTTTTGGGCTTCTGACGACCCGTAACGACTGTCAAAGATCCACGAATGACAGCCGGGACCAACGGCTTAACGTGCTTTCCGAGGCACGGAGGAGTCTCGGTATGTAAAGATGGTCACCCATCCACTGACCAACCCCGGCAAGCGTAGCTTAACCTCATGGATCGACCCGTGCGGCTGTTATTACTTAGCCACGAGCTCCTCGGTATGGTAGAGACCATCAAGCTGAATAACTTTCTCCACAGGACCAACATGGTAATCGAGAAAAAATTATCAGCCGTCCCGTACATTTGGGAGTAGGTTTGAAGTTTTGTACGGGACAGCCGATAATTTTTTTTCGATTACTATGTTGGTCCTGTGGAGAAAGTTGTTCAGTTTGATGGTCTGTACTACCATTTAATTTGGCCACATAAAAATTTAATTTAATTTAATTAATTTGGCCACATAAAAATTTAATTTAATTTAATTAATTTGGCCATAATAAAAATTAAATGCAGTTCGTTGGGAAGCGCACTAGATGAAGTTTTGTACGGGACAGCCGATAATTTTTTTTCGATTACTATGTTGGTCCTGTGGAGAAAGTTGTTCAGTTTGGTGGTCTGTACTACCATTTAATTTGGCCACATAAAAATTTAATTTAATTTAATTAATTTGGCCATAATAAAAATTAAATGCAGTTCGTTGGTAAGCGCACTAGAAAACGACTAAACTTATTTGGCTATTTTCTGTTTTAAACTGTTTGTTATAGTGCGAATAAGGTTTTCAAGGAAAGAAAAATTGGCAAAACTTCCCAGAAAATTGGAAAAATAAGAAAACTGAAAGTCTATGGGATTTTCGGTATGAACTATTGTTTGGACTGGACGTCTGTCGCGTCAACTAGTTAAATTAATAAATACAGGTAATCAATTATTGTTTAGGTAGAGGGTCTAGCACACCTCCGGCGCGAAACCGCGAAACCGCGTGATGTTCCGCTACTCTAATCGCGATTCGAGTAGCGGAACATCATGCGAGTCAGTTGATTTGAAGTAGGTACTGCGGTTACGCTGCTATGGTTTCGCGGCAGAGGTGTACCTACTAAGGCCCTTAGATCTAACAATAGGTACGATATTTTTAACCCAAAGGAAACTTTGCTTGCGTAAATAGAGATTATATTTTGACGTCAATCCATCCTTTTAAATTGGTTCTTCAGACGTTTTTTCCTATAACGTGGTTTGATTATGTATAATGCTCTTTATCATTTCTTTAACTTACTAACTACGAAATAAAGCCTAAACATTATTAAACTACTTAAATAAATTAAATATAAGAAAAACTAATACTTAATGAAATACAAATACAATTACAATAAATAAATAATAATAAACACAAAAGAAGCGCTCTTCCTGCTCTCTCCTACTATGCTGTGCCTGACAGGGTCCATAATGGTGTCATTAATTTTAAGCTTACCAACTGTTTTACAATAGGGAATGCAATAAAGAATTGAGAATTGAGAAGTTATTATTAATTAAGCATACATATATACTTAGGTAATGCTCTTTCCTTTAGGCTGATCAAAATTGTAACTGTGGGCTTATTAGAATCATATGGTTTTGAAATGCATTCAACGCATGATTTCTCACTGAGGCTAAATTTTGTAATATTATATCAACGAAGCCAACAGTGTTATGGATGGATGAGCTATTTAGTAAATTAAGCCAATTATTTAAATTCCAAGTTACAATGTTTTATCTACAGTTACAAACATAGGTGTGTTTACTGATTAGCAAGTTCCAATATGTACGGATTGTACAGAGTATAAACGATTAGGTTATCACATTAAAGCGCAAACCCGACCGAAATCTTGCAATAGTGCGTTATTCAGAGGCTATTAAGAGGGATGTCGCATTTTGTCCCCCTTTCTTGCTCACACGGGACCAAATTAAGATTGTTAAATGAAAAAATGCGTTTTTTGAAAAATGAATCAATTAAATTAAATAATGTTTATTTAGGTAAGTACCTAATTATTAAAACACATTTCTATTGTGTTATCAAATAAACTCAGTTTAAAAAAGCATTAGGTATCTGTTTTTCAGACGAGATAAATAAATGCCATAATAAAAATGTGTTTTTAATAGTTACCTATTAAATTAACATTATTTATTAGTCCTTTAATTGATTAAATTTTTCAAAAAAGCATCTTTTCATATAACATTCTTAAAAATTTGGTCCGTGTGAGAGGGAGAGGCGACAAAATGCGACAACACTCTTAACTCATTAATCAAGAGAAATAAACTACATAAAAAAGCACATTATTAATGTTCGATATCCTAATCATCACATTGCACGTTCTTATTTGTTTTTTATAATGTGTTACATTTAAAATCTCCTTGTAAAAAAGTGACTTAAATTATTGATTGCATGCATCTTTTGCTAAAGTTGACGAAATTGAAATATTAAAAAAAAAAATATTATCGGCTTGCTACAACCATAAAATGACAATTATGCATCAGAGCTACAAATTGTTACAATTTTCATAATTTTGTTTGAGCAGGTTTTTTGACTAAAATGGTCGATTTCTGCAAAAAAAAAATGGTTGACATTTGCATAGGACTCATAAGGGGTCATTTGGTTGCAAACATCCCCTTAATGGATTGCCGACATATTACCAATAACCCTGTAATATATTTCTAAAATTTCATTTGATCGTAGCCCTGCCAAAACATTAATAGGTATACTGTTTTTTTTTGTAATTACAAATAAAAGATCTACAGGATCAGTTACCCATACTCCGAATATCTTTCGGCGACGGACTTCTTAGCCTGGTTGACGTTACAGATGGTGAGGGCGGGGAAGGGCAGGTTGCTGAGAGGCATGTTCTCGGGGTTGATGCTCACTATCATCGGAGATGATCGCCATTTCGCGTAGATGTTTAGTATGAAGAAACCTGCGCTGACTAATGAACAGCCGAATGCTGTTAGCCAGAAGAATCTGAAATTGTAATAACATTCATTAAGAGACCCTCCCACCCACTTACTTCTAAAACATAAAACATAAACAAACATAAACATCCATACTAATATTATAAATTCGAAAGTAACTCTGTCTGTCTGTCTGTCTGTCTGTCTGTCTGTTACCTTTTCACGCCTAAACCACTGAACGGATTTCGATAAAATTTGGCAAGGCTATAGACGGTATCCTGGGGACGGACATAGGCTACTTTTTTTTTCAAAAATAATCCCACAGGGGGTGATATAGGGGATGAAAGTTTGTATGGGAAACTCGGTATTTCTTAAGTTAGGGATGTGAAAATTAAAATGTATGCTTTTGATAGGAAATAAAGAAATATGCGGTTCAGCGTTTTTGAAAAATCATCCCCTAAGGGGGTAAAATAGGGGTTGATTTTAAAATTTACAAAACTGCATGGATTTCGACATTATTTGGCAAGGCTTTATATAGCATCCTGGGGAAGGCCATAGGATACTATTTTTTTCAAAAATAATACTACAGGGGGTGATATGGGGGATGAAAGTTTGTAAGGGAAACCCAGTATTTCTTAAGTTAGGGATAACAAATTTATGCTATTGGTAGGAAATTAAGAAATATGCGGTTCAGCATTTTTGAAAAATCATCGCCTAAGGGGGTAAAACAGGGGTTTATTTTAAAATTTACAAAACTGTACGGATTTCGATCAAATTTGGCAAGGCTTTATATAGCATCCTGGGGAAGGACACAGGCTACTTTTGGTCTTAAAAAATAATCCTACAGGGGTTGATATAGGGGATGAAAGTTTGTATGGGAAACTCAGTATTTCTTAAGTTAGGGATGTGAAAAATAAAATGTATGCTTTTGATAGGAAATAAAGAAATATGCGGTTCAACGTTTTTGAAAAATCATCCCCTAAGGGGGTAAAATAGGGGTTGATTTTAAAATTTACAAAACTGCACGGATTTCGACAAAATTTGGCAAGGCTTTATATAGCATCCTGAGAAAGAACATAGGATACTTTCAAAAACAATACTACAGGGGGTGATATAGGGGATGAAAGTTTGTAAGGGAAACCCAGTATTTCTTAAGTTAGGGATAACAAATTTATGCTATTGGTAGGAAATTAAGAAATATGCGGTTCAGCATTTTTGAAAAATCATCGCCTAAGGGGGTAAAATAGGGGTTGATTTTAAAATTTACAAAACTGTACGGATTTCGATCAAATTTGGCAAGGCTTTATATAGCATCCTGGGGAAGGACACAGGCTACTTTTGGTCTTAAAAAATAATCCTTCAGGGGGTGATATAGTGGATAAAAGTTTGTATGGGAAACTCAGTATTTCTTAAGTTAGGGATGTGAAAATTAAAATGTATGCTTTTGATAGGAAATATATAAATATGTTGTTCAGCGTTTTTGAAAAATCATCCCCTAAGGGGGTAAAATAGGGGTTGATTTTAAAATTTACAAAACTGCACGACAAAATTTGGCAAGGCTTTATATTTATATAGCATCCTGGGAAAGGACATAGGATACTTTCGAAAACAATACTACAGGGTGTGATATAGGGGATGAAAGTTTGTAAGGGAAACCCAGCATTTCTTAAGTTAGGGATATGATATGTTTTCCACATGAACGTTCCCATGGGATATTTTCCGACATCCACGCGGGCGAAGCCGCGGGCAAAAGCTAGTATAACATAAATATATTAACAAGCTGTTGCCCGCGGCTTCAACCGCGTGGATGTCGGAAATTATCCCACGGGAACCTACTACCCGGATAAAAAGTATCCTATGTGTTAATCTAGGTTATAAACTATATGTGTGCCAAATTTCATCCAAATCCGTTCAGCCGTTTTTGCGTGATTGAGTAACAAACATCCAAGCTTCTTCACAAACTTTCGCCTTTATAATATTAGTGTGACTAGCTACGCCCCGCGGTGTCACCAGCATATACCAGGATAAAAAGTAGCCTATGTGTTAATCCAGGGTATAAGCTATATACATACCAAATTTCATAAAAACCGGTCCAGCCGTTTGATCGTGAAGAAGTAACAAACATACAAACACACCCCCATACACTCACAAACTTTCGGCTTTATAATATTAGTGTGATGTGAAGTTATGTGATTACTGATTAGTGTGATAGTAGGATATATTCATTCCAATAATTATCTAGAGCGTTCTTGAATCACCTAAGTATCCTAACTATAAATGCGAGAGTGAGTTTGTTTGTTACGCTTTCACGCTAAAACGGCTGGACGGGTTTGGATGAAGTATGGCACGCAGATAGACCATGACCTGGGCTACTTTATAGGCTACTTTTCATCCTGGATCGCTGACGAAGTCGTGGGCAACAGCTAGTTAGAAGTATTTTACTATGTTTTTTATTATAAAACAGATGAAGTACGTGTTACTTCGTATTTTTAATTTGTCTGTCTTTTCTAATTTCAGATGAGAATAATTTCTTGTTTCATAATTTTTAGAGCGTGATTTTTCAGTAGTCGGGTTTTAGTTTTTAAACTTTTCTTCTTAATTTCTCCATTCGCAGTTCTGCTGGAAGAAATTTCTCAAGAAATAAGCAGTACCTTTGTCTAAACTCAAATTTATACTTAATTAAGTATTTCTTATTTTTTTGGATACATATAAATAAAATAAATAAATGATGAGCAGTATACAAGGACTATGGTGAACACAATAATAGCTGTTAGAAAATGAGATGTCACACCTTTCAAACCAAGTCAATTTCCGTTCTCCGATGTATCGAAGCCCGTGTAGTGTGGACGTTAGTAGATAAGTTCTGACATCGTTGCCAAAACTATTGACCTCTTCCCCTGTTTGTGGAGTTTTTGACACTGGTGGTCTTTCCTGCACAATATTGACAAAGTTCACATGCAAAATAGATATAATAAATGAACCGTAATCACAGAATATTTTATCACTGATCTTTAAGGCATTTATTGTAGCATTAAAATAACTATTAAATGTTGACTCACTTCGCTTCGACTCCTGTTGATCGGTATTTTCGTGTCCCACACATACCAAGGCGGTGGTTCTTTACCTTGAGCCCAATAATTTTGCTGTCAGATGAATTGTATTATTACGATATGCCATTAAGTAACTTCCTCTTTCAGCGATTTTATCACGTTAACAATTGGAAATAACAAATGGAATGCAATGTTTATTAAATTGCTTACCTTTCTAAACATGTCCTTATGTTCATTTCGAGGACGCATTCCGAATTCTCTGTTAGGGTAGACCATCATGATACGTCCGTGCTTTTGATATGTCTGCTGCGTCCTCCAACAGTGTTGTAGTCAATGCGAAACTGTCCACGTGTACATGTAATAAAAGCTCTTCATCGAGCATCCAATTGGTGCTGGTAACCTAATTTTCCAAAGCAAATGTTTGCGGACTAATCGTTTGATTGCGTCTAATCATTTGATAGATCGACCTTGCACCGCCTCCATCGCTAGTTTTCGATGGCTAAATTATACATTTTCCACTTATTTGTCGTCCTGTCTCCGTAATTATGAGTCTTGGCTGTATCGTAAGTTACTCACAGAACCTTTATATTGAACCGTGTAATTTATTTTAAATTAGATTTATATCGAGAACTAACTTTGATAGCGTTACAATTAGTGGGTTTTTGTTTGATTAAATTCAGAAGGGATACTTTAGCTCTTTAATATGTCGTAGCATCAACATTAGCTTTTTGTTGTTCTTTATTTTATTATTCATAGTGTGATGTAGGTACACTAGTTATATTTAGTTTGACATTATTAACTGTTTGTTTTGCTTCGTTAATTACTATTGCGTTTTTATAACTTAAACATAGAGAATTACTTCAACCGTTGCATTATCTATTTAGAGATCTATGCGGTTTCGTCATACCGTGACACGTTATGGTTACGAGACTGCTAACGTTTTTATAGTTTATTTTCAATTTAATAACTGAACTACGTGCATGTGCTGACATTGTCTAATTTTGTTGGGTGGTCGTGTAAATGTTGACACCTTTATGAGGGATTCTGAAAAAATTTATAGGTTTGTCTCTATTAGTACAGACCATATATACGTACAGTTTTTTGTAATGCTAAAACGTCTAAAACCTACATTTTCGTCGTTTACCCGAATACAGTAAGTAGATAAGTAATTAGTTCCAGAAATCAGAAGATATATTGATTTTTCAGGAAGTGCTTTTCTGATGTTTTCTACCGTAGGCACAATGTGGTTGCTTAGTATTGGAATTCGTAATGCCATATTAATATTCACAGATTACTTGCAGTATCTATGCGACAAGTCGACCCTGCATATACGCCTAGGCGCTTTAGGCGTCACAGATACCGATTTTCCTCAGCTTATATTGAGAATAGTGAGATAAGCGGTTGATTCACAGTTACTAAACTATTGTCGATTTTATTATCCATTGTCAATGTCTTTTTAATTGATGTATCTAGTGATAATTCAAGTTTAGGCCCTTATCTACATGACTGAACATTATGTCCTCATATGATTGTGTTCGAGAGTGTAGCTCAATGTTAATGATATCTTCTTATGATTATGTGTTACTATGTCAATGGATGCTTTACTATTCATAATATTATGTATCACCTCATTATAATCGATCTTGACTTTGTTCGAGTGACGAAGCTTTTTTCAGTCGACAGGGTAAGCAGCTTTTGTTCGATGAATATGTAACTACAACTTACTTAGTTGATGTAAACATCACTTGACGTTATTTGCAATTCATCATTGTGGGTTATGAACGTCATTTATTAGATCGGTATGCCACCCGCTAGCCTTGCCAGCGAATGTTACGTACAACAGGTAGGTATCGATTAACATCATTTAAACTACACAATATTTTCCGTTCTATATAATTCGTTTATAACGCATACATACAAATTATTTATTATGTACAAAAAGTTCGTTCAATAGAAATTTCTTATAAAAGTAACAAAAAAGCCACAAGGAAAGAAAGGCTGACGCACTTGCACTTTGTATAATTCCTAAAGGAAGAAGAGATCGGAGGAAAAACAAGAGAGACACCTCAACGGAAAACTAGCGCACGACGCGCGATCACACCCGCACGTCACTCGCTAGCTCATAGTCCAGGAATCCAGAGAGGGGGAGTCATTCAGTTCACCAGTGCTGCTGAGGGTGCGCGGGCGCGGCGTGCGCCACCTGCGCGTGCGCCGCGAGGTGGGCGGCGCGGGCGGCGGCTACCTCGGGGGTGTCCAGGATGCCGGAGCCGTCATTGGCTAGCCTGATGTTGGCGGGCTGGTGCTGGGCATTGCCGGACTGCCATGAGGGAGCGCCATTCCACTGGGAAGAAGAGTCCCACTGGTTGTGGGCGGGAGCATTCCACTGCTGGTGAGCGGGGGCAGAGTTCCATTGCTGTTGGGCGGGGGCATTCCATTGCTGTTGAGCGGGGACGGACTTGGCGGCGCTGAGGGCGGCGAGGTGGGCAGCACGAGCCTGGGCTACTTCAGGGGTCTCAGCGACGGGGGCGGGGGCGTGGCCGGCGGCGTTCCAGGCGGGTGCAGCGGGAGCAGCGTTCCACTGGTTGTGAGCGGGAGCAGCGTTCCACTGTCCAGACTGAGCACCGTTCCATTGTCCGGAGGGGGCAGCGTTCCACTTGTTCTGTTCAGCGCCCTGCCAGTACTCTTCGTTGTCCCATCTGGGGTCGTATGAGCCATCGTCCTGGGGGTTGGGGTTGTTCTGGTTAGCCTGCGAGAGCGCAGAGAGGTGGGCGGCGCGCGCCTGCGCTACCTCGGGGGTGTCGAGGATGTTGCGGCCGTCCTGCGACAGCGCGATGTTGGCGGGCGGGCCAGTCCAGCCGGACGCGTGAGCGCCGCACGCCAACGCCAAGCAAGCAACAACGATCTGTGGATGAAGAGTTATGTGATAAGTTGTGAGTTATAGCACAGTTTGACGTAGACACAATTGGTTTAGTGGCAGACAAGCAGTTTCGTTTACAACGGATCGTTATCGGGCATTGTGATCTGAAGTTATTGCGGCGTGTGCCGAGCCTACTGCCTACTATATCCTTTATTAATGCGATAATATTCAGAGTTATGGCCGCCGAGCACCGAATCTAATTGCAAGCCGCGCTGCTTGTTTCCTGCCCTCTCATTATACCTCGGACAAGTTGATACAATATTTATATAATTCGAGTTGTCGATGATAAGTCGCCCCCGTTCTGGTCAGGTGTCGGCTGGCTACGCAACGTTTACTTGACTTTATGACCGGTACAATCACAAGTACAGCATGCAAAGCATTGACCGACATTTAGAACAGAGATTGTCTCAGATTTACTGCCATTCGTCTTTGGTCTTAATGTCTGTTCTTATGTTTTGATACGCGTCAAAGATTAGAAACGCGATACGAATCTGCTGCCTATTTTGGAGGCGTCATTTGTTTTTGGCATTTATGTACATGTATTGCTGGGCAATTTTAATAAGCTTGAAAGTCGGTATTTTGGTAGAGTCTTTAAAAGTATGGCTGACCTAACAGTTAACACTTCTAAAAGTCATTGGCATACTAAATATTCCGCTAACAAAATACAAAATCTATATCAATAGGAATATATGAATGATAAATTTAGCACATAAACAAACAATGCTACAATTTGAATGCGACATGGGTAGACTCGTGCGAAGGCTTGGCTCGGTAGGCGGGACTGCCTAGCTCACAACTGTCATATGATAACTGCCGGTGTTGATTCCAGACTGCAGGCTTACAAGACTGGTGAAACAATCGCTACGGGACACGTTACAAAATAAGGCAAGTGTGTTTCTAAAGTGGGACACTTAGTAGATCAAAGACAGGGTATATTGAAGGATAGATTATGAAAGCAGTAATGGTAAATCATGAATCAATTCGTGAAGGAGAATAGGAGTTAATTGAATTTGAAAGAAAATGCTTGAGGATGCAAGTGCTTGAGGATGGACAGCGCCGCCGAGGCCGAGGTGGCGATCAAGGTAGCCCTGAAAAAGGATGCTTGGACGGAGTTGTTCAGCAGAGGGACAGTGTAGGCTAACATAAAAAAAAGCGGGAAATAGATTAGAAAAAGTTCCATCAATTTAAATTCTAATAAACATCCAATTTTTGTGGCACTGATCATCTTTAGCATTTAAACCCAATTCTTTTGTTTCAGATGCAATGTTTTCTTTTGTTCAAAAGTTATGCTTTGAATCATAATAATTTCACATTGAATCCACAATAAATGTCTCTTAAAGCCCACACATTACATGTAATTTAATTTCTCACTTTATTACCGCGGTCGGCGTGAATAAAGGTCATTTATAAATTATGGCAATGCTCCGGAGCAAGTTTAACGAGAAGTGACAACATGGACGAGGAATGTCATTATGTGCGATCGAGTTCCAATTCATTGCCATCGATTACCGAGACGTTAACGCAGAAAGTGACTGAATATGGAAAGAAAATCCGAAATAGGCGCGTCGTCTTGTGGAAATGCATTCCTTGTTGGATTAGTTACACCGTCATCACTTTGATCCAGATTTGTTTCTAAACTACCGTTTATTTTAATAGTTTTATTTTCATCATATAACTGCCAAACAGTTTAGCTTTTATTATCACATTATGACAAATTAAACGCAACTAAATCTTTTATGTTAATACATTCAAATACCTGTGTTATAAGTGCTGTTTTATGTTTATACTTTACAGTTCTATTTGCAACAATTCGTATCCATTTTACAATAACTACGTATCTTTATATTATAAACATGTTCTTGTTCGTGACATTATTAACTTTATGTTTGAACATTCTTTTAATTTCTGTGGCTAAGTTAAGCTTTGTGTTAATGTAGGCAATAAACGTTCTAAGTTACAGAATAATAACTCAAGTTCTGGCCGTTTAGGTCTGTTGAACACTGGCACTAATTCAATTTGTTAAACGTTTGTTAAACCTGTCCTTCGCTACACGGAGCTTATTATTATATTCTGAAAATAATACTGTTCTATCCAAGTTTCTAGGTATTAGTTGTCAGGTTGTAGGTTGAACTAAAATAGGTTGTAGGTAGGTTTAGTTGCATAATGACTTTATAAATCTGGTATTAAAACAGCTTAAAATTGAACAATCGTGACCGTGACGCGTTTATTGTACAGATATCGAATAACAATATTAATTCTCATATAAAGACTGATGCAGACACAAAAAATGCGTTGTCAGTAATTCTGAATCACGTTGACTCAGCGTGACATTACCGTGTCGCTATGCAAATTTAATTAATTACTTTAGCCTAATTGTGATTTGAAGCGTATTAAAATTGATGTAGATTGAACGAGATGAGTGTGTCAGTGAGGAATTTGCGGCGGCGCGGGCGCTGCTGGGATAAGTTCACGTAACGATGTCAGGGCTTGCGGTCGGTCGTGGGCCGAACAGTCTGTGACCGGCTGACCGCCGAACAGCCGGGTCACAACGATGCAATTCAATGCAGATCATGATACCTACGTTTATGATTGAGATCACGTTGGAAACCAATAAACGTTTTGACAAGAACACGAATTTATAGCAGCGCAATGAAATATCGAAGTATTTTTTGATGCTTCAGAGCTTTTGTAATGATTTTACGTAACAAATTTAAGTTAGTTGAAACAATGAGAGATCTGTGTCAGTTATCGGTCCAAAAGTTTGTAAAATCACGACAAAGCTTAAGTTTCAAAACACGTCTGCGATGTTACGATGTGCTTTAAGGTAAATTCTAATCACATAAAAATCTTGTTGCAACGTCTGGAGAAAATATACCGCCCTTGAAAACACACGGTTTGTGATGCAATTCATATTTATCTGATCAATTCCGTAACGACATACTTTTGTACCTTTGTGGTTTTAGGAAGTTTAGAATCAAACAAAAAATGTTTATTGTTCCGTGTCAACGACTTGTTATTGCAGCAGTAAGTATACGAAGGTTTATAAATAAACCAGCCGCAAGTACTGCGAGTAGATTTTGTTAATTAACCGACAAGTTGTTGGCATTTCTCGCAATATATTTTTTTGCTTCATTGAAAAGAACTGGATGAATGGAATTTTAGTTGAATTACTGAGTTTCGATTTCAATGTCAATCAAGCACGTGTATCGGAATTATCGAAATTACAAAAGAAAATCTTCGTATCCGCGGAAAGCGATGGGATCTTCCATCTGCGCGTATCTCCCACAGCTCGCATTCATATGTCAACATTGTCGCCTACGCTTTCGCTCTTGATCCATTCCAAATAAAAGTGAGTACATTGAGTGAACGGCGTCAAGGTCTGAAGGCCAGTCGAAGGTCGAGGAGCAGGAAGCAAGCCTTCCGGACCTGCCCAGAGCCGTCACATTCAGCAACTGGTTACCCTCGCTTGTCACACAGACTTGTTGCATTTTTTACCATTACATGTATATTATTTGCCCTTTAAAATGTTATGTGACGATTTAATTTACCCCGAACTTGTTCTAGATGTGAGTTTTACTTAGTTTAGTGTAACTAGCTTACTAGAGCGGAATTATCTGAAGGATATGAGAGCATTTAAGATGCGTGACTCATGCTAGTGATGTTGAAATGTTCGACAACTTTACAGATACATCTTCAGTTAGTTTTTCCCAAGCTTCTCTGACTCACGATTTTCAAGATCTAGCAATGTATTGTCTGTTTAATTTATAGTGTTGATTTTACATTTCAGTAGTTCCTCCAGTGGAAAGGTCTAACCGTTTCAATATTTCTAATTTAGATTGATTATTATTTAATATTTACAAGCATATTAGGCAGGCTATGATTTATACTGCTGCGTTGAGTCGTTAATTGGGCTCTAAATCATATATTAAATAGACATATGACACCTCCTTGGTAGTGTGGTAAGTTGTAATTAATATTAGAGTCGACGCGTGAACATGTGGATTATAAATGGATTATTTTAGATGTATCAATTTGGATATTTTGTTTGAATTGTACTACGTTAAGGATTTACTATTTCTGTAAAGAAAGCGTATAAAAATGTGCGGTGTACCACCAGACTTTATAACTTTCAATAGTTTTAGTTGGGATGAAGAAAAACTTGGCCTTTCTTTTTAAATACGGAACTATTCTGTGATTGAAACAACGAATGTAATAAAAAATATAACCTGATCAAACTTTACGTTTTAATTATATCAAAAAATATGGTACAAATTATTTGACAAGTAATTGGCTGCTAAATATACGTTGTTTCCTTTTAAGCATATGGCTGATATGCTGATGCAAGATTCCTTCATGATTTGTATAAGCAGACGGCTGTGAGCTAAAGTTGCAAGATTGGTAAAGAACAAATGCACGAAACATTACGGTAAAGTAAAGCTAAATATTTCAGGGAGATATACACAAGGCATGGATTGATTATTTTAACTCCCCTATCGAAACTGCCTGTCCGAGGGTGCATTCCCATGCCCAGATACCTACCGGTGGGCGTTTTGTAACATAATTATGATATCGATAGGTAATATAGCTGTGGGGCGTTGCGTGGGCTTGCCCTTCTAAATTGGTGCGCGAAGGAATGCCGACAAAAAGCAGCGGTGAGCGGCGAGGCAAGCGACACTGTGCTCACAGGCGCGCCTACCAACAATTAAACGAACCACTATGGACATGCTAAATTGCCGTCATGCAAGGGCACCCTTAAAGCCTTCTTTTAGAAGCAGTAGTGTATGTACCAAAGGAACATACACTGCTCCATTGCCAAAGGAAGAGTCAGTCGAGAATAAATCAAGTTCAGTTGGTTTCAAGTTTGATTACGAATTCACATTCAATACGCCTTTGTTGCAAAGGTAAATTCGCAAACTAGCTATAAGGACAAGATGCTAGCTAGCTGGCTAGCTATAAGGTAAAGGCTTCCGAGTGTACAAGGGACCATAACTCCAGAAAAACTATAAACACGACGATGTTCCTATCAACAGGTCATGTTCAAGATGCAATACCAGATATCCTAATAGATGACGTCAAGATGAAATCAGAATAGATCGTCGGACATAATGAAATGTTACGTAAAGTTGGTGGGTGGTCCTAGGGCGAGTGGTGGGATTATAGACCTGACTGCATTAGCTCTGTTGTGGGTGAGACCGTATCGAAAAGCTGAGATTATTCAGCTAGTGGTTTCTGAGATGGAAATGGCGATTTATCAAAAGTAGATTGAAATAAATAAATAAATGGACAGAGATATGGAATTCAAATTTAGGATTTGTTAGACTTAAATAAGTTCAAAGAAGATAGAAGTTGGAAATATATGTGGTTTATTATATTTTAATAAAATTATAGAAAATATCTGCTTCTGATTAATGAACAAATATTTTCTAGTCAACTTGGATGAGGTATCCCGTTAAAAAAAACTTTCTCTGAAAATGGAAAATCCTCATAAAGAAAATGCAATTTCCAAGATTGAGTTTAGACTTAATTTATATGGGTAGACTATATCAGAACAGATCGTAGATGCATTAGCGATTGCTCAGAGAACCGAGGGTTTAAACATAGACTATCTCTACAGCAAAGAAAAAGTGCTAGTAACGCTAAACAAGGTGAATGAGGAGGTGGAGCTTAACTAGTTGACATTGTGGGCATAAATGGAGCATAACAGATGAAACTTGGCCCTCAGTTAACTCTCACCTTGCTATGTTTAATAGGCAAGATAAAAGCCTGCCCTTTTTATATAATTGCTTTTTAAGAATGGGACATTTTGGATGTTTGTGGCATAAACAGAAATGGCTGAACAGATTTAGATGATATTAATGAGGAGTGAAGTAAACTCTGGAATTTGCAAGGCACCATTCAGGTTCATAATTATAAAACGAATAGAAACAAAGTTTTAGTACGAGTCTAGAAAATAATTCAAATAATGTCCCTGTAAATTATTCGGCTATATGACTTGCAATATTTAAAATGCCTATGCGTAATTGATTTTACAGTGTTGAAGAATGGTCTGAATAGCGACTGAATTGGAGACTCAAGTATTGTATGCATGTTTTTTGTTAGATGACAATTTACTATGTTCGTGGGTATTCATTTGTCATTTGGTTGTCCAGTTAATATAAGGTTTTAATCACGGGTTTTAATTTAAGTTTACATTTCGAATTTTCGAATTAAATGTGTTAAGCCTGACATCACTGCAAACTAGATTTGCTTTTACTTCTACATTGTCGAGTCTATGTATTTCATTACCGCTAGTTTTAATTAGTTCAAGTGCCTTTACACTTAGGATTATCTAGGCTAAGGACTACCAGCCATGTATTAGAATAAAAGATCTCTAGGTATGTACAATTGGTCAAGTGAGTGACATTGACACGGGCAGGAGCTGCGCGGTGTGATTTGTGCTCTGATTCACTTTGCGAACCACGGGCGACGGTACGGAACCTTAACCGCATTGCGTTGCTAAAATATACACTTACCGATACTACGCAAGTTCACAAACTTTACTATGACACGTGATCTCATACGTTTACGTAAACGCAATAAGCGGTTTAGGCAACGCACTCTACCGTAGACAACCATTAGGGGAATTGGGCCAAAATTTCGAAAAAATTGCAAGAAATGTTAGAATTTTAACAAAATGCTAATGAACATTAAACGAACTATTGTAGTTAACACAAGATCGCGTGAAGGAAATGCTTTTACGTGTCCAATTAAAATTATACAATTACTTATTTTTATATGCAGTTACAACGATGAGGAAACGAATAAAACGTTTCAATTTGTGTGGCACTGAAATTAATTGACATCATTTTAAAGTAAAAGTAAATCGCAAAAGCCCAACAGGGTTATAAGCTAGCGAAATTAGAATTACAACATTAGAAGTCAAAGAAAGTAAGAAAAAGGAAGAATGGAAGATAGAGAAGAAGACAAATAATTACAGAAAGACATAATTACAGATGTAAATAAGAAAATACCCTCAACTTCAAAGCCATTTTTCAAGCAAGTTTTCATTGAGAAAGAAGCATTAAAAAAGTGGTTAGTAGATAATCTGCATATGATTAACGTAAGTAGATATAAAACTTTAAAGACATTGTTAGTAAAACCAGGTATGTAAGAAATAGACCGCGAAATAAAATCCGCATACGTTCTGACACTGACCTGCAGTCAGTACGTTGCATTATTTTCGACACAGGCCCACTTGCTCACTTGCTTTGTTATATGCTATTTGACTATAATTACTAGATAAATTTGGAAATCAACAAGTTAATGGTTCGTTGCTTTTGTAAACACTGGTTTGCTAGAGTTCTTTTTTAAAATTTTTTTCGTCTTTAAAACTTGATATATTTTTTTAAAATATTATTTAAAAAAAATATATCAAGCTATTGTTCAAATAAACTTTCGTGTTGTTATCATGATCTTAGTTACATCATCTTTGGTTGTTAGTTCAACTAGTTATTCGGTATAGAGGTCAGGTATCCCGACTCGGCCGGCAACTAGGATGTTGGGCAAGGCGCTCGCGAAAATAACAAAGTGCTGTGACTGGTCCTGATATCAGATGCAACAACAATAAATTAAGTTATTGTAAGCCCCACTGGCGCACACTTAATCATTCGAACGAAACCGTATGATTTGCATAAGTGATCTATGGAACATAATTGAATCGATACTGATAACTTCTTTGATGATGTTATCAAGCCGAACAATGGGTTTGTATGAACTTGTTGCTGTCACACCATACGACTATATGCTGATTGATTGTCAGTTAATGGAAATGATGTCGACAGAAAAAAGTACTTACCATGGATTTCATTTTGTTTTGTAGTTAGCACAGAAGTGAAAGAGAAAGAGTTAGAAATAGAGATTTTTGTAATCTAGATTAATTTATAGCGCTGATGGAAGACTAGAATCTTCCAGGATTCGCTATGTTGGAGTGCAACTTGCGTCTGTACGAAATGAGGGCGGGAGCGTGCTTTTATATCTCGGCGCGTGCGCAGAGGGGGTGCGCGCGCACCGCGGGCCGAGCCGCGCCGCGCGTGAAAGTATTGGGACATGCCATTGATAATAGGCGAATATCATACACATTTCAATGGCAATCGCCGGTGGATTCGGCTGCTTATGATTTAGTGTGTGATCTTGGCCCATCATGGCTTGCTCCCTGACTTTACTTTAGTTAGTGCTTCGACAGCAGTGTTCCTTTGGATGGATTCGTTCATTTCGATTTCTAAATGTTCAAGTGTTTTGGTGTCAATTTCTCCTTTGGTTGATATTTTTCGTTACAAATCTTTGGTGTTTACGAAAAGGCTCTATCTAGGTTTATAGAATTGAATTTTTATCTGCAATGTTTAACGCGTTTTTTATAATAACGGTGTGAATAAGACTTATACATTCCGTCAGTCCAGCTATTTGTCGTGATTAGCAGAACATGTGTTTTTGCATTTTATTAGATTCGTTTGTCATTCTGTATATCCTGTGTTATTGATGTAGTGATAATGTTAACGTTACTTATGTGTCGTTACGATAAACTAATCGTGCTGTTATCGACGCATTGACAGTTTCGCTAGACAAATTATAAAATTATAGATTTATGCAAACAAGATTAGTTTATGTCTAGGATCTATAAAACAATAGGTTTATGATGATGTTATGATATCATTTGTGATATGTTCTAGTACATTAAAATGTAGGTATTAGGTGTATTCTTGAATAGTGACTTTCGGCACTTAACTACATAACGGTCGGTCGCCCCTATTTTCCCAAGTTAATTTAGTTTTGGTTGACGAATTTTCTTGTCATATAATGCTTTTAACCTCCAAAAAGTGGTAATTTAGAGAATTTAGAACAGGATAGGTGGCCCCTTTTTTGTAAGAATGTTTTTTTGATAGAACTTTTTGTATTTTTTTCCTTTTTTTTCTACTGGTTCAAAACTCCAGCATATCAATATCATTTATTTTTTATTTATTTATTATATATTTTAGTCACCATCCTTTCTATATTTGAAAATTCTATATTTCAGCAGTGCTTACCGGTGGGCCGCATGTTCAAAAGGTTTACTGGTGGGCCGCATGTTCAACAGTGCTCACTGGTGGGCCGCATGTTCAACAGTGCTCACTGGTGGGCCGCATGTTCAACAGTGCTCACGTGGGCCGCATGTTCAACAGTGCTCGCGCCTGTTTTCCCTAAGGGGTAGACAGAGGTCTTCGGTACAGCCTAATTTCGCAGTAATGTGTATATCGCAGTAAGATGGTTGTAGCCGTAATATAGTTATATCCTTAAGGATATAGCTATCTACCGTAATATAGTTATATCCTTAACTCTTAAGGATATAGCTATCTACCGTGATATAGTTTTATGAAAACTGTCGGAGTGCCCTAATTTTGCTACTGCGCCCAATTTTGACGTAGCGCTCGCCAGCCATTACCGCGGCACCAGTGGACTCCATACTTTCTCTCACAGAACACCAGACGTTTACGCATAATTTTACTCCATTCATCCGCAAACATATCACTTCAGGGTTGGCAGTCAGAACGGCATTTAACATCTTTAAAGTTAGTTTATTTAATTTAAGAGTTACTTGTAATTTGTAAAAGCACGATGGGATTGACATCGTCGCATATGCCTACAAAAATCCCTTAAATAAATAAAGATTAAAAAAAAAAAACTTTAAAGTATGACAGACTGGGTACTCAGCTCTGGCTACAGTTTTGGATGGCAGTTGCGCAAACAGATTGTGCCATATGAGTCTATAGCAGTGCAGTGAGCAGTTTTGGCCCAGTGGTAACAGCCCCGACTTACGAGTTGTAGGTCGTGGGTCCGAACCCAGGCAAGCGCTTTACTTTGTGACAATAATTTCATCACTAACTGCTCTCAAAACGGTGAAGGAAAACAAAGTGAGGAAAGCGGCATATCCTAGAACCAAATCGAGGACATGTGAAATCTACCAACCCGCTCTGGGCCCGCGTGGTAGATTACAGCCCTCTCCCTCTTGAAGAGAGGGAGTGCCTGTGTCCCAGCAGTGGGAACATTATAGGCCGATTATGTAATAATAATATGATGACGAGGACGTAGGTACCTAACTCTTTTCCTCCCTTAAAACTGGTCCCGTTATCAAAATCTTCAGCGCCGGCGCAGAAAGCGAATCGACCTGTGTTGCCTGTGTAATAACTGTACTAATTATGCAACAAATGCCTCCGTGTTGCCAGCCTACACGGCTAGATTGTCGGCTGATTAGAAACACTAGTTTTTTGTGCTAATGATTTTTAATCTATACATTATGTACCTAGTTGTTAGTTTTTGTTGTGTATCGTTGAAATGCAAATGGAATAGTTTTGTCTTTGTGTATCCCTAACCTGTTTAGTGGTTTGGTGTTTTTTGCTCTCCATCTAAGAGGATATGAGGACCATTGCTTTTGATGGTATATAGGTAGGTTATATTTTGTAAAGGACAAATAGTTTCCTGGGTATTACTTGCCCTTACTTATGCTAACTTAATCGATTGGGGAAACCTATGGGGACCCATATACTCATCTATGTATGATTCGCTTCTCGTAATCTACAATAGTTTCTAAACTTTCATACATTTGCAGCAAAATTGGCTTGAAATACCTCATTTGCCTAACCACTATATTGGGGTCGGCTTCCAGTCTATTAGTTGGGGTAGTAATTTACATGGAGCGACAGCCTATCTGACCTCTACAACCCAGCATCTGGGTAATCTGGGTCTGGGTATCTGGGTCGTTTCGTGTTGTTTACTAACACTTAGTTTTAAGGGACAATGTTACTAACCCTATATGAGTCTTTGCTCGAAATAAAATTTTTGAATTTGAATTTGAATAAGATACCCCTTGGTAAGACTGGTTGTCAGACTTTCGGGCTTCTGACGACCCGTAATACTGTCAAAGATCTACGAATGACAGCCAGCCGGGACCAACGGCGAGACACGGAGGAGTCTCGTTCGATATGTAAATAAAGATGGTCATCATTACCATTATTTTGTTTATGCTTCTTCCGCACGAAACCTATTGGAAGCTTTTAATATTGATTAAGGCGGATGATATTCTCACCAGTATTTTTAATAAAGCCATAAAAAACCTCGGTTATTAAGACGTAGGTATTAAGAAAATGAAATAATGCGTGGGTTTGTAAAATTAAATGCTTGTATTGCCATAATGGTAATCACATCGAAACCACAGTGGTCCGTAATAGCTTATTCACAAACAGAATGAAAATAAACATAATGTACGATACGAGGACTTTTATTATCATAATAACTATCAAGAGTGTAAACAAAGCATGCACTACCAAAAACTTTATATCTCTTTTTATGTACGAAGTGTTTTGTTGTCAGATACCCAAAAGTCTGACAACCAGTCTTATAAAGTTCGTCCCAGTAACTGGGTTGTGAAGGTCAGATAGGCAGTCGCTCCATGTAAAGTACTAATATTCAGCTGCATCCGGTTAGACTGGTAGCTGAGAACGATGATGACATAGGTACAGACAGAATATTAGAGATGCCTCGTCGGTCTAGTGCTTGCAAGCGCTACTGCCGAGCATGAAGTCCAGTGTTCGATTCCAAGTATTTTTGAGTTTTCCCATCAGGAATTTTTCAGTACCACCCGGAGTTTTGCTATGTGCCCGGATGATGGTGATAGGTTTGCCACTTATTACATGGGGCGTAAACATAACTGGCGAAATGTGGCTGTTCTATTAGATACACCTCTGCCTAACCCTTTGGCGAACACAGGCGTGATGTTATGTTAGAGATGATGTATTAATGCTCGGTTTTTGAGGAATTCTTAAACGGAGTTTAAACTCTCAATAGCTATTGATTCGAAAATTATCTATTTTTTTAAGCGAAACCCTCGATAGTCATTCACTAGATTTTTAAGCTAAATTCTTCCTTAACGAAGTGTTCAGATACACAATATCGAATCAATAATCACTAACTTGACGACACGGTTGGCGCAGTGGTTGAGCGATTGACTGCTGCGCAGTATGTCACGGGTTCGATTCCCGCACGGAATAAATATTTGTACGATTTACAAGTATTTGTTCCGGGTCTGGGTGTTTTTCTATCTATAATATTATTATGTACGTATTTACAAAAAAAAAAAAATGTATATAAGTAGTTTATCAGCCATCTCGTTACCATAACACAAGCATTAGGTTGCTTAGCTTGGGACTAGATAGCGTTGTGTGAAATGTCCAAGGATGTTATATTATATTATATATTATATTATACTATCGAATGGATAAACTCCGTATAAACGAAGCTATCGTTGGCGATACAAGCAAAAGAAACAACCTCATTTCTTGTCTTTTTGTAAGTATCTAATCCAAGATCAGTATGTCAGCCATCTCATTTTTCCTACTTTGTTTTGTAGGTGTAAGGTGACTAAGGTGTGTATTCGTTTATGCACTAAATGTAGCATTTACGTAAGATAATAAGTTTTCAGAATATGGAGCATTGCGGTGACCGAGAAGGTCAGCTGACGTACACGGGGGATACAATTTCGTTTGTAACTAACACACGTTTAGATGTGCTAAATATGTATATTTTGATGTAACATATGCCTTATACTATGTACTACTTGTATATGGCATCATGATAAAAGAAGAGTCTTATTTGAATAAGGGCTGATTTTTCAATAGTCAGATAACTCTTATTTAAAGAATAAGAACCTGTTTCACCACTACGATTAAGTTCCTATTAATTTACTTGACTGATAATTTCATAAAATTCTGTTCGATTTTTGAATTTATTCGGTGAGTAGTGGCTATTCGGACATCGTGAAATAGGTCCTATTCTCAGAACAATAACAAAGCATAGAAGGAAGGTTAAAAACAGAATTCTGTAACTACCTTTAGTCCCGTTCTATTATTAGGTACGATAAAGGTACGATAAAGGATGTGGGAAAGAGATAAATGTTTTACTCTTTGTTTTACTTTCTTGGCATGGTCACAAGATCAATTGTCATTTGGTTAAAAAAGTTATAGTATGACGCGGCCAAATTTGATAGTACTTTGTTTCAATGCCTGACAGTTCGTTCATTGAACTACCTGACTTATTCGCGTGTTCATTGTTTACGTGTTTGTCGTAATCTTCCATGGTTTTGCGATGTTTTAATAATATTTCTACTGTTAGATTGCATGAATTCTTTGTTTAACTACAAATAGTGAGTGTGTGGACGCTGTGGAGCAATTTCTTGTGTGGTTGGGGGCTGCAAGTCCCATTCATAGCGAAAATAAAATGAACAATAAATATTGACCTTCCATCGGTAAGTTTTTGCTCAATTTCTTGTTGCATATGATCTGATAAACGAATATAAATACATAACAAATATTGCTGTGTCACTATATAGCTGAAACCAGTCGTAATATTTATTCCAATAGAAGTTATTAGCGAATATTCGGAAATTGTTTTGGGGTTATCTTGATCAGCCATAGTGACGTAAATAATGTTGTCGATACTTTTCTTTTACAAATTTCCTAGACGATGTGAAAAATAAATGGATAAATTGTATTGGTAGACGAAATTGGACTCCAAAAAGCACAGCCACATAATATGCTCCAAGCATTTTACTTTGTATTCATTTGGTAATGAACCTATGAAATGGATGTAGCATGTTCTTTAAGTCGTCACATTATTTGCTATGGATAGAACAGATGAAATGGTCTGATATACAGGATGAATTTTTTATCATGCACCAAATTGAAATGGGAGATTGTACTCATCATTATGAACAACTTTTACTATGGGACCAAACCTGAAATCGCGAAAAAAAAATCAGCTGTTCAGTACATTTTGACGAGTTTGATGTATATTGTACTGAACAGCTGATTTTTTTTTCGCGATTTCAGGTTTGTTCCCATAGTAAAAGTTGTTCATAATGATGAGTACAATCTCTCATTTCGATTTGGTGCATGATAAAAAATTCATCCAGTATTATGATATAATTAAGGTATTTTATTGGCAATAAATAGTATCCCGTTCAAATTAAAACTTTATTTATTACATTACAGGAAATACTTATGGAAGTCTGCGCAGAAGGACATAGCGCAGTACTGCAAATTAAAAGAACCGCTCACCATCAACAGCAATCTAACATGAAGACAGGTATAACATTTCAGAAATATGTTCACTTGATATATGCGATACAATGATATTATATTAAAAATATCATTGATGCGATATCACTCTTCTAATAATTAGAAGAATGATATCGCATCAATGATATTTTTACACGATTATATTTCCGACTGGGATAATTATTATCCCAGTCGGAAATATAATCGTGTGCAAATTTATTTATTTATTTTTAATAAAAAATACGTAATTGTAGGATCCCGTAGCAATGGAAGTTGAAACAGGACATAGTACATCGATACAGATTAATGAATCGCCACTGATCTTGACATCTCGTGAAATCATCTCACATCAGTCAGGTAAGACATACAAATAAAACTTAGTTTAAAGATTTAAGATTTTTTATCAACATTTTTATTTAGGTAAATACATAAATAAAAATGTTGATAAAAAATCTTACATAAATTTTATTGAGAACTGTTTGTTTTAGGAATCCTTGACACAGATGACAATAACAAATTCAGAAATAATTGGATTCCATCCCGATTCAAGAAGACTGCGCTTTTGGCGAGTTCCTGGTCGCCAGAGCCGACTCCAGAATCCTCAGGAAGTTCATTCGTACTATTTCGTACCAGGGCAGAATGATTATGGTGTGGGCTGGAATTCGCCTAACAGATTATTAAAGTTGCTAGGCATTTTATTTTTTTTATTTAAAATATTATCTGGTCGTTATTTATTTTTTTATGTACAAAAATTTGAATTTTCATAATAAATTTTATTTTTTCACTAACAACCATTTTATTTAATCAAATAATTCAAATCTCTATTAAATTACGCTTCTACCGATTTAAAATAATGTGTTACATAAAAAGTATTAAAATAAAAATTATTAGGTACTTTGAATACCCTTCTTCCCTAGACTTTGTTGAGTAGTCTATGATGTAATCTAAAATTCAAATAAATATGAGAAAGTAAGTTGCTAAAAACATTTGCAAAACCGAATGTCTCCCACTTGTTTTCAATAAACTCATCAGTTATTATGGCAATTAAATACATTCTGGTTTAGCCGGGTCAGATTTAATACATGAAGAGCTGTCGGGAACCAAGGAAGACTTTGGTGATGATGATGACGAACTATTTAGTTCATACTTAAAGTATTGTTTCATTTTGAACGAATGTATTAAGTATTGGGATCATAAGGATGCTTAGTTAATTCAAAATTTTAGGTACGCACGGCTACAGATCAAGCTATACATTTCCAGTATAAGCTGATCTCGCATTGTATAGGATTTCCTTACAATGAGCGGTCAGTGTAAACTGGAAATGTATAGTTTGATGTGTAGCCGGGTGTACCTACGGTTTTTATTATTTATTTATTTAGGGAAAACAAACAATTGTACAGTATAAGTTACAGTAAATATTACAACGTATTAGAAGCTAATGTACAATCCACGACGTTTTATTCTTGGCAGTATAAGAAAGAATGTTATTGTAAATTCTATCGACGTTGAAATTTAGTGGGTACATCACTAGTCAGAATAAAATGAATGACAACCTACAAAATTTCGAAACGTCTTCTGTATATGTGTCCTTCTTTTACATCATAGCGGCTCCATAAGTCAAAATGAAACAAATATATTGAGTTCAGTTGCTATTTAATCACTACTTCTATGCTTGTTGTTCTTCTGAGGTCCTATTATATAACAGTTTGACATATTTTCTAAACAAAAGCTGTCAAATTAAAAAAAAAATTGTTCAGATAAGAGTTATCCGACTATTGAAAAATTTGCCCTACATTGAAGATAAAGGGAAGGCAAATTGTGATTTAATCATTAGCAGCCTGTTAAGGCGACTTCTGTTAAGCTGACTTTCCAGTTTCCAGTCATACAGCATAGCCGTTTGACTTGAACATAGCCAGACGGATGGGTGAATACTTCCTCTTTACAGTAAATCCCTCCACTTGTACTACACACTAGTCTTGAAACAAAGACAGTCTTATGGCACACAGCATGTTTACAGTATTTGGCGTGGGCAGCTGTATGAAAAGGACAAAATGCAATTCTACGGATGATAGGTACATCGACGTGACAACGATCAGTTGCCAAATTAGGTCATGAACATCATCAAGTGCCTTTTCCCAACAATGTTTGGGTCAGCTTCCAGTCTAAGTAAAAATAAAACTGAATAAAAGGTAAGCATGTGCTTCCCTTATAGGAAATAAGGATAAGAGGGTTATTATCTGGTTAGTCAATGGGCATCCATGCATGAATAAAAATAAAAAATAATAAAGTTTAGGAATCATAATGTTTATCCGTATCGCTATATCAACGGATAACGTGAAAGGTCTTTAAATTAAAATAAAGTTAAATAGTTACCCCCTTATTCATAAAAAACTTAAACGTTCAACAAACCTAATTTAGTAAAATAGTGTTTTTCAATATACTTTCTCGAAAACTGGTTCATATCGCACTACGATTAGGTTCACAATGCAATGTATGTCGCACGCGTGCGATTTTTAATTTTCCCACCCGTGTGCGGGAATAAAAATTGCCACAGATAACTTATACCTATACTTAATCCAAATTGGTTCAATGCCTCTTATTCACAACTCTCCATTCAGAGGTGAATGTTTTTTTAATCTCGGCAAAGAGATATGCGTCTTTAAGGCGTTAATATTTTTTGAATATTTAAATAATGTTTCTATATAGAATATTATCAAAAACCATGATTATTACAATAAAAAAAACGTTTATGAACAAATTAACATTTATTTGTGTTCTAAACTCAAAAATATTTGAATTTTCTATTTTTCATGTTAGGCTGTTTATCGGCTTTACCTTTGCTTCTCTTTCAACCTGGCGAAAGCAAAGCGCACACTATTAATTCATGACAAAAATATTTTCCGTTATTTTATGTGTTTTTTATTTTATTTCTTCAAAAGTGTATTGAAAAACGTCGTTTGATACTCGTGGACATTTGTTATTGCAGTTCTCGGCTCAAAAACAACCTCGCCTACGGCTCGGGTGTTTTAATTCTGCCTCGAATGCAATAACAAACGTTCTCCACTTGTATCAAAATGTACTATTGTCTTCTTGTTGTTCGTGGCTAAGTAATAACAGCCGCACGGGTCGATCCGTCAGGTTAAGCTACGCTTGCCGGGGTTGGTCAGTGGATGGGTGACGATCTTTACATACCGAAATTCCTCCGTGCTTCGGAAAGCACGTTAAGCCGTTGGTCCCGGCTGTTATTCGTTGATCTTTGACAGTCGTTACGGGTCGTCAGAAGCCCGAAAGTCTGACAACCAGTCTTACCAAGGGGTATCGTATTATGATAAATGATAAATGATAAATGATAAATGATTTATTTTCTGTAAGTAGGTTTGTACAAACACTTTTACACGTCAAACATATTTTTTTTTAAACTAGATGAGTTCGACGTTTCCTATCTGACTACTCTGAGAAGAAACGCCGAAACAAACTCAGAGGTCACAGTCTCTTTTAAAGTCCAGACATAATCTTGGTCAGATCATGTGAAGACCATGTAGATTGCAGTCTGAAATGGTCTTTTGATCAAAGAACCACACAGATTGAGTGGACCTGTCCAGTCAGTGCACGCATTTGTCAGTAATCGTGCAGCTCAACTCAAAACTTAAGGAGCTTAACGATTCGACGAACAATACCAAAGAAAAGACATTTGGGTAGGCCGCATAAATTACTCAAACTGTCAGACTATAACTAAAACTGAGAAAAGGATAAAATAAATAAAAAACAATGATCCACGTAGTCTTCACATTCACAATAATTAAAAATAGTATAAGTAATACTTTACAAAGTAAATATTCATGTCATTGTATAGAATATGTAAAAAGGTATTTAAATCAACATTAATAGTGTAAATTTATTGGAGCAGCTCAATCCCAAGCCTTTTTGTCCTCAATATAGTCTTTGACAGTATAAAAGGCTTTCTGACAAAGTTTCCGCTTTATGCAATTTTTGAATTTATTAAGGCTTAGTTCTTGAATGTGGCTAGGTAGTTTATTATAAAAACGTATACATTGGCAACTAAACGAACCACTTATTTTCTTAAGCCTGGTTGTAGGAACAACAAATTTGTGTTTGTTTCTAGTATTCACATTATGGACGTCACTGTATTTTTTAAACAAATTGATATTTTTATGAGCATACAAAAGATTTTCATAGATATACTGAGAAGGCACAGTCATTATATTAATTTCTTTAAATTTATCTCTGAGGGAGTGTCTGGGACTTAATTTGTAAATTGAACGAATAGCCCTTTTTTGTAAAACAAAAATTGTCTGAATATCGGCGGCATTTCCCCACAACAGAATACCGTACGACATCACACTATGAAAATAACTAAAGTAAACTAAACGGGCTGTCTCTAAACAAGTTAAATCACGAATTTTCCTAACGGCGTATGCTGCAGCGCTAAGCTTTTTCGACAATTTATCTATATGGGGGCCCCATTGAAGTTTGGCATCCAAAGTTATGCCCAAGAACACTGTGGTATCTTCGGGAATCAACTCTTCACCCTTTATGAGAACACTAGTTTTTACTTGTCTAACATGAGGTATAGTGAACTTAATACACTTAGTTTTTTCCTCGTTAAGAAGTAGGTTATTAACATTAAACCAGTTAACTACTTTTGCGAGGGCGCTATTTACATTGTCAGTAACCAGCTGCTGACGTTTGAGTTTAAATAAAAGTGAAGTGTCATCTGCAAACAACACTATATCATGATTATCCTTTATGAGGTAAGGCAAGTCATTAATATAAATAAGAAACAAAAACGGGCCAAGAATTGAGCCTTGGGGGACCCCCATTGTTACTACGGATCCGGGTGATCTTTTCCCGTTAACATCAACTCTTTGAATCCTATCACTTAAGTAAGAAGTGAGAAGATCCAGAGAGGCGTTCCGGATTCCGTAGTGATGCAGTTTCCTGATTAATGTTTCATGAAGAACGCAGTCGAATGCCTTGGACAAATCACAAAAAATGCCCAAAACATCGCATTTATCCTCCCATGCATTATAAACATGACCTAAAAGTTCAACACCGGCATCAGTAGTCGAACGACCCCTTGTAAAACCAAACTGTTTGTTATGTAATAATTTATGTTTATTAAAAAATCTTTGCAGTTGATCTAAAATAACTTTTTCAAAAATTTTACTAAAGGTAGGTAGCACTGAAATAGGTCTATAATTAGTAGGGTCAGATGTACTACCCGATTTAAACAACGGTATTATTTTACTATATTTCATAAGATCAGGAAACTCACCACGGTCAATACAATTGTTAAAAATAACTGCTAAAGTAGGTGCTACAATGTTTATAATTGATTTAGCAACGTCCACAGAATTACCCCATAGATCAGCAGTCTTTTTAATATTTAAAGTGTGAAAGGTTTTAATTATGTCTCTACAGGTAACATATTGGAAATTAAACTCAGAATCACAAACTGAAACGTTTTCTTTAAGTAAAGACTCTGCAGCAGTGGGTGATGACCTTAGAGATTTAGTAGTTGATACGGGAATCTCAGCGAAGAACTTTTCAAAGGCCGCGGCGACTTGGGAATCTGATTTAATTATGTTGTCATCAATAGCAAGGCTGTAGTCACTACTTCGGTTGCTTGACCTTCCTGTTTCGCTATTAATGATATTCCATGTCATTTTTATTACATTACTACTATTTTTTATTTTTGTACTCAAGTAACGTGACTTGGCCATACAACAAACTTTTTTAAATAATTTAGAATAGTTCTTAACATATAAATTAAATTCAGCAGTGTTAATACAAGTCCGTTCATCATACAACTCATAGAGTCGTTTTCTACTTTTATGTATACCAATGGTGGCCCAGTCACTGAAGCAAGTGTTATTATTAACCGAGAATGCCTTTGGAATGAAAGTGTTATCAAATTGTGTGCAATACATATTAAAAAAATCATTATATTGTTCATTAGGGTCATCATTAGTTGACAAAAGTGGTAATTTACTCAAAAGTTTAGTTTTAAATGATTCCAAACGATCAGCTGTTTTTGGATTAACAGTGATATCCTTTTTAGTATTTTTTTTAATTAGATTTGGAATGGTAATCAATTGTCCGCAATGATCTGAGTCTAATAAATTAATAATTTCTTTATGGGTTGGTGTAATATTTGTATAAATGTTATCTAGGCATGTGGCACTAGTGGGAGTTATTCTAGTGGGCTCTAAAAATTGGTTAGCAAGATTGTATGACTGAAACAAACTTATAATTTTAGTACTTGACCCAGAATTTTCTAACAAATTAACATTAAAATCACCACAAGTGATGATAGACTTGTTAGAATTATAGATTTTGTGCAATACTTCATCCATAACCTTTTCAAAACAATCATACAATCCTGATGGAGGCCTGTACACACTTAATATAATGAACTGCTCCAATTCTATACAGGCTAATTCAATTGTCCGCTCAACAGATAGGCTCACAATATCCTTACGATCTTTAAATTTAAGCTGTTTATTTACTAAAATTAATGAGCCACCGTGTATAGCATTTACTCTGCTGAACGAACTACCAACCTGGTGATTACTAAAATTGAACATGAACTGGTGGCTTTTAAGCCAATGTTCTGTCAAACAAAGAATGTCTATATCGTTACAATTCAGGAATAATTCTACTTCTAAATCTTTGTTCAAAAAACCTTGAATATTTTGATGCACCAGGTTGATACTATTTAAATTTTTTACACTTTTATTTGATTTTACCTTCCTTACATTTTTGCAAGAGGTTGCCTCTTTTGTCCTAATTTCTAATTTAAATGAAAATCAATGTCATTAATAATTGTGGCCAAATTATTGGCAGAATTGTTTAAAATGTCATTGCATTGCTCAAAAGAAGCAAGTTGTTTAGCCAAATTTTTGGCTGAAATAGAAAAAAAATATGATAGCGACACAGCTATCTGTCTTTTGTGATAATTAGAAAGATAGTACATAACAATATTATGTCTATCTTTTGTCAAATACAAATTACTACCAACATAATTGTTAGTATCAATTAAATGGAATAGACTATCATTATATGTCAAATTGTGCAAAGTTATGTTAATGTCAAATCTTATGTTGTTTTCTTCCTGTGGCAAACTGTTACTATAAGGGAATGTAAACAACACAATTTTTTTCAATCTAAGGTTGCACAATGTTTTATGATATTTGAGCAATTCCCCTTTGTTCACATTTCCCCTATTTCCCATAAAAATTAATAATGTTGTTTCCTGACTAAAGTTACATTTAATAATTTCTTTCATAATATCAAGTAAGGAACAACCAGGCATACAGTAATTAATTATTGAGTGTCCCGGATAATTATGTGTTAACAAGTGACCTAAATCCTTTCCAATCTCATCACAAAATAATACAATCTCATTATTTACAATTGGTTTACAATGTTTTTTATTGGAACTATTAATAACAGGAATTGTCAAATCAACACAAGGCTGCGGAAAGGTGGTATTGCATGTTGACGATGAATGGTCTGGTGTAGGTACATTGGACGCTGTTTGACAACACTCACAGTTGTTGGTTTGTGAGTTAACCAGCTCATTCATAGCCAACACAGATTCCCTTATCAGATCCTCGGAGGTATTATACTTGTCGGTCATTAAACTAAGTTTCTCCTTTAGATGGTCAAGTTGAGAATGCAAAGCCTGTGTGTCAATGTTGTACTTCCTATTGCTTTGCTCCAAATTAAAAGAATAGTTATCTAATTGTTTAACTAATTTTGGTGAAGAATTTTTGTTTTTTTACCATTTTTTGAGTTTTTACAATGTATTTATTAATTTTAATGTATTTTTTTAGCTTGTTTTTACTGGTGACTACCCTTACTGAATTACATGATTCTGATTCATCATTACCTGTCAAATCAATATTGCATGTGGAGTTTATGGCAGAAACCATTGACGGGGCAATAGACACCAATTCGCTGAACAGACTTTGATTCAGCGAGGCAGTGATGTTAAGATTTGTGGTCTCAAGTTCTGTAATCTGACTTTGAGCCTCATGCAGCTGCTGTTGAAGTAAATGCTTGTGACTAAGAGCTTGTTCATACTCTATGCTACATTGGCTGAACCCGTCCACAACAATTTGGAGTCTATCCCGGGCTTCTATGGCATCATTGTATTGAATATGTATCTGAGCCATTTCATTTTTTAACTTCCTATTCAATTCATGGGCATCAAAGAGCACTCTTTCATTGTCATATATTTCCTTATTTAGTTGGTCACAGTACTCCTTTGACGCCTTTAGTTCGCTCAAAGCCTGGCTGAGTTTGGACTCTTCATGGCGAGCACGGGCGCTGCGAGTCATCATGATTAATAAGGAAAAGACAAACAAATTAGAAGAGAGTAGGTAGTTGTGGCAGCAGTTTAAAAGATGATTAGTTTAAAAAGAAAACGAAATTTCGAAATTTAGATGACAAGCAAGGAGTTCTGTCACCAAACCAAATTAGGGTTATGTTTACGTACAAAGGTCATTGGCATCAACAAGTAACCGTATTAAAAGTGAAATAAGTTGCTGGTGTAATGTTATAACACGTAAACAAAATAAAAGAAAGTAAATTACTGAATATTGTACCTGATAACTAGATGACAATGCAAAAATTCACTTGTGCCGGCAACTGTCACCGATTCACATTGATATAATATCACTTATTTTGCACTTAGTATGTGAATCTAATACAAAATACACAGTATTATCCTATTTACTTGATGAGTAATTGGAAATAGGCCTCACAAACATAAAATTTAAATATTTAAGCTAAAATTATCAAGAACAAATTCAAATCAGCTGTTAGCTGTAGTGTTGCCACAGGAGAAAAAAAAAAAAAAAACCCAGTAACTGGGTTGTGGAGGTCAGATAGGCAGTAGCTCCATGTAAAATACTGGGTGTTCAGCTGGATCTGGTTAGACTGGAAGCCGACCCCATCATAGTTGTGATAAGGTTAGTCAGATTGAGGCAGATTAAGTGTTTTGTATTCTTCTTTAAAACTCAAATCATAATTCGAAAGAAATTGACATAACACTATTTTAAGTAAAATAGATTTATAGAGCGTTTCAGTTTTTTATGAATAAGGGGGTAGGTAGGTATATAGATCTTCAATATCTTACTTTAAATTTTATCTGGGAGACAAACATGGGATTTTATCTGGGATGTGACAATATTACCCGTGGTATGATCATAACTATTCTGGATCATCTCCTAACCGCGATTACCCACATTATAAATTTTTCCCTATACACCGGAGTATTCCCTTCCCTGTGGCGCAAAGCCTTTGTTCGTCCACTACCTAAGGTTTATAATCCCTCTCTTCCTACTGACTTACGTCCTATTTCTATTCTTCCCTTTCTATCCAAAGTGCTCAAGGCCTGCGTCCACAAACAACTCTCCAATTTTGTTCATTGTAACTAATTAGCCCTCTTCAATCTGGGTTCACGCCTGGGCCCCAAGTCTGCTATTTTTTAAAAATTCGTCATTCCAACACGATCCCATTGTCACTGCATTGTCATTTTGCTAAAAGTTCGTAATCTGCTAAATTCATAATTTCTTACAATAAAGTATCAGTGGTTGACCATTGGAAAGTCATAATGACGCCATTATGACACCATTATATTAGTAGACTACCAAACTTGTCAAAATCAACAATTATGAAATCAATGATAGACCATTCTGACACTATTGTAATAGCAGACTTGAGGCCCTGGGCACAGCACTGTTTCCGCCCTCCTTAAGGTGACTGGCAATATAAGGGCAGGACTGGAAGACACCACAGTTACTGTACTAGTGTTGGTTGATTTCTCAAATGCCTTTAATACCGTCAGTCACGAGATCCTGTTAGCTATTCTGTCCTATGTTATGGTATCTCCCGAAGCACTGGAATGGTTTTCCTCTTACCTTCGGAAACGTCAGCAGTCCATTCATGTTGGGGATTCTTCACCATGCTGGTGTGATTTGGAAACTGGCGTTCCTCAGGGCGGTATTCTTTCTCCTCTTCTGTTTTCTATTTTTAACCGACTTCTAAAAAGGGAGGAGGTTCTCAATTCGGATGTTTGTATTTTTTTTTTTTATGTTTGTTCGGTCATAACTCCGTCGCTTGCCAACCGATTTGAAAAATTACTTTTTTGTTGGAAAGGGTATACTTTCCAAATGGTCCCATTTTTGTCAAAATCCAGTTCTGATGATGGGATCCTGGAGAAATCGAAGGAACTCTACAAATATTATAGGCTCACCTATAGCGATTTGGGTATTTTTCATAGTAGCCCGTGCATTTGCTCTCGGAAAGCACCACTTGGTGAAGTGGAACTGATGATGAAGACCACAGATGGCTACCGGAACTACTCAATGATAAATATTTCTCGGGTTGCGATTCGGTTACTTTAGTATGGTTCTTACCAGCAGAACTCCTCAACAATTAACGTCCCAGCATCGGGAAAAGCAATATTTTGTAACATGTGATGAGCAATTGACATTAGACTATTGTAACTTATACAAATTATAAACATACCCACTAAAAAGCGAGAAATAAAATCTTTTTAACAAAAAAAAAATCCGACTTCCAAAAATCACTACAAAGTGAAAAATAACTTTGATTTCGGAAGTCGGTGGCAAAAAAAAAGAAAGTAAATAAAAAACGAAAGACACCGACTTCCGAAATCAAAGTTATTTTTCACTTTGTAGTGATTTTTGGAAGTCAGTTTTTTTTTTGTTAAAAAGTTTTTTATTAATCTTATAACTTCCGAGCTTCAGTGTGCGTATCATCTGTATGCAGATGACTTGCAGTTGTACTGTCAAGGGAGGGTTGATGAAATACCTGACGCTATCGAAAGGTTAAATAGGGACTTCACAGCGATAAAAACCTGGTCAGATAGATTTGGTGTTGCAGTAAACCCAAATAAGTGTCAGGCAATCATCATTGGGAGTTCTCGCAATATTAGTAAGGTTGATAATACAACATTGCCACCGGTTCTCTTCAATGGTACGATCGTCCCATTTAGCACTGACGTGAAGGACCTAGGCTTGCACATCGATTGTACCCTGATCTGGCGTACACAAGTCGCTAGGGTCAGTCAGAAGGTTACTAGAACGCTGCGGGCTTTGTACCGGTTGTAAAATTTCTTCTTAATAACTGCATTCGATTCGTTTTCATACTGCGTAAATATGACCATGTCTCTGCGCATCGGTCGCTTCTAAAGTGGTTGCCCATACGCCAGCGCAGAGAGCAAAGGGCGCTGACCACCTTGTTTTCATTTCTTGACTCTCCCTCTTCCCCTAGTTATCTAGCCCCCCACTTTCAGTACATTTGCGCCAACCACAATAGAAATTTACGTTCATCTCACAATCGTCTTCTTTAATGTCCCACTCACCGTACAGACTTCATTCACTCTTCCTTCTTCATTCAGTCTATCTTTCTGTGGAATGCGCTCAACCAGGAAATCATGATGGCAACCAACCGATTATCCTTTAAAGTTAAAGTTCGTGAGCACATTCGCAAGAAGCTGGCAGTATCATCACAACGGTAATGTTTCCCCATTGTTGGTATTAGTATATTTGTATATATGTATTTGTGTATATTTATTTGTGCTTATATTTATATATTGTTAGGTACCTATATATTATTATATTTATAGTTTGTAATAGGTATATGTGTATCTTTATATTTAAATAAATATTTATTCCTTTAATTTTTCGAAATTGCACCTGCCACTGCTTGTCTCTGCATCACCCAAAGGTTGACTCGTAGAAAATGCCTATGGCATTAAGTCCGCCTCTGTACATTTGTGCTTGAAGTGTTAAATAAATAAATAAACGTGTACCTAATACTCAAGCGAAGCCACACGAAAACGAGTGAGTTAATACAATCGTAAACACAATAACACTTCTTCAATAAAAACATCGATATAAAAATTAATAACGTTGAAGCCATTAAACTCATCTTCATTTGTCGTTCAGTCAGCTCAAGGCTTGTCGCCGAGTAATCGCTTTATGTGACAGTAATGCGCTCATCGAGCGACGCACGCGCATCTCCCCCGCTGTGCTACGGCGATTCTACACGGTTTTCCTAGCAGAATACCCGTCACGAACTTTTTTGTTTTACATTTTTTTAACTTTCAATTTTGTTTGGCGAAGTTATTTTCACTTATTTGGTGTTTATAATTGGTCAATTGGTTTTAATTTTACATATTGGAAAATTAATGAAAAAAATAAGGCAATTTGTTTTTTTTGTGACAAAATAACCTACGTAATGACTACACTTGACAAATTTTAAATACAATATAATACAATCTAACACTAAAACAAATAAATATTATGTACAAGAATGTGAAGGAAAAAAAAGAACGGGAACAGCTCATTGGCATAAAAAAATTCCTCCGCATAGCTGTAAGTGGGGAAAGTGCCCTAAAGGCTGACAGCATTGCCATCAAGTTCTTGGCAATGTCTCGAAATACTCGATGAGCGCACTCGAACCTACGACCTACAACTCGAAAGTCGCGGCCGTTACCACTGGGCCACCCTTTCTAGCCATGCAGGTATTCAGTCAGTCAATTATTTCAGTTTTCTGATTTGTTTATTTGCTTCTTGAGTTCTTTCAGCATACATCAGTACATCCTCCTGAGTTCTGAAACAGTTTTATTAACCGACTTCTAAAAAAGGAGGAGGTTCTCAATTCGGATGTTTGTATTTCGCGCATAACTCCGTCGCTTGCCAACCGATTTGAAAAATTATTTTTTTGTTGGAAAGGGTATACTTTCCAAATGGTCCCATTTTTGTCAAAATCCAGTTTTGATGATGGAATCCTGGAGAAATCGAAGGAACTCTTCAAATATTATAGGCACACCTATAGCGATTTGGGTATTTTTTATAGTAGCTCGTGCATTTGCTCTCGGAAAGCACCACTTGGTGAAGTGGAACTGATGATGAAGACCACAGATGGCTACCGGAACTACTCAATGATAAATATTTCACGAGTTGCGATTCGATTACTTTAATATGGTTGCTAAGCAATTTCCGCTCGTCACACAATGCGTGTGGTGAGTGGCTGTTGAGGAGTTCTCCTGGTTCTTACCAGCAGAACTCCTCAACAATTAACGTCCCAGCATCGGGAAAAGCAATATATTGTAACATGTGATGAGCAATTGACATTAGACTATTGTAACTTATACAAATTATAAACAGATCCACTAAAAAGCGAGAAATAAAAACTTTTTAACAAAAAAAAAAAAACCGACTTCCAAAAATCACTACAAAGTGAAAAATAACTTTGATTTCGGAAGTCGGTGGCAAAAAAAAAGGAAGTAAATAAAAAACGAAAGACACCGACTTCCGAAATCAAAGTTATTTTTCACTTTGTAGTGATTTTTGAAAGTCGGTTTTTTTTTTTGTTAAAAAGTTTTAAAGACTCTTATTAACAATGTATTATTAATCTTTTTTTTTCTACCTAATTAGTGGGAACTAGCTGTCATGTTAGTTAGCATATTGCAGCGTTGGCTGGTGTAGCGAAAAGCACAATTAGTCGGGAACGATTCATTGTTTCACCACTAAATAACAGCTGTTTATGTATCCTGTAACTGATGTCACGACACCCAGTATTGAGTGATGACAAATAAACGTTTTTATTTTTTTTTACTTATTTGCAGCTCTTGCTTTCGAAGTACTGTTTAGTTCAATAAAGGATTATGATTAAAAATAAGACTATGAGTAACGCCGGGGTCGTTATACATAAGTATTTCACACAAAGTATCGGCTTGATTATAGATACAAACAGAGTAGGTAGGTACATGCAATCAGTCATGTAATTAGTTTTCAGACATGACGTTAAACAATATGTACGAACAGCCTTTCTCTCTACGCGGATATTCGGATTTTAATCTCAACAAGATCTCGTCGAGTATCAATCAATAAGTATTTTTCAATCTTTATAACAGTTTGTTGATTTTGTTTTATTTCAAAATTGGCAACTCATCTATTAAGTAGTCATATTGTGATGATTTAGTTAAACTGCCTATTTTTTATTTTTTAAAGGCAACCGTGGTTACGTCAGTTACGTTCTTTTGTGACGCATCAATCTTCAAACCACTTTTCAAGAGTTTCATTACAGTTTTTCATAAAAATCTAGACAGTACGTACCTAATTCAATTTGTCATATTTTGCATCTGCGAGTCAAGTAGGTAGGTACCAACGTAGTATCGAATCATTGCAGGGTAGGTTTATATTATTTACTAAGGAATATCTTTTAACCTCAATTTAATGATTTAAATAACCTAGTATAGGTGTGTTCTAAGAATTCAACTTGCAGATTTAAAATGACAGATATCGTGATAATAATATAGTTAGTTACCTTAGCTACTGTTTCCTCATTCTTTGCAAAAAAAAGTACAAAATCCGACCCGGTTACTAACCCATAACTTTTACTATCAAACTTCCATACCATGACAACTCTATATGAAACATACATGTCCGGTTTACTTTAGCGGGATATTTTTAATTTAATTTTTGGAGAGCAATGTATTTGGTGCAAATATGTTTGTGTCGATAAAACCAGTAGTAGTAAACAACCTTGTCTGCATTTTCCACTTGCATAGTTCACGCTTCCGCTCAAAAGTGACATATTTGTACTGGTTTTTGCTCTAATTTGTCTTTTAATTTAATTTCATGTAATCTGGTCTGTTTTATTACTGGCCATTTACTTACACATTATTTTTATTGGATTCTGCATTTACTTTTAGGTATTGTTCGATCGATTTTTAAAAACCAAAAACCTCCAAAAACGTTGATTCCTTTTTCAAATATGGATTGGTTTCCTATATGATATGGAAAGTTTTAAATGTAAATACAATTAATAAAAGGATCCTCAAATAAAAGTTTTTAGCATTAATAAAAGTAAGTACTTCCTTACCCCACAAGTCGTTGGAACTAACGATGAGAAATTGTTAACTTCAAAAACGCAATCTCGTAAGACTTTATTATTGTATGTTCAACGCGACTTCGACCTCGCCTGGCCATCCGATGATATCATGAATAAGGGCTCGATTTGAATTCGAGACTACTCGGCAAAACCGAAACAAGCACCTAAAATAAACCGTTAAATATTAAAACATGGACTAGACTTTCATACAACCTTCTAGTTGAGACAGGAAGTACTGTAACACACACAAGTCACATAGTTCTGTGAAATATGACAGTTGATACGGACCATAGAGGAATATAGGTAAATGTCAGGGATATGTCAAGAACGTAAAGTGTAACTCTCGCGCAGGTTCGTGATCTGTATCTAATTGTTGTTAACCTTAAGCGTGGTGCACACGATGCTAAATCGTAGGTGTTACGAGTTTTTGCGTGCGTGCGTCGGCTTTGATTGAGGAAAGCCAGACCCTAAGGTTTACTAGTGAAATAACAATAAAAAAGTTTTTGTTTTATTGATGTTTCTTATTGCTTCAAGCAATAATAAATTGCTTCCTGTTTTACTTCAGTATATTACTAAGGTTGAATTCAACCAAACTTTTATACCCAGTATAAGCCTTAATCTTCGAATAAATTTTGAATTTTTGACACTTTCTCCATACAAAAACTTTCAGTTGTCAATTTTATTCCACCGATAAATGATTTAACCGACTTTGGTCAAGTTAGCCCTTGGTAGATACAGCTATTGTACTTGATTTTTGCACGGATATTATGGACTACTAAATTAGTAAGTTTCATGCAAAATAATTATGATGCTGTGTGACCAGGCACTGATTTAACTTATGCGCGATGGACACTTGGCAGGCGCGCGCGCATCAATTATCTACTTAACTAATTGTGTCTAATTAAATCAAATCAAATCAAATCATTTATTTCAATCAGCAACTGGATCATAGCATTAGGTACATTAAAATAAAAATTACTAGAACTATAAATAAAAATCAGACAAAAACACAACACACAAGATTATTTCATTTTATTATTTACTGTCACTACATTAAGCATACAGCAATGGTTAATGTAGTGACAGTCGAACCTCTCAGCCATCATTCTCAAGATGGTGTTGGAGCTGGCGCGGACCCTGCGCACCAAGGATGTGCACTGTTTCCGCATTGACGCATAGAAGCAGTCAATGCGCGACTCAGCGAACATCCCCGACGCACTGCAGTACCGAGGCAGCCCCAACAACACCCTGTAGGCATTGTTGAATTGGACTCGTAGGGCGCCGTACTATTTTTGAGTATAGTAAGTAATTAAGTAATCAAGATTTAAAAGGTTTAGATTTTTTTTATGCACTTGATATTGGCCTTATAAAATGAAGGTGTTTGAATAAAATAATCATTTTCTTTTTCTCCTCTGATAAAACGCCTAGGCCTAGTGGTTTCTTATCCGTGAGTGCTCAGCTTAACATCGTCTAGCGGTCGGCTAATGCGTCACCATCACAGAGCGTGACAGCTCGCATTATTACTGAAACTTATGCTGAAGCTGGAATGTCCCGCGTACCGAATTTATGATTATTACGTTTTAGCTAAACACCGCCCATTACTCTTGTCAGGCGTTATAGAAACGTTACCAAAACGTTCGTTTATCAATATTTTAAGAGAGTGTTGGGTCGCCGGTTCACGGTACGGTTTTGACAGTAAACAGATCAACCGGAACAACGAACCTGTCAATCATCACATTAATCGCAACCATTCCACCCATCATCATATCAGGAAGTACTACATCCTCAGTGTGGGTTATATCAAGCGAAATTTCCGGTCATGTCTACAGCCTATAAATCTCCCAGTCAATTGAGATGTTGATGACATTTAACAAGTGTTTCACAAATTGACAGGATGCTCTTACCCACTTATTAAGACAGCTGTGAAATGTTGCTAGCCCTGTACCGATATTATTGATATTATTCACGACGCGATCGTGACCTAACGTGAAGACCACAGACATCAGCGGGATTGTTCCATGTTTCTGCTCATTAAACAATAAGGTGTGGAATGAGAGAGTATTAATTTGACAAGCTGTAGAGATGGAGAGCTCCTAAGAAAGTTATAGCAAGCCTACGATCATCATCTGCCAGCCTTTTCCCAACTTTATTGGGATCGGCTTCCAGTCTAACGGATGCAGTTGCTGCTTGACTCAGTTATTGGGTTATACGATACCCGTTGGTAAGACTGGTTGTCAGAGTTTCGGGCTTCTGATGACCTGTAACGATCTGTCAATGTTCCACGGATGACAGCCGGAACCAACGGCTTAACGTGCTTTCCGAGGCACGGAGGAGTCTTGGTATAAAGATGGTCACTCATCCACGAACGCGGCTGTTATTACTTAGCGACACGATAAACTTTGAAATGTGTAAAACAATCTCAAGTTTACTCTCATTACGGGGATTATTGCTGCCAATTGTTACACTTATAAACGTAAGTACTGTTAGCAAAATTTTTTAAATGTTTTGTGTAAGCAATTGTTGGCTAACCTAAATAAATAAATAAACTAGCGCCACCATTGAAAAAAAAAATAGTAAGTCTGGGGAAATGGAACATCTTGTCCCATGCTCACATTTTTAGTCAGGAGAGGTAGTATTTTTGTTTCAAAAAAATTAACACTAAACCTCCTAGGTTCGAAGTTATAGCAGTTTACACCAACAACGGCCGTTTTTGCTAACTTCTAACAATTTCTACATCATACAGAACTTCAATACACTTGGCACACCTATTCCCTTTGTTGCCTAAAACATACTTCATTGCCTAAAACAGCATCTTTCCCAGAAAGACCGATGTTATTCTCAGACCAAATAAAAAACCAAGACATAGCGCTGTCAACAGTGACGTAAGGCCGGTTTCGTAAACATGTGCACTTAGTGAGGTGTAGTATAGTTGTAGTTTGGTGTAAATGTGTGCGTGTATGCACAGAGCGAGGCGTAGTTTTGCGCATGCTTCACTGTATTTTTCGCGGTGCTATGTCTTGATTTTTTATTTGATCTGAGTGTTATCTACTGAAAAGCTCGTGGCTAAGTAATAACAGCTGAGGAGCTCGTGGCTAAGTAATAACATCTGAGGAGCTCGTGGTTAAGTAATAACAGCCGTACGGGTCGATCCATCAGGTTAAGCTACGCTTGCCGGGGTTGGTCAGTGGATGGGTGACCATCTTTACATACCGAGACTCCTCGGTGCCTCGGAAAGCAGGTTAAGCCGTTGGTCCCGGCTGTCATTCGTGGATCTTTGACAGTCGTTACGGGTCGTCAGAAGCCGGAAAGTCTGACAACCAGTCTTACCAAGGGGTTTCGTATCATATTACCCAGTTACTGGGTTGTGGTTGTGGTTGATAGGCAGTCGCTCCATGTAAAATACTGGTATTCAGCTGCATCCGGTTAGACTCGAAGCCGACCCCAACATACAATGTTGTTGGGAAAAGGCTAGGCAGATTATTTTTTGTTATCTACTGAAAAACATACGTCCGCGCTCACGATTACATTACCACTTGTCTTTATTCATACTCTAAGCTTACAAATAATATACCTATCCTATGCCTTATCGGGTAAAAGCCAATCTAATAATCTTTCGCCAAGCGCGAGCGCCACGTGACCGGTACCAAGGGCGCCGGGTCAACTCGCTCTAGGGTTGCCCAATGGCCTGAATTGAAAGTTCTAAGTATGACAGCCTTAACTATAATGTACAGCTGCAGTTTTCGTTCATATTTCATGAATATCAAGGGTGTCTGTCTGTCTTTACGGACAGACAGACACCCTTGATATTCATGAAATATACGGACGGACAGCGGCAGTGGCGTAACTACAGGGTGGCAAGTCGGCAAAATGCCACGGGCCCCCAGCCGGAAGGGGCCCCCGGTCAGAGGAGAATCCCAACTCCCAACATTTATTATTACACATTTAGTAAATAAAATAAATAATATTAAGTAAAAAATACTATTATTGTTGGTTCAGCTTCTTTAAATCAGGGGAGTGGTTTGGAGGTGGGTTGGAGGCATCCATCCAATGAATTTGCCACGGGCCTCGAAGGGTATAGTTACGCCACTGGACAGCGGAGTCTTAGTAATAGGGTCCCGTTTTACCCTTTGGGTACGGAACCCTAAAAATCAACACTTCTATTAAGCCATATATGTACGAGTACTTTCTGAGTTTATCTTGGACATTACTGACATCGGTGAAGGAAAAAATCGTTAGGAAACCTGGACTTAATGACGTACCTGACGTACGAGGTCTTAAATAACCAACCCGTCTTGAGCAAGCGTGGTGATCAGTGCCTTCTCTGTTTGAGAAGAGGCCTTTGTACCTGCAGTGGGACAGTAATAGACTGGTGTTATATTATTATCTATCTACGAACCCTATTACTACTAATCCAGTATCCGACAGACACATGGAAAGTTTTCCTCGCCCACTATTTGTATCGGTGACATACGCGCCTAGAGACAAGCAAGCAGTCTGTCTGATTGTCTCTGGCTCCCCCCCGACGCGGCGCCCTGCACACCGGGCGGGTGCGCCGGCGCAGCGTCATGCAATGACAAGGACGACGGCCACCGTCACCGTACACGCGGGGACTCGGTGCCCTCCACGGAATGATTAGTGCACAAAGCACGCATATTTCTCCATGTGCATGGTTTTCACCAGTCATGATGTGAGGAAAGGAGTAACTGCTGTTGGACGACTAGAGCGTGTTTCATTCCTTATTGGCAGAAGAAGAACTTAAAAATGACTGCTTCTTCTTCTTTGTATCGATGATTCAACATAAATCTATACAAGCTTCGACCAGCGTGCAGCGGTGCATATTCTGTAAAAATATCACCATCAGTAAGTGATCTTAAAGTGAGCTGTCATTCCATGCTAGGGTTTGACACTATTGATAGCTCACTTCACGCTCACTTCGCCTAAGTTTTACGGTGATATTTTTACAGAACAGATCGGCTGAACTCAGTCACGTCGATAACGTTAACATTATCCTCACAAAGAAAAACCCAGCAGTGACTGGTTGTGGTCGACTATGTGTGCTGTGCTGGCATATGTAAAACATGCCCCAGAATTAAAGCACACCCTCTTCAGGGGTCATTGTACTCATCATTATGAACAACTTTTACTATGGGTCCAACCTGAAATCGTGAAATAAATTAGCTGTTCCTTACATCTAAGTTAACATATCTCGTCAAAATGTACGGAACAGCTGACTTTTTTTCGCGATTTAAGGTTTGGTTCCATACTCAAAGTTGTTCATAACGATGAGTACAATGACCCCATAAGAGGGTATGCGTTAATTCTGGGACATGTTGTATACAGGGTGTTCGGCGCATGGACCGACACAGTTTTTTGGGGGATTGGGGGGGTCATTTGCTAGGTTTCACCTAAAGACCTCCATGTCCTAAGTGTGACGGTAATTGAGATATGTTTTTTTTGGTTCTTTCTTTGAATTACCCAAAATCTCGCCTTTGAATCGATATATTTTTTTTGTTTATGGTTGTAAAAGAATAAAATAATTTTTATTATAGTCTACAATGTATTATTATTCGAAATAAAAAAAAAAAATATAATTACCGTAATAAGTCTTTTCTTCAAACACTCCATAACTGACTCTCTAACTAGTATTTTGACTACATTTGAATTGTTTTTCATAGCGTGTAGCATACCCTTAGAAAGGGTACAAGCTAAAGAACTTTTTGAGATAAAAATAAGGTCAAAATGGCTTCATTTAAAAAAAAAATGAATTTAAGAGTAGTAATTTTTCATACATTTAAACATTTTTAAGACTTTGGAAGCACATAAGTCATTTTCTACTGATCAATTACATCAAATAATAATTTATTTAGAATAAAAATACATTGCAGACTATTATAAAATTTATTTTGTTCTATTGCAACCATAAACAAAAAAAATATATCGATTCAAAGGCGAGATTTTGGGTAATTCAAAGAAAGAACAAAAAAAAACATATCTCAATTACCGTCACACTTAGGACATGGAGGTCTTTAGGTGAAACCTAGCAAATGACCCCCCCAATCCCCCAAAAAATTGTGTCGGTCCATGCGCCAAACACCCTGTATAAAAGTACTCTGTGATGTGTGCTATGGCAAAATTAAGCGGGTCTATTGGCAAAAAGAACATTGTAGTTTTCGAGAACTAGGGTGCTATAACGGCCATTTTGGCAGAATCATAATAGGATATGAATCGTAATAAGAATCATATTTGAAATCGTAAAACGGTCACAAACTGACAATTCATAATTTATCTGCGTAAAATTCATAGCACGCAATTCATCTGTTTGACAATTTTGTATGGAGATTCGTAAAATGGTCCACAAATTATGAATTGCTTTAATTGAGTTTAATGTCAAATAGCACAATCATAATAAATTGCTGGGAATTCAGGAAATGAATCGCTTTTAGAGGAATTGCTTAATGTGGCCGTTTCAGGCCCCCAGTTCAGTGATATCGGTGTCTATACCTATTGTTTTTCTTATTTGTGACATCCGTCAGCTCCCGCATTATCCCTCCATTGTCTCATAACTCTATGTTTTTCTTCAACAAAACCTATTTGATCGAGAATGGGTGCCTTCTGACATAAATATCATAATTAACTCCTGTGCCTAACGTTAAAATTGCCGTAGAACGCACTGGTATATTTTATGTTGCTATCTGGCTATCTCTGACCTCGGACGCACCAAATTGTTGGGTTTAATGTATTACTTTATAAATTTTCTGCAACTTAGAATATTTGTTGCAGCATTTATGTCAAATGATTTTGATTTAGTTTAGAGTTCGGTACAAGGCTGGGAAATAAGTAGAGTACGAATATGTTAATTTGGAACTTGGGTAGCCCCCAAGTTGTTCGGATTTTGTGAGATCGCTGAGATCACTGATGCAGAATTACTAATGCTAAACTACTGAAACAGAGAAGCTTATGCTGGTATGCTGATAGTGATGTTATATGTTTAAAAATTTCGAAAGATGCTTTTTTCAAATATATGAATAACATAATATCGCTTGATTCTAGCCTAAATTGTTTCAAGAATGTTAAATACTGTACTTGAAAGATGTTTCACAAAAAAAAAAACACGAGTAGAGTGATCTAATTTTGAAACGAAATTCGCAACATTTGAGCTAGAATGTGTATTTTTATAACGATTTATCGTGTTAATTAATACTTAGCGAAAACTATAAGCGTCGCATTTAATTGCAATCGATTATCTTGTGTAATAAATACATATTGTGAATTTTTGAAGACTGCAGAATGCATGTTGGTTTTTAATTTAAAAATTGGATTAGATATAGATTTTTTTTTATTCTAACTGGTCTTATTAAGGGGTATCGGTACCCAGTAACTGGGTTGCGGACGTCAGATAGGCAGTCGCTCCATGTAAAATACTAGTATTCCGCTGCATCTCGAAGCCGACCCCGACATGTTAAGAACATGTTAGGTAGATGATGATGATGTGAAGTGTGTGGGTTACGGGGAGACAATCGAAACACGTGTGTACTCCACGAGAGGTTTATTGCTACTCTCACTCAATACTAATACATGAATAGATGTACTTAGACAACACATAGGTACTAATACACTACAGATGATAGATTTTTGCAGTACAATAATGTGCATAGGTATAACTTTATTGTCTTTGTTCCTTATACAACGTGTAACGTTAAATGCGCAAAACCTCTTAAGGGGTCATTGTACTCATCATTATGAACAACTTTTACTATGGGACCAAACATGAAATCGCGAAAAAAAATCAGCTGTTCAGTACATTTATGTTCGCATAATTAGTCAAAATGTACTGAACAGCTGATTTTTTTTCGCGATTTCATGTTTGGTCCCATGATCCCAAAAAGTTGTTCATAATGATGAGTACAACGACCACTTAAGAGGTTTTGCGCATTTAACGTTACACGTTGTATATAGGGTGACTGGTTATTAGTGACCGATACTTAAACACATGATTATACTCATGATAACAAATAACTTTTACTATGGGACCAAACCTGAAATCGCGAAAAAAAAAATCACCTGCCCCTACATTCATGTTCGCATAACTCCTCAAAATGTAGGGAGCAGCTGATTTTTTTTTCGCGATTTCAGGTTTGGTTCCATAGTAAAAGTTGTTTGTTATCATGAGCACAATCATGGGTTTAAGTATCGGTCACTAATTACCAGTCACCCTATATATTGTTACGTAAAAAAATAACGTAGGTACAGTTTTCATTATGATATTGTTATTTTAGCTTTGAACTTGCAATTAAACAAACCTTCGTTCACGAGAACAAACTGCATTCCAAACGATCAACGGTCGCTTTTCAGAAGAAGTGCTTAAATATGTATATTCTATTTATGTAAATATCTCGCAGATGGAGTGATCTGTTATTGCTATATCGTGAACTCGTGCTGGGGAATAAGCGTAGGTATAATGAGTTCAAATAGTCTATATAAAGTATGTAAAATGCCTACCATTCTGCCACGCATATACAGTGTAGGTACTCTATTTATTTATTATACACTTTATTGTACACTACATAAGAAAAAAAGAAAAACCTATGTATTTAAAACTAGTGAAAGCCGACCAGTGGCCTTAGTGCGAGTTTTTATACTTACTCGATCGCATTTACGTTAACGTTGACATACGTCAAATTGTATGGAATAATTGTCTTTCCCATTAAAGTCACCAGACGGCGCTTATTAAATTTCAGTACAAATTGACGTTTACGTTAACGTGATCGAGTAAGTAATGGGTGATTCATTTAGAGGTACTTTTTTCATAATTAAAAGAAAAGTGAAAACACAAATTTTATCTGATTATCTTTATTATCATACAAAAGAACCATTCATGACATGTATTTTTTAAAGATTATTTCTTTAAAATGTTGGCGATAACTGCGGCTAACATGGTCCGTTCTGAAGTCCCAATTTTCTAGACGCGTCCGGGCATTTCGAGTGGTATTTGGCGAATATCGCGAGTAATGTTGGCTTTCTATTCCTCAATCATACCCGAGTTATCCATGTAGACTTTGGACTTTACATAGCCCCAAAGGAAAAGTCTAGAGGTGAGATATCACACGATCTAGGCTGCCAATTCAACGGTCCGAAGCGAAAAATTAACTGTGCACCGAATTTTTCTCGCAATTGGAACTTCAGAACGGACCATGTTAGCCGCAGTTATCGCCAACATTTTAAAGAAATAATCTTTAAAAAATAAATGTCATGAATGGTTCTTTTGTATGATAATAAAGATAATCAGATAAAATTTGTGTTTTCACTTTTCTTTTAATTATGAAAAAAGTACCTCTAAATGAATCACCCGTTATAAAAACTCGCACTAAGCCCTCTGGTCTTTGTTATATCTTTACAAAAAATTGCATATTAATCTCGAAGCTCAATTAAGTTATCAATGTAGTGTTTCTTTATTTGCAAAATAGACCATTCGTATACAACCTTCCCCAATTGTAGGATTTTTCTACTGAAAAAGTACAAAGGTACAGTTATCGAGTAGAACAAGACTAATATGGGGACAACAGCGCATGTGTCCTCGAGCTGTGGCGCAAATTATGTCCCACCCTCATCCTGCCTTCGGTGCCCAAAAAAAGCAGCCATTAATGACTTCTGCTCTGCCACCGAAGTTTTCGGCCAACAAAATTTGAGTCTCTGTTGTGCCATCGACACGACGAAGAACGAAACGTTTCCTATAGTGCTTACTGCATGTCATAGTATTTTTATCTCACGAAGCTACACGCGCTTGACTTGTGGTTACTGTGTACAAACCAATGGTACAAACTCGCTGTGAATGTGTGTAAGCGCAGGAGCTCTCGGTACCGTGCGAGACAATGGCAAAGTAGGAGTGTGTGAGTGAGTGTGCGTGCATGTGTGTGTTATGTGCTAACGCTACAAGTCTTCACGCACACATTCACAGCGTATTTTTACACTTGGGAAACGCAAGTAAAGCGCGTGTCGCTTCGTGAGATAAAATACTATACAAGGTGTAAGTGTAAACAGTGGCAATCTTTTAAGGAGTCATTGTATTCATCATTATGAACAACTTTTACTATGGGACCAAACCTGAAATCGCGAAAAAAAAATCAACTGTTCGGTACATTTTTATGTTCGCATAATTCGTCAAAATGAAGGGAACAGCTGATTTTTTTTCGTGATTTCTGGTTTGGTCCCTTGGCAATAGTTGCTCATAATGATGAGTACAATAACCCCTTAAAAGATTGCACACTACACACTTACATCCTGTATAATATTAATCCATGGCATGCGCAGCAGGTATATACATCTGGCTTGGATGGCCAGCAGGATTCCTAACAGCAGGTTCCGTAGACGTGATCAATTTGATTAATTACTTCATAATTATTGGTTGTTCTAGATAAAGATAATCTTCGGTATTGATGGTCTTAGTTAATGGTACTATTAAGGGAATTACTAAGCTACTAGATATCGAACAAAAAGTAATCAGTTCATAGCCAATTTAAGACGACTTTGAGTCTAGACGTGTTACAATTAATTTATATTAAAAAGAAAGATAGGAATTGATTCTGGTTCTTTTGAAAATATACTTAGCCATGTAATATGTGCGGTTGTATATTCGTCACTTTACGGCTAAGTATAAAATAAGAGTTAATAGGTCGAGAAAAACGTAAATTCTTTATATAAATGTAAGACTTTGACATGCCGATCATTTCTAACATTGAGATTCTGCAGTTGATCTATCATAAATCAGTTTTTGATACGTCTCGGGCTTTTTTTATACAGAGCACTAACAATCATCATGAACCAAGTCCCACCTAATCATAATACATGCTGCTTCGATAATTTATAACCACAGACACCTTCATTAAAATTCCTCGTCTTATAAGAATCCACGAACAAAGCAGCGACCAACGGCTAGCTTGGAAATCGAACAAAATCAATTTATTAAACATGTCCTAATAATAAGAATAAAAAGAAGCAATTGATTACGATACGGTAAATTATTTGGTACCGAACTGACATTGAATATGTCACAGTGTATAATAAGTGCATTTAATATTAAAATGTCTGCAATGATTGCTTGAATACTTCAGTGTGTAGGAATAGCAATTTAGTTTCATTTTCAGATGAATGAAGCACGTCTGTTGGTCACTTTCTAATCAAATTCTTCTTCAAAAACTTGTAGAAGAGAAATGTTTAATTAAACTCAATAATTTAGGAATCGATTTGTAACTAAATGTGTCATTGTTACACCAATATTACATTACTGCAGCGGCCTGCAAAATTGCAAATTGCATTGATGGATGAACGTGAAACACATTCGCGAGTTCATAATTGCCTGGTTGCGGCCAAGGCTTAAATACTTGTATAGTACTTTCCTCAAATCATGCATGGAAATTCAAACACAGTAAATTAAAAAAAACAATGACGAACAACCATTGACTTATAATATTTTTCACGCGCTTATATGTTCATTTGTTTCTGTTTTACTTTAAACAGCTCTATTTGAAAGCCAGTTCGAAGAAATAATTTTTTTACTTCGTAAATTGGCAGTCACCGAGGTGACTGCCATTTTACGAAGTAAAAAAATCGTTCAATTTTAAAAATTACACGATACCAATATGAGTTTTTATAGTAATTTATTCAGCCGACAAAACAACGACAATTATGGATTTTCATACTAACATTGCCGGCCGCTACTCGCATGTATTTGACTAGTACAGCATTTATGATTTACCTCGAAGAAGGTTGTCAAAATAATGCTCGAATTTCCAAGCATGTTCGAGAAAAAGCTTTTTTAGAATATATGTCGGAGGAATGAGGAAAATGCCGTCTGGAAACTTTTGAGTATTCATTTGGATGGCTATAGGTACGAGTAGGGGAACACCAAAGAAACGATAGATGGACTGTGTGAGAGATGGTATGGCTAGAAAGGGTTTGACCACCGAGATGACGACTAATAGAGAAGTAAAGGAAAAGACATGTTGCGCCGACCCCAAATAAAGTAGGCATACATGTCGTAGCGGTTACACGAAACTCCCTGTTTGACGCGCAGGATGTATCTATAGGAACAAACAGATGTTATACCACTTTTGGTACATATTGGTACTGAGATGCGTTTCAGGGGCTAGGAAAATGTTGTCTTCATTATGAAGTAGCTGACCCGACAGACGTTGTCCAATCCAATTTTAAATAAAAAAGCACTTTCATTTTCTCGGCAACTCAAACAATTTTTCTTTTCATAAAAACCTAATTCAGTGTAGGTGTTAGAAACATTTTAAAACAAAAACTTGTGCGGTCGACCCCAGCGACACCTTTTTTTTTTTTTTTTTTTTTTTTTGTTGTCGGGGGAAACCTTCAAAAGGCGCCCGGGCTTTGGGGAAAAGACCGGGGAGTGTGGGATTTTTCCCTCACTAAAACCACCCCGGCGGTCATCATCTGCACATGGAAGGGGCACCGTTACCTCTCAAAAGACCAATCCGGAACCCCCTCTGTGCAACGCCTGTTAGGGCACATCTCTGGGGAGACTGTAAAGGGATCTCTCCGAAACCTAACTATGCAAATGTGCAAGGCAGCACGTGACCACTATGCGCCGTCTTCCCTGAGGTCACTCAGTGGACGGACAGAGTCCCCACTCTGAGCCCAAATTCCCGCCTACCGGATGCAGGTGGGGTTTCGGCGTGTTAGGCATCGAGGCGTTTGCCTCCCCGACGCCTTCTCCTCCGAGCGGGATTAGCTCTCTCACGATACCGCTCGGCAGCCTCCTTCTGAACCATCACGGTCTCCCAGAAGGAGGTCATTTCCCTCCAGTTCTCCGACTCCGCCAGCATTGACCCAACTACTGCTGGCAGAGATAAATCTCGCCCGATCCTGGTGACTAGGACCCGTCTTTCAGAAGCCCACGCAGGGCATTCCTCGAGCGTGTGCTGTGCGGAATCCAAGCCGCCTCCGTAATGGTGGCAATTTGCCGTGGCCTCTCGCCCAATCTTGTTCAGGTACTCACCGAAGCAACCGTGCCCGGTCAGCACCTGAGTGAGCCTATAAGAGATGCGTTCTCCTCTTTTCATCGCTTCGAAATGCGGCAGCAGGACGGCTTCGACAACGCGCTTACGCGAATATTGCGGCTGTTGTAGCCGCTCACGCCACCGCGACCCCGGCGACCTGCCTGGGTACGTACGTAATCGCTTCAGTGCTGTAGTAGATAAGCTATACGATTGTTAAACAAATGAACATCAACCCAGTCATTTTTGCGACACCTTTCAGTATATCGGTAATATCTGTGTCGGTAATTGCCTATCTTTTGTTTTATTCAACTGTTCGTAAGTTACGCTACGGTGTGACAGACTGCCGCGGCACCACTTGAACTTGGTAGCCAGCAAATAGTTATGGAATGCCAATTGCCTTCTGAAAGAGTTAAGTGTGAAAGGCACTCCGTTTGCCCGCAGATTGCTTTTATTCCGATAGACATAAACATAGGTCACAGGAAGTTGATAATATCTGTTCTTTTTTATTACCTTTTATACCAATGTGTCTTTTAAAAGTACGGTTTAATTAGATTGATACTGTACATACGTAGGTATGGATAAGATTTGGATGGTGATAATCTCATGAATAAAATGAAGGTGACCACCGGGTTATAGATCTGTTGACGCCCAATTTTTGGCAAAATATAAAGACACTACGTAGGTACAAATTAAAATTGATATTCAAAAGGTTATTTTAAGTATTCGTCTTTTCGTCCAAGCAAAGTCCACCGGAAGCTTTTATTTCTTAAAAATACATTAACCTAATTAAATTGATACTTTAGCATTAGACACGCCTAAGTAAATAGCCACAAATACATACATATAGTGGGTACAGATGCAAATTTATTTTAAAGGTCATTGTTGATTGGTCACAATGTACATTTCTAAACTACTCGGACGGACGTAAGTACTGGTTCTCAAATTCAAGGAGTTCCGTTAAATTATAGGGGACTGATCACTTTTATAAACATTATATGATTTATGGTCTTGTGCAAGTCCCGAGAGGAAGATTTATGCGTAACAGCGGTAGTAGGGCGAATACTTGACTAATGTTAGGTAATTAATTATTCTTTTATTAAACAGAACTAGTGGTTGCAAGTGCTACTGCTGAGCATGAGGTCCTGGGTTCGACTACCAGGCGATTCGAGGCAAGGATTCGTGGAGGCGATCGGCGGCGGCGATCTCTTGCGTCCGAACTGGTCCAGGCCATGGTGCGGAGCGAGAGTGCATGGGAGGCCGTCACCTCCTTCTGCGAAGCAGTAATGCTCGCGAAGGAGTATTCGGAACGCGTGAGGGAGAGACAACCTCACGCCCTCAGTCGCCGCAGGAGACGCCATGGGCGGCGAGAATCGATAGCCGATTCCCGGCTACCGTAGTCGCGGGCTTGCGGACGGCGAGTAGCCGGTAGCTCGCTGTCCGGTAAGGACCAGGCCGGGGTCGACGGCGCGTTGTGTTCCACGCGCGCCTCAGGTGGTTACTGACTGGTGTTACGGGCTGTAATGTATCATTCGCAGTGAGCATGTTACGTTACGCCGTGTGCTAAACTCCGTGTAACATGTTCGTTTCGAACTCTTTGCTCGCCCGTGCTCCAGATTCGTTGCCACTCGTAGTCAAGATTCTGGATGACCTGGTTCCCATAAAACAGGTTATTCTCTATATTTGTCTATGAAATACAGAGTCTTCTCTTTGTCCCATTACATCTTTTTAACAACAAATAATCTATAAACCTAAAGGCCCGAAGTACCTAGAATCGACGCTTGTGCCACGTGCGCTCGTGAGGACTCGCTGCGACGTACTGACTGAAGCGCGTAACACTCAAAGGATTCGCCAAAAAACCGACACCGGGGTGGAGCACTCGCTACGAGCAACGAGCCGCTCGTTGCTCGTTACGAGCGCCTTGCTACCCCGTACTGACTGCACGAACGCTCGCTCTGTAACACGTTACATTACGCCCCATAACGCAGGTCAGTACCCAGCTAAAGAGATGTTAGCAATGATGGGGCCGTGCCGGGGCCGATTCCGACCGGGGTCGATTCCGACCGGGGTCGCTGGTTGTTCGAAAAAGACACCGTGGCCCTGGCATAGGCAGGTGAAGGAACACGGGTGGGTTTTAGTCAGTAAAAGTCTCACACGCCCTTCCGCTCCACCCAGAGCGGGAGAAGTTATTTGATGATTTCCCATCCACAAAACAAAAAAAGGTCGGGCAAAGTGTTATTGTCTTTTTCCATCTGGAATTTCAGTAGCAGCCTGGAGTCGGGATTTGTGCCCCGTTGGTGGCAATAGGCTCGGCCCCTATATAACTAGCGAAATGTTTGTGTATAATAGGTGCTATAGATAGGTACACCTCTGCCTAGCCTTTCCGGGAATACAGGCGTGATGTTATGTATATGTAAACAGAATCTTTGTATTGTAAGAAGATTATTCTTCTAATAAGCACTGGCTATTTTGATGGGCCATGTAAGAAATGGATAGGTTGAAGTTCTAAGCATCTTCATATTTCCTTCTCTAAAAGAAAGAGAATTCAGATCTTAACTTATTAAATTCAATTCAATTTATTTATTTGTGAACATAGGTTATAGGTTGGTGGCCCAGTGGTATTGGCCGCGACTTACGAGTTGTAGGTCGTAGGTTCGAACCCCGGCAGGCGCTTTACTTTGTGTAAATTATTTCATCACCGCTGCTCTCAAAACGGTGAAGGAAAACATCGTGAGGAAACCGGCATGTCCTAGAACCAAAAAATCGAAGACATGTGACATCTACCAACCCGCACTGGGCCCGCGTGGTGGATTACGGCCCACTCCCTCTCACCGAGAGGAGGCCTGTGTCCCAGCAGTGGGAACATTATAGGCTGATTATGTATATGTTATATCTGTTACAGTCAAGTATAATATAATCTCTATGTCCTACCACTCGATGGTGTACAAATAATAATATCAATAATTAATCATTATTTTAATTAAAATAGCAGGAAATGTCAGATAAAAGCATTATATTTATTAAAAGAACATGCAAGGAATTCAGGTCAATCAGCACCCTTAAGGTTCTTTATAACTCTATGGTGAGGAGTATACTGGAATATGCATCTCCTGTATGGAATCCCGCGTATCGTGTCCACATCGACAGAATAGAGTGCATCCAAAAAAAGTTTACGAGATACCTCCGCTACAGATCACAGACATGTGATCGCGGAGCGGATTATCCTCAAAGGCTCTGTCATTTCAGGATGAGCTCCTTGGAGAAACGAAGAAGTTGCTCAGACTTAGTTTTCCTTTATAAGACCCTCCACAATTTGGCGAATGTACCGGAGTTGGTTTCGGAGATCGGTCTAAAAGTGTCCCGCCGTACCTCATACAGATCCAATTTTAAAACAGAAACATTTCAAATGCCTAAAAATAGAACTAATCTTGGTCGTTCAGCTCCTCTATACCGGTTTTTGTCCAGCTACAATAAGCTGAGCACGCGTACTAACAACTTGGACATATTTTCGAACAGTCTGAATGAATTCAGACGATACGTTCTCAGTTCTTGATTGATCTGTTTGTTTATTTCTTTTACGAAATGTTATTTGTGTATAATTTTAATTTAATTTAATGTAATGATGTCCTAATGTATTTGTTATTTTTATAGTTTCAATTTACAATTGTTTTAATATTCCAATTTAACTAATTTATTCGTATTTTTATGGTTTCAATTTATAATAATTGTTTTACTATTCCAATTTAATTGATGTTTTTTTTTTAATTTTTGAATTATACTGTATTTTAATTTAACTACTCGTCATTTTAAATTCAATGTAAACTTTGTAAATTTTAATTTTGTTATTTCCATTTTAATTTTTATTATTAATTATACAAGTGCTGTGCACACCTATAAGTGACAAATTCACCGCAAAGCTGTTGATATAGAATATATTTAATGTAATAATTTAGTGAATAAGTCGTTGGTGTGTCAATAAATAAATAAATAAATAAATAAATATTACATTATTAGAATATCAGTCAACATTTAAACATAGTCCCATTATTATAAGAAGCAAGCAATACATCACAACCAATTGCACATAACAAAACCGGCCAAGTACGTGTCGGACCACGCACAATGAAGGGATCCGTAGTTGAAAAGAATTTATCCCAATAACACTTAACATTGTAATCCCAAAAAAAATTTTGTTTATGTGATAAAATTACAAATTAAAAATTTTGGACTTTTTCCTTTACTTGTGCTGTGAGATCTGCCTTGGATCTGCCAAATTTCATGGTTCTAGGACAACGGGAAGTACCCTTTATGTTTTGATTTACTTGTGAGTATCAAAATATGTCACATAAATGGCCGTATTTTTTTATTGCGTTGACTTAGGAGCTTGATTTTTAGGGTTCCTTACCTCAAAAGGAAAAAAATCAGTTTTTTCCTTATAGGATCACTTCGTTGTCCGTCTGTCTGTCTGTCTGTCTGTCTGTCTGTCTGTCCGTCTGTCTGTCTGTCAAGACCCTTTTTCTCAGGATCGCGTGGAGGTATCAAGTTGAAATTAATATCAAATACGTAAGTCTATAGTCCCTTGGAGTTGTAAAAAAATCAAGCTTCTAAGTCAACGCAATAAAAAAATACGGCCGTTTATGCGATATATTTTAATACTCGCAAGTAAATCAAAACCTATAGGCTACTTCCCGTTGACCTAGAACCATGAAATTTGGCAAGAAGCAAGGTCTTCCAGCACTAATAATGGAAAAAGTCCGAAAATTGGTAATTTGTAATTTTATCACATAAAAAAATACTTTCAAGTATGTCATCGGGCAAGACCCTTTTTCTCAGGATCGTGTGGAGGTATCGAGTTGAAATTAATACCAAATACGTAAATCTATGGTCCCTTAGAGCTCTAAAAAAATCAAGCTTCTAAATCAATGCAATAAAAAATACGGCCATTTATGCGACATATTTTGATACTCGCAAGTAAATCAAAACCTATAGGGTACTTCCCGTTGACATAGAATCATGAAATTTGGTAAGAAGCAAGGTCTCTCAGCACAAATAAAGGAAAAAGTTCGAAAATTGATTATTTGTAGTTTTATCACATAAAAAAATTGCTTTTATTTTTTTTTTCTGGAAAAATGTGGGTGTATAGGCCCAAGCCTTCGGGGAAACAAGGCGTATTGTTATTTTTATGAATAGTTTTTTGCGAATACAAACTTAAATATGCAGTTGGACAATTGTCCGTGACGTAGGTATATGTGTATGTGTGTGGGAGAACATGTTTTTCAACAAAATGTTAAGTTTGTCTTTGGGATAAATTCTTTTCAACTACGGAACCCTCATTGTGCGTGGTCCGACACGCACTTGGCCGGTTTTTTTTAGAACTATGTATAAGGGACATAGTACATAGACCTACGTATTTGATATTATTTTCAACTTGATACCTCTACGCGTTCCTGAGGAAAAGGGTCTTGACAGACTGACAGACAGTCAGACCGACAGACGGACAACGAAGTGATCCCGTTTTTTGCTTTTGAGGTACGGCCCCTAAAAAAATTATATTCTTAATGAAAAAATTGTAGTAATCTGATTATCACCAAAAGCCTATAATGTGATAATGGCAATAATTAATATGTGAACTTATTAAAGGCATATGTAGTTTTTGAGCAAAAATGCCACGATCCATATTCGGAGATCAATGAAAATAAATTTAAGTTCGTAAAACAGGCGTAAAAAAGTGGAGCAAGTTTAAGTATGACCGTATTCTAAGGGTACTAGTCCACCTTGTCGGTTAAGACGAGCAGAAAGGAGTTACAACTTACAAGTATGCAGCAAGCTTTAAAAAATAAACCAGTGGGTCAGACAGCCATTGAATCGGATGATGAAACAATAATAACCAGTACAGTAAGCTGATGTTCGCACGGACGTAAAAATATCGCGGCGGGATTTTATCGCGCACTGGATTTTCAACTCTCGGTGTTGAGCCGAGCTTCGAGAATCCAACCTAACAACAACAGAGTGCATCCCAGCGCGTCGAAAAAACATACTGTTGGATTTTCAACTCTTGGCTCTAAAATAAAAATAAATAAAATAAATAAATCTTTATTTTCAGACCAGGAGATCCATACTATGCAAGCAACAATTTGGCACTTATTCTAAAACACTATAATTATACAATCAAAACTTATCACTAAAAATCACCTGTCATATCTGAATGACGGCCTGTGAGCCGCTATCCAGTGACACATGATTTGGCCATCCACTCTGCCTGCCACAGCAGCTACGAGGCTGTTGGGGCTGTCGCGCACCCGACGCATCAGTGATGCGATTCGCAGACGCAGCAGCGAGCCGAAATCCGGAACGCGTGCATCCGCAAACATCCCCGACGCGCTACAGAAGCGCGGCAGCCCCAGCATTACCCGGAACGCATTATTATATTGGACCCGTAGAGCATTGTACGAGCCCTGAAAAATCAGCGCGCAGAGCGTTGAAAATCCAGTGAGCGAAAAAAAATCGCCGCGATATTTTTACGTCCGTCGGCTTAGCCGTAGACTGCCTCGTTGTTCTTGTGGTCGTAAGCGCTACAGCTGAGCATGTCGAGGTCCTGGGTTCGATTCCCGAGAAAAAGTGTTATTGGGTTTTTCTATCAGGATTTTCTCAGTAGCAGGCCGGAGTCTGGATTTGTGCCCGGTTGATGGCAGTAGGCCATATTATATGGTACATAAACATAACTGGCAAAATGTGGTTGCAGTACAGGATTATTTTTAATTGGCTAGCTAAACTCCGCAAACGCGATGCGTATCGACATATAAACACGATAAAATAAAAAGATTTGATGTATTATTGAGAGGTCGTCGACCTCCTATATTTTAGTACTAGCTTTTGTCCGCGGCTTCGCTCGCGTGGATGTCGGAAAATATCCCATGGGAACGTACATGTGGAAAACATAGGGCCGTCCGATATAACTGTACAAACTCAAATCGCTACGATATATCGTTACCGTGTATAGTAGGCATAAAGCTACCAGTCGGCATGATTTTTTCCGACATCTTCAACAGTCGTCGTCATATTTCAGCCAATTTACACAAAACCATAATGAATTACACTGAATCACTCCGTTCATTGGAGAAAACCGTATGAAAATCCGTTCGGTACTTTTTGACATTATCGCATTCAAACAGACACACTTACGCGGCGGGGGGACTTTGTTAATTACTTAAAATTTATTATTCCAGTCCCGCTCTAATAACAAATAACTTTTGTCCGAGTGTCCACTCGTTCAAATAATTTCTTCGTAAAAACTTCGAATGAAATAAAGACTAAATGTTACCTCAAGATTCGAACTATGACTACATTTCCAATCCCTTAAATTCTTAAAAAGAGGTAGTTACACAAACATTTGTCAACCCCTATTGTACCCCCTCAAAAACGCTGTACCACATATTTCTTTATTTCCTACCAAAAGCATAAATTTGAATTTTCATATCCCTACCTTAAGAAATGCTGGGTTTCCCATCTTACATCCCCTATATCACCCCCTGTAGTATTGTTTTTGAAAGTATCCTATTTCCTTTCCCAGGATGCTATATAAAGCCTTGCCAAATTTTGTTGAAATCCGTGCAGTTTTGTAAATTTTAAAATCAACCCCTATTTTACCCCCTGGGATGATTTTTCAAAAACGCTGAACCGCATATTTCTTTATTTCCTATCAAAAGCATTTTAATTTTCACATCCCTAACTTAAGACATACTGATTTTCTCATACAAACTTTCATCCCCTATATCACCCTCTGTAGGATTATTTTTTAAGACAAAAAGTAGCCCATGTCCTTCCCCAAGATGCTATATAAAGCCTTGCCAAATTTTATCGAAATCCGTGCAGATTTGTAAATTTTAAAATCAACCCCTATTTTAACCCCTTGGGGGATGATTTTTCAAAAACGCCGAACCGCATATTTCTTTATTTCCTACCAAAAGCATACATTTTAATTTTCACATCCCTAACTGAAGAAATACTGAGTTTCCCATACAAACTTTCATCCCCTATATCACGCCCTGTAGTATTATTTTTGAAAAAAATAGTATGGTATGTCATTCCCCAGGATGCTATATACAGCCTTGCCAAATTTTGTCGAAATCCGTGCAGTTTAGTAAATTTTAAAATCAACCCTTATTTTACTATATTTTACCCCCTTAGGGGATGATTTTTCAAAAACGCTGAACCGCATATTTCTTATATTCCTATCAAAAGCATACATTTTAATTTTCACATTCCTAACTTAAGACATACTGATTTTCCCAAACAAACTTTCATCCCCTATATCACCCCCTGTAGGATTATTTTTTAAGACAAAAAGTAGCCCATGTCCTTCCCCAAGATGCTATATAAAGCCTTGCCAAATTTTATCGATATCCGTGCAGTTTTGTAAATTTTAAAATCAACCCCTATTTTAACCCCTTAGGGGTTGATTTTTCAAAAACGCTGAACCGCATATTTCTTTATTTCCTACCAAAAGCATACATTTTAATTTTCACATCTCTAACTGAAGAAATACTGAGTTTCCCATACAAACTTTCATCCCCTATATCACCCCCCTAAAGTATTATTTTTGAAAAAAATAGTATGCTATGTCATTCCCCAGGATGCTATATACAGCCTTGCCAAATTTTGTCGAAATCCGTGCAGTTTTGTAAATTTTAAAATCAACCCCTATTTTACTATATTTTACCCCCTTAGGGGATGATTTTTCAAAAACGCTGAACCGCATATTTCTTAATTTCCTATCAAAAGCATACATTTTAATTTTCACATCCCTAACTTAAGAAATGCTGGGTTTCCCATCTTACATCCCCTATATCACCCCCTGTAGTATTGTTTTTGAAAGTATCCTATTTCCTTTCCCAGGATGCTATATAAAGCCTTGCCAAATTTTGTTGAAATCCGTGCAGTTTTGTAAATTTTAAAATCAACCCCTATTTTACCCCCTTAGTGGATGATTTTTCAAAAACGCTGAACCGCATATTTCTTTATTTCCTATCAAAAGCATTTTAATTTTCACATCCCTAACTTAAGACATACTGATTTTCTCATACAAACTTTCATCCCCTATATCACCCTCTGTAGGATTATTTTTTAAGACAAAAAGTAGCCTATGTCCTTCCCCAAGATGCTATATAAAGCCTTGCCAAATTTTATCGAAATCCGTGCAGATTTGTAAATTTTAAAATCAACCTCTATTTTAACCCCTTGGGGGATGATTTTTCAAAAACGCCGAACCGCATATTTCTTTATTTCCTACCAAAAGCATACATTTTAATTTTCACATCCCTAACTGAAGAAATACTGAGTTTCCCATACAAACTTTCATCCCCTATATCACGCCCTGTAGTATTATTTTTGAAAAAAATAGTATGCTATGTCATTCCCCAGGATGCTATATACAGCCTTGCCAAATTTTGTCGAAATCCGTGCAGTTTTGTAAATTTTAAAATCAACCCTTATTTTACTATATTTTACCCCCCCAGGGGATGATTTTTCAAAAACGCTGAACCGCATATTTCTTATATTCCTATCAAAAGCATACATTTTAATTTTCACATTCCTAACTTAAGACATACTGATTTTCCCAAACAAACTTTCATCCCCTATATCACCCCCTGTAGGATTATTTTTTAAGACAAAAAGTAGCCCATGTCCTTCCCCAAGATGCTATATAAAGCCTTGCCAAATTTTATCGATATCCGTGCAGTTTTGTAAATTTTAAAATCAACCCCTATTTTAACCCCTTAGGGGTTGATTTTTCAAAAACGCTGAACCGCATATTTCTTTATTTCCTACCAAAAGCATACATTTTAATTTTCACATCTCTAACTGAAGAAATACTGAGTTTCCCATACAAACTTTCATCCCCTATATCACCCCCCCAAAGTATTATTTTTGAAAAAAATAGTATGCTATGTCATTCCCCAGGATGCTATATACAGCCTTGCCAAATTTTGTCGAAATCCGTGCAGTTTTGTAAATTTTAAAATCAACCCCTATTTTACTATATTTTACCCCCTTAGGGGATGATTTTTCAAAAACGCTGAACCGCATATTTCTTAATTTCCTATCAAAAGCATACATTTTAATTTTCACATCCCTAACTTAAGAAATACTGAGTTTCCCATACAAACTTTCATACCCTATATCACCCCCTGTAAGATTATTTTTGAAAAAAAAAGTAGCCTATGTCCGTCCCCAGGATACCATCTATAGCCTTGCCAAATTTTATCGAAATCCGTTCAGTGGTTTAGGCGTGAAAAGGTAACAGACAGACAGACAGACAGACAGACAGACAGACAGACAGACAGACAAGAGTTACTTTCGAATTTATAATATTAGTATGGATTGTTACTTGAAGTATGAGTGGAGAAAAATTGTTTTCGTATGTTTTATCGTGTTTACGATACCCGTATTCCAATTCACGTCTGTGAATTGTACAAAAAAAAAACATCTTTTAAAGTGATACATATTTCAAATGACTACAATAATTGCGGTCGAAATTAATTTGGGAATTTTTTTGTGGGAAAAAAATCAACAAATTAATATTTTTTTTGGTTTATCATGGTTAGATATCGATACATATTGGTAGTGTGGTTGTTTGTCGCGTCGCGATGGTTATACCTCTCGGTATCGAAGCTGGTTGGTATCGCGTGTTGATATTGTGAAACACATTTACGACGTTTCAAGTAGGTAATATATCTTAGATCTAGACACTACATCGTAGACACCATACAATGTAAACCTAAGGAAAAAAAAATTGACCTAAGAAAAACCATGGATTTTCCGCGAAATGATCGGCGGTGCAACCGTAAATAAACACGTCGTGCTGCATTTGGGGGAGGCGGAGGTAGCGTTTCAAAAGCCTCTAAGCTTTGACCACCCAGCCTTAATAGTATGAAAATCCATAGCTGTCGTGTTTAGCAGCCGAATAAATTACTATGAAAACTCATATCGGTCGTGTAATTTAAAAATGGAACGAACTTTTTAATTTGACACGTGGCAACCAAGGAGGAGGTAACTTAAGCCGGCCATACACGCTACGGTCTACCGGACATCTACCGGAGAGGTCACCTGTGCAGGTTTGCCACCCGCGTGTATGGGGGGGACGTTCCGGTCTACCTGAGCGATCTTCAGTTCTTTTTGCGATGGGATTGATTGAGGACGATGACGCGTTGGCATTGTTAGGCCTTGCTTTAATTTTGAACAAAAAAGATACAAAACCAGTGAAAAGAAAGCGAAAAAGAGGTGTAAGCATTTGTTATTGGAAAGGAAAAGTTATAGCCATGTTAATTTATTAAATTAATTTAATTACTCATTGACTCGTGGCGCCATTTTAGCGTGTTGAATTACGTGGCATTTGTGAACGCGACGACCGTTCAGACTGGACAGATACTAGAAAACAAATGACGCGACCTGCGCAGGCGACCGGAGTACACGCACACACACAGGTACACCGTACGGTGACATTAGAAATAATTGATATTCGATTTTGCGCCGGTCACCTGCGCAGGTTCAAAAAACTGTACAGGTCTACTCCCATACACGCTCCGGTGTACCTGTGCAGGTAGGCCTGCACAGGTAGACCTCTCCGGTAGACCGTAGCGTGTATGGCCGGCTTTAACAAAGATATTTAAGGCCGGGAGAGCCGTAAAAACGTCGTTTTGTTTAGTGTTTTATTCGTAGATAACACGTATTTAAATTTTGAAAAAAATATATTACTTAGTTCAGACTTCGATCTAGAAATTTCGGCCGTCCGATACACGATTACTTGCACTTTACTGCATCCAATTAAATCGCAAAGACAAGTCTAATTGTGATCTTTAATCTTATTTCATTTGAGTTACATTACTTATTTCATTTGGCTTTGAACAATAAAACTTATACCATAATAAAGGTCGTAAAAAATTCGAGATATAACGGCCGTCATAAAAATCAAAATCAATCTGCCTAGCCTTTTCCCAACTATGTTGGGGTCGGCTTCCAGTCTAACCGGATGCAGCTGAATACCAGTATTTTACATGGAGCGACTGCCTATCTGACCTCCACAACCCAGTAACTGGGTAATACGATACCTCTTGGTAAGACTGGTTGTCAGACTTTCGGGCTTCTGACGACCCGTAACGACTGTCAAAGATCCACGAATGACAGCCGGGACCAACGGCTTAACGTGCTTTCCGAGGCACGGAGGAGTCTCGGTATGTAAAGATGGTCACCCATCCACTGACCAACCCCGGAAAGCGTAGCTTAACCTGATGGATCGACCCGTGCGGCTGTTATTACTTAGCCACGAGCTCCTCATATAACGGCCGTCATAATGTGAAATATTAAATACCTGTACCACTAATTCCAGCATCAATTGTTTTCAGCTTCGCAAACGCTCGCCCTGAGCCGTTTAGTCCCGAGCGGAACGTGACGGAGGTCGGACGTGTGCCAATTTTTCGAACCCGCCACCCCCGCTAACTTCTGTCACCGGCTGCGACCGGCACAAATTAGCATGTGTTGAAAACAGTTGAATTTGAACGCTATGTCTATGTAAATAAAGACGTCACGCGCGCAAAAGCTTTATTGGTATTTATTTTTATCACGGCCTATGTTTACCAATCGCATCAAGTGTGTAAAACAGTTGAATTTGAACCCTACACTGGAGCTTATAAAGCCGCCTGACGCGCAAATTTTTGGTTCACTATTTTCAAACCTCAAATAGGTAGGTGCCACAGAATAAAGTTAGTACGGGTGGTTTTATAATGAATATCGGATAGGAAATGAGATTTCTTCATAACATCACGCCTGAATTCTTTCAAAGGGTTGGGCAGGGATGTTCAGAAAATAAGTAGGCCCTCAAATGTATTTTTCTGTATACCTACATAAATAAGATTTTTTTTTTAAATTAAGTTTTTTTTCTAATTAGGTATCTTCTTATTTTTTTTTGTATTTCAAGGTCAAAATGAAAATCCAAGATGGCGGCTGCAAAAATTTCCAATTTTTCGTCATGGGTGTCATTTTCGTGATATTTTAGGTCGCTGAAAACGATGGTGGGGTCAAAATGAAAATCCAAGATGGCGGCTGCGAAAATTTCCTAACTTTTCGTCATGGGTATCATTTTCGTGATATTTTAGGTCGCTGAAAACGATAGTCGGGTAAAAAGGAAAATCCAAGATGGCGGCTGCGAAAATTTCCAAATTTTTCGACATGGGTGTCATTTTCGTGATATTTGAGGTCGCTGAAACCGATAGTGGGGTCAAAATGAAAATCCAAGATGGCGGCTGCGAAAATTTCTTAATTTTTCGTCATGGGTGTCATTTTCGTGATATTTTAGGTCGCTGAAAACGATAGTGTGGTCAAAATGAAAATCCAAGATGGCGGCTGCGAAAATTTCCAAATTTTTCGACATGGGTGTCATTTTCGTGATATTTGAGGTCGCTGAAACCGATAGTGGGGTCAAAATGAAAATCCAAGATGGCGGCTGCGAAAATTTTCAAATTTTTTGTCATGGGTGTCATTTTCGTGATATTTTAGGTCGCTGAAAACGATAGTGGGGTCAAAATGAAAATCCAAGATGGCGGCTGTGAAAATTTCCAAATTTTTCGTCATGGGTGTCATTTTCGTGATATTTGAGGTCGCTGAAAACGATAGTGGGGTCAAAATGAAAATCCAAGATGGCGGCTGCGAAAATTTTAAAATTTTTCGACATGGGTGTCATTTTCGTGATATTTGAGGTCGCTGAAAACGATAGTGGGGCCAAAATGAAAATCCAAGATGGCGGCTGCGAAAATTTCCTAATTTTCGGTCATTGGTATCATTTTCGTGATATTTGAGGTCGCTGAAAACGATAGTGGGGTCAAAATGAGAATCCAAGATGGTGGCTGCGAAAATTTCCTAATTTTTCGTCATGGGTGTCATTTTCGTGATATTTTAGGTCACTGAAAGCGATAGTGGGATCAAAATGAAAATCCAAGATGGCGGCTGCGAAAATTTCCTAATTTTTCGTCATGGGTGTCGTTTCCATGGTTTTAGAGGGTGCTGAAAACGATAGTGGGTTCAAAATGAAAATCCAAGATGGCGGCTGCGAAAAATTTCTAATTTTTCGTCATGGGTGTCATTTTCGTGATATTTGAGGTCGCTGAAAACGATAATAGGGTCAAAATGAAAATCCAAGATGGCGGCTGCGAAAATTTTCAAATTTTTCGACATGGGTGTCATTTTCGTGATATTTGAGGTCGCTGCAAACGATAATGGGGTCAAAATGAATGACTATCGTTTTCAGCGACCTAAAATATCACGAAAATGACACGCATGACGAAAAGTTAGGAAATTTTCATAGCCGCCATCTTGGATTTTCATTTTGACCCCACAATCGTTTTCTGCGACCTAAAATATCACGAAAATTACACCCATGACGAAAAGTTAGGGAATTTTCGCAACCGCCATCTTGGATTTTCATTTTGACCCCACTATCGTTTTCAGCGACCTAAAATATCACGAAAATGACACCCATGACGAAAAATTAGGAAATTTTCGCAGCCGCCATCTTGGATTTTCCTTTTTACCCGACTATCGTTTTCAGCGACCTAAAATATCACGAAAATGATACCCATGACGAAAAGTTAGGAAATTTTCGCAGCCGCCATCTTGGATTTTCATTTTGACCCCACTATCGTTTTCAGCGACCTAAAATAACACGAAAATGACACCCATGACGAAAAATTTGGAAATTTTCGTAGCCGCCATCTTGGATTTTCATTTTGACCCCACTATCGTTTTCAGCGACCTCAAATATCACGAAAATGACACCCATGACGAAAAATTAGAAAATTTTCGCAGCCGCCATCTTGGATTTTCATTTTGACCCCATTATCGTTTTCAGCGACCTCAAATATCACGAAATTGACGCCCATGTCGAAATGTAGCTGGACATCACTAACAGCACAATACAGTCGGTGGTGTCGCATGGCGTGGGGAATAGTAGTTTCTGTCATTCCCCACGATACCACACCAGTGGTATCGTTTTCAGTGGTGTCGCTGTCGTGGGGAATGAACGTAAAGTAAAATGGTGCGCGGCGCTTAGTTTTGAATCGTACGGGTAAAGGTCTTCGTGTCAGTCAGATTTTAAATCCACCTTATTCACAAAAATAAATAAGTATAAGTAGTTATTTTTATTTATTTTAACTGTTCAAGTTTACAATGAAATAATAATCTGTCTAAAACTTTCAAAAATACTTACTAGAAAAATAAAACAAAATAAACTTGTATACTAATCAGTTCAAGTTTATCTACTGCATTGCTCTATTCTGTGACGCAACATAGTACCTACTCGAGTTCATGAACTCATGAGCGGTGCGCTTGGCGCGCGTTTCCCGCGCATCGTAATTTATTACGTATCGCTACTCCTTGCGGGGGCTGCGGTAAGCATTTAATACCTACGGCGCTTGCTTGCACCCCGCCTTAAATTTCGATTTGGCTTGCAAATAGAGCTGTCTAAAGTAAAAAAAAAAAAAAAAACCGGTCAAGTGCGAGTCGGACTCGCGCACGAAGGGTTCCGTGCCATATTATATGTTTAACAATCGCAAAGATAACTTTTACTTATTGTATAATGATACTGTGAATTACAAGGTTATTTTTTGCAGTTGCAGAAAATCACCCATATTTAAACAAAATACCTTATGAATCGGCGTTTTCAGTATTGTTGGTTAAATACAGTATTCATGGTACCTACATGGTATAAAGAAGTTTGAAATTCCTAATTTGTTGAATTGTTGCGCTAGAGCTCGTACAAAAATGGTCTAAAAATTACAACTTTTGCGGCCCCCTATTTCTTAATTTTAAAAGATAAGTTTGCACTGGACTGTACGTGGTTGTCTGATTTCATGGATTTTAATTTTCTTGCGCGGGACCCTAATTATTTTTCTAAAATAAAAATAGTCTAAGTCACTCCTTAAAACATCAGCTATATGCCGTCAAAATCGGTGACAATTCGTTTGGCAAGTTTCCTAACTTGACTCAAAGTACCATCTTTTTAATCGGACTGCGCTTTAAAATTCTTCTATACAAACTTTAACATCCCTAAACCTCATTTGAGGCGTAGTGTTGAAAAACTAATAATGACAAACATGATTACTTACTTATGCAAGTATTTGTGCTAAGTTTCAAGTTCATTAACCAAATTAATAAGATTTTTCATATAAACTGTATCTCTGTTTTCACGAACACAGATAAAGAATTTCAAAAATCATCTGGTATGTTTCCATAACTTGACTCAAACATTATAATTACACCAATTTTAGAGTTAATCGAGCCCCCAATAAAATCCTCCGCTATAAAATTTCACCCCTTAGGGGTAGATTTTTGGAAAACCCTGATACACGTTAGTCTTAATTTTTGGTCTCAAGTATAAAAACTGAGTTTTGAGTTAATCGGACCGCGTGTTAAAGTTCCTCCATACAAACTTTGACACCCCCAATCCCTCCTTAGGGGGTGGGTTTATGAAAACTAAAAATGATAAACTTTATAATTTACTTAGATGAATATTCGTGCTAAGTTTCAAGTCTATTAACTCAAGGGATAGGATTTTTCATACAAACTTTAATCCCCTATTTTACCCCTTAGGGATGGAATTTCCAAAAATCCTTCCTTAATGGATGTTCACACTATATAAGGTATCTATGTGCAAAATTTCAAGTCTCTAGGACCATTGGTTTGGGCTGTGCGTTGATATTAGTCAGTGACTCAGTCAGGACTTTGATTTTTTTATATGTATAGATTTACCATGTTATTTTAAGACCACAGACTTCTTATAGGTTTTCCTGTAATCTACAGGTATAGAACTATTTTCTATATTTTTTTCAAAATTTTAGGCTCAGTAGTTTCAGAGATAAGGGGGGGGGGGGGGGGAATGGTCAATTTTCGTCAATTTTCTTAAATAACTTTAAAACAATATATTTTAAAATTATAAAAAAAATATATTTGAGACCCTCACAGTAAGCCCTTTCATTTGATATGTCACACGGTACAGTTTACAAAACTTTTTTTTTAAATTTTCTTATTTTCCCCCTAAAAGTGACTCTCATATTCAAAATTCATATATTTACTTTAGCTGTACGTGTTTGGGTCACAGAAATCCATATGTGTACCAAATTTTAACTTAATCGGTCTATAAGATTCGGAGCAAATTGGTTGTGACAGACGGACAGACAGAAAGACAGACACACGAGTGATCCTTTAAGGGTTCCGTTTTTTCCTTTTGAGGTACGGAACCCTAAAAAGAACATGTTCGCCAATGATTCTGGATTAAAAAAAAATCATAATAATTAATAATTTGTAATTAAATTACTTAGCTTGAATTTTCGCGCATTATTTGAAAAAAGTACTATAAAAGCCTTGGCCGCAACCAGGCATTTATTTTCACGATCGTCCATCAATGCCCCTTTTGCAGGCCGCAGCAGTAATTATTATTTCCCAATCAATACAATCCAATTTGTTAGTAGTTACTTATAGAACTCAAACACATGACATTAATGGATTTATTTTAGTCTATTTAGGCAGTATAATTAGGTAGGTTATTCTTACAGATTGGTTCCTACTCGTACCTTAACAGCCAGTACAGCCCTTTGTAGCAGGGCCTCAAAAATATTATGCATAAAATCAGGACTGCTACGCCGCTACGCACACGCTACGAAGATTCGTAGCGATGATATCACCATGCTACGCAGGAGAAATGATGAGCCAGTACGATCTCACCTCTCCACTAGTTATTTTTTATAATGGACTAGCCTTGCCCGCGACTTCTTTTGCGTGGAAGTAGTAAGATACACAATATACTAAAATAACAGCCACATTTTAATAAAAACGCTCCCGAGCCGCCGCGTTGCATCGCACGCCCGCGCCATTTGTTCACAATTTCATGGGTTTTAATTTGTTTGCGCGGAACCCTAATTCTTTTTCTTAAATATAAATAACCTAAGTTACTCCTTATAACATCGGTCAGTGAAATTCCTATTAAAATCGGCCCAGCCATTTCGGAGCTTAGCCGGAACAAACAGACAGACACGACAAAAATAAAAAAAAAAATGTTTTTTTGTAAAAGTACCGTACACTTACTTTCACAATTTATCTAGTTGTATAGATGTTAGTTCATAATGTGGCTATCTAGCCATATTATGAACTTTATACAATGTACGGTATAATTGTTTTAAATTGTTTTTATGAATTTCATACTAGCAAGTCGCAGGATTACTTTTTTAGAAGAAAGTATCACGAACTTCACAAGTTTTATAATTGAGAGCCAGTTTCCTTAGTGGAAAAAGTCTTTTAACCCCTCAAGTGTCGAATGCACCCCATGTGTGCATAAGAAAAACCCTTTTTTTGTTCAGTACATAAGCTTATATCACATATATATAAATGTAAAAAAACATCATCCGGTGGAAAACCAATCAAATCATTAGTTGTGAACTTATGGAGTTCGCAGCTAACCTCCCCTCCCCCCCCGCGTGTCAAATGCACCCCAAGTGTGCAAAAGGACAAAACTTTACATAATAGGTATATAAGCTTAGATCACGTATATATAAACGTAAAAAAACATCATCCGATGGAAAACATATCATTATCAGTAGTTGTGAACCTATGGGGGGGTTCGCAACTAACCCCCAACCCTCCCCACTCGCTGGGGTTTTGGGTCTAAAATCAGCCAAACTCAGACACTTGAGGGGTTAAGTAACATTTGCTGCCTGCAATTAGAAATAGGTAAATCTGTTTGAGTAATATGATTATTGCAATGTATCGTTAATTAATAGTACATTATGATATGAGTGCGGTAGTAAATTACCAGAGTTGCGTCATCGCGCTTCTTTCTTTTCTACGAAGTCCGACAGTGACCGCGCTTTAGGTCCCAGGTAGAATGACAACTCACTTCACCTAGGTTTTCACGGTGAGATTTGTACAGAATAGCACTGCTGTATCGCAACAATGAACATTATAATGAAAATATCCTGCACAAAGTTTGTTGATAGATGGAGAGGGAGGTGAAAGCCAAAGAAAAGATGGATGGATTGTGTGAGGAATGATATGAAAGAGAAGGGATTGAATGATAGCGTGACGGTTGACAGGGGAGAATGGAAGAAGAAAACATGTTGCGCCAACCCTAAGTAACATGGGATAAGGGCAGGTAGATGATGATGATCCTGCTCGAAGTATACGTAGGTACCTCATACCTACGTGTACTTCGAGCACTAAGTAGTCTGTGTTATAAACTCGCTACTTCGCAACGAGGTCTCTCTGAATAAAAGCGTAATTTGAACTCCAAAGATGGCAGTTTTATTATGGTACGAATTTGGTAATTAAAATGATTATTGGTTTAGTGTTCTAAGCTAAATTCCCAGACCTATAATAGGCCGCAACATAGTTGTGGCGAAAGGTCTGTTTAAAAAGCTTTCATGCACGACGGCTGACGTTTTTTTGCAGTTTACTGTGCTACCAAAGTTGCTTACTGGTTAATATTTTCAAGGAGTAAAAAGCAATTCTGGTGAGAGTGGCCACAAAAGAGTGTCCATGGAGTTTCTTCTCCATAGGACCTACTAAGCTTTGGAATGGGCAACTAGCTTCATCTTTCTGACTGATCGACCCCTTGACAATTCGAAAGTGGCTGTAATTGGTTTATTTATCTATCTATATAAATAAAAAGAGAAGTCCTGACTGACTGACTCATCAACCGCCTAGCAGCCCAAACCCTTGGACCTAGAAAGCTGAAATTTTGCACATAGGTTCCTTTTATAATGTAGAGAAGGAATAAGGAACACTTTTTGTTACCGTGGGATATTTTCCGACGGGAAGTGCTAGTTTGAAATAAATGCTATGAGTTTGAGTTTGAGATAAGCATACGAGTAGCTATTCACAACCATCTCTGACAGTCTTTACGGGTCGTCAGAAGCCCGAAAGTCTGACAGCCAGCTTACCAAGGGGTATCTTGTTACCCAGTTACTGATGGGTTGTGGAGGTCAGATTGGCAGTAGCTCCATGTAAACCACTGGTATTCAGCTGCATCCGGTTAGACTGGAAGCCGACCCCAACATAGTTAGGAAAAGGCTAGGCAGATTGATTTACAACCATTCGACAGTCCTCGGAGTCGAAAAAAACACATTATCGGTTACCTGATTTGCCTAGTCCCCGACAGCAAATAGCTGTTGAAAGAATAGTGGTCGTCTATTTGGTTTAAACTGTTAATATGTTCGGATTTCGGATTTGTAAACGCGTTCATAGGACTCCTTCGATAACTTTGATTGATGTGTGATTCGGCACGGAAACGTATCGAATGGTTGAGAATAGCTACGCTGGTCTGATTTCTAACTGCGTAGTTATTCACAGCCATTCAATGGGTTGTCGAATCGAAAATGACACATTTTCAGTTACTATTTTGCCTAGCCTCCGGCAGCAAATATGTGGCTATCGGAAGAATGGCGGTCTATTTGAATTAATCTGACAACATTTTTGGGTTTTGGATTTGTCTTGGTATGGGCATGTGATGAGGAGAGACGAAACGCATGTGACTAAAATAGTAATGATTATACATGGATGGAGAGGCAGAGGAAGGCCATAGAAAAGATGGACGGATTGTGTGAGGAATGATATGAAAGAGAAATGAGTGAATGATAGCGTGACGTTTGACAGGGGAGAATGGTAGAAGGAGACGTGTTGCGCCGACCCAAGTAACATGGGACAAGGGCAGGAAGATGATGGATTTGTGAACAGCCTTTCTAAAGTCGTCTAGGACTCTTTTGATAGCGGTTGATTTTCGATTCCGCACGGAAGCTTATCGAACGGTGGTGAATGACTATGCTGGTCTGATTTAAGTAGTAAAATTATGAACACCTGTCCACCACAAGGAGTATACTAAAAAATCGACTCAACTATCAATTCTGGGTGGGTTTATAAAACAATATCAGCAACTACAAACCCAGTATGGTGATTCAGTGATAAGGAAGTTACAATGTTTATTTTCATTTCAAAATAGCTTTTACACTTAAAAGGAATGCTGTAAATGTATTTTGCGCATTCTTATCAGAGTCGTGCATTTTTTGTTCGCCTTTGTATGTACCTATTAGCCGAGTTGAAATATGAAATTATGCATGCCAGTGTGACACGACTCATGATTTATAGCTTAGATTTATAACTTAAATATTTATTGAAAACATAATCTGTTGCGGAAAAACTAATGTTAACTTTTGAAATTAATTATAATTATTTTCGATTTCCTGCAATTACGACGTTACTTTAGTTCCTATGTATAAATCATGATTAGTTAGATTAAAATGTTATCATTATCCTGGACGTTTTATATCTAAGGTAGGCACGGCGTGGCAGAAAGTCATTAAAACAGATATTTCAAAATTAGACAACCGACTAGCAATCAGAGTGTTCATCATCTGCCTAGCCTTTTCCCAACTATATTGGGGTCGGCTTCCAGTCCTACCGCATGCAGCTGAATACCGGTATTTTACATGGAGCGACTGCCTATCTGACCTCCACAACCCAGTTACTGGGTAACACGATATCCCTTGGTAAGACTGATTGTCAGGCTTTCGGGCTTCTGACAATCCGTACCGGCTGTCACAGATCCACGAATGACAGCTCGGACCGTGCTTTTCGAGGCACGGAGGGGTCTTGGTATGTAAATATAGTCACCCATCCACGGACCAACTGCGGCAAGCGTAGCTTAACCAGGTCGATCGACCCGTGCGGCTGTTATTACTTAGCCATAAGCCCCTGTAGCAATCAGTGTGCTTAAATAAAAAATACGGCAGGTGTGAACGAAATACTTTATATTCTTTCAATTAATTGGACCTATATTATTAAGTCGCGGTTAAACAATCAGAACCTACGTTATGGTTTACCAAAAGTAATTTATTTTGTTTAGTAACCTTCTGTTAACTTATATCAATCAATACATATAATAAATATTGTTTATTAATTATAGACACAGCGCAGACATAATGAGTTATTAAAATAATACAATTACGTCTTGTTGGTTTTCTATTTGACAGTGTTTAGTGATTTATGAAGATGAAATGTACTGCTACCATATTTTGGAACATTTTCGGGACAGAAGCAGACAACTCTTTGTTACCTCGAAATATATCAGTACTTAAAGAATATTTCAGTCTCAGGTGAGGTAGGCAAGCGCTCCATGTAAAATACTGAAGGTATTCAGCTGCACCCGCACCGTAATAGCGTAACACACTATCAATCGGAATATGAATCATTTTGAAGCAAAATGCTAATCCATTGCTTCATAATTATTCATAAATCATAATGTTCTAAAAATTTGTCTGCTCGCAATTAGGGTGCCATGCCGGTTAGACTGGAAACCGACCCCAACATAGTTGGGGAAAAACTAGGCAAATGATGAGAATATTTCAGTCCCATTTGAATCAATTTTGAGATGCCCAACCCACAGCTTCAATATGGTCATGAATCCAATTTAATTTTACTCTTATTTGGGAGAAGTAGATGGCCTTATAAAGTTAATTTTATTATTCAAACTTACACCTGTAAGGATGCAGTAAAACAATACGAGAACACCAAAATTGATATCGCACACCATTCGCATTTTACGAGTACCTACTCGTCGACCTACTTCCATGTCGGGATTATCCGGCAGACCTCCAAACTTATGGCAATAAGAGCGTGTATGGATACTGTTTCTATATTATGTCGATACGTGTGTGGTTTCAACCTACCGAAGGTTACTGGTAAATTTTATTGACCACTTACTAAAATGGTGTAACGGAAGATATATGACCGCCGGTAAATACCTACCTACGAAGAATGGCGGCTTAGATTGGGCGAGGTCGCATTTTTAATTAAACCATTATGTTCAATTATTTTGGGCTACTTACGCCCCACGGCGTTTCGTTTACAGACAACACCATTTGTAATGACAGATAGAATGATTTCAATAAATAAGTGCCCACACTGGCGCCCAAAATTATAGGGTCGTAATTATTTTAGATTTTTAATTAAGTACAAGATTTATTGCCGGAAATTAAGGCAGCAATCAAATTATCCCTGAAGCGATCATTTTATGTGGAATAAAAAAATACGTATTTATTGATGTGATGACAAACAAATATTTTTAAAACACACTTCTTGTTTCTTGAATATCGTTAAGTCTGGTTGTATTGAGCATTTATTTCCTTACATGGGTTCATCTTTTTGAGGGTTATTGTCAAAATTATATTATTTACGTTTTATTATCCGATCCCGGCCTTTTCCAAGGTTCCGTCAATTATTTAAAGAGGTTCATCGAAGATCATTAATAATTTTCTTAACAAATGTAATTTAAAACAATGTAATATGGCATTACCGTCGCTTGCGCCGTATAAGTGATATTTCATCGTTTAATAAATAATGAGGATGCTTCGCACGTACGCATGATTCGATCAATTTTATTATTATCCGTAAAAGGGAGGTTTGACAGCTTGAAGTGCAATGTTCGACATTCTCTCATTGTGGTAATACCACGAAAACTGAACTTGTAAGTCTTTACCATATTAAAAAACCGGCCAAGTGCGTGTCGGACTACGCACAATGAAGGGTTCCGTAGTTGGGATTAAATTCATTATCCCAAGAACAAACTTAACATTATAGTTGAAAAACATGTTCTCCTATACATTCCAACAGTAAATGTAACTTTGTACTCATACTATTGAGAGATTTACCATGTTATTTTATGAACATAAACTTCTTATAGGTTTTCCTGTAATCTACAGGTATAGAACTATTTTCTGTATTTTTTTCTAAATTTTAGGCTCAGTAGTTTCGGAGATAAGGGGGGGGGGGGAATGGTCAATTTTCGTCTATTTACTTAAATAACTTCAAAAATATTTATTTTAAAATTATAGAAAAAATATATTTGAGACCCTCATAGTGAGCCCTTTCATTTGAAATGTCACACGGTACAGTTTACAAAACTTTTTTTTTTCATTTTCTTATTTGCCCCCTAAAAGTGACCCCCCTATTCAAAATTCATTTATTTACTTTAGCCGGACATGTTTGGGTCACAGAAATCCATATGCATACCAAATTTCAAGTTAATCCCTCCATTAGATTCGGAGCAAATTGGCTGTGACAGACGGACAGACAGACAGACAGACACACGAGTGATCCTATAAGGGTTCCGTTTTTTCCTTTTGAGGTACGGAACCCTAAAACAGCTTTTGCCCGCAGCTACGACTGCGTGAATGTCGGAAATTATCTCACGGGAACGTACTACCGGGATAAAAAGTATCTCATGTCCTAATCCAGGTCTTGGTCTACCCATGTGCCAAATTTAATCCAAATCCGTTCAGCCGTTTTAGCGTGAAAGCGTAGCAAGCAAACAAACAAACTCACTTTCGCATTTATAATACATTTCCAATAGACCTTAATATTCCTTCGTTGTTAATTTTAATATACATACCTTGTCACAGTGACAGCAGAACACTGACCCCTAAGTCACAGGATCACCTAGATTGGGCAGTCAGGGTTTACCTTATCCGTTTGTTGGGCAGTTTGGGTTTACCTTATCCGTTTGACCTTTAGTTAACTAAGTTATGTATCCTTGTCTAAAGCAATGTTAAAGGTTTTTGAATCATAAAGATTTATTTATTTGTTTCTCTGGCGCAGCACGTCTTTTTCTTCCATTCATAGGTATCTGCTGTCATCTCAGAATTCACTTTCTCCCTAGCTATATCATCGTTCACACATTCGATCCATCCGCCATCTTGTTTTTGGTCTTCACACAGCTATCTTCTTATTACTTTTTCACATGCACGAAAATATGCTATACTTACAATGTACAGCATGGACCAAAAGGCAAAACTTAATTAGACATTCTAAATCTACATAATTATGTTTGCAGTTGACAATGTTTGTTGTTTCCACATATAAAAGGTCTGTGTCAGGTTCAAAGAGTAGATAGCAATCTGAGGGTAACCGACTTTAGTATTAATTTCGACAGTAAACTGCACACTTGGCAATGGTTTTTGATAAAGTCGTAATTTTATTTGAAAATACAGCCATGGCCGTCTCATTTCGACGTCGCTCGCATATTTTCGTAAAGATACGATCGATTCATGTAAATGATCGCGTTAATATCTTTAAATATGCATTTAATCTAACTTTATGATCTCGTGAATATAAAGGTGACGTACGAAGGTGAGTAATGCGAAGATTTACGTCATTCTGGAGACATTCAGCGGGATATGATAAAGTAAAAGGTTTATATGTCAGACATCGCTTTTGTCTTTGAGTAAATAAGACGATATTCGCTGGATATATACCACACATAGATATAAAGCGTTTTGGAAACTTTTTTCCAGGAAAGGAGTAGAAATCTTTACTGGGGTCTGAGTTTTCCGATAGTTATAACTTGGGTGACTTCTAGTTTTTAATGAATAGGTTCCTTCTACAAAGTACATGGTTCCAGCACATGGGTCTACCATTAGATGAGATAAAATATTTAAATCCCTTGTGAAGAATTTGAAAGAACCTACTCGTCTGTAGCCGGTGTGAACTCATGAATAGTAAGCGAGGTCCTCGCGACTCGGCGGGCCTCGCGAGAGGCGGCATCTAAGGTGGTTAGAAAAATATCTATACCATAAAGGTATCATATAAAAATAATAACCAGTATCTTACGCTTCCTAACTAGGAAATACATGAGACAATTTGAATACAATGGTTATAAAGACAATAATCGTGTCGAATGTAACTATTTGGAAGTTAGCCGCGTTGCACACGAGCGGAAAGTGGGCCGCCTTACTTCATATTATATGCTAATTATTTTGTTTCACACTACGAATAGATTTATTTTTATTTATATTTGTAATAATTGACGCGAGTGCCTACGTTTCCGGTAAAATTACACTTTTGTAATTTTTGTACATTTTAGTACCTATTATTTTTGAAGGCTGTTTCACGTTAGAGTCTAAGCAAGTCTAGGTATGTAAGAAAGTAATGTCTACAGCTCTTTTAGGAAAGTATACTAGCTACTCTTATGTAACTATTTGAAGTTGCGGTCAAAATAAGTGAGATTGAAAGGGTTCCCAAATGTTCTGAAAGAAAGGAAGAAAGAAAATAAGGAAGAAAAAATATTTATTGAAAGAGGATTTCTCTCTTTAAAAACTAACCTTTCATATTACATCATTACAGAATATTCCTCTATTTCAAATAAAAGCACAATATTTATTTCAGCGTCAAACGCCACAGCCAACAGCTGCTTGTCTCCTAATCCCTGATCGATATCTGCTCGATGAAAATGCAAGACTCACTGATAATAACGCATCAGCGAGCATTTTATTTATCATAATCCTCTACTTATAGGACCAGTAGCGGCTTGGAGCTTATCTACCATTCACAACACACAATAGTATGATAAATACATAGGTTTACTGCGTATAATCCTATTTGGGACTGGTCCGGTTTGATCACGACTAGCGGCTTGCCAATGACAAAAGAAATATTCTGGTGTATTTGATTATCGAGTGAGCATTGATTCAGTCAATGAAACAGTTGATAGCATTGTGCATTGTGGCCGAGTGGGCGTTTGCACTCTTAATTGGACACCTGTTAAGGACATTTGGATAAAAATCTGAAATTGTTGCTGCCTGTCTAAATATTTATACTGTTTTGTTTAGTGAAAGATGTTGGTAAGGAAAACAACACTGAGATGACGACTAATGAAGATCTAAGTAAAAATTCTCCTACTAGACAAAATTGATATGGCAGGGGCAGTAGAATGAAGCAATACTTTTTTTTTTGTGGATGGGAAATCATCAAATGACTTCTCCCGCTCTGGGCGGAGCAGGAGGGCGTGACAGACTTTTGCTGACTAAAACCCACCCGTGTTCCTTCCGTTGCCTGTACCAGGGCCACTGTATCTCTTTCGAACAAATCGCGGCCCCGTCTCTGCTGACATCTCTAGGATAAAGCAATCCTAAGGTTAACATCTTTCTTTCGTTGACCTGATTGTGATCCTTCTAGATTTTGAAAAAATCCTAAAATCATCATCATCTGCCTAGCCTTTTCCCAAATATATATATTCAGGTTGGCTTCTAGTCAAACCGGATGCAGCTGTATACTAGTATTTTACATGGAGCGACTGCCTAATCTGACCTCCACAATCCATTTCCATTTTTACTGTGTAATACGATACCCGTTGGTAAGACTGGTTGTCAGACTTTCGGTTCTAACGATCCGTAACGACTGTCAAAGATCCAAGAATGACAGCCGGTACCAACGGCTTAACGTGCTTTCCGAGACACAGAAGGGTCTTGGAAAGATGGTCCACGGACTAACCGCGGCAAGCGTAGCTTAATCTGATCTATAGACCCGTGCGGCTGTTATTACTTAGCCACAAGCCCCTCAAAAATTTCAACATGTGACCCCCGAAAACCATTAGCGGTTGTGAACAGACAAAGGTTGCGGAACCAATAATTTGAAGTACCTACGGCCAACCAAGTGAATCAAAGGTTCTTGGTCAATAGACCAGATAAATTTTACATAAGTGGGGTAAATACAGGCCGATGACCTGAAAACAGGCATATCCGGTGAACACGATGCAGTTCATTCATCAGAAGATAAAATTTACCTCGTAAATCAGAAAGTTACTACGTTTGACTTGAATAAATTACGGTGCCAATAATTTGATGAAACATAAATGGTACGCTTTAATAATTAGTAAGTAATTCATAGATCATAGAGGATGGTTCGCACTCTATTCCTTCTCTTGTCAAAAGGTCATCATGGTGAGAACACGCTTTTTCCTATTTGTCTCGTTTTTCATATGTTTGATATTCCATTTAGAATAGTTTAAACTAGACTATCCATGACTACTTGATGTTCAAGGAATACACGAATAGTTACTCAAGATTTGGTGTTTTAATCCCAACGCATGCCACCTCCTAAAGCCCGTAGCGACTCTGCACGACCACACCTTATTTTATATTAGCTTCGCAGCTGATAGCTAAACTGCTCTGCTCAGATAGTAAGTAATAACATAATTAAAAGTAAATCAACATCGCCTTAATAATTATTGTTCATAAGTAAGTACATACAGGTCGACCGTACCCGGACGCTAACCAGCTGCAGTAGGTACGAACCTACCAAATACATAATACGACTGGTAAAAAATAAAAGAACCCCATACGTAATCACAATAAAATGCGCTTGCGCCACTCAGGGCCGTGTCAAGGTCGAAAGCGTAACTTTTTTTCGAGTTCGTTTCTCCATTTGCGTGCGGTTGGTACTTTTGCTTTATTTTCCGGTTCCGGTTGTTACACTCACAAACAACGGGTTCCTAAGGATATCTAAATGTTAATTGGTAACGCAATGTAGCTGAGCGGAATTTTGTTGTGATCTTTATGATGGTCGTTTGGGTGTACTTGGGAGCTTAGTTCTAATTTTAAACTGATAATGTGCTTGATAGCAGCTAGCTGGTGGAAAGTAACGAGCTTAATAGTGATATACAGGGTAACTTTGAAAACATGCGACAAAATTTAAGGGGTGTTCTACCCATCAATATGAACAACTTTTACTAAGGGACTAATATCGAATTCGCAAAAAAAATGACTTTACCCTTAAAAGGTACCTACATACCTAACCGATTGGACCATTTTGTATAAGAAGGTCGATTTTTTTTTGCGAATTCGAAATTGTTCCGTAGTAAAAGTTGTTCATATTGATGGGTAGAACACCTCCTTACATTTTGTCCCATATTTTCAAAGTCACCCTGTCTAAAAGAAAGACCATTTGTACCATAGTCATCGACCTTAGAAAAAAATTGTTCTTATAGGTTCGTACGTGCTTGTAATTTCATAAGTATGATGAAATGCAAAGTAGAAGTTACACTAACCAACTCCACACCTTTTTCGTGTTGAATGCGAGACTAACATATTAATAAATACAATTTATAATAAAACAATTTTCGATATCTGTAGGTACCTTTATGTACAGGCATAATAATAAGGCTACGAGCGCACTACGAATTTTAATCGGTGCGGATAATAATCGCAAATCTGTGAACAATACCAATATACTAGTGTCCGCGCACTGCGATAAAAATTCGTTTGAGAAATCGCTTGAAAAATGATTTTTCGATTTTATTTCGCAGTTTAGAAATCGCAACTATTAAAATCGTAGTCCTACCGACCAATTTCAGTCATGGTGGCTTATCTCAACGGACATATCTCCTGCTAGGTAGGCGCAGGCGATATTATAGTGCACAAGTATGAGCGCAAACACAGATGCACTCTGGTTCCTAACCTCATAGTCCGATACGACAGCAATCCGACACGATCGGGGAGGAATTAGGCGCAGGAGTCAGGACCAAAGGCTTTACGTGCTTTACGAGTATCACCAACTTCCGACCAAACTCCGGGAAAAATTCTTAATGGAAAAACCCAATACTTAACACTTTGCTCCACCTGGGAATCGAACCCAGGACACAGATTAATACAGATGGGACACTCCGCAAAATCATTTAAATAAAAAGCGACTCTTGCTACGACACAATAAAGTGCAATTCAGGTCGCACAAAGCTTATTACCTACAGTTATATTCAACTACAAGTTGCCTGTCTTTCTATCGAGTAAATCTAATACCTTCTGACCTACTGAATTGGCCCCGTGAGAGGGGCCCGCCGCGTGCTTGTAGATTCATACCTAAACTGCGGAGTGTCCCATCTGTATTAATCGCTGTGCCCAGGACCTTAAGCTCAGTCGCGTTTGCGACCACAAGTGTAACGGCGCAGTCATAAAAGTGTAAGTATCTATACAGGGTTATTGGTAAAACACCAGCAACCTCTTAAGGGGTCATTGTACTCATCATTATGAACAACTTTTACTATGGGACTAAACCTGAATTCGCGAAAAAAACATTTATCTACATCAAACTCGTCAAAATGTAGGGAGCAGCTGATTTTTTCGCGATTTCAGGATTGGTCCCATAGTATAGTTGTTCATAATGATGAGTACAATGCTGCTGGTGTTTTACCAATAACCCTGCATAGTATATTATATAGGTCCTACTAATTACGAATTGTGTTGGTTTGAACAAAATAGGGTAGGTTTATTAACTTTGATTGATATTAAGTTGCAAACAAGTCTTAATAGTTGTTCAGTAATAGCCTTAGCACGACTATTTACTGTTCTGGGCAGTAACAATAGAACACGATTAGTGCAACGATAGAAAGCGCTACCGGTTTAGTAGTAATAATAGTGTCGGGTACGATGAATCGAACATATATATTTTTTTCATTATCCCGTCGGTCCTTCAATGCGAGAGTGAAGTCGTCTTATGGGTACGTACCCAGAAAACGCCTCTTCCCTATTTCCTTCCGTCGTGGACCTCATCCATCGGTTTCCACCGTTGGATAACAAGGCCAAGAGCAGACACAATAATATGTAGATATGTTTTGTTTATATTCAAATATGTATGTTTACATTAAGGTATTTATTTAAGGGCCTGTGTCGCCTGAAATAAATTGTTTATTTATTTAATAACAAAAATATACCTAACGGATAAATTAAAATGCGAACAGAGACCTGGGCCCCAAGTCTGCTATTTTTTACATTCCAACACGATCCCATTGTCACTGCATTGTCATTTTGCTAAAAGTTCGTAATCTGCTAAATTCATAATTTCATACAATGGAGTGTCAGTGTTTGACCATTGGAAAGTCATAATGACGCCATTATGACGCCATTATATTAGTAGATTACCAAACTTGTCAAAATCAACAATTATGAAATCAATGATAGACCATTCTGACACTATTGTAATAGCAGACTTGAGGCCCAGCACCCTATCAATCACAATCAGAATGATTTTGATGTGTATTGCTTCATAAGTTCGAAAAAATTGTCTGCTCAACAACGTAAATAACGCAATGAATGTTGAAGAACTGTCAAAATGAAACCCATTCCTACTGTGTGTTACGCAATTACCACGCAGCTCGTGGTAAAACATAAGCCACTCAGCAGAGACGTAGCTACAGTACAACTATTTTCTTAATGTCCCTCGGCAAACTTCGTGTTTCGTCAGTCGTCGGATTTCTTTCAGTTGCCCTTTGCACTTGGTGCAGACCGGACGCTCTCAATCGACTTGGAAGTATATAGAGTTGTTAATACTCTTTTAACTTAATGTAAATCTAAAAATGGGAGGAAAGCTGCTAAAATCGCAGGCGATGTAATGATTGCCGAGGGACATTAAGAAAATAGTTGTTACCTACAACTATTTTCTTAATGTCCCTCGGCAATCCCAAAAACCCTGTAGAGAGGTTAGTGCGGTATAATTATGATTTGATGAGTTAAGGCTCCCGCACAATTTTCATGAAGTTTTCATAGAAATAATTGTTCTACGAGAGTTGCGTCGCGCCTGTCTGCGCTCTCCTGGCCTTTTACCCTTGCTTGGTTTGGCCATCGCTTTTGGCTACGTCCTCTGGGACTTTTGGTTTTTATAAGAAAAGCATTCTTGGCAGTTTTATGAACTAGAGAAAAATAACGACCAATACCAACTTTTTACAGCATAACAACCCATTTCGCCTCAAAATAAAAACCCATTTTACATAATTAAAAGGTAAATGAGTAACCATTAATGTCCGTAAGAATTAACTGACCAGATAATTAATGTAGTGTTAGGCCACACCGACATTCCGTCATTAAGACATTGTGTTTATGTACCTACGTATTGCCATTTGCATAGTGAGACAATTTCAGCGTACCTGGCGTACCGGCCGCGTTAATTGTATCACTTGCACTCCGGCTATCAACTTATATCTAAACAGTTAACTGTTTACAAGTACCGTGTTTATACGGCACATAAATTTGTTGGTCTACTGCACCCTATGTTGGTACTTCATGGGTGTGGGCTCATTGTTTGGGCTGTTTACAGGCTTAGCTAATAGCCTTTTGGTGTAGACTTCCATAATATGGAAGGTTATAATAATGTCCTCCCCGCTCCCGACAGACTTCTGTCACGATGCCCAAACTCAACGGCCGGAGACTACACAGGTGATTTAGATATGTGCAAATAGGTACAAAAAAAATTATAAACGTCCCCCAGACACAATTATCTGTGTCTGGGGGAGTTTTGACCGCTACGATTGATTGATCTGGAAAATAGTATAAAACAAATACAAACAACAAGTACAAAAATAGTACCTATTGTAGTTCCCAGAGGTCATTATATAAAAATTAGGACTCAAATTATGAGTAAGATGACGTCACATTTTGCGAGCTTTAGGTAAAGCTCCGAAGGGAAGTGTCTGACAGTATTGATTAGTAACAAACAGTAAGAAAAGTGAGTAATATTTTTACGAACTTTAGTACCTGATACCTGAAAATTGGCCGTCGGCCCAAGCTAGCAGGTATGCGTACGTTCAAAGTACATACTACACTACTCTATTAGCCCATACATTTTTTGTTAATCAGAAAATAAGTAATAAGGTCTGGTGTGTGGCTGACACTGGCATGGCCCACATCACGGATTTTAATTTTGATAACACAAAAAATTACCTTTTGGCCTACAATGTTGAATTTGCAAAATGTTGAATTCGCAAAGTCGCTAATTAGTCGAAATTTGTCGCCAAATATCAGAATTTGCCGGTCACAGGTTCAAAAGATATAAGAGTTTATAGGTGGCCTAGCCGTAGAGAGTCTCCCCAGCGTGACCCATGTTGAATCTCAAAAGCTAGGACACCTAGCGAAGATCTGTTTTTTCACAAATTTAGTCGCTAATTAGTCGGAATCAGTCACCAAATATCAGAATTTGCCGGTCACAGGTTCAAAAGATATAGGGTTTATAGGTGGCCCAGCCGTAGAGAGTCTCCCCAGCGTGACCCATGTTGAATCTCAAAAGCTAGGACACCTAGCGAAGATCTGTTTTCTCACAAATTTAGTCGCTAATTAGTCGGAATCAGTCACCAAATATCAGAATTTGCCGGTCACAGGTTCAAAAGATATAAGGGTTAATAGGTGGCCCAGCCGTAGAGAGTCTCCCCAGCGTGACCCATGTTGAATCTCAAAAGCTAGGACACCTAGCGAAGATCTGATATTTGGCGACTGATTCCGACTAATTAGCGACTAAATTTGTGAGTAAACAGATCTTCGCTAGGTGTCCTAGCTTTTTAGATTCAACATGAGTCACGCTGGGGAGATTCTCTACGGCTGGGCCACCTATAAACCCTTATATCTTTTGAACCTGTGACCGGCAAATTCTGATGTTTGGCGACAAATTTAGACTAATTAGCGAATAATTTTTGTGTTGTCAAAATTAAAATCCGTGATGTAGGCCATGCCAGTCACACAGGTCTGGTGGCTGTGGGATCTTGGACTATTAGGTATACCTACAGTTATATTAAGAAGGAATCGGTTTCATTTTGACAGTTCAACAACATTTATTGCGTTATTTGCGTTGTTGAGCAGACAAATTTTTCGAACTTTTGAAGCAATGGATTAGCAATATGCTTCAAAATCATTCTGATTGTGATTGATAGTATGTTACGAAATTAGGGTGCTGGTTAAGAATACAAATATTAATTTTATGACTGTATTTATTTATGTTCACTTTTTACAAAATACTTAAACCTAAAATCTTTAAGCAATGGCAAGTAATTGTTGAGTCATAGACTTAAGAGTTATTCCTAGCTAAGGTAAGATTTACAGCTTTAATAGTTAATTTGAAATATTACAATAATTAAAAGAAATAAATAACTAAATATGTATAAATAATGATAACGATATGTTGTAAGAGAAAATACGCAGTAATATTGACAGTTCACATAATATTTTAAAGCACTATACTTTAGTCACATCATAGCCAAGCTCACAGTAGAAATAAATTAATACATTCAGAAATATCCTAAGTTGTATAAATGTACAAGTCTTAATCATTTATTCGGTGGAAAGTCTAGCGTTGTGTATGTAGGTCTAGTGCGGGGGACTTGGGGCCGGCGGGGACGGGGGTGGGTTTTCCCCCCCTCTACCGTCGAGCTGATAGAAGCCTCCCCCTCTTCAGGAAGGTATGGTGCTCTAGGACTTAGCACTAAAGCCTTGTATGATGAGTGAGAATCTGCTATGCTTCGTCCATCGCCTTCATCTCGTCGTGACATCTCAGAGAATGGAGAAACAGATCGTTTCTCGATACCACTCGGTCCTGGCATTTCTTCTTTCGGTTTCAGTTCGTAAGCATTCTCTTCCTTTCTCTTTGGTTCTGTATCTTTCTTGAATTTAGTCTGTCTTTCTATTATCTCTGCTGTGGTTAAGTCTGACCCTTGTACGTCTGTTTCTAGAGGAAGTGCAGATAACCATGGTCGTGAAGAATTGGTGCCACACCAACGTTCTTCATTTTCACTTGCATCACCCAAAAGTCCCAGTTTCTCTAAGTTCTGTAGTAATAGATTTTCGCTGGAGCTGGCAGCTCTCATTTCAGTCTTAGATTCTTCAGCTAGCAGCAACTCTGCTAATGGTGGAGCAAGACCAAGTCCTATATTCCTTTCATGGTATACTTCAGAAATGGTCGGGGTTAGTTCTCCACTCATATGTCTGACCTGAGCCATGGAATCACGGCTGCTAGTACCCATTTTTGGTCTAGGAGTCCGCTTAGACGTTGACGGCTGAGTCAATGTCTGTTCAGTCTTTTCTTCCTCAGACCTCCTTGGTTGTGCTGAAGCTAGGTCATAAAAAGCGTCTAAGTATCTCGCGTGGGCATGATCTGGTCTTCTTCGTAAGACCGTGTCGTGTCCTGAGCTTTCCCAGTCAGAGTCATCAGATGGTGGTCTTCTTGTGTATAGAGTTCTTATTTTAGTTTGGTGTGCGAGTGCTAAGGACACGTCGCGAGGAGGTGCAGAGGTAGGTGCGGGGGGAGCGGCGGGAGGGGAGGGCGTGAAGGCAGCGTCACTCTCCCCTCTATACCGCGGTGGAGGGGGCGCGGGGGGCGGGGCTGTGCGGCCGTCTGGCTCACCGCGACCTACTTCTGTTGAGGAGGTGGAACCTCGGACGTACATGGTGAATGCACCGCCGCAGGAGCCAAGGGGTAATGGTGGTGGAGGCACCGATGATACGCTTTCTTCTGTGAAAGAAAACGGGGTATTAAATATCTACTTCATACTTCGACATACTTCCACACTTCACTATGGACAATTATGGCGGTTTTTATTAAGTGTAGTTCCAGGTATGTATAAGATCATGATTATATATGTAGTTAATAGTTGATAGTAGTTGGTAGTTACTTCAATTGTGTATAAAATACTTACGTCGATGTTGTCTCGGAGGTGGTTCTCCATCGGAGTGCGGTTCTAAGTCACCGTCATCAATAGAGGCTAGGGATTCAACGCTCGAGCTCGACTCCAAACTGAGACTGCGAGGGGCTTCTTGCGTGTCTGTGAAAGAATGGAATGATAAGCATTTCTGTTATTAACTTGACTGACTGCCAGTTGTTTTGCTTTGTGGCAATCTACTCAGGTGTCTTATAACCCCCACTCCCAAACACCACCTGCGGAGATTCCAGATTACCTATCTATCATATCAAGTAGTGTAAATACAATAGACCGAGTTAATCCTACCCAAGCGATTATAAAAGCAGGATACTTTTACCAGAGCGATGTAGTGTAATGTAATGACGATGATTGCAGTACAGTGAAGAAAAGGTATAAAGTTAAGAAGAATGTAGGATTATGATTATGACTTACCAAATAACGCAAGTAGTGCTTGTAGCACAAACTGTATGTGTCTTCTGTTGGCCGCCTTGCCTGTGCGGAGCGTTACTTCATCTTGACCTACTTCAGCCAGGTCAAAACCAAGAGATGCCAGGAGTTCGTGGCATCCGTTTACTCGCCATAACCTGATGAATATAAGACGTAAATTAGTTGAAAGGTGACTTGATAGCAACATCAAAGGCAGAACTAAGTCTAATAGTGATCTAGCGTTTTTTATTTCATTTATACAGTGGCTTATGGCTAAGTAATAATAGGCCCACGGGTCGATCGATCACGTTGAGCTACGCTTGCCGCGGTGGGTCTGTGGATGGGGGATCATCTTTACATACCAAGATTCCTCCAGTCCTCCGTGCACAGGAAAGCACGTAGCCGTTGATCCCGGTTGTCATTCGTGGATCTTTGACAGTCGTTAAGGGTCGTCAGAAGCTAGAAAGTCTGACAACCAGTCTTACCAAGGGGTATTGTATTGCCCAGTAACTGGGTTGTGGAGTTCAGATAGGCAGTCGCACCATGTAAAATACTGGTATTCAGCTGCATCCGGTTAGACTGGAAGTCGACCGCAATATAGTTGGGATAAGGCTAGGCAGATGATCAGAGTTAAAGAGGTGAGATGAAAAACGGTAGATAAAGATTGAACTTATACCAAAATAAGCCCACCAATCTATCATTACTTCAATTAATTGCGTCAAACAAATCCAACATTCTAAATTTTGTGTACCACATTTACAATTTTGGATTTGTTTTCTATCAGCCCAGCATATATCCAAAACTTATTTAGAGTCCTCACAGTTGACTTTCCAAAATCATTACAATTACTTGGAAAAAAAAAAGTATGTAGGTTGGTTAATTTTGGCAGAACTAAGTTCGATGTTTTAGTTCTTTAAAAAAAATTATTTCAAATTTTTCTTCAGAGAGCTAGGATTATGGGTCCACTTAGTGTTGATAATAGTTCGAAGTCATTCATTCGGAGGTTATTTTTTAAAAGCAAAACAAAATCATTGGATTCAGAACTCTGCATCGGTCATCTTCATGAAAATGAAGATACCAAAGGTGAAGATAAAGAAGAACAAACGAAGAAATGAAATGGAGATGAAGTTTATAAATATTTCCATAGCCAAGTTTAAATCAACGATCCAGCAATCGGTATAAACTACCAACCTGACATTAACGGCGACTTCAAAGGTGTCAGTGTCGGAGTTTTTCACAGAAAACTGTGAGATGACGGAGCGAATCACGCCGATGATATCGTCCGCCACGTCACCGTTCGATATCAGCTTCGATAGAGCTTGTAGGGTTGTTGATGTTAGACCTGAGACGAATAAAATGAGCGTTAGAAAAGTCTAATAACTGGTCGAGGGAAAAAACGGGATGCCCAATTTTGATTTTCTTTCTGAAATCACAAATTGTGAAAAACTTTTTATGCTGATTTTTACCAAAACGTTCAAATTACAGTAGCGTCAACTTGACTTCTGTGGGGCTAAAACGGCCACTTTGGCAGAATAATAATAGGATAATATTATGAATAATATTTGAAATCGTAAAACGGTCACAGACTGACAATTTAATTATGTATTGTCAGTTTGTGACCGTTTTACGATTTCAAATATTATTCATAATATTATTCTATTATGATTCTGCCAAAGTGGCCGTTTTAGTCCCCCTGTAATTTGGGTTTTTGGTAAAAATGTTAAGATTGCGAATAAGTTTTTTTTTCTTTTTAACTTACCCAGTAAAGCTTGCAAACTAGCAGAGCATTGAGTCAACCTCTCTTCAGGATCACTTTGGGGGAAGAACACACTCGATGGAATACCATTCGCTGCTGGCTCAAATCTGAGAACAAAGACAACACTTGGTTGAACTTTAAATTCTATTAAACTTCATCTCAGAATTTACTTTCTTCTAAGCCATTATCATTTTTCACATAATCCATCTTTAGACATTCTAAACACTTTTAAAAGGTAGGACTATTATGAGTTTCTTACCTAAATCCAACGCTCATGAGCAGTTCCCGCCAGCCGTTAATGCTGCCAGCTTTGTTCTCAATACTCTTCTGTGTGGTGTACATGGCGTTCTTCTGGCCTCTCACTATCCTCTGTAAGGACTTCTCGACGAGGTGCAAGCATACTCGTAGTGCATCTCTGAAAATGAATGGTTTATTATTTGTGGTCCATTTCTACTTTTGAATGACTCCCGGTTTCAAGCGTTATAATATCTCTGATAACCAAATCAGCCCCTTGACGAGATTTGGCAACAGATGCAATTAAATGGGTTTTTAGAAAGCAGGGCTGATGTCTCCATTCCCCGCTTTCTGGATGCGATGAATTAAGGAATTGGTGTCCGCTTTGTATTCTAAAGAATTTTCACTAGAGAACAAGGGTTCCCATGAAACCTATCACTGTCTACGTAGAGGCATAGATGGATGTGTGGTATAGATCCAAATGGTTGACGGTGTCTATAACTTTATTTTCTCACCTGCACTTATCAGGCGCGGCCAGTAGTTCACATAAAGCCTGTCCCATGAGTGCGACCTTGTTGCTAAGTCGCACGTTAGCACCCACGAGGACCAGGCCGGCCCAGTGAGCAGGGTGCGCGAAGTGCTTTGTGTGACGGACTGTTTGCATTGCGTCGCCTAGAGCTCTGTGGAACAGAAATAATGCTGTGAATATTGCTTAGTAAAAAACAGTGATAAAAAATAAAAACTGCAAAAGCATAAATAATGAGTTTTATAAGTGCAGTGGGCTGAAGTTACTGCTATGTAAGAACACATTCAGAGAGATGTAGGCATTTGATCGTTCACGAAAACCAATGCCTTTTGTTTTTTGAGCCACTACTTCTTCCTAGTTTAAACACTAGGAAGTGGTGAAGGGTGGGCGTTTTTGGGAGTCTTTCATCACTTTTGACTTTAATAACGGTTAATTCTCAACGTTTTATGAATAATCAGGTTTTTATTAATGTTGAATCGGTTGAATTGCATCCTAAAATCAAGATCTGCTTACATAGAAAAGTCTAATTATTCACTTACTTGGCAACGCGGCTTCCCTGCAGCAGTGCAGAGTAAAGCGATCGGTACAGTATCTTGGTGGCAGTATCTTGCGGGGCTGGCCACAAAGTCAGTAGTATGGCGTGAGCTCCGGCCGCTAACAATGCTCGACATAGACGTGATACTCCTTCTCCTGCGAGGCTTACGTCTTCACTCTCTTCTGCTGATGAGCCTTGAAGAGCAGCGCTTGATGGTGCACATGATATGACCACCTGATAAACAGTCATATTATTAGACAAGTCTAACAGTCGTATTTATAGTCAAGTAAAAGTAATTACTTCAGTCAAAGTAATTGCTCAAGTAATGATTTTCATTCTATAGTTTTAGTAATTGCTTGAAGTTAGAACTGTCAAAGCTTAGAATTCTTAGCCAAGTAATTGTCACCATTTTCTTTACATAAGAATTCTACCCTCAAGTAATGATTTCATTAAGAAATTACTATTAGCAAGTAATTAGTCAAGTAATTACTTGATTATAAATACGAGCCATAAAGTTTCGCTTTTGAGAGGAAGAAATGGAAAGGAATAAATAATTTAGAAAAGACTCGCAGACACGAATATATTATTGAATCTTGCACAAAATAACAGTAGAAAGACGGGTTAATTGAAATTATAAGAAAAACTTACCAATCTGGCTGTGATTTTGAGGTTCATAATTTCTGATGCAGTTAGCATGAACTCGGATGCTGGTGGCAGCTCTTCATTACTTTGAGGCAGTTCGGAATCTGTGCCAAACCATCAGCATTACAGTCAAGTACTTACATTTAACGACAATACAAGCTCACAATTAATAACAAAGAAACGTACTTTCTTCTTCATTTTCCGTAGAGGTATCGGCAGCACCGCTGCTAGTATTCATTAATCGCTTTGCTTGTGAGTCCACCTGCAAAGAATCCATCAAATGACCACCATAGAAAGAAAACAATATCGTCAGTAGTCAATAGTTTAACTAGTTTGAAGTTTTCCTCAGGGCACAATTTTTTATTGAGAAATAAAATGTCCAAAGCATCGAAGGGATAGTCTTTGTCCAATAGCGAGATATTAAAGGCTTACTATAGTAACAGTTAACAAACTATCTATCAGAAAAAGTAAGAAACATAGTCAACAACAGTGCCGTTAATAAGTGTCCCTCAAGGTACACTACTAGGCCCGATACTCAGAAAAATTCTATGCAATGAAATATTAACTAAGAAGCCTTTGACGCCTATGTGCCCTAGTGGGATATGAAAAGGCTAAAGAGTTTGTACTGACCACTTCTCCAGGACTAAGAACGATGGCTGGTGTCTTCCAACAAATGTGTGTGGCGAAGTGTATGCATTCTGCTTGTGTCAGTTGTGACAGTACTGCTTCTTTTGATGCCTGTAGAAAAGAAAAACCACATTATAAACAAAAGAAAAAAAAAAACAAAAAAAAATGAGTTGCTGATTATTCTGTTTAAATTCTTGAATTATCAAGTAAGAAGAAGCTGTGAATGAATGAATGAATCTACATCGCCACACGCAAACTACGCATCAAACTGATCATTACGCAAAATCCTGCATCGCACAATCAGAGTTTACCGCGCAACTAGCATATACACGACGTCTCGAGATCAACCGTCGAGCAGTTGCCCACCAGACACGACACCCGTCTGGTCGGAGGATCCTCCCTTTTCAATAGAGGATGAGTGAACTTTACACCCTGTTCCTCATGCCTCTATACAACCACGAAAGTGATTTTTCCTTATTACCTTCACTAACTGCTCGTAAATTGTTCATTTTGATGAGTGTTCGATGGTATAGCATTTTTATGATCAGCGTGTCTCATAAGCGGTGCACACAGATTCGAATTTATAAAAAAAGATGTTTAACGAAAATCTTGCTTACCTGATAGTCAGTAAGTGGTGTGACGCGTAGCATATCTGCGACAAGTTCAGCCTCTTTGAGTTGCGCATGCGCGGCTGCCCACCGTGCGCCTCCGACTCTTGGAGCTCCTACTACCAGGCAGCGCATGCCTGCTTCTGAGTTATTAGCGTTGGTGTTGGATGCTCCTGGTAAAAAAACATTGATTAATCATTTTTTTTTAAATCCTACGTTTTGTCTGACCAGGACAAGGCAAGGCTTCAACACTTCGAAATATTAAACTATTGACACAGACGTGAGGTTTATGTGATGTAATTTACTAATCTTGCTCCTTTTTCTATCAACTTGGTTGTAGGGAGAGGGACTGAACTCACGGTGCCCGCATGCGGTTGCATAAGTGTAGAAAATGTTCGCGCGCAACTAATCGTGATCACTTGATTTCTTCGCTAACCCCCCGAAAACATCGTCTTGATTTAAGTCGTAACAATTCCCCCAATGATATTGCACATCTAATATTTTAACAAAGTACATACCATGATCATGATGAGGTCTCGCTCTCATATGCCGATGATGTCTCAGAGGCCGCAACGCCGGCGCCGCCAGCATCGCGTACCGCTCACACAGTGGCTCTCCATCACCGGCCACGCTCATGGCGGGGGTACCAGGAGTGGTTGCACTGCGTAGGGCTCCCCAAGGACAGGCGTATAGTGCTCCTTCTACTACCACGATTAGTTCGCGGCGACCGCCACAGCCGCGACGACCATGGGATGCTGTGGGAGATAACACATTTATAAACACATGTAGTAGGTATTTACCTAGTACCACTGTCTGGCGCTAAGGAACGTTGCACTTCTTCCGTTCGAAAGATATGCGTGATGATGGTCATCATTCTCCTGTCATCATCCCAATTTATTTGCGGTTTTTTCCATACTTCTCTATTAGTCGTCATCTCGGTAGTCACTCCCTTTCTAGTCATATAATCATTCACACAGTCCATCCATCGTTTCTTTGGTCTTCCCCTACTCGTATAGCCATCCACAATCATACTCAAAACTTTCCTGACGACATTTTCCTCATTCCTCTGCATCACATGCATGTTCATACCGGTGTCACTTTCAGACTTACTCTTATAATACTCATTTCGTATTCTATCCATTCGCGTAACACCACACATCTTAGCATTGAAATGGTGAAATTGAAAAATTTTAACATCGAGAAACATTTAGTTGTGGTAACCAACTATGCACCGATGGGCTGTCAGGCTATTTAGCAAAATAATTAGATTTCTGATGATAATTAGGACATGTTGTGATTGCAACGTATTCTTACCATGATTATTGTTGCAGGAGGCTGGCAGCAGATCTTCGAAGGGTGCCAGCAGCATCTGATACAGAGCGCTGAGGCACGGCGGACCCTGCCACGATGGTTGCTTCTTACGAGGAATATGGACACTGGACCTAAGAACATAGAACAATGTAATGTATGGGTAACTAGTAAGAAGAAAGTCGTCAATCACTGATAGTCTAGCCTATCTTTTAGCTACGTTGGGATCGGTTGCTAGTCTAATGGTATATGCAACTGAGAATAATGGTATTTTAGTATAGGTGGAGTAGTGGCATCTTGAGAAAATATCTAAAAAAAATAGTAATAACGCACAGTCCTCTGTGCAGGGCTTGCATGGAGACTGAGGAAACCGTTGCGCACGTGCTCTTTGAATGCAAAGACGTCACCCAGATTAGAACAGAAACCTCCCAATCTTTCACAGATGTTCTTAAGAGACCAGGAGACTTGATCAACTTCTGGAGGGAGGTGGCTTGGTTGGAATAACCACCGACGTCAGCCATGGCCCACGCACAATGGTCCACATGAAGGGCTAAGTGACGAAACCAAATCCTCTAACATTGAACATAGTATCTGAACTGAACGTACCTGGTAGACCCCTGTAGGCTAGCCACGGATCCAGCGACTGATCCTCCGACTGAGCCCACACTGAACAGAGAGCTCAGAGAGTAGTTTGACGAGTTCAACAGATGGTTGCGGGTTACCTGAGACAATGATGAAATAGAATATTATTAATTATGATTTCAATCAGATGTAAGGGTATCCTAGATTACCAGGGATATAAAGGGGCAAGTAAAAATATAAGATAAGAAAAGACAGCAAGATAATTATGACACCATTCATTTGAATATCTCAGATTTATACATGGAGGGAAAAAATGTCTCAAAGAAGACTCGAAATCATTACATAATAACAGTTCTTGAATTTCGAAGTACGAAACGCTCTAAACAGGCACAAAGGAGATGGCCTCGCATACGAAAAACTAAGAATCTTGTTGATTGAAATTAATTTAAAGTAAAATTGTCAATCGACTTTGTAGAAAAAGCAAAGTAAAATTGTCGTACCATTCGCGCAAGTCCAGTGTTAGGTCTGTCATCAGGATCCCATTGATCTTCGGCCTCGCCTCGTCGCTCGGCGTTTGCCTTGAGCCAAGTAGACCACTCGCCGATGCAATGCTCCAACTTGCCCAGACCACTCACTATAGAGAAACAGACATAGTATTAGGTATAAGGGGAGTTTTATGGCAACCCCAAAAATATTCTTTCGACAGTTTAGTGGATTTGGGCTGACTGACTCGTGCAATCAACACCAAAAGACGATTACTACTTCAGTTTTTATTTTATAAGTTATTTTTGTAGTTGTATCGAAGGTAGACCCCTCCGTGCCTCGGAAAGCAAATTAAGCCGTTGGTTCCGGCTGTCATTCAAAGATTTTTGAAAGTCGTTACGTGTAGTCAGACGCTACAATATTAGTATTCAGCTGCATCCGGTTACACAAGAAGCCGACCGCTACATAGTTGCGAAAAGGCTACGCAGATTGATTTTAATTTTATATCTTTTCCGATGTTTTTTTTATTTTAAGAGATTGTGTTAATTTAATTTTACGAAAGTCGATTCGTTAGATCAGATAATTTTTCAAGTTATTTATAGAATCACTTGTGTTAATCGAGTTTACGTGCTGACTCTTACCATTGCTCGGCTGAAGGTCATCCGGACTGATATCAGGCAAGCTATTGTCACTGTCTTCAGCTTCTTCTAGTAGAGACACTTGATGGAATCTCAGGATACCTTGTAAACAAAATATTTCGTAAACAAATTATACAAACATTAATACAGCGAGAGTAACGGCCTGTATCACCGGATGATGGTATTTTATCTGGAAATTCATACAAAATCTGTTCCATTTTTGAACTTATGTGGTATCTACTGTAGCCTCTCCCCTGGTACTGTAAAACTTGCCATAGACAACATGTCGTTTTGCATCCTCGTCAAACCGAACAACTTTTTCCATGGCACCAACATCGTAATCGCGAAAAAATAGCCGTCCCATACTTTTGGGTCGAGTAGATATTGAAGTTTTCTATGGGACAGTTGACGTCCCATACAGTTTTCGCGATTACGATGTTGGTCCCATGGAGAAAGTTGTTCAGTTTGATGTTCTGTATCACACCCTGAAATTTGACGAGGATGCAAAACGACACGTTGTATAATAATGTTTGTGTGTATGATCAGCTGATACAGTGTAACATCAGTCCTTACCTTTATGTGGCTGCAACAGCCAAGCATAGAGCCTGCCAGCTGCAAGACTGTAGTACAATACAGGTGCTTTCTGTTTGTTTACAACTTCAAGGACTTGTTCCACGCTAGACGGACTCCATGGTTCTGAGCGCTCTTTGCCTGCTTCTTCCGCGCTTCTGAGACCAAATTTTGCAATGTTAGTGACATCTTTCCTCATTTTCAGTAAACTAAAATTGTTCTATATCAAGAGTCCTGTAGAAGATATTAAGAGGAAAAAAGGAAAGAAAAGAAAAAGAAGCAGAAAAAAAATCATTTGATTCTGCCAATGCTAAGCTAGGTCTAGTCTAGGCTAGGATATGGCTAGGAAAGAAGCGAACACTGAGATGACGGCTGTAGATGTTTGGAGCAAAAACGACGTTTTGTAGAAGGACTAACCTTTGTTGTGCATGAAGTTCAAGATTGGCTTGATTCAATGTTCCTGATGGTTTCTCAGTGACAGCGTCTAAAGAGCGACACCGTCCTCTCTCGGCCACCACCAAAGCTTCGGGGTGACGTCCCAGTTCTGAAAGTAATTGAACAGTGGCTGTTTTACAACGAAAAACATCGTAAGGAAAGCGGCATGTCCTAGAACCAAACGTTCGAAGACATGTGACATCTACCAACGCGCACTGGGCCTGGGCCTCAAGTCTGCTATTACAATAGTGCCCGAATGGTCTATCTTTGATTTCATAATTGTTGATTTTGACAAGTTTGGTAATCTACTAATATAATGGCGTCATTATGACTTTCCAATGGTTAACCGCTGACACTCCATTTTATGAAATTATGAATTTAGCAGATTACGAACTTTTAGCAAAATGACAATGCAGTGACAATGGGATCGTGTTGGATTGTACAAAATAGCAGACTTGGGGCCCTGGTTGATTACAGCCCAATCGCAGGGAGATGAGGTCTGTATCCCAGCAGTGGGAAATTATAGGCTGATTATGCTTAGTGGCTGTTTGAACGAGGAAGTAAATATTATAACACCGAGATTCGTACTACGTATATAAGGTGTATCTATTCATACACAAAATCTCTTAAGGGGTCATAGTCGCGGGTTCGATTCCCGCACGGAACAAATATTTGTACGACCTACAAGTATTTGTTCCGAGTCTGGGTGTTTTTCTATCTATAATATGTATGTATTTACAAAAAAAAATGTATATAAGTAGTTTATCAGCCATCTCGTTACCATAACACAAGCATTAGGTTGCTTAGCTTGGGACTAGATGGCGTTGTGTGAAATGTCCAAGGATATTTATTATTATTATTTTTATTATTATTATTATAGTACTCATCATTATGAACAACTTTTACTGTGGGACCAAACCTGAAATCGCGAAAAAAAAAAATCAGCTGTACATTTATCTATATCAAACTCATCAAAATATAGGGCGCAGTTGATTTTTTTTTCGCGATTTCAGGTTTGGTCCCATAGTAAAAGTTGTTCATAATGATGAGTACAATGACCCCTTAAGAGATTTCGTGTATTAATAGATAGGGGAAGTCAGCTCAAAGCGGCCATAGCAGGCAAAGCGGCCACACTTCATTTTTCGGTTATTTGAAATGATAGCGCGGTGTGGCAGTTCTGTTCGCATAACCAATCTCCCGCTTCGACCGTGCTGATTGCATTCGGTAGCAGTGGGACCGAGCGCGTGGTTGCAGTGACGAAATATATTTATTTGCGTGTTATGTTAAAAAAATGCAAGATAAGTTCAATCTGCTTTGGTCAAACCTCTTTATACATATTTCAATGCTTTTATTGAACTTGTATTGTTACTTATCTATTTGGCTTTGTTTGTGTTCTATTCTCTCTGAAATATAATAAATAATGTGAGAGCAGTTCATTATTAAAACAAAATGGCCGAAAAAGGCAAAGCGGCTCGGGCAAAGTGGCCAACTGACCGCTTTGCCCTTTGTAAAATTGTTATGATTCGATAGATAATGCTTAATTATTTCGTTGAGATGGTTAACAACTATAAAAGAAAGACTACCCAGGCCAGACTACTAGACTGAAGATATGTCATGGCCCGTGCAATTAAAGAAGTAAATTAAATTTTACTTGTTTTTTAAGAAAGGTTTTTAAATTCATTTTCATAGAAGATATTAAGACTGGTAAGACTTATTGTTGATTAATAAAATTGTTAAATATTATCAAAAAATAAACCTGATTATAAGTTCCTAATAGTTTAATATAAGTTTTTAAACTAAATATAACAATATAGTTAAATTAAATTATCCTCAAGACAGATTGTAATGAAAGCAAAGTATGAAATGCTGATTATTTTATAAAAATGTTGAATAACATTTTAAAATATTTTTAGTATTTTTATTTTGTCAAGCACACAATTTTTTAACAAAAAACAAATACATTTATTGTTTACTTTTGGGGTGGCCACGTTACCCCTACCCCCATGGCCGCTTTGGGCGGCCACTTGGGCAAAGCGGTTTTTTGACAAGTTGTCGTAATTTACAAATCACATGGTTATTTTTAAATTTGCGCGAATTTTAATTTCACATTATGAAAATTTAATAAATTCTCTGGCTGATAATATAAAACTTTCTTCAAAAGTCTATCGTTTACTAGGTTTTTTTTAACTCAAAGTTAAGGTGACCGCTTTGAGCTGACCTCCCCTACACCTTATATTTTAAGATGATGATAATACCTAAGATAGAACTGCAATTTTGGCATTTTGGCAGGTGGACCAAAGCATGAGGCGACAAAACTTTGTCGTCGTTTTATCTCGTGCCCAAACGTGACATGACTAAGTATGTGTAAACATAGCACGAGCTGTTCGTCGTAATCTATCATCTCTTTCACTTACCAACTAATACTCTCTGTAGTGCATGCTGCGTAGAAGTGTATAACGCGGCTATCTTTCTGTCCCGATGCTTGTCGTTGCTAGACTCTAGTAGAGTGAGGGCTGCTTGTAGTTGTTCCTTTGCCTCTTCTAGTTCTCCTGATGCCCACAGAGCGAAGCCGAGGCGGTGGCGGACGCGAGCCTAAGCAATAGAGTTGATGATAGTGGTAAGATTAATGGAATCGGTAACGAAATTGCATATCTTTAATGGTTTCAATTTCTTAAACAATTACTTTTTTGTTGAGACAGCCTTTTGAGTTTGTTGAGATACATAGTATTTTATCAAAAATAACTTTACCTACATTTGAAATATAAGTACTCTAAGTTTTTGAATCCTAAGATTTAACCAATCATATAACTTTTATACGGTTTTTTCAGAAACAATTGTATCTAGCCGTCTAAGGGTTAGGCGAATATACCAAGGTTCAAAAGATGCCTTACCTCTTCATCAGCATCAGCCAGTCCTTCAGTGGCGGCTAGAGCTTGCCTCAGATATGACACAGCACTGCCACAGGCACCCATGGCTAGATGTGCCCTTCCTAAATCCGCCAGTGCTTGTGCACGACCTCGCGTATCACCTTCAAACAAAAATCAACAAATTTCTAGATCAGAAGAAATTAAATTAGGCCATTATAATGAAGATTGTGGAGTTCGTTTTTATTCAGTCTTTCCTGATATGCTAAGAAGAAACATCATCATGTGCCTAGCCTTTTCTCAACTCTGTTGGGGTCGGCTTCCAGTCTAACAGGAAGCAGCTGAATATCAGTATTTTACATGGGGCGACTGCCTATCCACACCTCAGTTACTAGGTAATACGATAACCTGATAAGACTGGTTGAGACAGACTTTCGGGCTTCTGACGACCCGTAAAGACTGTCAAAGATTTACGGATGACAGCCGGGACCAACGGCTTAACGTGCTTTCCGATGCACGGAGGGGTCTCGGTATGTAAAGATGGTGATGGCTGGACGCTTGCCGACCGACGGACCGACCGCGGCAAGCTTAGCTTAACCTGATCGATCTACCCGTGCGGCTGTTATTACTTAGCCACGAGCCCCTCAGACAAAAATGTAATAGCCAGACGAAAATCCAGCGCAAGCGCTCGTGCTAGCCGGTTGTTAACATATCCTACACTCCGTTAATTAGAAGAATACGCGTGTGTGCGTGAACTGTACGTGTTATCGCAACTTCGCGGGTCCTCGTCCGTTGCCATAGAGTAGATTACGAGCCAGAGACTGCAGTCGTCAGGATGGCTACATTAAATAGCACACTCGATCACGATGCTGATGGTGTACCTCGGCTTGGCGAAATGAGTGTTGACGGATCGCTTATTGATGAAGAATCGCCACCTCCTAGCATCACGTTCCGGAAGGGTCACGCATCCGAATTCCGGCAAGAATTTAAACTATTTCAAGACAGTATGCAGACCATGCTGGAGAAGTGGCTCACAAAGCAAGACACCAAGTTCTGTAAATTATTGGACGAGTTTGCAGGAGTGCAAAAATCTATTGAGTACATAAGCAATAAATATGATGATCTCGAAAAAAATACGCAGGAAGTCAATGGTCGCGTTCAAGTGGTCGAAAAAAACATCCAAACACATGAACCACGCCTCACTGAGTTGGAAGCGAAAATTGAATATATGGAACAAAGAGCACGTAGTTGTAATCTTGAAATAAGCAACCTGCCTGAGAGACGTGGGGAGAACCTAATGTCAATTGTTGAAAATATCGCAAATGTTATAAAACAGCCTATTTCTGCTCGTGATGTGATTTCAATCCATCGTGTGCCACAAAGGAACCCTAACAATTCGCGACCGAAGAATGTAATAGTCAAATTTGCTACCCAAATTATTAGGGACAACTTCGTATCAGCTGTGCGCCTCAACAAGGGTATCACGTCGGAGCAGATAAATATGCAGGGATCACCACGGACAATCTATATAAATGAACACTTGACATTGCAGAACAAGAAATTATTTCGTCAAGCCAAAGAAAAAGCCAAAGAAATCGGATACAAGTTTGTCTGGATCAAGCATGGCGTTATACTTGTTAGGGCTGACATCCCCACCGCTGCCATTGCCATTCGCTCGGAAGAGGATATCTTTAAACTTACACCCTATGTTTCGGGAAACTAATTACGTATTATTTAGTGTGTGTTTGTTGTTTGCAATAAGTGTAAGTGAAGTTATTGTTAGAAACGCATATCTTTATATGTTCTGTGTAATACATAAAATGTTCCGCGTGCAGTCTCTGGATCTTGCGTTACTCTGTGGACTGACTAGGTATGCGACTGTTCATCTTTTGTTTATTTTTTTTACATCCACCGTCATTATAATTTGTGTGTTTGGTTTTGCACTAAATGTTAAATATCTGGTTTTAAATTTAATAACGCTCTGTAATAATACATCCAGGAAATACAATAAACAACTATTTAGGTATAAACTTAACGTAACTCATCTTTTGTTTATTTTTTTTACATCCACCGTCATTATAATTTGTGTGTTTGGTTTTGCACTAAATGTTATATATCTGGTTTTAAAATTAATAACGCTCCGTAAAAATACATACAGGAAATACAATAAACAACTAATTAGGTATAAACTTAAATTAACTAATTGTACCTTTAACTTAGAATTTAATAAATATCTAAATCATTTTGTGTTGATTACTTGTAAACATTGCTTCATTCTTGTAATGATTGTAAATTTAACATTTATGTTTTCTTTTGACTTGCATATTTACGTTTACTATAAAATTGATAGTAGAACCATAATATTATCATCCTGCCTACATTATAACCTATTGTGTTTGCAATTGTTGATTACATTTATTATTTTTTGTGCTTACCATTTCTGTGTTTTATATTATAACTTGTTTAGGTCTGAAATTGTAACTGTACTTGACTCCTGGCTTTGTTTTGGTAGCGTTTTTTACATTTTTTTAAATTTCAATGGATAAATACAATTTATCAGTTTATTACCAAAACTGTCGAGGACTGCGTACCAAGCTGCATACATTATTTATGAATATCTTGTCTTTTTCCTATGACGTAATCATTCTTACAGAGACTTGGCTTATACCGGACATAGCCGATAGTGAGTTTATTGATGACCGATATTTAGCGTTCAGATGCGACCGCGACCGCTGCACCACGGGGAAACGTGACGGTGGCGGGGTACTGATAGCCGTTCTACGTACATTACGACCAACTAGCATTTTGACTCGCTCCTCTCACGCTGATATCGAACACGTCTTGGTGCAGCTGCCGGGGACGTGTCCTACAAAACGCTATATCATAAGTGCAGCCTACATAACGCCGTGTTCTCCGGATTACTTGTACACATCACACTTAGATAAATTGCTGGATTTAATTAATGACACTAGTACTGACACATTCTATATAACAGGCGATTACAATTTACCAGGCATTAACTGGCTGGATCGTAGTGGATGTAACTATGTTGTTCCACAACCGACTGATAATTTGAGCCGTCATCTATGCAACTTTATTTCTTTAACTAATATTTTTCAATATAACACTCTCAGGAATAATTTAGGGCGTATACTTGACTTATTTTTGTCCAACGTTGATTGTGAGTTTAAAATATGTACACCATTGCTGCCGCTTGATGTTCACCATCCGCCTTTCTCGATATTAACATCACTTATTACGAAATATGTGCCAATGAAACGTCACTTATCTATGAGACATAATTTCTTTAAAGCTAACTATGAGCTTATAAATAAAGAGTTGAGTAAATTGGACTGGAATCAACTGTTCTACGACCTTTCTGCTGAACAAACCGTTAATGCATTTTACAATCAAATCTATAGTATAATTAAAGCGCATATTCCGCTATCGCGTCTTAGAAATTCACGTTTTCCTTTGTGGTTTTCTCCTTCGCTCATACGTATTTTCAAGAACAAAGAAAGAGCTTGGTTAAAATGGAAAACATACTGTAATGCATCGGACTATGAAAGTTTTTCTACTCATCGTAAACGTTTTAAATCTGAATGTGACAAATGTTTTGAAAAATACATGAAATCGGTTGAAGACAGTATTCCGCTTAGCATTAAACATTTCTGGACTTACGTTTCTAGCAGGAAGGGCAGGGCGGAGATTCCAGCAAATATGTTTTATGAAAATCTCAGCTCAAATAATCCAACCGATATATGTAACATGTTCTCCACTTTTTTCACCTCTGTTTATGAACCCTCGAATTTTAACCCCGCGACGTGGCAACCACCTAATACATATGCAGATAATTCGTCCTGTATTTCTGACATTTATTTGCCAGTAGATGTTATATACAAAGCGATTACGCAAATAGACTTAAATAAAGGTCCTGGTCCCGATAACTTGCCACCAGTTTTCATAAAGAAGACAGCAGAAACTATTGTACTTCCGCTTCACATTATATTTAATAAGTGTTTACGAGAAGGCACCTTTCCCGATATTTGGAAACGAGCACATATCACACCAGTGTTCAAGAGTGGCGATAAAACCAATATACAAAATTATCGCCCTATCTCTATACTGTCCACCTTGTCGAAGCTTTTCGAGAGTCTTGTACATAGTGAAGTATATTCACACATTCACAACCTCATTATTAGTGAGCAGCATGGGTTTGTTAAACGGCGTTCGACGAATACCAATCTCATGTTGTTCGCAGACTTTTTATTCAAAAGCATGGATGAACAAGTTCAAGTCGATGCTGTGTACACGGATTTTCGGAAGGCTTTTGACAAGGTGGACCACAAACTGCTTTTAGATAAAATTGCTTACAACGGAATTCGTGGCAATCTGTTACGATGGTTCATGGCATACATATATAATAGGTCGCAAAAGATTGTCATTAACGGATTCCAATCTAGTTCAATCATTGTTTCTTCTGGAGTGCCCCAGGGCTCAATTATTGGGCCCTTACTCTTTATTTTGTTTATCAATGACATTAAGAAATGCTTCATTAATTCTCGATTTCTAATGTATGCTGATGACATCAAAATTTACAAATCGGTCAAAACCATACAAGATTGCCTGCTTTTGCAGGAGGACCTTGATAGACTTTCTCGATATTGTTCTTATAACAAACTTCAGCTAAGTTTACCAAAATGTAATGTAATAACTTTCACAAAAAACAAAAACATAATAAAATTTGACTATAGTCTGCATGGAAACCTTCTGCAAAGAGTTGACCATATACGTGATCTAGGTATTGCAATGGACGCGAAATTGCACTTCAATCTTCATATTGATAACATCGTTAATAGGGCGTATCGCATGTTTGGTTTTGTCATGCGTTCTTCACATGACTTTATAAGACCGTCTACTTATTTACTTCTATACAAAGCTTTGGTCCGTTCTCAATTGGAATTCGCAGCACCTATTTGGAGTCCCATTTTTGATCTTTATATAAAAAGAATTGAAATGGTTCAAAAAAAATTTTTACGTGCTATGCACTACAGATGCACTAAGTCCAAATTACCGTACACTCAATTATTACTGCGTTATAAACTACAGAGCTTGGAGTCAAGACGCAGCCTACTGATGGCCATGATGCTTCATGGTCTGTGTAATAACAGGTTCGATTGTCCAGATATTACCAACAACCTATGTTACATTGTACCTAGAACTGTGATGCGTCGGGAGGCGCGCGTGCCCCGGCTGTTCCACACCGCAAGGTGCAGAACTCACGCTGGCGCACGGGCGCCTCTCCGACGCATTGTAGATACGTATAACACCCACTTCATCGATTTGGATATCTTCGCGCTTACACACTTTAAGTTCAAAAAGATGGCTATTGAATCTTTAAAATAGCCATCTTATACCTATTATTCTAAAAATATGTATGACTGCTTCTTACTTTTTCTGTAGAATCAATGCACGCTTTAAACTATATGTTTATTTACTATTATTTCGCGGACATTGTTGTGGGTTACACGTTTACCTAGTTTTTAATTAATTCTGTCACACTTAAATTGTAATGTGTAACTGTTTTATGTCCCATTAAAGTAAAATAAAAAAATAAAATAAAAAAAATGGTCAGGTCAGGACATGAATTTCGGTTTAAACAATTTTAATTCTCAAAAAATAGCTTAAGTACTATGTTCTTAAGTAATAGAGGAGGAGCTCGTGGCTAAGTAATTACAGCCGCACGGTCGATCTCGGGTCGATCCATCAGGTTAAGCTACGCTTGCCGGGGTTGGTCAGTGGATGGGTGACCATCTTTACATACCGAGACTCCTACGTGCCTCGGAAAGCATGTTAAGCCGTTGGTCCCGGCTGTCATTCGTGGATCATTGACTGTCGTTACGGGTCGTCAGAAGCCCGAAAGTCTGACAACCAGTCTTACCAATGGGTATCGTATTACCCAGTTACTGGGTTGTGGAGGTCAGACACGCAGTCGCTCCATGTAAAATACTGGTATTCAGCTGCATCCAGTTAGACTGGAAGCCGACCCCAACATAGTTGGCAAAAGGCTAGGCAGATTGATTGTTCTTAAGTAATAAGCAAAACTGAATTACATTTGAATGAATAGAAAAGTATAGTTGCAATTTACCTGCAGCAGTAGCATGTCGCAATCGTGACTCATGCCATCTCGCAGCTTCTGCGTGTGCGCCCATCGAAGCATGCGCAGCGCCCAGACCACCGCACGCACGGGCCTGTTGTAAATAAATAAATCGTCAAGTAACTATTTACACTACTTACTAATTACATAAATAACTAACTAAACTTTAAACATACATATAGGGTGACTGGTAATAATGTGACCGATACTTAAAAACATGATTGTGTGAGTTGAATATTTTTTATCGTGTTGTGATATCGATACCATCATGTCTGTGAAATTTACACAAAAAAAAAAACTGATTTTATACTGATATTTTAAGTGACTACACTACCGGAGGTTGATGACCCCATAAAAAACATCATCAATTTTTTTTTTTGCTTTATCTTGTATAGATATCGATACCCATCACGTCTGCGGAGTTTCGCTAGCTAATTTAATTTGGACCTGTATAAAAAAGTACTATGGTCGGACTTTTAATTAGCTGAAGTAAACTGACACTTCTAATGTAATTTTTACAGTCATTTAGCTGTCAAATGGGAATATTTTTAAACGAAATGACAGATAATAAGTGTCATTTTATTGCAGCTAATTAAAAGTCCGAGCATAGGTATATATATCAGAGAAGTTTTATGGATGAGAAATAAGTAATATTGGTTGAGAATCTAGCCCAGTGGCGCGTAAATTGGAGTTGCCCATTTTCATCAATTCATAGAGTTTGCAGTAAGTATTGCTTGATGAAAGAAAATTGTCGTAAATCGAACTCGGTGTTGGTGAGTCACATTATTAGATTTCTTTTATTATTTTTTTTAAATTTCATTTCTTTTGCAAGTTTACGATTTTTATTTTTAAATACCGAAGTTGGCTTAACTGATATAGTGTTTTGTAGCATCTGTGTGTTATAGATAGCATTTTATAGTTAATTCTGGAACATTTGTGTTTCTTATGTATAGACGGGCGTTGCTAGCTGCGACTCAGTTCTTAACTTTTGTAGCTATCATCGTTTCCATTGTTATTCTCTCAATTTGTTTTTGTTCCAAATAAAAAAAAAACTTTTACTTTTACTTTTTACATTTCCATCAATGTACTGGAAATAGCAGGATTAAGATTTCTCAGTCAACACATGGTAAAAAATGCAATATCTTCCGATATACTTCACTTTTGGACATATTACTTGTAAGTGTGTGAGGCCCAATCGGTGTGCTAACTCCAGCTCAGCACGGTGATGTCTTACGGCAGCGGCATGATCGCCCAGTGCGTGCTGCGCCACGCCCAACGAATGACAGGCTTCTGCTTCCATTATCTGATTGTTTAGCTCCCTGTGGACAGAGAGAAAAGTTAATGACTATATAGATGCACGAGGAACAGGGTGTAAAGTCACTCATGCTCATAGGAAAGGGAGGATCATCCAATCAGGTGGGTTTTGTGTCTGGTGGGCTACTGCACGACGGTTGATGTCGGGATGTTGTATATTATATTATTATGCCAGTCACGCAGTAAACTCTGCTTGCGCGATGCAGGATTTGTGTTACGTCAGGTCTTTGATGCGTAGTTCGCATGTGGCGTTGTAGGTGCTGCCACAACAGCTGTATATACAAGCCCAGATGTCGAAAGCGTGATAAAAATCATTTATCAACACTGACTAATGAGTATGGTCCTTCTCAAAACCTGCGATGCTTGAAAAACACTTTATCTAAGTTTTTGAGTTGCATGATGCTAAGTTAAGACAAACAAAAAATCATAGCAGTCACCGAGCTGCTGCGAGCTAATTATTAATTTATGTGTGTATCGCTATCGGGATTTAACATAATGCTGAATTCGTAAGTTCCTTACTTACAAATTGAGTAATCGAAACGAACTGCTGAATCCAGATATACGCTTAACGGCAAATGTTTCAATAATAGTTTGGACCCCAAATACTTACTTAGCAATATTCTTCTGATGATCCAGACATAACACAGCCTGTTCCAAGTTGTTCAGAGCTATATGCAGAGCTCCTAGTTCCCCATATGCTTGTGCCTTCGCTTCTGGAGCCCCCAGTTCATGTGATACTACTAGACGCTTCTCTAGACATACTAGAGCTTGCTGCAAGTTGCCGACTGACCTGGAAACAGGAATTAGGATTAAATCTCAAGGAAGACCACTTGAGGATGGCAAAGTTATCAGGGGAACGATTTAGGAACTGGATTCTCCAAAACTTTAGTAGCCCATTGGGCTGGTCAGTCCTTCATAGTCATTTCATAGTGCATTTTGCCTAGCCTTTTCGGCTTCCAGTCTAACCAGATGCAGCTGAATACCAGTATTTTACATGGAGCGACTGCCTATCCTATGTAACCGGCATGTCCTATAGAACCAAAAATTCGAAAACATGTGACATCTACCAACCTGTACTGGGCCCGCGTGGTGGATTACGGCCCATTCCCTCTCACAGAAAGAGGAGGCCTGTGTGACCTGTGTCCCAGCAGTGGGAACATTATAGACTGACTATGACTGCCTATTTGACTTCCACAACCCAGTTACTGGATAATTCGATACCACTTAGTAGAACTGATTGTCAGACTTTCAGGCTTTTCATAATACGATATTATGTACTGATATAGGAAGTTGAAGAAAAAAAATTGCATCAAAATATCATCATCAGAGAAATTATTGGTAGGTAGAGTCTGTGTTCATAGGTACGAGTTTTAGATGGACAGGAACAGGATAGACTAAAAACACAGCTATTCAGTCAGACGGTATACGTACTTATGACTAAGTCCCAATCCTCGATACGCTCTCTCCTGCTCTCGTTTATTATCCAGCTTCAGTGCAGCAGCCAGATGTTGTTCGTGGTACTTGGCGGCTTCGTCAGGATCGCCCAGTGCATCGTAACAGTCACCCAGTGAACCCAACGCTCGAGCCTTGTCCAGCTGGCATGTTGGGGTGTTTACGCGTTCAAGGATTGCCAGTTGCTGGGAGGAAGAAAAAAATATGAAGTTAAAACATCGAGACATAGTCGATCGATTTTTATGTGTAAAATGAAGAATAAGAACGAGAAAAAGGTTGATGACATGATCATCAAAACAGCTAAAATGTAGTTCTGACAGACCGATCAGATACAAAATGCAAATATGACCGGTGTTTTTTTAATGGATACTTTAAAAAAACCACTTGGTTTATTATTATTTTTTCTTTTCTGAGACAACTAATTAAAATGATGGTTTTCATGAAAAACGCCACTAGCTGGCGCCAGTTTGACTCTTCCATTTCGAACAATGAATATAAAATCTATGATGATGTTCATCATCCGTTTCATTAATTCGTTCATCATTCAGTCATGATTAAAAAAATATAGGCGCGTTGACACTTTTGACAGGTGCCCGGACCTGACGTCTCAGTGCTGCCACCTAGCGAACATCATTTCAGAAAAGCCTCATTTAGAAAAGTATAAGCGTTTTCTACATAGCTTTTGAAAAAAAATAACAGACCTGTTCCAAATATCCTATGGCGTCTTCATAATGTCCCATGTTAAGTTTTGCGATGCCCAAGTTGCCGTAAGCTTGGGCTTCTAACGCGCAGTCCTGTAGTTCTTGTGCTCTTTCCAATTGTTCCTAAAAATATTAAGAGTTTTTGTGAACTGTTCTGCAGTGGAATGCAGAACCAAATAAGTATCTATTAGAAGCTTGTGTATTAAAGTCCTCATTTTTAGACGTCCACGAGTGACAATATCAGGCTCACTAAAAACCCTCTGACAGGAGATTATTATTGTATCAAATCCTGATCCCCTTAAGAACAGTAGGTAAACCTTATGCCCCTCTCCCCCCGCTGAGGTCGTTAGTATATTCATTGCTTGAATAGAAATATTTTGTGCTTTTTTATGGGCTCATATAATACTTATAAGGTCCGTTAAACAAAACGGATCAACATAGCTATTCACAACCATTCAATAGGTTGTCGAATCGAAAATGGCACATTTTCAATTACTATTTTGCCTAGACTCTGGCTGCAAATATGTAGCTATCGGAAAAATGGCGGTCTCTTTGATTCAAACTGACAAAAATTTGTCTGCAAATATGTAGCTATCGGAAGCGTGGCGGTCTATTTGATTTAAACTGACAAATTTTTCGGGCTTTGGACTTGTAAACAGCCTTTCTAAAGTCCTCTAGGACTCATGATAGCATTGGTTGATTTTACATTCCGTACGGAAGCGTATCGAATGGTGGTGAATTGCTATGCAGATCAAACACAAATAAATTTTGGATTTTGAGAAGAATAATTATTTAAATTTATTTCTTACCCTGTAGCACCTGGCTGCATGTGAATAATGTCCTAAAGCCATATGAACTGCTCCGAGATGTGAATGAGCTCTTGCCTCGCCAGCCGCGTCACCTGCCTCCTGGCGTAGTGTCAGTTCCTATAACAAATACATTGAGCATTTATTCACGAATATACCTTTACCAAATGAACTTTAACTTCACAGAAATAGGGTTTAATTTGTATTTGAAGTGTCTGCTTAGTAATGAGCAGGAACAGGTTCATTTATAGCAACGTGCTTACTTGTGTATGATGACCTAACGCCGCATCAAGTCTTCTTTGAAGTCTTCTGGCAAGACCTAGTGCTCCACATGCCGCAGCTTCTAATGATCGATCACGGGCCTGAAAATACAAAAGAAAAGATAATCAGCTAGTTAGCAAAGAAAGTCAATGGCATGTCTTTAATGAGTAAAGAATCAAGTTCATACCTGTCTAGCAAATCCAAGCTGCCTCTGATACATTTTAACAGCCTCCTCAACATCGCTCATTTTTATCAATACATCTCCAATATTGCCCAGTGCTCTAAACTTGCCCTGTAAATGCTGGGTCATGTGGGCTATCGCCAGGAAGTACTTTTGGCATTCCAGGGCAGTCTCCAGGTTGCCTAAGGCTAAGTGGGCAAGTCCTAAGTTGCAGTATGCTCGACCCATGTTCATCTTGTCTTGTAAGTCTTTGGCCAGGGATAAGTCTTGGTCGTAGTATCTGAAATACATTACGTAAAAAAAGTATAACATGAGTGAAAAGAGTGAACGACTATGTTTGCTTGTCTTGGTGACTTGACTCGGTAGATTAATGCAAATATTTAAACGAACGATGAATATATCCTTAAGCTCTTGTAGTCAATTGCTACAAATATAACTCTTCCACAAAGTAACGCAAAGGAATTAGTGATCTGCTAACTTGCTGCTCTCTAATAGATAAGAGTAAAGGGCAGTTCGATAGTTAATGCAGCATCTGCAGGCTTTCATAACTTCGGCAACAGAAAGCAAGTTTTTATTTATTCTATTTTTGAGAGTCTGCTCTTGACCTCGATCACGCCTGATGGAAAATGTTGGATGAGGTCTATAACGGAACGAGCTTGCCCAGAAGATGCCTGTTTACTCTTGCTTTGAATGTAGACGGGTTACAAATGTGGAAGGGAACACAGTTGCTGGCAGAGAGTTCCACACTTTGGCTATGTGCATAATAAATGTGGAGGAAAAGCGCTGAGTAGAGATTTATTGAATTATCAATTATTCGACAGTCAATAAAACGTAATATACTAAGTAGTATCAGACTATAGAAAACTTTACCAACCTTACAGCTTCCCGATAATTCCCAAGACAGTAATGCGCATATCCCAGAAAATGGCAAGCCTTAGCTTCTGCAGTAACATCTCCCAGCTCTTGGGATAACATCAGATGTTGTTCATAGTATGGTACGGCTTGAGCGAACTCCCCTCGAGAGGAGAGGCAGTTGCCTAGGTTGAGGAGTGCGCAAGCCTCGCCAGCTGCGTCTTTTAGCTCGCGGGCTATGCCTGAAATAAATTAACAAGATTAGAAATTGGGTGCAACGTGGGTTTTCGGGCAAATGCACGCCACCAGTTGGCGCCATTTTGACAAGAGGTCTTCCATTTCGAGAATGAATATAAAATATATGATGACGTTCATCATTCAGTCATGTACTAAAGACTAAACTAATGTGACTAAAGAAAATATAGGCGCTTTAACACTTTTGACAGGTGCCCGGACCTGTCGGCTCAGTGCTGCCACCTAGTGAACGTTATTTCAAAAAACCCTCATTGTGTTGGAATTCTGTGAGCATGCAAACTTTAAATTTATTAAACTCACTCATAATAAAAGCTTTTTTTGTCGTACGGCCACGTACCATTGAGAAGGTCTGCTGTATAGGATTTCCTTACAATGAGAGGTCAGTGTAAACTGGAAATGTACAGCTTGATGTGTAGCCGTGTGTGCAAATTATATATAATTTGTCTAAGATTTTATTGAGAAAGGGTTTAGAACCTACAAATATGAGTGTTTTTAGATTATTACAGCAGACCTTCCCAATGGGTTTCTGACACGCATGCCAAATAAGAAAGATTGGAAAAGACAATGAAAGAACTGTGGCTTTTCAACAACATCGCTAACATTGGGTTATGCTTGATAATTACATGAAATGTTCCGCAGTAAAAATAAAGTATTAAATAAACCTTACCTAAATGAGCTCTATAATGAAACAGCGCCATATCATGTGCTCCTAAGGCCTGGTATGCCACAGCCAGGTTACCATGTGTGGAGGCTTCAGAACTCCTGTCATGCACCTCTTTGGATATCGTCAGCTCTTGCTTATGGTACTTGATGGCTTGCTCGTAAAACCCCGCTGCGGAGTATGCATTCCCTATGTTACCGTAGGCTCTGCCCATGCCTGCTTTGTCCTGTAATACGGCATGGATTTATGATGTTTCATTTGTCCATCTACATAACATAACGTCACGCCTGTATTCTAGACAGAGGTCTACCTATAGTTCACCCACATTTCACCAGTTATGTATAAGTTCCATTTAATAGGGGGTGAGCCTATTCCAATCAACCGGGTACAAACCCAGAGTCCGGGCTGCTACAGAGAAATTGCAGTTGGTAAAACCCAAATAGCACTTTGCCCGATCCGGGAATTGAACACAGGATCTTATGCTCAGCAGTAGCGCTTTTGCCACCAGAAGACCAACAAGGCAATCCATATATTCTACTGAATTTAATAACCAAAGAGTTTTCTCTTTTCGTCCATCAGTCGTTCCTGTAGAGATCGTCAAGTTAATGGTATGAAACCACTTATTAACAGTCATTATCACATAAATGGATACACTTATAGCGTGATTTTATGCTCGGTCCGGTAGCAATCTTTCAGCGAAACTCGGATAATATCTCTCTGATAGATTCTTAGCTACACGTTAAGTTACATTGTTTCCAAGAAAATTAATTAGGTAGATGTTTGTACAAATAATTTCATTGGAAATGGCTTATAACACAAATAGATTATTATAAATATGAAAGAGCGACAAAAAACGATGATACTAAAGGTGCAATGTGAAAGTGACCTTTTTTTGTTGTGCGGACGTTTGCAAAATTGAGTTTTAAATGGTAAAAGTGCTTGAAAATACCTGTAACTGTCTAGCAATAGACAAATGTGCTTGATGCAGTTTGAGTGCTGCGTCGTGTTCCCCCAATAGTTGGTACACGATGCCAAGGTTTGAACATGCTCGACCTTCCCCGACCTACACATAAGGAAAGAATAGCTAAAACTACGACAAGAAATAATATAACAATAGATGAATATCAACAGAAAATTAGTAGCCAAGGGCATTGGCCAATTTGATGTCCCTAAGGCTTCATGAACACGTCTCCAGAGCCGCACCGGTGCCGGACCGCATGTTTGTGTATATGAATGAATATCGCCCAAGCGCCGCATTATCACCGCACCGGAGCCGCGTGTACACCGCATTGATGCCGAGTTATATAGTAAAAGAACGAACATACGGTCCGGCACCGGTGCGGCTCCGGCGCCGTGTACATAAAGCCTAAGATATACCATGGATCATAAAATTGTCAACCGCAAACTAGCTGCTGCTAAATAAATTAGAAGGGCAGGACCCTAGGTCCTGTCCTTCTAATTTATTTACAAAAACAAAAGAAAGCTATCGTGAATAAGATCGTGTGTACGCATACAAACAGTTTCATCAATAAAAATCATGGATATACCTTGTCCCTTGCCGCTAGAGCGACGTCCAATTGTCTTTCATGCCATTTCTTAGCTTGCGCGTAATCACCAGCGCACCTGCGAAATTCAAATGTTAATTTTTATTGCCCCGTCACATAAAATTTATCTTTAGTTTTCACGTAAATGGTTGTAAGAAGCAACAATCCGCATAACTCAATACAGTGTTTAAGAAGGACTTTAAAATTGCATAAGTTATGGTACGACAGAGTACAGAACTATGTTATAGACTTGTCGGAAGAGCAAGCTTATGAATAATATCTTAGATATTGTGTTTTTCGAGAAGTTAGGTAGACTTTATCGTTGTCTACCTTAACATCATCTTTCTACAAAACAATTAGGTTATATCAGGTAATTTATAACGGTTGGTAGTTATAGAGCTACTTACCTAGCTGCATGTCCCAAACCAGCGTACGCTCTGGCTTCAATAGCTCTGTCACCAAGATTCTGTGCTATCCTCAACACGTTCTCGTGGTAAGCGATAGCTTGCGAGAAATTTCTTCTATAATGGTATGAGGATCCCAAGTTGGAGTAAGCTCTTGCTTCTTCAACCTTGAAATATAACAGATTGGTTCAGTTAAAATGAATGAATCATCTTGGTATACTAATGTACTTTCGGAACTTCTAATTTTATCATGCAATTACTTACTGCAGAGTTACAGCTCAATTCTAACTTGTGAATTAAGTCACAGTTCTTAGGTAAATTAAAACAATTCTGCAGAGGCTATTCGATTTTGATTGCCATGTGCTAAAAGCCCGTCGTCAAATCAATCAATTTCTAAACTTTGGTTCTTACCTGATCCCCCAGTCTCCTAGCCAGCCTCAAATGCTGCGTATGACAGTCCACAGCAGAATCGAACTCCCCCATAGCCAAATACACAGCGCCAACGTTCCCAATCTCCCTTGCTTCCTGCAACCGATCTCCCATTTGTTTCACCAGCTGCACGCATTGCTTGTGACTGGCCAGCGCGTTGGGGTAGTCCCCAATGGCTGTGTAGACGTGGCCTAAGGAGGTTAACGCAGCAGCTGCTGCTTGCGTGTCCTGGGAAAGGTAAAATGTTTTATTGAATGAGGTTTTTTTGGGTTGCTTTTCAATGAAGGTCTACTTATATACCGGTGAAATATTTATAGGTCAGAATAGGTATCAGGAAGCTATTTTCCTGTTTCTTGTAATTATGTGATATGTGTCACGCTGACACCAGGTTCTGTCAGGCACCTGCAGTCATTCAAGCTAGCAAGTCTATCTTAAATTCGTAAGACTTAATAACCTACTTAAGAATCTAGCCGGGCATTAAACCAATGCATCAATTGATTCACTCTTGGTTTAATGTGTATGATAAAGACTATCCTCAAAGTAATTAACATCACTAACATATTCTAGCTAACATAAGATGCATAATCCAAGAGCACTCGATACTCTTTATTAATTATCCTTTGGTCACAATTGGCTCCAGAGACATAAAATTACAAAAAGCCATTACTTAAAGCCCATTACTGACACTTGCCGACGATTCATTACTCTCATACTAACGTAATGTCTTGATCGTCATTTCAATACGCTTCCCTAGTCTTTTTATATAAGCACTAGCACTTACAATAACTTTTTATGGTCCCATACAGCGAATGTTCGGAGTACGATATCGTAAATTTCACGAGGACATTGAATGCGTCCGCGTTCGTCCGACTGTCCAGCTTTATTAGTTTAAGAGGATATAACATATATTTGTGATAGTTCCAATTCAATGGGTACAAATTTTATGGGTTCGGGTTTTATGTATCATTTTTCACATGTAATGTAGGTAGGAACACGCGAATGCAAATGCGCCGACATTCCACGTCATATAAACGACTTATTTATGTGGTTTAGCAGTAATTATGTAACGAGTGTAATGTAGAGTCGCGTGAAGCTGATGCAGCTTGATGTTATCAATGCGGTGCACACACTATATTACAGAGCCGTATCTACATCTCTTTGGACATGGGTTTCTTCTTAATTTACACGCAATGACTCAGAAATTATGTTCATGTCAAGTTCGGGGTCATATTAAAAGAGCTTAAAATAAGTTACTGTTGGCAACACTGACGTCCGGTAGAGGGCGCTGCGTGGCTGCTACCTGTCGTAGTGTTGCTAACATTACAGAGGTTGATTTTTAAATAAATGATACCGATGCCCATGAGATGCAAAACTTGCAGATTTGAGATTACTATAATGCCATAACATAACATCAGGCCTATATACCCCGAAGGGTTATGCACACCATCAGGTACACCTAAAGTATACCCACATTTCGCTAGTAAGTACTTAGTATAGTAATCTGACATCTTAGTGAGACGTTTCTAAATAAACTAAATCAACATCAAAGTCCGTTTATTTTAATACAATATGTAGAGCATTAATTTATATGCATTAAAAACCTTAGCGGTTTTGCCAAAGACGTATCTAATCGATATTTTTGACGTGTATCACTGCCAAGAGTATTTAGTATACTTAATTTATAATAAAGCGAGGCATGTGCGTACAAAACAAATAAGAATAAAAAGATTAAGAGCAAATAAAGGACCCGTAGACCCGGACCGCATCCTTTTCACTGAGGAAGTGAAGAAAAAAAAATAAGATTCGACGACAGACGGAGACCGCCAATACGGGCTTTGTTTTTGAGTAGTGATGTACTACGTCCGGTATCGATATAAATTGTAACCTATTGGAAACAATGGAAATTATGTTCGTTCACGCTTAGATCGAGAATATACATTGAATGCAGAATGGCATTTCTATGTTAACAATAATAATAATATACATACAGGAATTACCGTAATAGGAAAAACGGACAAACTGTTGACTTTATAGAGTAAATATAAGCAAATCTTACTTAGCTCCAGGAATACCGCTTTGATATCTCGTAATAAACTTCTGCACGATGTTAAATTATTGCTAGATATAGTATTATCGTTGGCGTGCATCGACGGCGACCAACACTAGCGAATAAAGTGGGACGCCCCGCAACAATCTAGCTAATTAAGTATGTGCAACATGATACGATAAAGCGGTGATTTACATACTGACTCCATCTCGTTTGGACGTTTTCCTACAGGGCGAGTAACGAGACGCCGTGTTCCTTGTTACTACGCACACTATTCATGTGTGCAGACACTGTGTCACTCTGGCTGTCTGTGTCACTGTCGAGTCTAAAGGCTTTTATAAATAATACTCGAATGAGACGTACGTTTATCAAGCTTTATTATGTTCTTTTGTGTGCCTTGTTTCTTTGGATTATTCGTACGTACAATAAACATTCCTGTGTGAACTATGATGCGTATAAATCGGCAGAGGTATCGCATTTTACATCTCTGTGATTCATGACTCTATTATTTTGCTTCTAATAATATATTTAAGCGAAAAAAATTGTAGTAGATCTTTTTTTTAGATCCAAAATCTGGAAACGTTTCTTCCTGATATTTTGACCCGCCTGAGTAGGTCTAAAGGTTCTCCACCCAAGCTTTTGAGTAAACTTAAGGGCCTATACTACCTCAAATTGCTTAGCATGATCCTCCGTTTTGTCGATAATACTTCAGCATTCATTTTGAAATAAATATATGGTAAAGTTGAGGATTAATGACAAAAATACGATTACACACAATTTTCTCGATAGGAAACCAATACAAAGTTACCTCCAATCAAACCGGATGCAGCTGAATACCAGTATTTTACATGGAGCGACTGCCTATCTGACCTCCACAACCCAGTACTGGGTAATACGATACCCCATGGTAAGACTGGTTGTCAGACTTTACGTGCTTTCCGAGGCACGGAGGAGTCTCGGTATGTAAAGATCTCATCCAACCCATCCACGGACCAACCCCGGCAAGTATAGTTTAACCTGATGGATCGACCTGTGCGACTGTTATGACTTAGCCACGAGCTCCTCAAAGTTACCTCCAATCCGAACAATAAACCGCAAGTATTAAAAAAATACTCCAAATTAGATCACGAAACTTTGCATAGCAAGTGAACTAAATCAATCTGCCTAGCCTCTTCCCAACTATGTTGGGGTCGGCTCCCAGTCTAACCGGATGCAGCTCAATACCAGTATTTTATATGGCGCGACTGCCTATCTAACCTCCACAACCCAGTAACTGGGTAATACGATACCCCTTGGTAAGACTGGTTGTTAGACTTTCGGGCTTCTGACGACCCGTAACGACTGCCAAAGATCCACGAATGACAGCCGGAACCAACGGCTTAACGTGCTTTCCGAGGCATGGAGGAGTCTCATGTAAAGATGGTCACCCATCACGGACCAACGTGTAGCAAAGCGTAGCTTAACCTGATGGTTCGACCCGTACGGCTGTTATTCTTAGCCACGAGCTCACTAAATATAAAGCAGATACTATTTTTTTCAAATTACCATTATTTTCACCGTAAAAAGCAATTACGTAACTACCCATCGGCGCCTAGCAGCGCACTCAGTCTCGCTCTCACTCAGTCTGCGAGTAGAATCGTGCGAGCGAGATAAAAAGCTGAAGTATTCGTAAAGGAACCATTTTCATACTAAAATGCCTACAGACAAACCCGTAGACCAGGGATCACCAATTAGTTTCACTGGGGTCCGTTTAAAAAAATAATGTGATTGTTGTGCTCCTTTCGGTAGATGATCAAACATTGTACAAAGTTTAATAGAGCGGAGTTTATCCATTCGATAGTGATTATTGGTTCGATATATATCGTGTTTCTGAACACTTCGCTATGGAATAATTTAGCTTAAAAGTCGAGTGAATTACTGTCGAGGACTTATTTGAGGACCTCAAAAACCGAACATAAGAAAGGAATTCGCTTAAATAGATAATTTTGTCAAATCAATGGCTATTGAGAGATTAAAAATTCTTCAGAAACCGGGCATTAGTTCAGGGTATATATGTATTACCATTAGAGATCGGATAATCGGATGCATATTAACCTAAAGTTAATATTTGGCTAACAAACTATGGAAGCGGCTTCTTAGCATTTTTTTTCTTAATATAAATACCGGGATTCCAGAAAATGTGGGAATGCACAACTAATCGGATACAGGGTATGGAAACGACTTCATAAATAATGTGGTTTTATTTATTTGGAAGTACCGGGAAATCGGCATTACATAAATATTCCGTTTGTTACACGTGATCCCCTCGAGAAATACAAAGCTGCTGAATTAAAATGGTTGTCCCTGGAAGGTACCGTCACTATATCGGTGTGGTTGTTTTCATGGGTTTCGAGAATGTTAAAGTCGATAGTGGCGTTAAAATGTAAATCCAAGATGGCGGCTGCGAACATTTATCTAATTTTTCGTTATGGGTGTCGTTTTCATGGTTTTCGAGGGTTGTAAAACTGATAGTGGCGTTAAAATGTAAATCCAAGATGGCGGCTGCAAAATTTTCTAACTTTTCGTCATAGGTGTCGTTTTCATGGTTTTTGAGAGTTTTAAAGCCGATAGTGGCGTTAAAATGTAAATCCAAGATGGCGGCTGCGAAAATTTTCAAATTTTTCATCATGGGTGTCGTTTTATTGGTTTTCGAGGGTGTTAAAGCTGATAGTGACACTAAAATGTAAATCCAAGATGGCAGATGCGAATATTTTTTAATTTTTCATCATGGGTGTCGTTTTCATGGTTTTTGAGAGTTTTAAAGTCGATAATGGCGTTAAAATGTAAATCCAAGATGGCGGCTACGAAAATTTTCTAACTTTTCGTCATGGGTGTCGTTTTATTGGTTTTCAAGGGTGTTAAAGCCGATAGTGACACTAAAATGTAAATCCAAGGTGGCGGATGCAATTTTTTTTTATTTTTCGTCATGGGTATCATTTTCATGGTTTTCGGGGGTGTTAAAGCTGATAGTGACATTAAAATGTAAATCCAAGATGGTGACTGAAAAAAATTTCAAACTTTTGTCATGGGTGCGGTATGGTTTCCGAGGGTTTAAAGCCGATAGTGGCGTTAAAATGTAAATTCAAGATGGCGGCTGCAAAAATTAAAAAAAAAATTGTGATGGGTATCGTTTTCTTGATTTTGGGGGTATTAAAGCTGACAGTGACATTAAAATGTAAACTCAATTTTTGAATTTGTCGTCATGGGTGTCGTTTTCATGGTTTTCGAGGGTTGTAAAACCGATAGTGGCGTTAAAATGTTAATCCAAGATGGCGGCTGCAAAATTTTGTAACTTTTCGTCATGGGTGTCATTTTCATGGTTTTCGAGAGTTTTACAGCCAATAGTGGCGTTAAAATATAAATCCAAGATGGCGGCTGCAAAATTTTTGAATTTTTCGTCATGGTTGTCGTTTTCATGGTTTTTAATGGTGTATAAGCCGATAGTGACGTTAAAATGTAAATCCATAGGGCTGCAAAACTTTTCAAAATTTTTGTCATGGGTGTCGTTTTCATGGTTTCCGAGGGTTTTAAAGCCGATAGTGGCGTTAAAATGTAAATTCAAGATGGCGGCTACGAATTTTTTTTTTGTCATGGGTTTTGGAGTGTGCTAAAGCCCATAGTGGAGTGAAAATGCGTGACGCTTGGCAGATGCTTAGTTAACTAACGCGCGCATCGCGTTTTAACCTGAAAACACGTGTGATAGTAATTAAAAAACCATCAACAGTTTTAAAGAAGGCGCTATTTTGCATTAACATTTTAACGTTACTATCAGTTTTAAGACCCTCGAAAACCAATAAAACGACACGCATGACGAAAAATAAAAAATAATTGCATCCGCCATCTTGGATTTACATTTTAGTGTCACTATCGGCTTTAACACCCTCGAAAACCAATAAAACGACACCCATGAGGAAAATTAGAAAATGTTCGCAGTTGCCATCTTGGATTTACATTTTAATGTCACTATCAGCTTTAACACCCTCGAAAACCAATAAAACGACACCAATGACGAAAAATTTAAAAATGTTCGCAGTCGCCATCTTGGATTTACATTTTAATGTCACTATCAGCTTTAACACCCTCGAAAACCAATAAAACGACACCCATGATGAAAAATTAAATAATATTCGCATCCGCCATCTTGGATTTACATTTTAGTGTCACTATCAGCTTTAACACCCTCGAAAACCAATAAAACGACACCCATGATGAAAAATTAGAAAATTTTCGCAGCCGCCATCTTGGATTTACATTTTAACGCCACTATGGGCTTTAAAACTCTCAAAAACCATGAAAACGACACCTATGACGAAAAGTTAGAAAATTTTGCAGTCGCCATCTTGGAGTTACATTTTAACGCCACTATCAGTTTTACAACCCTCGAAAACCATGAAAACGACACCCATAACGAAAAATTAGAAAATATTCGCAGTCGCCATCTTGGATTTACATTTTAATGTCACTATCAGCTTTAACACCCTTAAAACGGACACCCATGACGAAAAATTTAAAAATGTTCGCAGCCGCCATCTTGGATTTACATTTTAATGTCACTATCAGCTTTAACACCCTCGAAAACCAATAAAACGACACCCATGACGAAAAATTTTAAAATTTTCGCAGCCGCCCTCTTGGATTTACATTTTAATGTCACTATCAGCTTTAACACCCTCGAAAACCAATAAAACGACACCCATGACGAAAAATTTTAAAATTTTCGCAGCCGCCATCTTGTATTTACATTTTAATGTCACTATCAGCTTTAATACCCCCGAAAACCATGAAAACGACACCCATGATGATAAATAAAAAAATATTTGCATCCGCCATCTTGGATTTACATTTTAATGTCACTATCGGCTTTAACACCCTCGAAAACCAATAAAACGACACCCATGACGAAAAATTTTAAAATTTTCGCAGCCGCCCTCTTGGATTTACATTTTAATGTCACTATCAGCTTTAACACCCTCGAAAACCAATAAAACGACACCCATGACGAAAAATTTTAAAATTTTCGCAGCCGCCATCTTGTATTTACATTTTAATGTCACTATCAGCTTTAATACCCCCGAAAACCATGAAAACGACACCCATGACGATAAATAAAAAAATATTTGCATCCGCCATCTTGGATTTACATTTTCAGCAACTATGGGACCAACTCTGGAATCACAAAAAAAATTACGATGTTTGATACAAAAGTTCAATACCTCAATACTCGACCAAAATGTATGAAACAGCTGACTTATATTTCGTGATTTATCTATATATTTGATGATTGATCCCACAGTGAAAGTTGCTCATGAGTAGAACACCCTATGAAAATTTAGTAATAAAAAAGTTACCCTTTCAAAAAATACTTAATTTATCAATTCTGGAATCGCGACATTTTGACGATCGATACAAAAGTGCATTCCATATTTGCCTAAACCTAAACGTAAGTAAATATACATTCGATTCTATAATCAGAACTATAAATTTGTGAATCCCGGAATCCCGGGATTTTTTTGATACAAAAGTGCAATCCATATTAGCCAACACCTGAACGCAAGTACCTAACTAAAACATTCGATTCCAAAATCAGAACTTAAAAATTTTCGTACTGGAATCCCGGGTTTTTTTTTTTAAAGTGCAATCCATATTAACTAACATCTGAACTTAAGTAAATTATACATTCGATTTTATAATCAGAAGTCAAAATTGGCCGATACCGGAATTCTGGGATTTTTCAATCCAAAAGCCCACTCCATACTTAGCCAACACCTCAACTTTAGGTTTTTTTTTTTATGCTACTACCTCTGACCCAAAGTCAAAGCCTATTTTATCTTATGATACTCTTTCGTGCCAGTGCTATCAAGTATTTCTCTCGCACTTATATTCCGCATACTATATCTTACTTTTTACAATCTCTATCATGCCATTTCCCGGTGGGATTCCGGTCTTAACCTTCTATCTACTCTTTTCTTATTTCTTTATTATAAGTTTCAGGTTTAGAGCATACACAGTTTTCTGTATTTAATTAGGGTACAACAAATGTTTGACACCTCTTACTTTATCTTCTTATACTATTGGTTTAATCCTATGTTTATTTGTACCTTAAACTAAGCTTAATCTTACTTTTAATTAAATGTTCCTTAATAAATTTTCGTGTATGATATACAATATATTACATAATATATGGTCATCATACTTTTGTTACCTACTTATTTCTTTTAACGACTGTTTCTACTAGTTTTAAGCAATAGTCCATGAACTTTTGCCTTCTCTTGTCCACCATAATACATTTTATGTTTTCTATTGTTTTGTGTCTAATATTTGTTCAATTTTGTATCTTTCATATCCGAACACTGGGCATTCCAAGATAATGTGGGGGACAGACTCCTCTACCGCTGGGTCACAAGTGCATGAGGCACTCTCCTTACGCTTAAATCGATATAGGTATTCGGAGAACCCCCCATGGCCGGTCAACAATTGAGTGCTAAGGCATGTCGGTTCGAACTTGCGGATTACCCTATATGCAGCAATCACATCAGGGAAAAAGAGTTTTGTAACTCCAGCCACTTCTCCCGACCTATATCTCGCATCCCATTCGCGAATCGTTTCCAGTCGGAGCTGTCGTTTCGCAAATGAGACGGGAAAATAGTCGTAGTCTGGTTTCCTCTTACTAGATGCAGCAGCGGCCTCCTTGGCAAGCTGGTCAGCTCTTTCATTTCCCTCCAATCCTGCGTGTGCTTTTATCCAGAACAGAGATACCACTTTGTTCTGTCGAGATAATTCTGCTAGGTTCTCGCGGGTTTCTACAGCTAGCGGATGGAGGGATTCGAGGTTTATAACCGTTTGTAAGGCTGCCATTGAGTCGCTGTAAATACCGAATGTGAGTCCACTGTGCTTTTTTATTCTCCGCGTGGCTTCGCGAACGGCCAGCAGTTCCGCTTGGTAGACTGTGCAGTATGACGGCAAACAAAGCTTGACGGTCCTTACTTCCGCTTCGTCCTCCCACACGGATAGCGCTGCACCGACCCTTTCCCCGATCTTGCTGCCATCCGTGAAGATTTTTACTGCACAGCTACTGTTCGCGTCCACGTCATTCTGGTCTCTAATGCATGTCAGTTCGAGGTCTGTAACCGTAGCAGGGTGTGGCGCTTCTGTTGCTGGCATTGATCGCTCGATCTCCCTGTCCCCCAGACCCGGCAGAGCCGCCCCCTTCCTGATCCTGTATAGCGAGGCTACCTCGCGTACACGAAGATCAAGCGGGAGCGCTCCCGCCAAGACCAGTGCTGAGTTCAGGGAGACCGTGCGATAAGCCTTGCACATTTTTTGTGCGAATCCTCTCTGCACAGTTCCGAGCTGTTTCTGCACTCCCAGTTTTTCGGCAGCTGGTGCCCAAACGCTCGCCGCATATAAAATGATGGGTTCGATGGTCGCCGTGTATATTATCCGAATCACTTCGGGATGGAGGCCCCAACTCGCTTTTGCTGCTCTTGCGAGCTGCTTGTAGATGTTTATGGCCTTCCTACAGACATTAGCCACGTGTGCGTTAAAAGTGAGTTTTTCGTCAAACGTCACACCCAACATCTTAATTTGTTTGGACATGCCAATGTCCACTCCCCCCATGCTCAAGTGCGGAGTATCGAATTTAAGCTTGCGTGTGATTACCATTGCATTGGTCTTATGAGGCGCGAATTTGAGCTTATTCTCGACACCCCACACCCGAACAAGCTCGAGAGCGGCATTGGCGTGTCTTTGCACGTGTTGTGAAGTCTGACCATCGAACACCATGACGACGTCGTCGGCAAACGCTTGCACATAGTGACCCGCGGATTCAAGGGTGTTCAGCAGGGGATCCAGTAGTATATTCCAAAGGATGGGCCCACCTATAGACCCTTGGACGCACCCTTTGTTGGTCGCCTTTGTGAAAGTTTCCCCATTATACCTCACAGTGACCTTCCTTTGGTCGAGGTAGCTGTCAAACACTTTCCTGATGTTAAGTGGACAGTTCGCTTTTGCCAGTTGAACTCTGATCGCTGGCCACCATGCGCTGTCGAACGCGCCCTCTATATCCAATGACACGACGGTTATGATTTTCTTCTCGTCCAATTTTGTGTTTATATGTTGCATTAATTTATAGAGGGCGTCTTCGCAGCTTTTTTGGGGCATGAATCCAAACTGGTTGGGGTTTAGTTTCGGTAGTAGGTGGTGTTTAAGTCTGGCGACCAACATTTTTTCGTACACCTTGCCCATTACCGGTAACAGTCCTATGGGGCGGTAAGACTTGGGAGCTGTATATGATTCTTTTCCTGGTTTCCTCAACACTATGACCGTGGCTTCCTTCCAGGCAACTGGGAAATAATGGAGCTCTAGACATTTGTTGAGTACTTCCAGGAAAAGTTTTGGATCACTTTTTATGGCATGGCTGCATATGTCAGCAGTGAATCCGTCGGCTCCAGGTGCTTTCTTGGGGTTCAAGGAATCCAGTGCGGTGAGCATCTCCGTTGTTGTGAACGGAGGATCGTTTCGTCCCTCGGGTTGTTGGAGGTTCACGGCTGATGCTCGGTTCCTTATTTCACGATGCATCTGGTTATCATTCTCCCTTAGATCTTCCGGGTAGAATGTTTTCGCCAATAATTCCACCGAGCGTTTTGCATCAAGAGTGATGCCGCCTTCTTCCAGGGGTGTATCCTCTTCCCTCTTGGCTGTTCTCCCTATCACTCGGTAAATACCCTCCCACAGACTCTCCTTGTCCTGTTTGCAACAGAATTCCTTCCAGCTTCCGATATAGGCCTCCATAGCTCTAGACTCGTATTCGTCTCTAGCGATTTTGTAGGCGTCCACAACACTTTGTTTTCTAATCGGTGCGGCGTTCTTGATTCTGCGTTTCCTAGTGGTGACTTCTCGCTTCATCCTCGCGAGCTCCTCTGACCACCATGGTAGGGTAAATGTCTCTGAGTTCTTTTTTGTAGGTATTGAAATGTTGCTAGATTCTGTTATAGCTTTGTTGTAGTTTTTTATGAATAGATCTAATTCTTCGACTGTATTAATGGTACCAATTTTTCCGATTTCTAAGTTGTATTCTAATATTAGTTGTTTAAATTTATGATGAAAAGTTTCCCAATTTGCTTTTTTTGTGTTATAAAGTCTTGTGGTTCTTTTGACACTTACCCCAACCGATTTTTTGAGTTTGATATTAAAGCTAATACCACTGTGGTCAGCGCACGTGAGATTTGCAATAACTTTCCAGTCCTCCACTAGGTCCAGCATATCAATAGTGCAGGCCGTCACGTCAACGAAACTGGTGTAGTGTTTTCCGCCACGAATAGTATCAAAGGTTGGAGTGTCACCTTTATTAAGGATATGAAGGTTCAGCTCGTGAAGCGTGCCAGCCACATCGTCCCCCCTATGGTCGATTTCAGGGCTTCCCCACCAGGTGCTCTTTGCATTGGAGTCGCCTCCAATAATGAGCCTCCGTGTTATAACTGTTGCAATTTTTCTGATGTGATCCAGGTACGGATCTATGGGCTTATCCGGTTCAAAATAATATGAAACCAATGTTAGTTTCCATTGCTTGGTGCTTACGCTCACCACTACGATGTTGTTGGTGGTGAGCTCCGGGTGTTGCGTGACGTCTAGGTTGGGGTCAAATACGGCGATAGCAGCTTTTACAGTGCCCCCTCCGGTATTCTGGTATATTCTGATGCCACGGTATGTCTTCATATTATCAGAACCACCCACATAAGGTTCCTGGATCAACGCTATTGCAACTCTTCCTTTAGTTGCTTCAACCATCAACTCATCTGTAGCTAACTTCCTTCGTTGAAGGTTGCACTGGAACACCCGGTACAGGTGTTTGTCCTCCTGGGCGCCTTTAGCAATACGCTACCGACATGCGAGCTATAGCATCGCGCTTTCTGCGTATGGGACATTCTTTGCTAAAGGCGTTGTGGTCATTGCGATCGAGCTTGGCCACTGTGCAGTTTCTGCATGAGGGTTCGCCTCCTGCAAGCCACTCCGGACATTGCGCCTTAAGGTGCGGACCTCCGCAGTGGCTGCAGAGGTCTGCTGGATCTACGCAGTACCTCTTGCTATGACCATATCCGAGGCATCTCGAGCATTGTACCAGTGGTGACTGGTCCAACACCCGGATGCGCTGTAGGTCAATATAGACCGCTCCAGCGTCGGTCGCTCTTTTCCATATAGCCGGTGACACACTAAGGACAATGTGACTAGTATGCGGATTGCGGGCTTTCCTTTTATATTTGATTTCCAGTCTGTCGTCATTCTCTTTTATGTCGTGGAATATGCCCCGGTTTTGGTTCCTGAAGGCCCTTAAAACATCCTCATCAGTGTTCACTGATAATACGTCAGCTAGCTTCAGGAGAGGGTCTCTGTTTTTTACCTCTTCCACGACCAAACTCTTACCGGAATTTTCCAGCCTCTGTTTCACTTTCTGTCTATCTTCGGCTGTGTTACAACTCATAATAACCTTTCTGTCCTTGCCTTTCCGAGTCCTTTCCACCCTGATCCACCCTTCCTTGGCATTCACCGCCTCTCTGACTTTTGTCAGAACTTGGTCTCCGGTGTCTCTTTCGTCCTGGGACGTCACAACTACCGAGTGCAGTACATTCTGCGGGGGTGAGTGCAAAGTGGATCGAGCTACCGCTGCCTCTGCGTAGGTTTTTGCGCTTATAATTTGGTGCTGTTGTTCCATCTTTTCTTTTAGTTCGTCCATTTTTCTGCCGTTTTCCATGAGTAGCTGGCTCTGCTCTTTTAATTTTGCGATGATCAAACTATTTCTTTCCTCGGTCTCTTTCTGAGGCGTCTTGTCGGGTATTGTCTGGGAGTTATTCATATTGTCGGATGCAGGTATTTCTCCAGTTCTTTTGAGTCTTTTGATCTCGATGTCCGCTTCTTTAATTATTTGAAATAATTTGTCTACAGCCTCCAGTACGTTTGTTTTAATGTCTGCTCTTAAATTCCGAGAGTTATTTATATTCGTCTTGGCTTTGACTACGTTTGCTTTGGCTTCGGCTAAACGCGTTGCGAGAACCTGTCTAGGAACAACTTGTATTTCCATTTTGCTGGTAGCTGGAGTCGAGTTATGCGGTTCCGATCCCGCAGCCTCTAACTTTTCAACGCTCTGCCTAACATTAGACGAAGTCGTTTGCGCCTTTGACGGAGAGATTTGTTTTCCGTCGCCGCGTCCAACGTTATACGAAAGCGTCAGTGTTCTTGGCGGAGATTTGTGTTTCTCATTTCCTTCTACAGGCTTCACTGGTGTTCTGGCGAACATTGTCAGAGGTATGCGTCAGGTGAGGATATAAAAAAGTAAAAACACAATAGTGTATGTAAACGTTAAGTCGTGGTCTGCACACAGTGTAAAAATGTGTGCAGTCTAAATAAAAATAAAATAAGAATAAGTTTTCTCAACGATAGGACTTGTCAATAAAATAACTAAAAAGTCCTTCCAAGGACGCTAAAATGTCTGTAGAAACGCGTTAATTTGTCAGTTTTATACTTTAAACATGTATTAATATAGAAAGGTGAGCCAAAATCCAAATAAATTTTTTAACAGAATCTGAGAAGTTTACCTGCCCAATGAAGACAGGGAGGGTCAGGACGGGCAATTTTTTGAAGTTTTATTTGCGCTAGGCGCACGCGCGAGGTGTCCTGAGACGCGTCTCGGCGCGGGCTAGCGACCTATGCAGTTTTTGGAATTTATTTAAAACAAAAATTTTGATTTTCGGTCAAAAAACCTGTTTTTCAACCGAAAATGCCCAAAAAAATTGCATAACGACTACCAAACGGGACCCGAGCTCGCGGAGCGCGCGCCAGGATACAGGTAAGGCAGGTAAGTATTTATTAAATTTATAAAAAATGCGGGGTTACAGTAAGATTTAGAGATATTAATTTTTGAAAATAACTTTTTGTAAAAATTTTAAAATTTTGTCTATGTCAATGAAGGGAAAAATTTTTTCGCGTTCCTACTTATTTTAACTAGTCAATAATTTGCAGGGAGCCTATCTATGATGAAAACAGCTGAAAACAGCGTTAGGATGCGGCACCTAGATGCAAAATTATGACGTGTTCTATGAAAAATATTGATAATTTTTCTAAGTCGATGAGAGGAGAAAATTAATTTTCTCTTTTGTCTATTTTTATTTGTCTCAAATTAGGAGGGAGCCTATACAAGTTCAAAATGGCTGAAAACAGCTTCAAAATGCGTCTCCTGGATGCAAAGTTATAACCTCAACTTTAGGTTAATATGCATCCGATTATCCGATCTCTAATTACCATACATAAATCAGATAGGTCGCAGCCTATGCGACAAACTGGAAAAGGGGAAAAACTTAAGGAGGGAACTCAACCTGCCTAGACGACAGCGGCCCAAGGCTCCTTGCCAAGGATGAGCCGAGTTGATGAGGAGGGTTTCACAAAAGTGGAAAGGAAGAAGAAGAAGCCCAGCTCAACCTGTGTGGTACTGCACCGAATGGACCCAACATGTTGCTGCGCCCTGCTGTGCCTACGACGCAGCTGTACATTTCGCGTCTACATCTCTCCACGACCGTTGAGGAGGTCGTGCAGTATGTCAAGTGAGACCAACTGGACTCTGAGGGTCGGAAGATTGGAGTCCCTCCACGACGTCAACTTTAAGTAATTCGTGGTGTGAGTTCCAACACAACATCTGCAAACTTGCTTGAAAGAGGACTTTTGGCCAAAAGTTGTCGTATTTCGACGTTTCTGAGGATGGGTACGCGACTCCAAGCAGCGAAATACGACGCTGACAACATTATGTGTTTAATTGTGGTTTTATTATTATAAATTTTATCCAAAATTCTTAGCAAGAAAATTCCGTATTTTTGTGTTTTAAAACAGGTTCAATATTTCCATTTGTAAAGTATCTTTGTTGTATTAATTACATTACTCAACATTTTTATTTTAATATTTTAAGATTCAGTTTCAGTTATATGCTGATAAATAAGGTACTATAGGTCGGAGGCTGTCCGGCGACCAGACCGCGGTCCGCCATTTGGTGACTCCTGCCATGGACTATGGCAGAACATAATTTATATTAATATTCATTATGTAAATTTTTTGCCTCATTACAGGAGTTACAATTATAATTTTCATTAGGACGAGAGAATTATGGGATTCTTGGGACTAAAGATAAATTACGGGACGCCTATTTTAATGAAGACCTTAGTTATTAACGTAGGATTAAATAATTATGAATGGAATTCAGTATATGACACTTAATTTGCTAATGTTATAATATATGTTGTAGTATTTGCATAAAACGACTATGAATAAAACTAACGCCACGAAGTTATTCATGTATTTTCTAAGTTTGCAATAACTTATTTCTAGTAAGCAGGGTTGGAGATTGAAGATAATATGTAAAACAATCCGCGATGATAATATGTTAAAGGAAATCTGTTTGTTGGTGTGTTGAAATGTCATATTTTCTGATCGGTCCTACAACCGATAATAATTTTGTTATACATATACATATACCAAGATGGAAGGAAACCTTTGCCCACGAGTGGGACAGCACAGGTTAGTAAAAGAAACCTACCTACAACGTGGCAATGCTGCCACCCTTTTAAGCACCTTTCCTTTCGACAGCGATGCGGATGAATTTTTTGATGCCCTATGATTATTTCCCCTCCTTTTTGTATCCAAAGAAGTATTATAGTTTGAAAAGAAAATTTAAAAGACCGGAGTAAACTTTACCAAAAATGAATATAGGTAGGTATATTAGTGTTAAAAAAATAACTCTAAAACTTTAAGGAGTGCTTTAGACCATAGAACTGAACTGAATAAATTTTATCTAGGGACCAACTTTGAAATCTCGAAAAAAAATAAGCTGTTGCCTACATATAAGTTCGCTTATCTCCTCAAAATGTACGGAACAGCTGATTTTTTTTTCGCGATTGCAAAATTGGTCCCATAGTAAAAGTTATTCATAGTAATAGTAGTAGTATAGTGGTAGTTAGTTGTTGTTATTGTTGTTAGTTGTTAGTTATTTACGGTCAATTTTTTAACATGCGGTATATATTTTTTAGCTTTTAAATCCTAACTGGTATGAAAATTTATTTTGGACAACGTCCTTTTGCCCTATCAAGAAAAATCTCTGTCTACTGGTTTATTTATTTTCATGACAACCGGTGTCATACGATCTTCAACTTAAAAGTGTCTAGCGAAAGCTCGCTACGCCTAGATTCCTATAATTTTTTCTGCGATAAAAGAAGCTTGTCGTGTTCCATTAATTAAGGAGTAAAGGCAGGCTTATCCTGTACAATTTGTAATAGTCAGCATATGATAAAGGGCTGTAGTCATATGAGACCGTGGAGGCCCTAGCAACTTGTCAGCGTATGTTTTATTGCAGTTATTGTTACTTTTGCTATCGAATAGCGCAAACATATTTCATTATTACCCGACTAAGCCAAAAGGACGGGTTATGATTTTTTTCAAGGTTGTGCAAATGTGCATATCTTAACCGATCCCTATCCTAATCCTAATGATATAAATATAAATGCAAAAGTGAGTTTGTTTGTTTGTAACGCTTTCACGCTAAAACGGCTGAACGGATATGGATGAAATTTGGCACACGGATAGACCATGACCTGGAAAAGGACATAGGCTACTTTTTATCGACATACCACGTGAGCGGAAGCTAGTTTTTCGATAAAACTAAAAAAAACAAGGGTTAAAAGAGTGACGAATGTTCAAAAATAGGATTTCTACCTACATAGAATCAGAATATAAGAATTCGTTAAATTTCAAATTGCATAAGTTTGACGCCATACTGTAGCAGTTACAAACCATTGGCATGTTAAAACATCAGCATTATACCGTGGCGGATATGGAATCGAGTCGATTTGTTGTAAAAAAAACCGGTCAAGAGCGAGTCGGACTCGCGTACCGAGGGTTCCGTTCCGATTTCTGAAAATGTGTGCTATTTAGAGACATCGTCATAAACTTCTATCACATAGAATAATTTCTGATTTTTCTAACGGTCATTTTTTGTACACTTTTTATCAAAAGTCGAAAACTATGCGGCCTAAAAAAAAGAAAAAAAAGGTTTGAGAATGTACAAACAGCGCTCTTTCATATGATACCACATATGCCCTAGTAGTCTCACTTTGAATGTTTATGACCCCCTTTCAGTCCCTGTTGCAAAAAAAATATAAATATTTTTATTTCTTTCTTATTTGCAAAATAGTTGGGTAAACGTAATCTAAAACTGTTCCAAATTTCAAGTTGATAGCATTAGTAGTTCTTGAGATATCTAGCTGTGACAGAGAGACAGACAGACAGAGTCACACCATAAGGGTTCCTTTTTTACCATTTTGGTACGGAACCCTAAAAATCCGGTGCTGAATTTTATAGAAACATGTGCAGGGTGCCAGTAGATAGGTACACTATGTTCAGTTTGTTGATGAGGGAAAAACAGTGTGCGAATGAATGCATGCATGCATATGCATTGGGTAATGTTTAATTAAAGAGGAACTAAGGACCAATTTACCATTAATGTAAACGCAATTCTTAGATAAAACTGCTGTTTACATTACAACACACACGATTTTTGAAACATCCGTTATGTGACTTGCATAAAGTACTATTACTTCTAACTCAAGCTTGGTAGTTAAACAATGAAGATAAAAAATTATTAGAGAAACCAAGGAGAAACCTTCATATGATTTTCAAAGACCCCACTTGACATAGTTCGCCAACTTATTTTTAGGGTTCCGTACCAAAATGGTAAAAAAGGAACCCTTATGGTGTGACTCAGTCTGTCTGTCTGTCTGTCACAGCTGGATATCTCAAGAACTACTAATGCTATCAACTTGAAATTTGGAACAGTTTTAGATGACGTTTACCTAACTATTTTGAAAATAAGAAAGCAATAAAAATATTTATATTTTTTTGCAACAGGGACTGAAAGGGGGTCTCAAAAATTCAAAGTGGGGCTACTAGGGCATGTGGGGTATCATATGAAAGAGCGCTGTTTGCACATTCTCAAACATATTTTTTATTTTTTTTAGCTCGCACAGTTTTCGACTTTCGATGAAAAATGTAAAAAAAATACCGTTCCCCCCCCCCCTTATCTCCGAAGTTTGCAAAGCGAAAAATCTGAAATTATTCTATGTGATAGAAGTTTACGTAAAGATTACAGGAAAAATAAAACAATGTCTCTAAATAGCACACTTTTTCAGAAATCGGAACGGAACCCTCGGTGCACGAGTTCGACTCGCTCTTGACCGGTTTTTTTTTTCTTTTCACAATATGGCGCCTGGTTGTCACAGTTGTCACCGTAATGAATTTTGATTACTGTCGTTATTTTAGTGACACTCATAAGATTAAGACATCGGCTCAATTGTACGCTCAATTGCCAAGTAAAAAAAGAAAAAAAAAAAGATTAAGACATATCGATTGATGAAGAATCATCATACCACGCGTTTGGTCTCCAGAGCGCCACAAAGGAAAAAACATTCAAAAATATAAAAATACATATGTATCTTTTACGTTTATTTAGGTATGCACGATAAGATAAAATGCAGTTTATTGTACATATTTTTAGAACTATACCACATTGTGTGAAATGTCCAAGCATATTTATTTATATTATTTAATTATTTATATAAAAAAATAAATTGTCGGCACTATAGGTCTTTTGTAAGGAACCAATTCTTTCTTATATAATATTGTTTGTAAGTACATGACTGTTTGTTGCCAAAATAAAATACAATAAAAATAATTATGTCTGTAAAATAAAATAAAAAACTTGAAACATGTATGGTAATTCAGCTATTTATCTAGACCAACACTGCTCTTATTTTTTTTATCACCTTTAATGGCAAAGTTCATCTCTATACAAGGATATACAGCTGGCACTACGCCATTCAACGTGAAAACTACCGCATTAAGTAAAATTATCATTTTAACATCGATAAACACAATTTAAAAATTCGTAATGACCATCTCTCGCAAGAACTTCGCTCTTCATGAATATTCATACAGCGATGTATTTTAATAAATACCTGCTCTTCAATATACGATGATTATTGCAAATGAAGTTTTTAGTCATTACGTTCAGCTCAATACGTATTTAAGTATTTGTTGGCTTTTTGCTTTTTTTATGTGAATTCGCAGACGGTACAGTCGAGCACAGAGGAATCGCGTTCACCGATAAGTGCACGCAATCACAAGTGTCTAATATATCAGTAAAGGATGACGTTTTGTTCATATTTCGTTTTAAATACGGCATCGATTACGCGCTAAAAGGAAAACATAATTACAAAAGACAGATTATTAATCAACTTTTATTTCTTATGGACCATATTAAAACTTTTAATACGATTTTATTCCAATAAATTCTTATAAAAACATGCAAAGAATCTGCATTAATTTATATCAGTTACAAGCTACACGTTTAGTTTCGTTCGAAGCAATAATGGTTGTAAAGATTGCAGCAGTGATACATTGCTAAGTCATCGCATATAAATTCTGTGTCCAGTTCCCTTCAGTGACTTTTACAAGATGCATTAGAATTGTGCGCTTATTTTACTTGCGTCCCTGATTCTGTATGCAAACAAATAAAGAAAAAACATTTAAATGTGTAACGTTTATTATCTTTTAGTGTTCATTCACAGTACTTGTAAAGACCGTTATAACCCGTTTTTTGACCGAATAAAATCGATTTTCTGAAAAATCAATACTTATACAAACATTAATTTAGAAAAGAGGGAAAAGTATAATTACTGTATTATTAAATGTTTAAATACGAAACAAAATCTGGTTACATATATTTTTAGTTTTATTTTGATATTTAATAATTATTAGGTACGCCACTGGTGCACAATATACAATGGATTATTATACATAAACCTTCCGGAAGAAATCAGTATATCGGGTTTTAGTTTCTGTCTTGGTTTGAAACTCGCCTAAATTTAAACTTAGTTGGGATTTATGTAATAACTGTTAAATATTACCTACAAACTCGTACCTACGTGTAATAAAACGATATGCCTCGAGAATCGTTTTATGTAATATATGTAGATCAATTGTCGATTACAAACTCTAAGTGATGATAAATCGATGTCGAGAATCGGTTTCTAAAGCAACCGATTTTTTTTCCCCGTCACTACACAAAGTATTTTGATGGCTGTCAAAACGGACTTCTTAGATTGCGTTGAATAAAGTTGTGGTTATAATTTTTGGGCTATCTCTATAGAATTTAGTTGTACTCGTAGTTGTCGGTACTGACAAAGCGCGTGCGTTTAGTTGAATTATTTGTTTCAAATAAACGAATAAAAGCTTGATCATCACAGTTTTAAGATTTCGAAACTTGATGACATTTTCAACGCTCTCAGACTCACTATCTCCCGCCACATTTTCGGAATACCAAACTCTCTGCACATCGCAGCTACAATCAGCCTTTAATAACAATTAATTAAAAACGTTAAACGTTTGACCGAGCAATTGGAAAGCGTAGCCGCGAGATAACACCTGCCTGCGACGGGTTATCCACGGCATCCGCTAATGAAGCCGGCTAGTCCACCTCACATGTTACTGTCAAATTATTCGCGGTATACGTATGGCACTGCGAAACATCGTGTGTAAGCCGCCTGTAATCTATGTGCAATAAAACCTGAGCAGGTCTATTTTAAACGGGCCTAATAGTTTTTAAAAGATATTCGTTTCTTACTTTTTGTTTTCTTGGGATTCTGTCTCGAGAAATGTCCCCCTTATATGAAGATTTCGTGCAGTGTTGCGTGGAACGATACGTGTGTGCTAAAAAAGCCGGCCAACTGCGAGTCGGACTCGAACACGAAGGGTTCCACACCACCGTACAATATTGAACACTTACAGATTTAAAAAATATATTTCTTGTCCTACGTGGGGACACCCTTTATTTTTTAAAAATTTATTTTATTTTTAAATTTGTTGTTATAGCGGCAATAAAAATACTCATTCTGTGAAAATTTCAATTGTATAAATATTACGGTTCTTTACTACTATTTTTTTGTTTTGTTTTAATACAGCCTGCGGACAGACATACGGACAGCAGAGGCTTAATAGGGTTCCGTTTTGGTACCCTTCGGGTACGGAACCCTAAAAATGTAGCGTTTAATAATAAGTCGTAGCGATGTAAGTAACTACTCTGCAAGTTATCGCTGTTGTCGATTGTACTTCTCAATAATTGACGCGGCTGTTAGATACGGACTAGTTCGATAATGCTGGTCGAGCCGGACTGTCCAGAGATATCCGTCTTTTGTAATCGGCTCTTTCTTAGGAGTTCGTGATTAAGATGGCTAATTAATTAGTGCAATAAAATAAGAATTTACATAAAGTGTTGACTAAACTTAGAATGGTAGGTAGCTCGCGGATCAAGGTGTACTTAATTTTTTTTAAGGCGAAATGGTATTGCAACGGTTTGGAGTATTGGTATGGCCAAACAGAGCATAAATAATTTTAAATAATATTTCTTTTTAAAATTCTATGTGCTCTGTTACATTAAAATCAACCCACAATCCCCATTATTTCTTTAATGGTGAATGTGTAGACGAAATTTTATTGAAAAACAGTTTTTTATAATTTTGAGGAAACTAAATTTTTTTTGTATCAAGACAAATTGTGCGTACGCGCGAGTTTCATACTCGAACAAGTCTGTCAATCGTGTTTTGGCCTTTAATTTACCTACTAAAGAAAATCTGAAATTTTTATGATCATGAAAAAGAATAAGGCAAAGAAGAAGTAGCAAAAATGCCCCACTTCCGACTGCAAAGATAAGTATCTCAAAAAATCGCTAAAAATGAGTATAAAAAAATGACATACTTCCGGTGATCATCCTTACTGGCAAACACATTAAAAAATTGCTCTGAATATCAATTCAGGGGCAGAATACCTGTAATATACTAAATCCTGATTTAGTTTAGAATAGTATTAAAAAGCAATTAAACACTCTATTATCTCGTTTGCGATTGTTTGATAATAGTTATTATAGTAGGTTAATAATAACATATTTAAAAGTATTATTTAAAGTAACGCTTACTATCTATTTATTTTGTAAAATAATTACGGGTATTACACACGGACGGCTATGGTAGGTAAAAACCGTACATTGTAAAACCCTAAAGGACAGGACGTGAGAGGCTGGACCAGGATGGACCCCAATGGATCAAGCCTGGTCTAGAGCACACAGTATAGTAACAGAAGACCGGTTAAAGTGGGCTATAGATTCCTTCCAGCACTAAAAGTCCGCAGGACGGTATGGCATCTTCCCAGCCCTACTGCAGTAGAGTGTGGATCTTTTGACACCATGACTGGTGGCGATCTATCGAGCCTGCATAGCACTCAGATACATAGCTCTCGCATGGCGTGAAGTGAGAGTCATTTTTATACCCAAACCTAGAACGCGACTATACACAACCCAAGGCTTGTATAGGCATACAAGCCTCACATAATTTCTACTGCAAACCCTCGAGAGACTCTGTGTTAGACATATCCGTGACAGACCTCTTCGGGTAAAACCACTTCATAAACAACAGCATGCATGCACTGGTAGATCAACGGAAACTGCACTGCACAGTGCAGTTTCCAAAATTAAATGCGCAGTGGACCACAAGTGTTCATCACTGGTCGCCTTTGACAAAACCATGTTCAATAGCATACACATAGTATTATACTCACATAGCATAGACATAGTTTTTTTTTTTTTTTTTTTTTTTTTTTTTTTTTTTTTTTTTTTTTTTTTTTTTTTTTTTGACGGTGGGAAATCATCAAATAACTTCTCCCGCTCTGGGTGGAGCGGAAGGGCGTGTCAGACTTTTACTGACTAAAACCCACCCGTGTTCCTTCAGTTGCCTATGCCAGGGCCGCGGTAATCCCTTCAGACAACCCGCGACCCCAGCGGCACAACCCGCGACCCCAGCGGCTGACACACTGAGCGGCACTGAGAGGCTGGATCACCAACATGCTCAAACTGCGAGCTGTGCAAGTGACAGTGAACGTCACCACGCCCCAAGGCTAAACACCACACCACACACTCCACAGTAACAACCTGACCATAGCCCGAAGAGATCTCGAGAAACTGCAGCGGTTCGCTTGTGTAGCAATAACTAGCTGCATGAGAACTACACGTTACAGGAAAAATAAAACGATGTCTCTAAGTAGCACACTTTTTCAGAAATCGGAACGGAACCCTCGCGGTGCGTGAGTCCGACTCGCTCTTGACCAGTTTTTTTATGGTCGTTAGAGTAGTAGGTATTGCATGATTGAAAGTAAAATATTATTAGAATATTAAGAAATACTGCGCCTGAAAGAATATTTGGAGCGATTTCTAAGTATGATAGCCAGTAAGGATGGCAATCGGAGGTACGCAATTTATTAATACTCATTTTTATCTATTTTTAGGGTTCCGTACCTCAAAAGGAAAAAACGGAACCCTTATAGGATCACTTCGTTGTCCGTCTGTCTGTCTGTCAAGACTCTTTTTCCCACGAACGCGTGGAGGTATCAAGTTGAAATTAATATCAAATACGTAAGTCTATGGTCCCTTAGAGTTCTAAAAAAATCAAGCTTCTAAGTCAACGCAATAAAAAGATACGGCCATTTATGCGACATATTTTGATGCTCGCAAGTAAATCAAAACCTATAGGGTACTTCCCGTTGACCTAGAATCATGAAATTTGGCAAGAAGCAAGGTCTTGCAGCACAAATAATGGAAAAAGTCCGAAAGTTGTTAATTTATAATTTTATCACATAAAAAATATTTTTAAGTACGTCATCTGTCAAGGCCTTTTTTCTCAGGAACGTGTAGAGATATCAAGTTGAAATTAATATCAAATACGTAAGTCTATGATACCTAACAGTTCTAAAAAAATCAAGCTTCTAAATTAACACATTAAAAAAATACGGCCATTTATACGACATATTTTGATACTCGCAAGTAAATCAAAACCTATGGGGTACTTCCCGTTGACCTAGAATCATGAAATTTGGCAAGAAGCAAGGTCTTACAGCACAAGTAAAGGAAAAAGTCTGAAAATATAAAAAAAATAGTTTTTAGTTTTCTTTTTCTGGCAAAATGTGGGTGCACTATAGGTACACCTCTGCCCAACCCTTCGAGGAAACAAGGCATGATCTTATGTTTAAAAATAGCTTTTTTCGAATACAAACTTAAATATGCAGTTGGAGAATTGTCCGTGACTTATATCAATGTATGACAGAACATGTTTTTCAACTCAATGTTAAGTTTGTCATTGGGATAAATTCTTTTCAACTACGGAACCCTTCATTGTGCGTGGTCCGACACGCACTTGGCCGGTTTTTGAGATATTTTTCTCAGCTGTCGGACGTGGGGTAATTTTCTATGGACGTTGCAACTTCTCCTTCGTAGGTTTTTGAGAACAAAAAATGATTTTGCGTGACGCCAAAATGCGTCAAAGTATCTTCTTAGGCACCCATTTCACCACTACACTGTCGATGAACAGTATGTACCCATCTCACACCCATAAATAAAATAAAATTTACTGTAGTACATCACAGGCCGCTGCCGTAAGTACACTCCCCGTAATCATTTAAACTTTTTAAAGCATGCTCACACCACAGTATAATAATGTTACAGTAGTTCATCTTCATAGAAAACGGCCGAAAAGACGCGCTTCGAAATATCCGAAGGTCCCACTAAAATGACACACACACACAACACACACACACACACACACAGGATGTTCTACCCATAAATATGAACAACTTTTACTATGGGACCAAACCTGAAATCGCCAAAAAAAAATCAGCTGCTCCCAACACTTTGATGAGTATTGTCTATGGTGTACCTAGATAAATATACTGAACCACTGAATTTTTTTTCGCGATTTCAGAGTTAGCACCGTAGTGAAAGTTGTTCATATTAATGGGTAGAACACCCTGTGAAAATTTGTCCATCTATTTTATTGGGACATACCAGACATATAATCTATCTATATAAATAAAAAGAGAAGTCCTGACTGAGCTCGAACCCTTGGACCTAGAAAGCTGAAATTTTGCACAGAGGTTCCCTTTATAATGTACACAAGGAATAAAGAAGGAATTCCCGGTACTATGTTCCCGTGGGATATGTCCCGACATCCACTCGGGCGAAGCCACGGGCAAAAGCTAGTTATGTATATACCAGAAGGCAACAGTTCCAGTGCGCGGCAGTTACGCACGGACGGACGCGTATTTATCTACCGAGCGGCCGTAGGTAATTAATTCAAAGTCACTGCCCGGAGTAACTACTGTAGCCATAATATACTGTGCTCACACGATAATTCTTTTGATTGTGATCGCGGCGAAGCTGCGTCCACTTCACTTTGTCATGTAATTATTATTCGCCCATTCTCGGATTACTCGCGAGTGAATTCCAATGTTGCCAGCATTTCGCGGTTATTTTAAATCGACTTGCGAGTTTTTGTTGTGTACCATTCGAGCAGAACGCGCAAAGTAAATAATTTTTTACGACTATTTGTTCGTCAGATTGTTTCACAGGTAAACTTAGTGATTGCTCGCTTTTAAAATGAGAATAAGAGAACAAATAACATACCTCTATGGAAGGATATTTTACGTAAGGTAATTATAGTAGGTATACGGAGTTTTTATGCAAAATCTATAGGTACAGTGTGAAACTGAGAACTATAGGTAAGTAAAGTTTTGTCGACGCGGCTTCTAAGTGAAAATCCCCTTTTTTATTAGTTTTGCTTTACTTTTTTGAATTTGCATTATTTTTGCAGTAAAATAATAACTTGGTTAAACTTACTCATCGAAGTCAAATTGTGCAATGCGTTTCAACTAAGAATAGGAACGTCAATGACCTTTATCTGTCAACTGAAGCTAGAAATCTAAGGCTTGCAAAGTTTTGTAGCTATCCTTATACATTTTAGTTCTGTTTTTGGAATTTGTTTTTGTTAAAATATGTCACTGACTTTGCGAATGTGTAAACGAGATGCTGTTTTGATAAATCTTCACAATATGGCCCAAGGTCATTCCTATTCTTAGTTGAAACGCATTGTAGTAAAACTAACGTCAATGCTTAAGTAAAATACATAATTTTACTGCCCCCCCACAGCAGGGCAAATGGGGAAAATACAGGGTTTGAATACATTTTGAATAAAAGCAAACTTGCTGAGTTCAATCTGACGTTCTTCAAAATCAATTTTATTTCACATAAAACCTACATGAGCACTTATAAAACGTCAGAAGCTAGGTGCACGGTTCCAACTTAGTCGTTTCCTAAGGAGAAGAGCCGGCAAGAAGCTCCACGGTAACTCTTAAAAATTAATTGGCTTTTACAATATTTTCAAATAACAGTGTTAATATGTATGGGAGGACAATACATGCCTTTCAACAAGTACCAGGTACTTAAAATAGAAAATAATCTTCTAGTATATAAGTACCTACTACTTAGAAGCTCATATTAAAAATAGCGGATTCAACTGAAGATATCTTAACTACTTATCTACCTACCTAAAATGTTTTTTTAAGCTTGAATTGCTTGCTTGAATTACTTTATGAATTTTAACTAAGTATTATGGATTCAGCGGGGCAATAGTAGTCATGTAGATTATTAAAAAATATTGAACACGTATTTATTCATTTTTTACATAATCAAAAGTTTACGGCGATACATTGGGTTAAAATATGGCATGACGTCACGCCTAGCTAGATTTTATACGTAGAAGTGACGTACCGAGACCCCACTCCCCAACTTTAATGCGTGTTATCTAAGTATTTTTTTATTAGGTATTATGATAAAGCAAAAAATACGTGTCTAATATTTTTTTATTAAGTGACTGACGGACTAAATAGAATTTCTTTTTTTTTACCCAGGCATCATCCCTACTGCGTAAGACACTATCAATCGGAATCGATTTAATTTTGACAGTTCAACGATGAATGTATGTTGCATCGTTGGTTGCAGTGCGTTATTTACGTTGTCGAGCAGACTTTTTCGAACATTTATGAAGCAATGGTTAGCCATTTGCTTCAAAATGATTCAGATTCCGATTGATAGCGTGTTACGCAATTGTGCCAGACGGTATTTAAAGAGCTGTATATACGATTTCTTTGTTTGAAATAGGAAGAAAATCCATTGAATGATTTTGATTTAGCGATAAGCCAGCACTTACCGAATCTGATACCTACACAAAGTCCAGACACATCTACCTAGCCTTTTTCCAACTATGTTGGGGTCGGCTTCCAGTCTTACCAGATGCAGCAGAATACCAGTATTTTACATAGAGCGACTGCCTATTTGACCTCCACAACCCAGTTACTGGGTAATACGATACCCCTTAGTAAGACTGGTTGTCAGACTTTCAGGCTTCTGACGACCCGTAACGACTGTCAAAGAACCACGTATGACAGCCGGGACCAGTCTTAGTATGTAAAGATGGTCACATCCACGTACCAACGGCGGCAAGCGTAGTAAAACCTGATCTATCGACCCATGCAGCTATTATTACTTAGCCACAAGCCATACAAAGTCCAGACACATGTCCCTAAAAGTAGAACAAGACCAGAAAGTGAAAATTGAGATCGAGTGCCTACACGAGCGCTTTAGACGTTCGAATTAATTTGAGCATTAACTATCCAGACTCCAGACCCAACTGCAATTTAAAGGGACAATAAAGTTCTGAGAACATTGAATTAATCGTAGTGGAAGATAAGTGTCATTCTGCACATCGAGCCGCGGCCTTGTCGTCGGCGCTCGCGCACGTCAATGTATTTACTGCAAATTAGCATCACATCGTGTGCGGCTCGCGGCTACAATCAAAGGCATCAATAAAAAGGGAACTTTACTATTTGTAGGGTTTCTTTTAAAGTGTAATACGGTTGCCGGTTCTCGAACTGTGTACAACGAAAGTGATTCCCGCAAAGACTCGGATAAGCTGCGCCTGCGCGGGTGTGCACTCACTCTCAGTAATTTGTATGCCTATGCGATGTACCTATATTATGCCGGTTTATCCGTGACTTATCACTTTATACTTTTTGTATTTATGCGATGTTTGAGAATAGAATATATGGACGGCCTTAATTAAAAAATAGTGTATGTCAAAGAAATTAATAGATATAAAAGGATAGCAGCAGAATAATAATTCAACAGAACATTCATACATATTAATTTTGATAGCAGTGATAATTGATAAATCATGTTGGACGACAGAATTTACAGAACAGGAATGACTAAAATTTTTTTTTGTCCGATAAGTAGATTATTAAAAAATTACAGCGATACATTGAGTTAAAATGTGGCATGACGTCACTCCTTGCTAGATTTTATACATAGTTTGTTATACTTATGTAGTTGTGACGTAGCGTAGCGAGCCTCGACTCCCCAACTTTAATGCGATTTTATATAAGTCATCATCACTATTTGCCCAGCCTTTTCCCAACTATGTTGGGGTCCAGTCTAACCGTATGCAGCTGAATACCAGTATTTTACATGGAGCGACTGCCTATCAGACCTCCACAACCCAGTTACTGGGTAATACGATACCTACCCCTTTGTAAGACTGGTTGTCAGACTTTCGGGTTTCTGTTTTTATGTACGTCATATTTTATTAATACTTATGTAAGATAAAGCAAAAACTACGTTTTTAATATTTTTTTAATATCTGACTGACGGACTAAATAGATTTTTTTTTTTTTACCCAGGCAACATCTATTCAGGTTCTATAAACATACCAGACCAGTAAATACCTACACGAAGTTTCTAATAGTCCTCACTGTCTATCTAGGGTTAGGCTAAGATTGAATTTACGACCGCTCCTCTTAATAAACACGTTAATATAAGAAAAGATCTGCAGAATCCTAACAAAGGAACAACACTATAAATAATAAACCATCATCAGCTCAGAGCGGAGTGCAATAGTAAAAATTAAATTAACTTTTTACAACTAAGGCTCGCGTAAACCGCACAAGTTATTATCGCGACTGAGAAGTCGAGAACATTTGTTATTTCAATTCTAAAAGGAGAAATCAAACGGTTTACTACCATTCTTTATGTAAATATTCCATTGTGCCCGCTGAGTGTATATTGGAGCCCGCTTGGAAACACAGGGCGCCCTCTACAGTTCTCATATTGAGCGATTTGTTAAACTACATTTGCCAGAGAGTTCGGGGAGGCTGACTGCAGCTGAAAGCTACGTTATTTTATGTCTTTAGAGTAGCAGGCCTATTCTTATGTAATGACATAATTTGTGGTCCAAGTTCAGCCGCGCAGTAAGGTTTGGTTTGGTTTGCATTCACAAACACAAGCGCACTTGATTTATTTGCAGACGTAAATGGAGCAAGTCTGTGTATAGTTTATTCATTTCAAGACCGCACAACACAGACTTAGCAATAATGAAAGGCTGAAATATCTCAATAAATAGGGAAACAACCTTTACAACCTACCTCAGCTTTTTATCTCGCTCGCACGATACTCGCGGACTGAGTGAGAGCGAGTTTGAATGCGGTGCTGGGCGCCGATAGTTTAGGTAATTGCTTTTTACGGTAAAAAATAATGGTAATTTGAAAAAAATAAAAAAAAAACATAAAGACCTCCTATTAAACCTCCTCCTTAAACATAAAGAGTTATAGTTCAGTTAGTATGCAAAGTTTCATGATCTAATTTGAAGTATTTTTTTAATACCAGCGGTTTATTGTTCGGTTTGAGAAAATAAAAGAAAAAAATTTATGGAATCGTATTTTCATCAAAAACAGTACTTATCAGTATTCCTGAACTTTACCATATATTTATTTTCAAAATCAATGCTGCAGTATTTTCGACATAGCGGAGGATCATGCTAAGCCATTTGAGGTAAGAGCAGACTCGCAAAAATATCAGGTATATACTTGGCTGTCGTTTTTTCTCAATTTGTAAAGTGCCATTTTACGACACAAGGTAGCGACGACAGCCCATCAGCAGCCTTGGCTTCTGCTACATCTTGCTAATAGTGAACTACAATATGCTGCACAGTTTGCACTTCATAGCAAGGCCCATTTGATATCTATGCGCCGTCAATGCATCCTTGTAGGACCCCTTGCGGCACTCGCCTGCCAATAGACTGGGCTACTGCTACATCATGCTGTATATGTTATATTGTATGGTACTCACTTTGCATTTCATTGCCAGCACTAGCTGATATCGATGTGCTGTCAAGGCATCCTTGTAGGACCCTTGGCTAAAGTATGCGGCACCCAGGTTGCCGTGCGCCCGGCACTCGCCTGCGGTATCACCAAGAGACTTGGCTACGGCCAGGTCCTGCTGCATGTAGTTGATGGCAGCATCAAGTTGACTGAGAGCCCAGTGGGCTGAGGATAGCGCGCTGAAGACTGAACCTCTGTGGGAGAAAAAGGGTAGTTAGGATCTTGAAAATATCTTTCGATTTGTCTATAATTCTGGAAACTGTCTAAACTTGGCTCATTGCTCTAATTTAGTGTTTGTGCGTTGCATTTCTTTTATCCTAACTAAATGCGAAAGTGAGTTCGTTTATTTGTTTGTTACGCTTTCAGATTTGGATGAAATTTGGCACATAGGTAGACCATGACCTGGAAAAGGACATGGGCTTCTGTTCATCCTGTATCGCAGGACCTGCAGAAGTTAAACATAATTTACACGTAAATACTGACACACAGGTCATATTTCCTACCCGTTAATATCACAATGCAACTGGTTTGCACAGCACTTTAGCCATACCTATAGACATCGTAAAACGTGTATCTTGGACAACCGACAACGTTCCACATGGGAAGTCAAAAGTCAAACATCGAAGTCCGCAGATAAATGCCCATTGCTGAACACGAACCGCTTTCGACAATATAAATAAAGAACAGTGAAACATTACTGATTCAGTAGGTACCAGACATTATTTTAAGTCTGCAAGGGAAACGACGGAAAAGTTGTAGATAGAGTTATTAATATAAGGCGGGTATCACGCCTCCGCCGCGAAACCCTAGCAGCGAAACCGCAGTAGTTCCGCCATAACTTGTCCATTGTATAAGCGAAACAGAAGCAAAACTGCCTGATCTAACGTACAGATTTGATTATAATTCTATCTCTTTTCAGCGTGTGTTTTCACCGATTTGCTCGGAAGCCGGTTACACTTCTAACGCTCAGCCCACCATTTTGTTACGGTGCCGCATTTGTTTCGCACGTATCTGTGGCAGTCGACAAGTTTATAAAGTGAAACTTATTATTTTTTTTGTAAAAGGGATGTTTATTTTACGCGAATCCAAAAGTGACGACATTTTGCTCAGATTGCTACAATTCAACTGACTCGCATGATGTGCTACTCGAATCGCGATATAATGTTGTGATGTTTCGCAGCGGAATTCGTTTAGTGGTTTCGCATCATTATTTTCGCGTCGGAGGTATGACGCGAAACCTTAAGCTTAATTCAGGCAGCAGAAGCCATAGCAGCGACACCACAGTAGCTCAATTCAACTGACTCTTATGATATTCCGCTACACGAATCGCAAATTCGCGATTCGAGTAGCGAAACATCATGCGGTTTCGCGGTTCCGCTGCGAAGGTGTGATACCAACCTCAATGATGGATGGAGGGAGAGGGCCACTAAAAAAAATCAATTACCTATGTGAGGCATGATATGAGTGAAAAGTGTATAAGTGTATGATGTCATAAGGTGCTGAGTTGATGACTAAGAAAAATGGAAGATGAAAACATACTGCATACTGCCCAATTAATTAATGACCGGGTAGACAGAAGAAGTAGAAATGGTTTTGCAACGAATAAAATCAAAATTAAACATCATGGTTCATCCCATTACCAACTCGGCTATCTGTTAGGCGTAGAACAGTCTGATATTCAGTTGAAACACCGCTATAAAGCGCCATGAGGGAATATACACTAAAGTAATCTAGTTTGCAGCAATAAATAAAAACATTAATTAGTTATGTTCAATCAAGAGCCAACACAAGCGGCTTAGCGAACAAGCCACAATTACAGATTCTGAAAACTACTAAACGATCGGGAATCGATGAGGGTATATTATACGTATACCGTGAATAATTAATGATAGCACATCTCTATTTGGTATAAATTGCAATAGTCTTCAGAAAATAAAATAATAATATAAAGTAGCTACTTTCCAAGTAAAATTTTAATGATGTTAGATTTAATAGAGTGTCTACTCTATTAAATCTACCAGGACTCCATGTTTAGTGTATATGAAATAATTTTATAGGCACTCTATTTGGCTTAAATGGCTACTGAACGAGCTAGGTAGTCTGAAGGAACACTTCCTTTTACACAGGGTGAAACATCTCACCTAGAATTATTGTTTGTTGATGTACAGGATGTTATGGTTCAGTGCTGACAGGAATATATTCAAGTTAATGTTCGAAGAGTGTCTTTACTTTATGTTTGTGTGAAGCTATAGGGGTAACTTTTTTTTTATTTGTGCTTAGATTTATATATAATTAGGCATATATTATTCTATTTATAGCTTGTAATAGATATACGTGTATCTTTATATTTAAATAAATATTTTATTCTTAAATTTTTTGTAATGCTACCACTCTGTTCGTCTATGCATCACCCAAGGCTGACTGGTAGAAAATGCTTATGACACTGTACATAATTATCATAACTTTATGTTATGCTCTTCGATAGTCAGGAATAAGTAAGCTGGCTTGAGCAAAATTACAGACATTCTTATTCAATTTTGGAACACAAGAATAGGCTAAAATTCCTAACTTTAGAGAAAAACATTCAAGGACTAGGGAAGTCTAGGGCTAGTGAGTGTTTATGAATAAATGAAAATGATTTTCAAGAAGATAATTGTCCTTGCGAATTTAGGTTTATTGAAGTGCTCCATACAAAAAGAAATCGACTAGTTATTTTACGTACAAAGAAAATGGTTTTCTATTAACGCAATCATAAATATTTAATATACAGTATACGATGTTTTGTTTACGGGAATGAGCATAGCATGCAAACTAGGCAAGACAAGAATGTTTATAATATTCTACTTAAAGAGAAATCAGAACGTCCGTTTTCAATAACACAGGTTCACTTTAGAAAGCAACGACTGGTTTTCATGAATTGAAAACCAATATTTTAGTGCAGTAAGTGCAGATGACTCTAATTTAGAGGACGCCTCGGAAGTCGACGCCATTAAATCTAATTTCAGTAATATTTTATAAACAAGTCGAGAGGTAGAGAGTTAACATTAACAAGTTGCCGCCTATTGAGTTTTATTAGGCGTAATGATCACCCATCGCTCAGGCCACGTTTACAACCACAAACACTCTAAAGCTCTTTCTCAACCTAAGCACTTCAACCTAAGTATATAACAATTATAATAATAGCCGCATTTTGCGTACAACACGTAAAAGCCGACGACTTTATAATTAGCCACGAGGAACAAGCATCGGGACTAAATGTTCACATGTCCGGTTTTTCAAGCCTGCTCGTTCTTAAATAGCTCGTGTGAAACCGATTAAAATAATCTGAGATAAATATTTTAATTTGTGGTGAAGGTAATGAATCACACAGCGCGATGTAATTTGACATCACACTTTTACACTTCCACTTGCATTGCATCGATCTCTCGATACTGTGTTGACGTATTCTGTTAATCGATCGGGACGTATCCGCTGATCGAATCACTCGCTTCCCGTAATACCATTATCTTCGAGCTATGCTCGGCCAATGGCGGCGTTCTTTAGTTGGTTCTAGGAACTAGCGTGTTCTTGTACTGTCTGCCAGTTTATGTCAAGACTTTTAACACTCTAAGCACTAACATTTTTAAAGATTGAACATAACTAAGTTATCGGTTAGTTGTGCTGGAAATAAGATTCATGATTTGAATCGTAATTAAGACATTTCTGTTATATTAGTTGTAAAAGTATCAGATATTAATGATATCAGACAGCAAATAATGTAAAACACATTTATATGGAAGTCAAGGTAATTTTTCACGACCAATGCTGCCGGGAGGTCGTATAGAAAAAAATATTTATGTTAATTTATCAATAAAAGTGGTCAGTGTATTCATTATTTCACCTTTTCCAAAGTATTATCCCATTTAATCTCATCATCTGTCAACAGAGATCATCTCGATAAGGATCGAGGAATAACAATCCTTATTTATATCGAGTGGAGTTTTATCGTGGGGCGAACAGAATAGTCCCGTATCGATCCAGCTTCGATCCATCAAAGCAGAGATAAGATCGCGCCGAGGTGTGGGTTTCAACGCCGGACCGCTCCAACGCTTAAGTTGACAATTTTGGGACGGGAAGAGTTACTTAATGTCTTCCAAGTGTATAGAGATGGAGCTTATTCAATCAATGTCTTCGACTCCAAACGTGTTTAAATAAATTTAACTGAGGAATTAGGTGTCTCGGGCGCACCGCACGTAGGTACTCGTAGGTGTTATAATTACGTCTCGTTCCAATTTTGAGCTCGTTATACAGGAATTTATACACAGAAGTCATCGTAAAAGTTTTTATTTATTTATTGTAGTGATGATCGTCATCGTGTGTTATAAAATCTCTTAGTACTCATTAACGTGGCTTATTGTAATGTCTTTTACATGATGTTGGGTCAAATGGCAATGCTCATACAACAAGCAATTAATGTCTGCCTGTGTTTAGTAGCCCCCAACAGAAATTACAATCAAGAAATTATTAACTCTCATGTTAAAATATCACAGAATGTATATTATCGCTTTCTCCATTATATTCGTCGAAGTAATTCAATGGAAATTCCATGGAAACAACATGAACACCCTACACGAGTCTAGACTTAACTCAAACACAGTCTTTCACTACAGGTTTAGAGGCTGTGCTGGATATAGATATTTATTAAGTGATGGTATTTCTCATAAGGTAAAATATCCGAGACCATGGTAGGAGGTCATTAACGGTGATTTTAATAGCGCCATAAACATGGTCCCCGTTCCGAGGGTGCATCTACTGAATACATTCCGACTGATCTGCTGCGTGCATCGATACTTCGTTAGCTTCCATTTCAATATAAGTTTGGGGTTTAACGACACTTCGACGGCCAAAACTTATATAGGCTTGTTCTTCACTAGATAGAATGTGAGATCAAGTGAACGCTTTGGAGATTTTTTTTGTAACTTGATCTGACGAAATTCGATATTCAGTGAATTCTGTTTGGTAATTAGTGGAGTGTAACATCCATACTTAAAGCATTATGTATCTTCATTATATCCGATGAGCAATCCTATACTATTAAATTAGCAATATTTGTAATGAAGTTCTCGAAAACGGCTCTAACGATTTCGATGAAAGTTGCAATATAGGGGTTTAGGGGGGCGAAAAATCGATCTAGCTAGGTCTTATTTCTGGGAAAATTCGTTTTCTTTATTTTCACCCAAGCAGAGCGCGATCGCACTTAGTATGTATGTGGGCAACATCACGCCCCTTTTTTCGCAGGATAAGCAGAGCAAAGCAGCGGAACGTGTGCAAACATCCTGCGAGTTGCATTTATGAATATTAAATTAAGGTCCCTAGATATTTTTTGTACGTGCATTGCTCCTGCTCGTAATTATTTATGGTAAGTACTGCCGGCCGTGTACTTACAGTAATACGTTGAGATTGATTGGCAATATTCCGCCAATTACTAACCGTATTAAATGATGGTTGCATTTAGCTTAAGTTATCGCTCCATTGGCTCAATGATATATAAGATAACAAGCATCGATTTGGTTCGATCCCTAATTGATTTTAGGTCCCTTAGTGTAAAAGCGTAACAGGATTTTACGTAAGCAAATCTCAATTCCCAATAAGCCTGATTCTGAAATCTGCTGCCTGCAGTTGCGCGATATATAAATGGTGTTCCACCCACTGCCAAATTGGGATCGGTAAACTAAGCGCAATACTCAACTGCTTTATTTTCGGAGAATACATTCGCGAAAACATCGCCTTTCAACTCTTTATATTATAAAACACAAGAGAATTTCAAGAAGACATAAAATGAAAAATTAAGTGCTGTATCCCACAGAACGCTAACATATGCACGTCGTACGAATGTAACTGCACATATAAGGACTATTGCATTCCATTAATTAGAGAGCTGTTATTAAAACGCAACACCGTATATCCCGCTCAAAATTTACGACGTCTTTATTTCCTCGACACTGGAACATTATAAATCAAAACGTCGAAATTCCGCCAAAGATAACCGTTCCCTTTAAGTATATATAAATTATCCCACTGTCAACTCGTTACGTACTCGTTGTGATTAAAAATAATAATGTAACGAGTAATGAATGAAGAGACGAGATTCGCTCGGTCATTTGTCTTCTTCTTATTAACAACTTGAGTGGTGTTAATGGTGTGAAATTGTTGTTCAGAGATTACGATCGAAACTTTTATACGAAAATAAAGGGGCTAATTTCTTTTTAGTGCGCTGTAGATGATCCGCATGCTGCTATCTAGCTGTGAGACTGCGTATTGGCAGCAATATCAAATGATAACATCTTGTTCTCTACAAAATGGTTGTGCTGGATGGTGCTGATCCATGCGTCATGTTCGTGAACGGGCGCCGTCAGTTGAGACTGGTCATCTCTTATCTGCCAGGCCTTATTTTTAATTTTATATTTTAACTTGTTTTTAAGTATTTTTTTACATTGTTCTCACATGTAGAAGCAACTAATATAATGTACCTTATCTTGATTTAAAAGAGTGTCCCTGGAGTTTCTTGCCCGTTCTTCTGCGTTTTGGAATGGGTAACTAGCTTCAACTTTCTGACTAACTGACCGACTCTTCGACAATTCAAAAGTGCTTGTAATTGGTTTAATTGAAACAAATGCTTTGAGTTTGAGTTTCCCAATGTCTTATTGCTAGCTCTGAGTTACCAACCGCAGTAAAAAGATTCCATATTTTTTACAACTTGTGCGAGAACGTAAATGACTCGTTGTTTCTATTAATTTACCGGCATGGTCTGCATTTTCTAAATCTTGTAAATATTTCACTTATGGGAAGATGAGAATTTTTTTTTGTTGGTCATGTAGATTATTTACAAAAATATTGCACACTTATTTTTTACTTTTTAACATAATATATAACATACATTGAGTTAAAATGTGGCGTGACGCAGGGAAACCCCACTCCCTAACTACAATTCGTTTTATCTAAGTAATTTGTATTAATATAAAAAATTACGTGTTAACATTTGTTTTATTATCTGACTGACGGACAAAATCGAATTTCTTTTTTTTTTTTACCCAGGCATCTTCCCTATTATCATATAATAATGTTCATAAATAAAATTGTAATCGAAGTAATCGAGTTTTTTTCTTACTGTCGTCGCTAGAGAAAATTTCACCGATATATCGATATTTTTTTTCGATATATCGAAATCGATATCAATATATTTTTTAAATATCGATACGTTATAATATAAGGAGATCTTAAATTTGCAAAGACGATAATATCGTCGTTGCAAATTTAAGATGTATAAAGTAACTTTTGGAGAACGAGACATTTTAGTTTACAATTAAATGTAGGCTGACACCTGAGATATTTTTTTAAAAGATACGTGCTTTAGCGGTATAATAAGATATTCACATGGGAGTTTTTGCTAAGTATGGGTATTTGAAATCGCTTTTCAAATATCTGTAAAACTCATTTTCGACAAAAATGTTACATCGGAGATTTTAAATTTGCAACGACGATATATCGATACTTTTTGGCACTTCATGCATCCCTAGCTAGTAACTTGAGGTGCTTACAGTTTAACAGTTCATAAACATCGGCAAATCGCATAAAATATAATTTGCATTTCACTGCACGTTATAATCAACGATGACTGCAAACTGCGATCCTGTGAGAGCATTTCAGATTCGAAGAATTTATTCTGATGATAACTTGGGAGATACCTTATCACTGGTATTTATAATCGTGAGTGCAGCCGCGTTATCTATATTAATCTAGAAAATTCTTGAGGGCGGTCTTCTTGTGTTGGGATTACTAGACATGTCCAGCATTCTACTTACGTCACCATGTTAAATAGATTTGTTTCCATGGTTCGTTGGATTTATTACAGTTTCATGCAGTGAGCACTGTTGCTGCATGAAACTGTATTTCCATTTTATTAGAACGAGATTAATGGTAAGTAATACGGTACACGAAATATTAAGGGCTGGTCTGTTTGGACTATATCTGCAGGATCTCTTGCCAAAAGTGGTTTAGTTGCAACTAGGAAGTGTAGATACAACTAATTACGTTCCCGATACTTTAATCTAGTAGCTCTCAACATGAACATCATAAGATACGTCATCAGCAGAACATAGTTTTCGAATACAGAAATGTCGTTGTTTAGATAAATAGATAGATAGACCGATAGATAAAACATTTATTCAGTGCACACAAAAGACACAGCAAAACACACAAAAGTACAATTAAATTATTACAATTTACATGAATTTATGTAAAAATTTAAAAACAAGGTGCCAACATACAAAAAATAAAAGAAAAACATACATAAAATATGGAAACAAAAGTGGCAATGGACATAACATATATAACTTCAAATAACGAATATAGGTACACAGTGCGGTGTGCGCCTCAAGGTTGAACCAAATGGGAGTCCAGCTCAGCATGTTTATTATTAACACAAACGGGATATTTAGATAGATAGCTAGAATACTCTTTAATATGCACACCATAAAAATTACAATTACATTTAACATGTTTACTGTTAGATTCGAGTTAATTCGTTACGGGTTGTCAGAAGTCCGAAAGTCTGACAAACAGTCTTACCAAGGGGTATCGTATGTTACTGGGTTGTGGAGGATAGGCAGTCGCTCCATGTAAAATACTGGTATACAGCTGCATCCGGTTAGACTGGAAGACGACCCCAACATAGTTGGGAAAAGGCTAGGCAGATTGATTTGACTGTTAGATTCGAGTTCCCGATATTTCGGCACTGTTGCAAACACCATGATCACGGAGTATGTCGTTGTATCTATTTGTTATAATCCTCTCTGATATTCCTGTCTCATATTTACGCAGAATTACCAAGTCAAACATCATTTATGTAAGTAGTATACGCAAATTAACAGCTTAGCAAGAAACCACAACCATTTCATGGCATACTGCGGAACTTATACTTATCTGCAGTCCGATCTAGACTTCTAATATTGTTGGCGTGAAATTGAAAGTGCTTGTCGGACGCGAATCGTAAAAGGCATTGACAGGCAAGGCATCGTCTTGTAGCCCCAGAATAGACATATACAGGGTGTTTGGCGCATGGACCGACACAATTTTTCCAGGGATTTGGGGGGTCATTAGCTAGGTTTTACCCATACACCCTTTGTCCCAAATGTCACGGTTAATTACATATGATTTTTTTTTTTTAAATAAAAAAATGCCCAAAATGTTTCCTTTAATTCGAAATAACTTTTTTGTTTGTGGGTGTAGTGGCACAAAACAAATTTTGTTGCATTCTCCAAAATCTTTTAAATCTAAAAACATCTTTGTTTGATACAACTGGTTTCAAGAAAATTCCTTACAAGCTTCCAAAGTTACATTTTTTTATTTATCGAATGAATTTTTACAACTTCTAAATTCATTATAAAAAAAACCAAAAGCCATTTTGAACTTAGCTTTATTTCAAAAAGTTCTTTAGTTGATACCCTTTCTAACGGTATGCTACATGTCATAGAAATTATTCATTATGTAGTCAAAATACTAGTTAAGAGAGTCAGGGTTAAGAACAGACTTTTTAAGGTTATTTTGTTTTTATTAAACTAAAGTTATAAAAAAGGAGGCAAAGCACCGGGAGAGGTGGAAAGTAATGGGGGAAGCCTTTACCCAGCAGTGGGACAGAATAGGCTAGTAAAAAAAAAAAGTTATAAATCTTGTTCAAATTGACCTCCTCCATTTCGTATGCATGCACGACATCTGTTTCTTATTTCAACTATCGTTGTACGTAGTCGCATTTCTTCTTTCATAGTTTGGAACGCGCCGGTTATTCGTTCAATCAGAACTTCTCTAGTGGGCACTTCTGTCTGGTAAACCAATTCTTTTGCTCGTCCCCAGACGTAAAAGTCCAGAGGCGTCAGGTCTGGGGACCGTGCGGGCCAAGGAATAGGGCCGCGTTCCAAACTATGAAAGAAGAAATGCGACTACGTACAACGACAGTTGAAATAAGAAACAGATGTCGTGCATGCATACGAAATGGAGGAGGTCAATTTGAACAAGATTTATAACTTTTTTTTTTACTAGCCTATTCTGTCCCACTGCTGGGTAAAGGCTTCCCCCATTACTTTCCACCTCTCCCGGTGTTTTGCCTCCTTTTTTATAACTTTAGTTTAATAAAAACAAAATAACCTTAAAAAGTCTTTTCTTAACCCTGACTCTCTTAACTAGTATTTTGACTACATAATGAATAATTTCTATGACATGTAGCATACCGTTAGAAAGGGTATCAACTAAAGAACTTTTTGAAATAAAGCTAAGTTCAAAATGGCTTTTGGTTTTTTTTAAATTGAATTTAGAAGTTGTAAAATTTCATTCGATAAATAAAAAAATGTAACTTTGGAAGCTTGTAAGGAATTTTCTTGAAACCAGTTGTATCAAACAAAGATGTTTTTAGATTTAAAAGATTTTGGAGAATGCAACAAAATTTGTTTTGTGCCACTACACCCACAAACAAAAAAGTTATTTCGAATCAAAGGAAACATTTTGGGCATTTTTTTCTTTTTAAAAAAAAAATCATATGTAACCAACCGTGACATTTGGGACAAGGGGTGTATGGGTAAAACCTAGCTAATGACCCCCCCAATCCCTGGAAAAATTGTGTCGGTCCATGCGCCAAACACCCTGTATATCTCCGAATAAGGCGCTTTACTTGCTCGTAAAAATGTTAATGGGTACAACTTAACTAGTTTTAGTAATTATGTTGATTGGCAGCGCTATGTTCAAGTGCTAGATGAAGTAACTACAACTTTCCCTGTTCCTTAGATTATGGCGGTTCTGACTGGATGTTGATGCGTGGTTTTTTAAGCAAGATATCCTTGTATGCAACCATATAAGGAGATCTGCTTCAAGTATTATGAGCAACATTATCAGGTCAATCTGCCTAGCTTTTTCCCAACTATGTTGGGGTCGGCTTCCAGTCTAGCCGGATGCAGCTGAATACCAGTATTTTACATGGAGCGACTGCCTATCTGACCTCCACAACCCAGTAACTGGGTAATACGATACCCCTTGGTAAGACTGGTTGACAGACTTTCGGGCTTCTGACGACCCGTAACGACTGTCAAAGATCCACTAATTACAGCTGGGACCAACGGCTTAGTGTGCTTTTTGAGGCACGGAGGAGTCTCCGTATGTAAATATGGTCACCCATCCACGGACCAACCCCGGCAAACGTAGCTTAATCTGATGGATCGACCCGTGAGACTGTTATTACTTAGACCCGAGCTCCTCCTCCTCGTAACATTATCAAGTAAACTGATCAAATTGAACAACAGATTCTAAAGGTACCATTTAATTTACCTTATCCATATGTCGACATTCAGCGTGATTTTTTTGGGGAGGTACATCATTTATCAACGACTTAACACAAGATTTACTCGCGTAGGTAGATACATTTTTGGGACTTAAAAAGTAAGTTACATTTATCTTTTGTTTTATTACGCAAACAATAAAATTGAGTTTGCGGTTTTATAATCGAGTATGAAATGGAAGTGCTGGTATAAACTCTAAAGTGTGCAGTGACCAAGTAGTGAGTGAGCAAATCGGCAGTGGCAAAAACTTTTTTACAAAAAAAAAAATACAACCGACTTCCAAAAAAAAAAACACTACAAAGTGAAACATAACTTTAATTTCGAAAGTCTTTGGATCTGTATTTTAGTTTTTTGCCACCGACTTCCGAAATTAAAGTTATTTTTCACTTTGAAGTGTTTTTTTTTAAGTCGGTTGATTTTTTTTGTAAAAGAATTTTTATTTTTCACTTTTTAGTTTTGGTACCTACCACACATCAATTCGCATACCTACCACTACTTGCTGTGTAAACAGCAGTGACAGGAAGTATTAAAACACCATCAAGATGCAAAAAGTGGATTAGTGCCCGGTTTCTGCGGTATTTAAACAGAGTTTATCCATTCGATAGTGATTATTGCTCCGATATCGTGTTTCTAAACTAAGGAAAAATTTAGCTTAAAAGTCGAGTGAATTACTGTCGAGGGTTTATTTGTGGACCTCAAAAAACCGAGCTTAAAGAAGGAATCCGCTTAAATAGATAATTTTGTCGAATCAATAGCTATTGAGAGTTTAAACTCCGATTAAAAATTCTTCAGAAACCGGGCATAAATCCGTATTATCGAAGCTAACTCAAAAACAACCCAAGCAAAGTTAATACAACATTTATGGGACCATCTTTGAAGTATGGACCTACCAAACAAAAAAATAACTATCAAAATCAATTCATAATTGGCGTAGTAATCGCATAACAAACATACAAAAAAAAAACAGTTGAATTTAGAACACCCTCCTTTTTTAAGAAGTTAAAAAGCCTCTAAAAGATCTTCTAAGTTCGCAAATACAAAAACAACTTCTATCTGAAAGAATCTTCTATGCAAAAATATACCCTGAAACAACAGCAAATTCTTTGGACTCTGACGTGATGACGTGAAAAAAGATCATGGATCCATCATGGTTCAATTGTGAAAAAAGGATGTTCGTATATAGCTCCGTCTCTCTCTCATACTGGAACTATGATGAATCCATGATCTTTTTTCACGTCATACATAGTGCGGCCGCACTTTCGTTTCATCGTAGTCTGTTTGTTATGTTACTTACCGTAACTTGAGAGAGCAGGATCCGATCCTAAGCGCTGCTTCTAATACGGTGACTGCAGCTTGGTATTGTCCTGCTGCCAACAGCTCTTGTCCAACCACCTGCATAAAGATGTAAGATATTAATAAATTGAAACAATCTATCTTTAATGTTTTGGGAAGGTATACCTAATAGGTGTGTCACGAACTCACAACGATGCCTTACAAATAACAGCAGGAATAAGATTGACTGGGAAGGGATAACTTCACTTTGTTATCTTGATATTGAATTAAGTTTGATTGCTAATAGGTACCTTTTTTTTTGTTTTCGGAGGGTGTGGGATTAATACCTCACTAAAACCACCCCGATGGTCACCATCTGCACATGGAAGGGGCTAGCTTATCTCTCAAAAGACCAATCCGGAACCCTCTCTGTGCAACGCCTGCTTAGGGCACATTTCTGGGGAGACTGTAAAGGCGTCTCCCCGAAACCTAACTATGCAAATGTGTAACCACACGCACGCACGCACGCACGTGACCACTGTGCGCCGTCTTTCCTGAGCTCACTCAGTGGCCGGACAGAGTCCCCACTCTGAGCGCCCGTGTCTATGCAGTGGGGTTTCGGCGTCTTAGGCATCGAGGCGTTTGCCTCCCCGATGCCTTCTCCTCCGAGCGGGATCAGCCCTCTCACGATCCCATTCGGCGGCCTCCTTCTGAACCATCACGGTATCACAGAAGGAGGCTATTTCCCTCCAGTTCTCCAACTCCGCCAGCATTGACCCAACTACTGCTGGCAGAGATAAATCTCGCCCGATCCTGGCGACTACTGCGACTGTTATTATTTAGCCACGAAATGACAGTGGAGTGAAATGGATTCATTCACTGCAGTGTCACTGAAAAGCATAATAAAGACGGTGACATGATAGTACCTATTGTATTGTTGTTTGCAACTGAGAAGTTTTCTGAAATCTTGGAGAAACATCGATTAATATACGAGGAAATTGTTTGGATAATGTTCTTAGATTAGGATTTACAGCTTATGGCAATGTCATATTTCTACGCAATGTCGATAAATGCATTTAAGACTTTATTGTATTAATGCTTAGTGACTTGTTATCTAACAATAAATGGACGCCGTGTTGGAATGCGGTCTTAGCATAAATAATTATGTGTTTGTAAAAGGCAACTCAAAACCTTAGATAGCATTTAGCAAGTTTCCGTAGTGTTCTCAACTCATAATGACCGTTCTGTGCAGCTTCTGAATCATGCGTTGTCCACTCCGACTTATATCGGTGCTCTTGATCTCGCCTTTGATGTCATTTACTTTTTAAGCCCGACATAATAATAAACTAATGCATGTACAAAAATGCGATTTTGAGTATCATTGGCGGGTACAAAAAGCGCGTCGAATTTTTAAGAACCCATTAAGCTTGCCGTTACGATGACTGCAGAAACATTTAGCCGAATGATTTGAATTTATCTCGGTATATATCGCAATAATATCATATTTAAGGAACACCCAGGGAGTGGTTATTTGGATCAGCAACTATTCCAAAAACATCGACAGTATTTTATGTATCTGTCGCAGTAAGATGGTTGTAGCCGTGATATAGTTATATCCCTAGGGTTATAGCTAACTACGGGGATATAGTTCTAAGAAAGCGGTTCATAACTATCTTAATAGGAACATATCTAACTATTAGGGCACTCCGACCAAATAGGGTAGATTAGGTTCGAACTGTGACGCTACGTCGAAATTGGTCGCAGTAGCAAAATTGGGGCACTCTGATAGTTTTCATATAACTTATCCCGATAGATAGCTATATCCCTAGGGATACAAGTTTAACACGGCTACAACCATCTTACTGTGAATATCTAATGTTTTGTATTTAAAAAATGGAGGCTCGAACCGTCAAGATACCTACTGTTTTATGTTCTTGATTATACCTATGACATTTTGATTCCACTGTAGCACTAACTACTCGTACTTAAGCTTCCTATAATTTTCATCATTTTACGGTAAGATTAGAAAAGTGTTACCCACTTAAATGCGCAGGAGAGCAGATAATACAGTGTCGACGTTCAGTTTCATTATCTCAGTGTTTAAATCGCTTCAATTTACGGATTTTCAGTTCAATTCGGTACATTGTATGCGCGGAGCGGCGGCCATTTTGTGGTAGTGCGACGCCATTTCGGCCATTCACGTCTGGGCTGCCGATCAACTGTCGCGCAGATTGTATGTAAATTCACGGGGGTCGGTCGCGTATTTATGGGCCTTTGATCACTCAGCCCCATTGTTTGAGAGTTAAATGCGCCGAAAAATGTTCAGATGTCGCCAGACTGCACGCTAGTGGAATGTATGCAAATAGTCCGCTTGTACTGTGTATGGGGTGCTTAATATTGCCAACATCGACGAGACCTAAATGTGCCATTATTTGTATAATGATACGATTGTATTTGCGTAATGTGTTTTTCTTTTAATATGTCATGTATTTGTTTTCGTGTAAAGACGTGCGAATCTCGTTAATGTTTCAGTCTCATTCACGACCGACGCGACGTAAAGTTTATGTGACTTTGTTGTTGCCACTTTGGGAAAGGGTAATCACTGCCTACGCTTAAAATGTGTAATGTGTGGCTAGTGAAATGCTTTACGAAATATTTTAGAATCTTTGTGAGATTACTAACAATTTAATTTAATCCAACTAAGATCCTCCGAAGATATAAATGTAAGAAATGGAAACGTCCTCTATAGGTCAGTGTTTTTATGTAAATCGGGAGTCTGTCTCCATGTCTCCGTCAGAGCTGAGAGTAGGACTGACAATGCACATATTTCCGGAGGTACGTTAATGGACCGCATTATTTTGGGATCGAGACTTCGAGAGCTGCGAGTATTGCGTGGTGTTTATGCTGTCGAGACACAGTATTCATGGACAGGAGACAACGTTTTATGGTGTTTTTCTCTCAATTCTTGTTCAAATATTCTGTACCTCCACCAGTTAGAAAATAAGGAACAGTTATTCTGTCATTAAAGCCCAACAGGTACAGACTTCCCATCTAGTTTTTTTTTTTTTAAGTTTTATATTCATCTGCCTCGTTGGTCTAGTGGTCGCATTCGTCGTTCGAATCCCGGGTCGGGCAAAGTGTTATTGGGTTTCCCATCTTGACTTTGTCAGTAGTAGCACGGAGTCTGGATTGGTGCCCGGTTGTTGGCAGTAGCCCACATTACATGGGACTTAAACATAACTGGCGACACGTAAGTGTAATAAACTATAGGTACCTACCTACATTTAATAATTCGAATTTATTTATTAGACATGTTTAAAATATTTCTCAATCTTACGGGAAAAAGGTTCTTGCTAAAACACGACTCGCTCTTGTAGGTAATATTGCGAAACGAAACGTTTGCTGTTATGAAATAAAAACGCTGATTGGCCGGTTTGAGCGCCCAAAACGAGACCTCCTCTGATTAAGTTACCTCTAGGTATTTATCTAATGTACTTACAAAACAAGGCTGATAATAAGTGATTTATCTTAAGACACTAGTCTAATAAAAGTCTGTGATTGTGATCTTACTATGAAATAGATATTTACCTACTAGAGGGTCTAAATTAAATTAAGTCCAACATGTTTGCCACTACGTGACGTGCAAAGTAATGGAATTATACAATTTGAAAACAAAAAAAAAAAAAAAACAAATTTACAAAATATTAATAGTTGTCATACTTAAATTATCATGGGTTATTAAAGTTATAAAGTAAATCCAGCTCCAAATTAATCTAATTACCTATGTCAGAGTAAATTCCTTTTCATTATGGAACTCAGTTACGCTCTAATATGCTCTGGCGGTCAAAAAAGTTCGAAATTTATTTTTAAACATAGATTGAGGCAGTTCTCTCCAAGTTTTTGGTACTTGGTTATAAATGACTGGAGCCATACAGTATACACTTTTGCGCATTAGGGATGTCTTAGCAGATTGGAGACAAAGTTGACCATTGTCACGTCTATTGCGTGGGAATATGTCGGCTAGACGCTTATAGTAATGTGGATTCGACTTAACATAGGGACTTCCGAACTTTGACAGTTGCTAACGGCAATATTGTTGAAGCTACATTTGTCAAATTGGCTGTCATTTATTCAGTCAGTTTTGCCAAATCACCATGGACGAGTATAGCGTTCAGCAACACGTGCAAATGACAATATGGGTGTTCTGTTCGGGCAGCGTTCTGCGCGCGCATAATAAACTGGCCACCGAGATCGTGCGATTTGATCCTGCTAGACTTTTTCTTGTGGGGTTTTTTTTAAGTCACAGGTCTGTTCGAATCAGGGCCCATGAAAAAACATATAATTTGAACAAAAAAGTATAATATGGTAATCCTTTTTTGGGAAAATTAATATGTTTTTTCATCCATGGAACGTACCAAGTTAAATGCGTATAATATAGCATAGGATCGTATATTGTGTTCTTTATTAGGTACAAAAAAAATCGTGTTTCTCGAAGTTTACAGTTATGAAATAACGGGAGATACTTCCGCTCCACCCAGAGCGGGAGAAGTTATTTGATGATTTCCAATCCACAAAAAAAAGGCATCATGGTGGTTCTAACTAAGGAGACTCCTTGTGATTCCGGAAACATGTTGTATGTACAGGGTGTAAAAAGACTCATCACAAAGCCGTCAACTACCTATATCTAACTAAATAGCTTTGCGGAAAAAATATTGCTAGGAAACGACTTTTATTAAAAAAAATAATTAAAAGCAACTTTTATTACAAGCAATTTTTTATTACGCGCAATGTAACGCGAACCCAGGCCACAGCCCAGGCAAACGGAGTTAAGCCCTGCCGCTTCACTCTACGGCACAGAATAAATAATTGTCTACGGTACGTGTAGGTACTTACTTATCGGAAAAAGTTTAATTAACACCTGGAATACGTTTTAGTAAAAAAAATGGAACTTTGGACCTTCAATATCTCCAGAACCAGTGGTTTCCCAGGTATGGTCTACTGGAATAATACGATCCAAATAATGGGTAGTTTATGTGGCTTTCGGCTTCGACAAGTGTGTTTTTACCTACAATATTGTTTCAATTTTATAAGAACTTTATGAGTTTATTAACTGACTGAAGAAAAACTTGGTGTTTAAAGCTGGACCTGAAATGGACTGAAATCCTAATACACGGTCTTCAAGCATTATCAGTGCTCATTACTTCTATGTACGAAAAAGCCTTTTGTCCTGTAGTTAGAGATGTGGGAGTAGTGCTATATATAGTCGATGTAGGTTCAGTCAGCAACAAAAGTGTATTAATAGTTGAGTTTTCTAAATCTTAATTATTGAGAAAAATACTTCATTTAAATCGAAACAGATGTAAATTTTATAGAAAATTAACTCTTATCTAATAAATGAAATGCTTAAAAGCAGGTTATCATATCATTTTGTGTTAATTTAGATGATATCAAAAAGTAGCAGTGTTAACCGACTTCTGTTGCTGACCGTACCTTACAATTTGCGGCATTCTGAGACGTCAGTGTTGTTCGTTTACATACAAAACGAAGCAGTTGCGTCTGCGCAGCCTGTATGAGCGGGCTGTTAGTCGCTGTAACGCTAAGTAATTCTCAGCTTTGTACACTAATGGTAAAACATTGGTCATGTTTACACGTATAAAGGCTCTTACAGACAGAGGCGATATCGCGGTCGCGACGCGATATTTCGATATTATATCCTTAGAAAAATATCGCGTCGCGACGCGATATCGCCTCTGTCTGTAAGAGCCTTAATCCTTTCAATTTTGCAATTTCCAGGTCGAGTACAGCAAGCTTGGACTTTCAAGCGTGACATTTAATTATACAGGATTTAAACTTTGGCGAGATATTGTTACATGATATTAATATAGCGTTCATGATGTTTTGTGTGGAATATACCTATAGGTCATCAACGAAGAAGAAGAGAATTTGGAATGGGGTCTTCACTTCTTTCTTTATGATTCACTAGCTTTTGCCCGCGGCTTCGCCCGCGTGGATGTCGGAAAATATCCCACGGGAACTTGCTACCGGGAAATCCTTCCTTATTCCTTGTCTACATTATAAAGGCAACCTCTGTGCAAAATTTCAGCTTTCTAGGTCCAAGGGTTTGGGCTGGGCGTAGATGAGTCAGTCAATCAGTCAGTCAGTCAGGACTTCTCTTTTTATTTATATAGATGAATAATTATAAGACCATCATGCGAATTCCTATCGTAATCTATACTAATAATAAAGCTGAAGTTTTTTTTTTTTTTCGCGCGTTCATACAAACGCGCTAATCTCTGGACCTACTAGTCGGATTTGAAAAATAATTTTTGCATTTGATAGCCCAATTTTTGAGGACGGCTATAATGCTATTTAACATCAAGCTAGGATCCTTATGAGCCGAGCAAAATGAAAAAAAAACCGGGCAAGAGCGAGTCGGACTCGCGCTCCGAGGGTTCCGTTCCGATTTCTGAAAAAGTGTGCTATTTAGAGACATCGTTTTATTTTTCCTGTTTTCTTTACATAAACTTCTATCACATAGAATATTTTCAGATTTTTCTCTTTGCAAATTTCGGAGATAAGGGGGGTGGGCGGGGAACGGTATTTTTTTTACATTTTTCATCAAAACACTGTGCGGCCTAAAAAAAATAAAAATATGTTTGAGAATGTGCAAACAGCGTTCTTTCATATGATACCCCACATGACCTAGTAGCTCCACTTTGAATTTTTAAGACCCCCTTTCACCCCATGTTGCAAAAAAAATACATATATTTTTATTTCTTTCTTATTTGAAAAATAGTTGGGTAAACGTCATCTAAAACTGTTCCAAATTTCAAGTTGATAGCACTAGTAGTTCTTGAGATATCCAGCTGTGACAGACAGACAGACAGACAGACTGAGTCACACCATAAGGGTTCCTTTTTTACCATTTTGGTACGGAACCCTAAAAAGTCAAGAAAGAACGCTAAGCAAAAACGAAGTAAAACGAAACGCACGTATAACGAATAGCACGGGTAGGCGATGCGATACGAAGGGGTGGGTCTGGGGATTAGGAAACATCACGCAGACGAAGTCGCGAGCAGAAGCTAGTGTTTCATATAATTCCAGTGCAGGATGTGAGGTTTTCTAGATTCACATTTTTCATTCTGATTATCACCGGGTGGCGTTGATAACTCAGATTAACCTTACATTATTCTTTTCACAACTTTCGTCATCTCTACTAGATTGTTTTGCAACGCTATTTTCTCGAATTGAAATCATTCTGTATCTTCAACCAGCAACCCTAATTGTATGACACACTATCGATCGAAATCTGAAGAAGCAAATTGCTAATCCATTGCTTCATATCTTCGAAAAATTTGTCTGCTCGAAAACGTAGCTAACGCAATGAATGTTGTTGAACGTTCAAAATGAAACCGATTATCCGATTGTTAGTGTATTATGCAATTAGGGTGCTACCTGGCTCGATTCAGTATGAGTTAAGTCAGTAATGGTTTGGAGTCTTGAAGTAAATATTTTATAGCTAACGCTAGCTCTGTTGTCAAGCCCCTAAGTGAAACGCGATTCCTCCAGGCGTGGGAATCAATGAGTCTTTAGCACATGAAAACAATGTTGGTATTTAATTTGGTCGTTAACTAAATGTTGTAGGGAAAACACAACATTATTACGTACTCAGGTACGTAGATTAGAAAATGGTATAAATTCAAAATGAGAAATTGAGCAAGTTACAACTGAAGTTTGACACCTCAATTACTGAATAAATCAGACAGAGGAATCATAATAAATAATGACCAATGACAAGCTCATCATCTTTCTGCTCTTGTGAAGAAAGAAAAGGAGTTGCGCAGACCCCACGTAACAAACGGGATGTTACGTGGGGTCGGCGCAACACGTTTTCTTTTTCCATTCTCCCACGTCAACCGTCACGCTGTCGTTTTTCTTTCGTATCATTCCTCACACAATCCATCCGATCTTTTATTCGGCCTTCCCTCTCCATTCATCAACTTGAAATATTCATCACACTTTTAGTCACATGCGTTTCCTCCTTCCTCACCATGTGTCCAAACGATTTCCGTCAACTTTCCTGTCACTAGCGCCACTATCAAACTTCCCCTTAGATACAGGAGTGTATTTGATTGTGGCGGTTGACGATATTGGATAAAGTAAGAACTATCCAATATCGTCACTCCATCTGACAAGCTACAGCGCTCAAAATGGCCCCTAATTCAAATGAAACCGTAAAACATATAATTGATATCGCTAAAATGAAAGCGAGGGTACAACACGAAGATTCGTGTATCATTTGCAGGCTCAACGCTATTCTTACAACATTATTAACATAATGCCATCGCGATAACGAATGAAATTGCATTCGGGGTATTTATTTAGAAGGGCTCCCGACTTGGAACGTGTATTTTATTAGTTATTTGATTATGTGTTAATATCACATAGCATAATAATATCACGCCTTTGATACCCGAAGGGTTTGACAGAGGTGTCCCTATACTACAACTACATTTCGCCAGAAAAAAAAATGAAAGATAATATTATCTGCCTAGCCTTTTCCCAACTAAGTTGGGGTCGGCGTCCAGTCTAACCGGATGCAGCTGAATACCAGTATTTTACGTGGGCGACTGCCTATCTGACCTCCACAAACCAGTAACTGGGTAATACGATACACCTTGGTAAGACTTTTCGTCAGACTTTCGGGCTTCCTAACGAATGATCCACGAATGACAGTCGGGACCAACGGCTTAACATGCATTCCAAGGCACGAAGGGGTCTTGCTAAAGCTGTCACCCAGCCACGGACCAACCGCGGCAAACGTAGCTTAACCTGATCGATCGACCCGTACGGTTGTTATTACTTAGTCCCTCATATAAATGTAAGATAATAATATTGTCTTCATCTTCACAGTTTTAAACTTTAGCATTGCAGAGTCTGTTACTGCATCAGGGCTTTACATTCTGTCAATATTCTTTTGCAGGTGTTGTAACAGCTAAAAAGTAACGTACTTGCAGTTCCATAGCAAACGGGTCTGGCTGTAATGTAGTGAACTAAGGGAGTGAATCACCGTTGTTAGGATCAAAACCAGGTGAATGGGTGGCCATTATTTTCATTCGTGTGGAACTGAGAACAGTGGCCCAGTGGTAATGGCCCCGATTTGCGACTTGTAGGTCGTGCTTTCGAACCCAGGCAGGCGCTTTACTTTGTGTAAATAATTTCATCACCGCTGCTCTCAAAACGGCGAAGGAAAACATCGTGAGAAAACCGGCATGTGCTAGAACCAAAAATTCGAAGATATGTATGACATCTACCAACCCGCACTGGGCCCGCGTGGTGGATTATGGTATGGCCCACTCGCTCTCACAGAGAGGAGATTAGTGTCCCAGCAGTGGGAACGTTACGTGCTGATTGCGTTATGTGGAACTTGTCCATACCTCGGTGTTATAAGTAATAAGTAGGTTTTGGTTGTCATACGTATGGATGGAGATAGTATGTATGGACTCTGAAGCCCAAAATCATATTTCTACTTGTTCCGGTGAAGTCTATTATTTTATAAGCTACTAGCCGCGAAGCTACTATCCTCGCGGGCGAAGCCGCGGGCGGCTTCGTCGGTAAGTCAGGACTTCTCTTTTTATTTATGTAGATTTTTAGAATCATCATCATCATTGGCAGCCTGGTTCCACCCACTGCTGAGTATAGGCCTCCTCCCTTTTGTGCCATGCTTCCCTGGTCTGTGTGAGTCTCATCCAGGTATTCCCTGCGAGGCTGCGACCTTCTATATTTATTATATAGGTACTTAGAATGTCTAGTGACAAAGACTTACCGATATCAGTACAAAAGGCGATTGATCCAATTTCATAGCTTCTAACTGTCTAAACGTAGGCTCCAGGGTTGTCCGGAGCGGTGATTTCAGGGAGGCTTCCACCAGAGCTGCCAGCAGCTGCCTCGAAGACGGCTCCACTCCCAATCCTGAGCTGAATGCTGCCAGCGCTTCGCCATGTCGACCAAGACATTGTAGTGCCACACCTAAAAAAATTAAAATGATTTAAACCCTGGAATATACCACAGACTACATACAGTCGTTCAACGCGGTGATTTGTGAGCAATGGTATTTTACCAATCATACTTTCAAAGCTGCTAAAGTGCTAATTTAAGAGGCGTTGAACCTCTGTATGAACAAAAAGGTTACCTACACAGTGTGACAGCATGACTTACACTAATGAATGCACATATGGTATCGTCTACAATTACGTAAAGCGTAGGTTGAAGTGCACCCACTGTTTGCTAATGCTTAACTGTAAAGTTACATTCATAATTGTTCCGCCGACATTGCTTTATATCGATGTTCTCACACCAACAATTTTATTATTAAAGAAACAATGGGATCATTCAACATATTGATAGGAACCGCCTTCATTTGAATACAGAATATTTAATCGAATTAAAAAGATAATCGATTTTGATAGGTACCAAAAAGTTTCGCTTCTCTTTTGTTTGAGTTCGTTTTATTTAAAATCGGAATAAACGTCTGCTACGGTATTTTACTTCGGAATAAATGAAGGTATCGATAACGTGATTGACAGTAATTGTCATGTTTACTCTCATTTAAGAGAAATCTCGGACACAGTCGCGGACAGTTGGACAATACAGAATACAGTAATGTAATTAAGTAAAATGGTAATTCATACCGGACTTCAAACGTAAATCTAAAGTTATTAGACAATTAGAAATTTCATACTTTCATTATGTCGATTTCGTTTCGCTGAATTACTGTAGTCGTAACAGCTGGTTAAGTTATTATCTTCGTTATTATACTCTTTCTCATTTATGTACCTACCTACACTCTGATATCAAATTAAGTTTCAAATGTTATAATAATACCTATGTAGGAATTACAATGCCAATCCAATTTAATATAAACTTATAAATTGGTTTATGATTTTTAAGCAAATATGACTACTTACATTTTTTTTTAATGTAGGGACCTACTTGAAATACTTATTATATAAAAACATGACTGAGTGACATTTATATTACTAATAATACCTAAATATACAGGTTGTACCAGAAAGCTGTGTTCAAATTTAAGGGTGTGGTACAGACCATCAAACTGGGACCAACATCGTAATTGCAAAAAAAAAATCAACTGTCCTGCACAAAACTTCAATACAGAGGTACTCGGGCCAAATGTTGAAAAACGGCTGATTATTTTTTCGCGATTACGATGTTCGTCCCATAGAGAAAGTTGTTCAGTTGTATGATCTGTACTACACCTTTCTGGCCATGCATTTCGAAAACTTAAAACGTATTTTGCGAATGATGAAGCTTAGCTGCGAAATGGGTTTGTTTAAAAAAAAGGGTTGCATATTAGAAAATCAAAACTTTCTCGAGCAAATTTCAAAACAACAAAAAACGAAATAACAAAATTTAAATGACCAAATGTTTTATTTAGAAAAATTTAAAATCCCAACGTATGTGACATCAAATGAACGACTGATCAAAAGTTGCTAGATGTAATTTTAAAATATCAAATCATTTAGGTTTAGGGTTGTAGGGGGGTTAGGGTTTTTGTCAGCAGGTAGACGGAGCCCCGCTGCGCGGGGCTCCTATTTCTATCTGCGGGGTTTAAAGGAACTTAACTAACCGAACCTCGGGGTGCCCCTGATGTCGACCGTCTAAGGTTAGGGTTTTCGTCAGCAGGTCAGGGAAAAAATGTAGTACCTCAGGAACTTTACATAAGTACTTAGATCGGTATTTTTCATTTTGGTCAATTAACGATGAGTATTTTGACCTTTAAACGATTTGGTCAATAATGTAATAAATAATTTAAACATTGATATTCCAGACTTTTGTCAGCTGAACTTTTGATCAAATGACCATCGTTATTTTAAACTTTGATTTGTACGTTGTTCTTTTGAAATTTGCTCAGGAAAATTTTGATTTTCTAATAAGCAACCAAAAAAAGTGTATATTTTAATAAGTTGACACTTTATGCACAATATGTTGTCACAGCACTACGCTTGTCACGCTTCTATAGTTAGAAATTGATTGATTGATTTAATCATGCGTTCGCAGTGATTAACAAAGCGTAATTTCTATTTCAATATTGCGCTGCATTGTTTCACGTTTGCTAGACTAGACAGTGAAGAATTTTTAGGGATATTGTAAGAACCTAAGATAACTTTTGTACATCTGATTTTTTTTATTCTTCTGCCCGTATCCCAATTTATTTGGCGTCGGCGCAGCATGTATTTTTCTTCCACACATCTCTATGTTCGGAAAATTGACTGAATGTTCCAAGTTCAGGATTAATCAGTTCAGATAAAATATAAGGAATGAAATGCACCGACCCCAGTGTGGTTTGCGCATACTCGATTACTCGAATGAACCCAAAGATTCAGAATAGCCCTGTTTGCCTCATGTTACATGGTGCAATAGAGACCATTGTATATCAAGGAGCAGACCGGGAGGTAGACCACGATAATTGTAGGGAGGACATGCCCTTAGGATATGGATAAGGATTATACAGCCCATTATGCACCGTAAAGTAAGCGATCCAAGTGCAGAATGTAATCCTAAAGTATTTTTATCTCACGAAGCGACACGCGCTTTACTTGTGTTTACCATGTGAACACGCTGTGAATGTGGGCGTGCAAACGAGTAGCGTCAGCATATAACACACACACTTGCACCCCACACACACACATACACACACTCTTCTGACTTCGCCATCGCGTTATCTTGGACGGTACCGAGAGCTCTTGCGCTTACACACACATTCACAGCTTGTTTGTACACTTGGTAAACACAAGTAAAGCACGTGTTGCTTCGTGAGATAAAAATAAGAATTTTTTTTTCGAAAAGAGAATAATCCCAAATAAGGAGAAGGGGCAAATTATTGGTAGTATTGATATTTTGGTAATAACTATATAATTATGATCTATTTTGTTACAGTCTTTTAGCAAGTCGAGAACACACAGTTCCAAAATAGACCCTTACAATAATAAGGACTAAAGTAATTACAGCTTATAATAAGTGGTCTTCATAAATAAGTCTGCAGACGTAACATTGTCGATAATTTATGGGTACTTACTCTTACCTATGTATTTATTTGTGCCTATATCGCGGCAGGGGACCGAATGTATCGATGTTCGCAAAAAAACGAAACGAAGAGAGGTACACCATTATTAAGCATTTAGTCATTAAAATATATTGTCCGTAATAACCTACCATACATTAATAGCCACAGAGTAAATAAAAGTAAGGCATATTCAGTGGAGTGAAAGTGATTGCCGATAGAAAATTATGAAAAAAAGTAAATGTAATCTCACGCAATAGTCGTAACAATGTGTGCACTGTGCATGTCACGAATATGCAAAAAAGTGTATTACTATGCAATAGAGGTGCTAAATGCATCGTTTATCACGACCGATGATTTAAGGGTCGGTTGCTATGCTACAATGCACGGTTTATGACGTTTCCAATGCAGTAACATGCCAGACGTTGTTGTTTGCGCACGAAAACAGAACGACGAGATATTTTGCACACGAAATTACGTCAGGACATCATCCTTGTGGTTGCTCTAGTGGTCGTAAGCGCTACTGGTGAGCATGAGGTCCTAGGTTCGATTCCCAGGTGGTGCAAAGTGTTATTGGGTTTTTCATTAACACCTTCGGCGCGTATCTTTTTGTCACACATTGTCTGGACATTGTTTAAACAAAAGTATACACATCTTTCTACTTGGTAAAAGCGCTGTTTATATTTAATAATATGTTATGTGTATTGTTATCATGATAGAAATATAAAAAACAGGAGAAGTGGCAAGCGGGCAAATTGTATCCGCACGACATGCTCAGTATGAACCGTTCATAGGTAATACAAATTCCGTCTCCGAGAACTAGTGCGCTTTCGACTGTGTGTGACCGTGACAATTTATAAGAATGCCGTGTTGTTCAGTGGTTTCTTGTAAAACCGAAGCCACGTAAATCATGGAATCACTTTTCATATGTAAGTACAAGTATTTTACCGTATTTGTCTTTAAAATCATGAAATGAAAGTGATAAAGTGAAAAAGTGGAGACACAGGGTTCCGATACATTTTAACATACGGGGCACATCTCCTTCTTTCTTATATCTATGGTTATCATCCTTGATAACTCGACTGTACAAATTCATACAAAATCGTAAGGACTTAAGTCCCTGCTAAAGTAACAAATGTAACAAAGTAGATAAATGTTCCCTTAATGGTTATAGGTATTATAGTTGAAGCTCATAAGTGTCAATTATAAATTACTCGTTTATAATCCTTGTCGTTAAAAGCAATTAATAAATGGTTTGACGGTTAAAAGTTATAATCTTAAGACCTTACACTAAGGCCATGAAATGGGAGTCATTAAATTAGCTACTTAGTTAACTTAGAATCTATTAAGAGTCACATGAATCAACCACTTTTATGATTGGCGTTATGTGTATTTGATTTAGCTATAAAGGTGGCCCACACACATAAATGCAAGCATGATAAGCCTGCATCAACAATCATTTTGTGCAAGCATCTTGATTGGGCAAGCGGCGTGTCAAACGCACGCCAGTAGCACACAGTCATATACGCATGCCAGTTACACACAATCATACGCACGCCAGTGGCACACAATGGGGAAGACAACTGTCAAAATGGCGCTGACGTAGCTAGTTCCCAAAACAAGATAATAACACAAGGCGTGAGCGTAAAGTTTTTTTTTTATATAACAGCACAGTTGGAGGTTACGTCCGTCGGAAACATTTTGATAAGTGTTTTGGAAATAAGCAATATTTAAGAGTTTAAATTCTGACTTTTTCCATGTCAAATACGTACTTAATTGATTTAAAATCACCTAAGATAACGAAATAGTGAAATAAAACCCTGAATGAACAAGAAATGGAATGAATTAACGAAATGTCAAATTTATTATAGGCCGTAGAGACCTAGCTATATGGTCACGCCATCTACAATTTAAGCTTTGACCGACCTTCCCCAAGCAAGCGCGTCGTCGTCGTCAAGCAAAATCTGATGCTGCTCCAGCTTGCTTGCACAGTTGTGTATATAGCCCATATATGCAGTTGTGCACGTTTGCACAAAATGATTGCTCATGCAGGCTTATCCTATACCTTAAAAGATGAAATTTGTGCTTTGATTTGTGCTTTGTGTTTTTTTTTTGGCTTTTTTTTTTTGGTTTTCTCAAGACCGAGTTGGATGAAATTTGGTATGAGCTTATATACCTTGGATAAACACATAGGCTATTTTTTATTCCGGTCTTCGCGGGTGATACCGCGGGGCGCAGCTAGTAAAACAAATAAATTATTAACATGTTACCTTGTCTATAATACGCTTTCGGCCAGTTTGGGCACAGTTCTCTCGCTCGCGTCGCATCTTGAAGAGCTGCTGCAAACTGCCCCTGTTTTAGCCTCGCTGCTGACCTGAGAAAAAATTAACGATTAGGTAAAGTACATACCTAAACAACATTTTTGGAGACCATGCCTTTACATTTTCACGAAACGGAGACGGGTCATGAAAGAGGCTTCTGGCTAAGTAATAGCGCACGGGTCGATCGATCCGCCGCCATGGTTGGTCCGTCGATGGGTCGACCATCTTTACATAGGTAAAGACCCCTCCGTGCCTCGGAAAGCGCGTTAAGCCGTTGGTCCTGGCTGTCATTCTTGGATCTTTGACAGTCGTTACGGGCCGTCAGAAGAATTTAGTTGGCAGGGGACACACTTGACTCTAACAAAAATTAGAACTTTAAAGTTTAATGTTACGCGAAGGGATCCCGGAATCAAAAAATGGTTTTTACAGACCCGCAATAATTTTGAACGATACCGATACAATAACGATGATTATAACGTGCAAAAAATAAAAAAGCTACCTACAATTTGCCGCTGCATAGCATGCGAAACATATTGCTTGATTACATAGTTCATAATGAGACTATACAAACGGTACATAAAACACGCTGGTGCTTATAATAATTCTATAATTTCTCCTAATTATGTACGCGCGTGACCAATACGATTGACAGTTACGGAGGCTGGTCTGGTTTATATTATACCCAGCACCGTTCACTGATCCAATGTGGCGAAGATTTTCCACTATAATTTTACTCATTCTTGTATTATAATTAAAGTTATAGGAGTACAAGATGAACCCAGGCTGAAGCTAAGAATAATAATAAGATGTTAAGATATAGAGTGGTATTGCTTAAAGATTATCAGGGCTAAAGATTATTTAAAAAAATTTGAATGCACTTCGTATTGTTTTTAAAATAAAAATGAAGTCTTCATTCAGTAATTTTTTTAATGTACAGTTTTTAAGGTACTTTCCCTCCATGTGGCAAGGTCATGGAACGCCCTGATAGACCAAAATACCCATGTAAGATGAGGATGACTGAAAGTTGTAAACGAATGTAGTTTCTGTTTCTTGGAAGCTCCAACGTCGTAAGTCAGAAATAATAATAACAACACGTTAAGATAAAGAATGGTATTGCTTAAAGATTATAGCAGGGCTATCGATTATTTAAAATTCTTTGATTGCAGTTCGTTGAGTTCGTTCGTTTTTAAAATAAAAATTAAGTCTCCATTCAGTATTTTTTTTTATCTACGAGTACAGTTTTTAAGGTACTTTCACTCCATGTGGCAAAGTCATGGGACGTCCTGATAGACCAAAATGTCCATGTAAGATTTTAGAGGAACTTAAAGCTACTAGTGTAGTTTCTGTTTCTTGGAAGCTATAACGTCGTAAGTCAGAAAATTAACATTATGGGTGTTTACTGCAGATGGCCAATTCTCGTACCTAAAAACGTTCACAATGTCATGCCAGCGTCAATCAAATGTCAAAAATGTAGGTAAACGCTATACAATTTTTGACAGATTGAGACTAAGATGAGATTGCGAACGTTGTTAAAAATACGAGAATTGCCCCTCAGGTGTTCGAAAAAAGTTTTAATATAATAGTTCCGAGTTAACACTATGCACCTGTAGTATGTATATGTGGTTTAATTAAGTGCCTCTCGCTTAAATCAACCTTGTATATTAGGATTTAATTCAGCTCGTGCCGACCGACAAACTTCGTTCGGCATCTACCCTAACTGAGTCATGTTCGGGTCGGATTGGAACAATTCGCGCTAAGCCGAGCCGCTGTTTCCCGAACTTTTATCTACATAATTATATTCGATTTTTGTGCCGAATAATGCCGACTTGAACATAATTATGAGTAGCACCCTTTTTTTTTTTGGATGGGAAATCATCAAATGGCTTCTCCCGCTCAGGAGGGCGTGTCAGACTTTTACTGACTAAAACCCACCCGTGTTCCTTCAGTTGCCTGTGCCAGGGTATCTCTTTCGAACAACCCGCGACCCCGGCGGCATGAGTAGCACCCCTAACGCGCATGTTAGACATATACAGCAGAACTTACCGGTTACTATAAAGTATGTGATTAGCAGGATCCAGGGTCAAGGCATCAGTGTAGAGAGCGACAGCAGTGGCGAAGTCTCCGGCCTGGCATGCAGCGTTGGAGGCCCGGACCTTCTCTACGAAGAGGGCCCGAGACGCCGCCCCCAAGGATGCCGAGCCTGTTGGCTCCACCTGTGGGAAGAAAAAGCTAGTAAGTAGGTATGTGGCTAGGATTTTCAAAGTAAGTGTAAATGCAGTAGCTAAGCCTTTGGCTTCAGTGCTCTTATTCATCAATCCGATGTTATTCTGCCAAGATATCTTCATCTGCCTAGCCTTTTCCCAACTATGTTGTGGTCGGCTTCCAGTCTAACCGACTGCAGCTGAATACCAGTATTTTACATGGAGCGACTGCCATTCGAATTCCGCAACCCAGTTACTCTTTGGTAAGACTGGTAACAGCCTTCGGGCCTCTGACGAGCAGTAACGACTGTCAAAGATCCACGAAGGACAGCCGGGACCAACGGCTTAACGTGCTTTCCGATATGTAAAGATCTTGATATGTAAAGAAAGACACCCATCCATGGACGAACCCCGGCAAGCGCAGCTTAACCTGATCGATCGATTCGAGCAGCTGTTATTATATAGCCACGAGCCCCTCGAATTCTGCCAAGATAAGTACCATAGGTGAGGTCAAAGAAAATTTCTCCTAAACAGCATGTCTTCATGATTGTCGTTTCCAGCAATAATTGCAGTTGGAACCTGTTTTGACTTCGACCTTTAATAAAACAAGCTACCATTAAAAACCCTTACTTTCGTGACTTTGCTATTATACGAAAGTGTATTAAGGTCAGAAAACAATTTACTGTGCCTTGTAGGTCCAGATTGATATATGTAGGACCAACCCACAAACATCTGCTTTCTAACATGAAATTACTGTAATTGGTTGAATTACCTGCATTATATGCAGCCAGCCTATTTAACAGTGCCCCTTTGTAACTCAAAGTTCACGGAACTAACTTTCAAACCCACTTTTGTAGTATATATTTTCAAACAAGATATATTTACATAATGTATATAAGCATATAGACTTGGCCTATTCACGATCCTTAGTGAGTAGTGGTCCGAATAACCACTACTCACTAAATATAATAGAAAATGGAACAGAATTTGTATGAAATTGCCTGCCAAGTAAGTTAATAGGAACTTAATCGTAGGTGGTGAAACAGGCCCATATACTCCACGGCTTAAGGGTCCAGTATGGTCCAATATAATAACGGGTTGTTTACACAAGCACGCGTCGATGCATGGCTTCCACGCCATCGTCAGACAGAAATCTGCCTCTTTGCTCTGCAGAGTGCGGGAAGGCTGAAGACCATATAGCGGGAGGTACGATTCTCGTTTGTTAGGTGCAGCCTTGTCGCTAAACAGATTATAAGTTTACTAACATATTAGGTATAAGTTATCTTTTCGTTTTTATTTTTGCTTACTAAAACCCTTAAGGATGCTGCGTAACAGAAATAATTTTTATTTTTTTTTATTTTTAAATAATATAATACAATTATGTCCGCATCGCCCCGGCGGCGGCGTCAGGATGATGACTAATTTTTTTTTTGTCCGTCATGTAGATTATTAAAAAATATTGGACACGTATTTTTTATTTTTTACGTAATCAAAAGATTACAGCGATACATTGAGTTAAAATGTGGCATGACGTCACTCCTCGCTATATTGTATATGTGCCGGACGGGCGTGATCGTTGGACACGGTGAAGTGAAGGGAGTGTGTAAGCCTATCCAGGTGAATGCCTATGTGTGAGGTTAGGCCTCCCAGTCCAAGCGGCGCTGACGTCCGGTTTCTATAGGCTCGGATTGTCTGCAACCGATGACCAGCAGCTATGTTCGTGTGAGGTTCTGAAGGGTTATTTTCAATGAAACAGCAACTTGATAAGTCTTCAGCGGAGTTCAGGAGACGATTGGCGCACTCTTCAGGAAGATAGATGGTACCATGCCGATGGCTACGATTTGCTATTTTTTCTTGTGTGCTTAGGTACCTCAAAACTTTACCTTACTGAGGACCGCGAATCGTCTCCTGATTTTGGTTTTATTTTCGACTATTTTTTATTTAAAAAATTTCACAAAATTGCTTATTTCTATCTTAAATATTTCATTAAATATAACATGTGACATGTTGTTAGAATCGTCATTAGACCGCGCATCGATTGAGATATCTGTTATTCCTGTAAGTCTATGTTCTGAAAAGATATTAGTGTGTAAACACTGAAAATTCGATTATTTTGATCAAAAAATATTTTGCAAGTTAAATTACTCGAAAACTACTGAAGCTATTTCAATGGTCTATACAGATATCTGAAGCCGGTCTAATGACCTAGAACAATACAATAGTTTAAATATCGGCACTATGTTTTTCAGGGCGTGACGCGCCCTGAAAACCTAAAACAATAAAATCTATTAACAAAAGTACGGTTGCAACTTCTATAAACACAATTAAGTGGGTTCTGCAGTCAAACCACAGGTCTAATTTTTATGCCCAGGGCTAGGTCTTAATCTAGGGTACCTGGGCACACTATCAAAACTATAAAAAACAGCTATATAACCCACTCAATGGTAGTTTATAGGGTGGCGTTCACAGTTTCAACCTCTGTAAACTCAACTAAGTGGGTTTTGTAGGTAAACTACAAGTCTAATACTACGCCCAGACCTAGGTCTTAAGCTAGGGTACCTGGGCGCACCAACAAAAACTATAAAACGGCTATATAGCCCACTCAGTTGCTATTTATAGAGGTTGTACTTACAGTTTTCCTTAGGAAACTTCACTATTTCACTATCACAGAGTTTTAGAACACTTTAGCGTTTTGAATTAACTTTAAATTACACTTTAACGCGTTGAATTTACTTTAAATTCACTAAATAAAATGATAAAAACAAAAGTCTTTGATTTCCTAACTTAGAAACACCGTTTGATTCGCGATTACACTGTACGTGAACTATGACGGTCCCCCGCTACTTGCGCCTATGTGCACAGATAGGGTCTCGTCGCCTACTATGAATCTACGTTAAGTTAGAACAAAATAAAAAACCTATGTATCTATTGTTTGGTGACGCTTCGTCGCGAACATTTCTCCCGCCGTGCAGTGCAGTGATGACTCGTAGCGATGTCGGCGCGGCGCTGCATTCTCTCCGGTGAGCGACGTCTGTAGGCGCGACGCTCGTAGCTATACTGCGACGCTCGCCGCCGCGACGCTCGTAGTCTCGACGCTCGCCGTCGCGACGCTCGCCGCCGCGACGCTCGTAGCTATGCTGCGACGCTCGCCGCCGCGACGCTCGTAGTCTCGACGCTCGCCGCCGCGACGCTCGTTGCCGCGACGCTCGCCGCCGCGACGCTCGTCGCCGCGACGCTCTGCTATTACTTCGGTAATGGGACGAGTTTCTTCACCGGACGCTTCAAGGTGCCGCCGGCAGTGCGCACCTCAGCGGTCCGGACTTCTCCGTCGGCTCCGGGGAATACGGCGATTATGCGGCCTCGCGGCCACGTGTTGCGAGGCAGCTGGCCGTCTGCGATGAGCACGGCATCGCCCACCTGTAGTCCGGGCCCGCGGCTATGCGGCTCCCGCCGGTTTTGAAGCTCCGGCAGGTACTCTCGGACCCAGCGACGCCAGAACATGTCGGCGAGTATTTGTGTTCGCCGCCATAGTCTCTTGCCGTCTATATCTTGCTCGGAGAACACACCAGGTGATGGGAGTCGTGCCGACCCGCCGAGTAAAAAATGGTTCGGTGTGATCGACTCGTCGTTTTCGCTGTCCACAGAAACGTGTGTCAGCGGTCGGCTGTTTACTGTGTACTCTGCCTCACATAGCAATGTGGACAGCACCTCTTCGTGTGGGTGCTTTTCTATGAGCACAGTGTATAGCGCCGACTTCACGCATCGAACTAGGCGCTCCCAGGCGCCTCCCTTCTTGGTTGGCATCTCCTGTTCTATGACGCCTTTTGGAAGACGGGCGAGTGTCAGATTGAAGCCCAACGTATCTTCCCCCGGTCTCCAGATCCAGCCGAGTACCTTCTCGGCGTCATCTATATTTCCGATGCTGACGACTTCAGGTCGGATCTGTGATGGATCTATATTTTCTATAAGTTGCGAGCTGTTTGATACCCATTTTCTTAGTTCAAACTTCGCCTGTTGGTGTATTGTCTTCACCGCTGTTGCGATACGGGTCGCTTCTTCTACTGATCTGTAACTATCGAGATAGTCATCCATATAATGATTCTGTATAATGGCTTCCACTGCTTCTGGATGCTCTTCTGTATGCCTTTTCGCGTTCCAATTCTTCGCGAAAATGGCTGTGCACGGCGAACTTGCCGCGCCGAATATGATGGACGTCATGCGGTACTGTTCGGGTGCTCCGTCTCTTCTGTCGCCTCTCCACAGATATCGTAGGGCGTCTCTGTCTTGCGGCCGCACCTTCACTTGCATGAACATCTCTGCTATGTCACCGGAAATGGCTATTCGGTGACGTCGGAACCTCATCATGACGCCGGGCAGCGACTGCAGCAAGTCCGGTCCAGTTAGGAGGAAGTCGTTGAGCGATAGACCTCCTGATTTGGCAGCGGCGTCATGTACTATACGGAGTTTTTCAGGCTTCATTGGATTGAACACGTCGAAATGAGGTAGGTACCAAGTTCTACCCGGTGTGCTCGTCTTGGGCGCCTTCTCCGCGTAACCTTTCTGGATAAGTGCTTCCATCTGTTCTGTATATCTATCTCGAAGAGCCGGTTTGCTATCGAGTTTCTTCTCTATTGAGACGAGCCTTTTGAGTGCTGTCCCGTAACTATCTGGCATTTCTGTGTTTTCATTTTTCCACAGCATAGCCGTTTCTATGTGGCCATCTTCTAACTGTTGAGTGTGACGAGTCAATATGTCTTCTGCTTTCTTCTCGGGATCGGAGTCTGGTCTTCTAGGATTAATAACCAGTGATTCTATAGCGAAGAATTCACGAAGCTGTTCATTCAGATCTTCGTCGCTGTCCACCAATCGGTTGACGTAGTGCACCTGCTGACCCAGGATTCTTGTGTGCGCACCGTGAAGTGTCCAGCCCAGTGTGGTTAGCGACGCAACAGGCTGGTGCTTCGGTCCTCTACGAATTTCACTGGCCAGTAGTAGGTGCCAGTTGTCTTGACCGATGAGTATCTTTGGTGCGCCTGTGTCGTAAATCAGCTGTTGCCTCAGGTCATGGAGATGTTTGCACTGTGCGACGTCTTCTTCGCTGACTGTTTGCGGTGCGAGATTGAGCTTCGGTATGGTGCGCGCTCTGAATGGCACCCTATCTTTCAGCTGGCTTGCAAGAGTGACGGTTATTCTTCGGGAGCAAGGAGTGTCGATCGTGGTGTTTCCGATCGCACCTATCTTCAACGGGTCGATATGGCCCTCTGCTCCAATTTGGTTTGAGATTTCTTCGTCGATCAAAGAAACGGTGGATCCATCGTCGAGAAGAGCGAATGTGGAAGCTTCTCCCGCCGGTCCAATGACTCGAACCGGGACTATCTTGAGGTAGGCATGACTCGCAGCTGTTCGTGAGCTGGCCACCGTTTCTTGAGCTTCCTTCTTCTCTACTGGAACATCGGGCTTCTCAACTTCCGTTGCTTTAGACTTCTTGTTGTAGTGAAGAAGCCGATGGTGCGTGGCTGTACACCCCTTGGCGTCACACTTCTTCGCTTTGCATGTGTGACCATTGCGACGGCTTCGCAGGCAACGGAAACAGAGATTGAGTTTCTTGGCGAGTTCCCATCTCTTGTCACTGGATCCTTCTTTAAATTTCTTGCAGTCAGTAGTGCTGTGACCCTCCTTATCGCAGACGTGACACTTGCTAGTTGACTTGTCTGTAGCAGTGTGAGTTCTCTGCACGACACGCTTGGATGCTGTTGCTTCAGAGGTGATGTTCTCCGGTGGAGCGAAGGCGCTGCAGAATCGAGCTTGTTCAGTGATAAAGTCGCTAAAGAGTGAGAGGTCTGGTAGCGACTGGTACTTCTCGGTATATGTTCGGTACCACTGTACACGCAGCGAGTTCGGCAGCTTCTCGGTAAGTGTTCGCATCAGCTCGGCGTTGATAAGATAGTGTTCTTTCTTCAGTGCGCGCAGAGTGACTATGCCGCTTCTAACTCGGCTTGCGAAATTGCAGATGTCTTTTGGAGATTCGCTGCAGCGCGGCAACCCACGTAGTCTATCTGTTTCGGCTTGAGCTATTGAGTCTGGGCGGCCGAATTGCAGCTCGAGTTCCTTCATGATGTCATCTGGTCTGGCATTTCCGATGAGTTCCGAACTCACTGTCTCTAGCGCACGTCCGCGCAGGCTTCTTCGAAGTCTTGCTGTGTTCTCAACATCATTGAAGTATCCTCTTGTGGTTTCATAGATGGCACGGTATGAAAGCCATTCTGTATGAGCTCCATTGAAGCTCGGTAAGGTCATGATGGCCTTTGACGCCGAGGGCTGGTTCGATGTCCACTGTTCTGTCTTCCTGTCGGCTAACGATGCTATAGCGGACGTCAACTCCGTTATGAAGGAACGGAGTGAGTCTGTTCCCCCGGTGTCTTCTATTTCTTCTTTCGAAGGTACTATGTTGTTCTTCACTTCATTTACTATAGGATTCGGCAGAGGTACTTGCGTCTGGAGGCCCACTATAACATCGGCATCCACAGGGGGGGGCGTATGCACACGGCTTCTATATCTATTGTCCCCCTCGGTGGAGTTGGCCCCTTTCGGCGGCTCTCGTTCTGGTGCCTCTTCAATCCAGGAACGCACGTACTCATTATTCTCATTGTTTGAGGTTCTATTATCCATATATTCGCCGTCGGAGTCTTCTTCCTCGGCTCTTTGAAGTGCTATTTGAGCAAGTTCCAACTTAATCTTCAATAAGTCTTCACGTGCTCTCGAAATTTTTCTATTGGACCGCGTCGTTCTATTTGTAGTCGACGGCGGCCTTCTATGTTCGATACGGGCGTCACCCCGGGTAGACATCGGCATGGTTCGGCTATGGTTTTCTTCTATAATGAATCTTCAGAAATAAATCTTCAGGGAAAAAACTTCAGGAACAATTCTTCTATGACAAATCTTCTGTGATAAATCTTCTATGATAAATCTTCAGAGATAAGGCTTCTATGAATGGTTCTTCTATAATGAATCTTCAGAAATAAATCTTCAGGGAAAAAGCTTCAGGAACAATTCTTCTATGACAAATCTTCTGTGATAAATCTTCAGAGATAAGGCTTCAGGAATGTTTCTTCTATAATGAATCTTCAGAAATAAATCTTCAGGGAAAAGCTTCAGGAACAATTCTTCTATGACAAATCTTCTGTGGTAAATCTTCTATGATAAATCTTCAGAGATAAGGCTTCAGGAATGGTTCTTCTATAATGAATCTTCAGAAATAAATCTTCAGGGAAAAGGTTACAGGAACAGTTCTTCTATGATAAATCTTCTGTTGATAAATCTTCAGGAATAAGGCTTCAGGAACGTTTCTTCAGTCTTCTATAATAAATCTTCAGAGATAAATCTTCAGGGAAAAAGATTCAGGAACAATTCTTCTATGACAAATCTTCTGTGATAAATCTTCTATGATAAATCTTCAGAGATAAGGCTTCTATGAATGGTTCTTCTATAATGAATCTTCAGAAATAAATCTTCAGGGAAAAGGTTACAGGAACAGTTCTTCTATAATAAATCTTCTGTTGATAAATCTTCAGGAATAAGGCTTCAGGAACGTTTCTTCAGTCTTCTATAATAAATCTTCAGAGATAAATCTTCAGGGAAAAAGATTCAGGAACAATTCTTCTATGACAAATCTTCTGTGATAAATCTTCTATGATAAATCTTCAGAGATAAGGCTTCTATGAATGGTTCTTCTATAATGAATCTTCAGAAATAAATCTTCAGGGAAAAAGCTTCAGGAACAATTCTTCTATGACAAATCTTCTGTGATAAATCTTCTATGATAAATCTTCAGAGATAAGGCTTCTATGAATGGTTCTTCTATAATGAATCTTCAGAAATAAATCTTCAGGGAAAAGTTACAGGAACAGTTCTTCTATGATAAATCTTCTGTTGATAAATCTTCAGGAATAAGGCTTCAGGAACGTTTCTTCAGTCTTCTATAATAAATCTTCAGGAAAAAGGTTACAGGAACAAGGCTTCAGTCTTCTATAATAATTTTTCAAAATAAATCTTCAATCTTCTTATTCTTCAGGGATCCCACAGGAACCGTCCCGGCCGCAAACATCCGGCTCGCAAGGACCAGCAAATGTGCCGGACGGGCGTGATCGTTGGACACGGTGAAGTGAAGGGAGTGTGTAAGCCTATCCAGGTGAATGCCTATGTGTGAGGTTAGGCCTCCCAGTCCAAGCGGCGCTGACGTCCGGTTTCTATAGGCTCGGATTGTCTGCAACCGATGACCAGCAGCTATGTTCGTGTGAGGTTCTGAAGGGTTATTTTCAATGAAACAGCAACTTGATAAGTCTTCAGCGGAGTTCAGGAGACGATTGGCGCACTCTTCAGGAAGATAGATGGTACCATGCCGATGGCTACGATTTGCTATTTTTTCTTGTGTGCTTAGGTACCTCAAAACTTTACCTTACTGAGGACCGCGAATCGTCTCCTGATTTTGGTTTTATTTTCGACTATTTTTTATTTAAAAAATTTCACAAAATTGCTTATTTCTATCTTAAATATTTCATTAAATATAACATGTGACATGTTGTTAGAATCGTCATTAGACCGCGCATCGATTGAGATATCTGTTATTCCTGTAAATCTATGTTCTGAAAAGATATTAGTGTGTAAACACTGAAAATTCGATTATTTTGATCAAAAAATATTTTGCAAGTTAAATTACTCGAAAACTACTGAAGCTATTTCAATGGTCTATACAGATATCTGAAGCCGGTCTAATGACCTAGAACAATACAATAGTTTAAATATCGGCACTATGTTTTTCAGGGCGTGACGCGCCCTGAAAACCTAAAACAATAAAATCTATTAACAAAAGTACGGTTGCAACTTCTATAAACACAATTAAGTGGGTTCTGCAGTCAAACCACAGGTCTAATTTTTATGCCCAGGGCTAGGTCTTAATCTAGGGTACCTGGGCACACTATCAAAACTATAAAAAACAGCTATATAACCCACTCAATGGTAGTTTATAGGGTGGCGTTCACAGTTTCAACCTCTGTAAACTCAACTAAGTGGGTTTTGTAGGTAAACTACAAGTCTAATACTACGCCCAGACCTAGGTCTTAAGCTAGGGTACCTGGGCGCACCAACAAAAACTATAAAACGGCTATATAGCCCACTCAGTTGCTATTTATAGAGGTTGTACTTACAGTTTTCCTTAGGAAACTTCACTATTTCACTATCACAGAGTTTTAGAACACTTTAGCGTTTTGAATTAACTTTAAATTACACTTTAACGCGTTGAATTTACTTTAAATTCACTAAATAAAATGATAAAAACAAAAGTCTTTGATTTCCTAACTTAGAAACACCGTTTGATTCGCGATTACACTGTACGTGAACTATGACGGTCCCCCGCTACTTGCGCCTATGTGCACAGATAGGGTCTCGTCGCCTACTATGAATCTACGTTAAGTTAGAACAAAATAAAAAACCTATGTATCTATTGTTTGGTGACGCTTCGTCGCGAACAGTATACGTAGTTTATTATAGTTTTGACGTAGCGAGCCCCACTCCCCAATTTTAATGCGTTTTATCTAAGTATTTTTTTATTAATATGATAAAGCAAAAAATACGTGTCTAATATTTTTTTATTAGCAAACGAAAAAAAAAAGAAACTAGGAACTACTAGGAACTAGGGGAACGAAAAAAAAAAGAAATTACATTTAAACCGTCGCCTAAATGTAATTTCTTTTTTTTGACCCGGGCATCATCCCTATTTAACACTATCACAATGTTATTACGTGTTGAAAAAAGCAATAAAATTTCGTTTCACAAATACGACCGACATGTGCATCTCCTCCGATATTGTAATTTAAAACCTGAAAACTTAAACCATTGATTCGATGTCACATTATTTTTTACAACCACGTCGTAATCACAGCCTTTTCCAATTTCCCCCGCTTCTCAACCGTCGGGTGTTTTCGATAGCACTCGGCTATCTCCGGGAATGAAGTGTATTCGTATTAAGTAGGTATTTTATTTTACGTTGTAAGCAATAACACGAATAAGCTTTCACGTCGTTATGCGTAAACTCGGTATAATATCAATAACATTCAGGATTTCAAGGATTGTTTGCTCTTATTAGTGAAAGTTATTATTTTATAACTAAAACACACTAACAATGACAGTGCCTTTCATTTTGACAATTCGAGAAATAAATATTGCGTACGATATAAGTTTAGCATCTAAATAATCTATATTTTGACTTAAAACTTCCTCGAGGGTTTTTATTTTTTTTATATATACTGAAATTCTAAAAAGAAAACCGTACAGACCTAGAATAAGGTGTACTGAATCTAATGAAATTGATTCATTTTGTAAAAAAAAAAAAGGTAAAAGGTAGGTTTTGTAAAGGTTTAGGGGAGTGAAAACGTTATCGCCCAAAACAATTTTTCAAAGTTGCCTTCAAGACTTGCAACTCTCTCTATCACGCCCGGATGAGGCAGAGCAAGCTGTATAAAACAGATAGCATTTTTGAAAATACCTACTCGCGCCGCGTATGGGCACTAAACAAAATTACAATTTTCTGAAGTTATGTAGGCTCAAACTGTGTGTACAGCGGTACCCAAGTAACATTTCATTCGGGCCTAGGTTATAAAAAATGCCTTTAGGTTTTATAAGGGTCGTAAAAAGGTTAATGCTTTGCTATCTGGTCATATTAAGAACTTGAGAATGATTAATAAGTCCTAAAACTAATTGTTTACTATTACAACCTTGGAGCCGCCGACAAAACTTTAAATTAACGTTATTTTGACTTGTGTTTGGAGAGCTTATAGTCCTAGGATCTTATAGTTGTCGTAAACTCCTGATTAAGTTCTGGAAAGGCTAGAATTATGCTAAAGTGAGATCTAAAGGCTTAATTTTTAACTTTGATATAACCATAAAGTTATGGAATTTTGAAATCGCTTATAAGTAATTTCTACTTAAACCTTTAAGCTGTATTAGAGTTGTTTAGGCAAACAAATTAGGAGTGCGTGGTGAAAACCCAAACCAAGAAGCTATTGTTTATGAGCTGAAGGCATGATTAAAGTCCTACAAGAATATTTTAAAGCTTTTAAGTCATCCTCAAAAAATGTCAGCTGTCTCCGCAACTTGAAAGCATACGTTGTCTTGCAAAATTAACCGACACAGGGTGATATCATAAAAACGGAGTGAAAAATTTAAGAAATTTTTACGCACTACGTAAACATTTCTTACGAATAATTAATACATGGGTAAGTTTTTATTTTTTTCATCATTTATTAAGGTATGTACACTACGGCCGAAATGTCGGCAACGCTGAACATAGGCACTATGAACTTCGCGCATGTTCTCTCACTCACACTCGCCTCATGTCACCATTTGGTTCCTAAAAAATATTATTACGCCGCCTTCTGCGCGAAGTTCAGACCTGCCAAGATAAACCAGCCTACTATAGTGTGGTGACTGGTAAAGACTACTTAGGGCTCTTACAGGTCGGCGACCACAGAAATATAAAAAACAGTCGGCGACAGTCGGCGATTGCTGTCGGCGACCGTGCGTCGATCGGTGAACTTCGGTGACAGTCGGGTCGCAGATCTGTAAGAGCCCTTATGGAGAAGTATGGCTCAATCTCAAACTCAAACTCAAAGCATTTGTTTCAATTAAACCAATTACAGGCACTTTTGAATTGTCAAAGAGTCGGTCAGTAGGTAAGTCAGAAAGTTGAAGCTAGTTGCCCATTCCAAAACGTAGATCTATGGAGAAGAACGGGCAAGAAACTCCACGGACACTCTTTTAAATCAAAATATGGTTACAAAATATTGGTTACATCATTCATGTTGAAATTATACATGTGAGAACGATGAACGTTAAAAGCGTCCGTAATAAAAAAAAAACGGGTACACTACATAAATACGAAAAACTTTATTCCGACAGTCACAAGTACGAATTTCAAAATACCGATTTTCATAATTCCGAATGGTTCAAAATTCCGAATATAACAACTCCGACTTATCATTACTCCTATTTTTATAATTCCTAAATTTCAATATTCCTAACGTTTATAATTACTATTCTCAAAATACCGAGTTTCAATAGATCGAATAACAAAAAGTCCGACTTAATGATAATTCGAAACATCAAAACTACGAATTCCGATTATTAAAATTCCGAAATAAAAACAAGCAAGGCAAGCAAATGCAAGGCGGCATGCAGCATGCAAGCAGGCATGCAGCATGCAAGCAGGAATGCAGCATGCATGCAGCATGCAAGCAGGAATGCAGCATGCATGCAGCATGCAAGTAAACATGCAGCATGCAGCATGCAAGCAAGCATGCAACATGCAAGGAGGCATGCAACATGCAAGCAGGCATGCAGCATGCAAGCAGGAATGCAGCATGCATGCAGCGTGCAAGCAGGCATGCAGCATGCATGCAAGCATGCAATATGCAAGGAGGCATGCGACATGCAAGCAGGCATGCAGCATGGAAGCAGGAATGCAGCATGCATGCAGCATGCAAGTAAGCATGGAGCATGCAAGCAGGCATGCAACATGCAACATGCATTGTTTCTGTCACGGCTCCGGCGCTGCGGGGTTTGGGCGGCCCCACGCGAGCTTATCGTCGCAGATGGTTTTAACGCTCACCGCCGCAGCTTCGGCTTGCTGGCCGGCGAAGCCGGCCAGCCTCAACCGCGGCGGCGGGCCTTCAAACCACCTGCTCCTCAGCTCGCGGGCCGCCCCACCCCTCCGCGCCTACGTGTTTTTAAATTACACTCTAGTATAGGGCAGACAAGACTGCGTGAAGTCGGTTTTGCAGCAATTCGTTTCTGTCACTAAATTTTGTAGCACATCTTGTCAAATCCTAATTTTTGTAGTTTATTCGAAGTATTGAAACTCGGAATGTCGTTTTTCGGACCGAGAACTCATCGAGCATTTGATTCTTCGGACATATGAAAATCGGAAGACTAACAAATCGCATTTACGACTTTCGGTAAAATAAATTTCGTGATTTTTATTATTAGACATTATAATTCTTAGGTATTATGAAATTCGGACTTTTGAAAATCGGAATATCGAAATTCGGAATAAAATATTTCTGAATATTTGGGTGTTCCCAAAAAAAACAATTCAAAATTTAAATTAAAATAAGCCGTGGCAGCTAAGGTATGACCAGCCTCCACCAACAACGCCCGTTCACGAACCTGACGCATGGATTCGTTAAATGATCCAACACACGCGCCACCATCAGCGAGACATTAGAGTGAGCATGACACACTCTCAGCCGCCAGGGCACATCCAAGTCAAATAAAGACGTACCCAGTAAATGGTAGCTTTAGAGTAGGTACATAGTTCTCACACATGTGCTAAGCAATTATACAATACAATGGTGATTGAGTCTACACAATGCAAAGCTATTCTTATTTTCTTCAGCAGTTCCAACAGTAACTATCTTCAAATGTTAATTAATTAGTTGAGGTTGTGGAGCAGGAAGGCAGGACCAGCATGGAGCCAAGCATTTTTATCAGTTATGTAATCCCCCAACTTATAATATGCCTGCCTGCATAGTGTGCGTTTTATACAAGTTTTAAATTTCGTCTCATTTAGTTGAAGTATGTGTGGAGGTATTTTATTGTAACATTTTAAACAGTACCCCATGAATGATGAGTCTACTTTAGCCAGCCTGAAACCTGGTTGAGCTAATAGGTCCTTATTTCTAGTATTATAATTATGCCTTTCACCTCTTTTATTAAAAAGATGTAAATTTTTCTTACGTACATGAGGCTCATCTTGATATGGGGTCTTATGGATTAAAACTAGGCTATTCGGCGGTTCGATTTTGACTATTTTTACAGATCATTGACACCGTTGAATGTGCACGACCTCCCGAAACCTCTTCAGTTTCAACCTCAGATGACACGACATTGTCTGGAATTTTTTTTTGAAATCAGAAAACAGTAAATCAGATGATGGTGATGATGGCGGTTTATCTGAAAATAGTGAAGATTTTGAGCTTACACTATAAGAGCAGCCTGTAGCTGTTTGTTCATCACTTTTGTCGAAACGTCAAACGCACCTCCTACAAACAAAATTTAAAAGCAACTAATTGTGCTCAGCGGTTGTTTTTGCGACTGGCAAGTCTTGAATTCCTCCTGGCGATAACCTTAAAGCTGCGAAAACTGCCTTGTTGTTTTAAATAGCTCCGCGAGATTACCCTTAGGTCTTATTTTGGCAATCATTAAGAGCTCTTAGCTGTTATAGTTCTGAAAAGGTTGATTTTTATGCTTTCTAGTAATTTCCTAACAGCAGCCATATTTTTTCACTGAAATAAAAAAAAAGCGAAACAAAAAGCAATATTTTAATTCAAATGTGATTTTGAAAATTAGATTAGATTTTAATAGAGAATTAGATTAGAGAATTAGATTTAGAAAATTATTCATTGTGAAGGTTATATTTGGGTTCTGTGTAAGTAGTTCAAAAGGTTCTGGATTTGAGCTGTAGGTTTTGCTGTAGCTCTCAGAAAGGTTCTGAAATGTGGGCCCTTTTAGCACTCAGGAGGTTATTAGAAGGTTAATATAACGTTATTGAGACTACTAAGACTTACGTGCAGATTTCCATACAAAGGTTCTAGAACCTTTTCAGAACCTTTCTAAAACCTAAAATGTTACTTGGGTAGCCTCTACAAATTATACAACACAATGTATACAGCGGTAGTCTCTACAGTGTATGCTTACTACCTTTATTTTATGGTAACCTTTATTTTAAGATATAAAATGGCATAGCAGACATGGCCCATGTCTGTGCTATAGAGTTAAAGACAAGATCGTAATCAGTTAATCCTTGTTTTAATCATTAGTAACTTTTTCCATTTAAATAGGTATTTACCTTGTATTACGTTAATGATCTGTGTAATGTATAATACTGTCCTGCTAATTACTGCATTATCTGATTGGTATTGGGCGATATCCATACGGGGAGTAGCACTCTACTAGGGGAAAATTACGTAGGGTTATTTAATTTATTTAAATAAAGGAGAATGCCCAACAATGTGTTGTATAATTATAGCATAGGCAGATTTGATTTAAACAAACATTAGACAATATTTTTAAGTTCAGATAGTGGTACTTTGCAAAGCTTAATCTTACTTCTTACTATACTATTGTAAATGCGACAGTTTGTATGGATGGATGGGTGTTTGTTACTCAAACACGAGTTCACGACAGAATGGCTGAACGTATCTGGATGAAATTTGGCACAGAGATAAATTATAGTCTTTAATAGCACATAGGCTACTTTTATCCCGGAAAAATGAATGGTTCCTGTGGGATAATTTCCGCCATCCACGCGGGAGAAGCCGCTGGTAAAAGCTAGTACAATATTATGTTAAGTTAACGCTCTCAAAGGTCACAGTTTACGGAAAAAGGATATGTAATGAACGTTACGCATGCGCGTTTTTCGATGGGATTCCAATGAATCGATTCATACGTGATTTTTAATGTACTTTCGTTATCGATATTAAATTCGATTCCTTCCTCCACTGCCGTACTCGATGGATATTAAAGCTTACAATCGATGTGGGTTATAAAGTTTTCGATATTAATTGGTTTGGAACTTAATTACTTGTTGAATAAATGTTTTTAAAGGCTAGTTTTCAATGTCAGAGGCTCGAAAGGCTGCTTGTGTATCATACATAGTTGTGAGCCGAATCGCGCCGACTGATTTTATTACAGAGCCTTACATTTTTACGTAATAAAGTACGACATTCATAGATAGTAAATGACAATCTTGGGTTTTAAAACACGCTGCCTAAGTAAAAGGTTTTTTCACCCTGTTTTATAGCACTTAAAGAAAAAAAGAAAAATGGTCCGATCTTGTAGGTGCTTGATCCTGATTTTATAGCGCAAATGAGATTGTGCCTTGGACTTTGACTATACATAAGTTTTCTAGATAAAAGATTTTGAATTGAAGTTACCGAATTCGTTCGATCTTTTTTTAACCGACGGTAAAAAAGGAGGAGGTTCTCAATTTGACACGTATATTTTTTTATGTATGTCCACGACTTTTGACAGAATTATCCGATTTCAAAAAAAAAATTTTTTGGAGGTTTTATTCGAGGGAAAAATTTTATATGGGACCAACTTTTAGGTATACTCAAAGTTGGTCCCATATAAAATTTTACTAACTTTGCTGGGTCAGTTTTTGAGTTAACTTCACCAATACGTATTTTTTTCCCCCTTTTTATGTGGATGACGTTTGCAGGCAGAATTTGTGTGGGGAAGATACCACAACTAAAGAGTGAAAAATAAAAACTTTTTTTTACAAAAAAATACAATAAACTTCCAAAAACAGCAATACAAAGTGAAAAATAAATTTGATTTTGGAAGTCGGTGGCAAAAACCGAAAATACATTTAACCAGACTCCGACTTCCGAAATTAAAGTTATTTTTCACTTTGTAGTGTTGTTTTTGGAAGTCGGTTGTATTTTTTTGTAAAAAAGTTTTTTATCCAAACAACACGAACCCTCTATAGAGATCGTGTTATATTAAAATATTGAAACAAAAACAGACACGTCTCAATCATTAATTTCTAAGAAAGAACACTATGAAACGTTTCATAAATATTTACAAGTCAAAATATTTGTGTTGCTTAACAAAAGCATAAAGGATCGCCGGTGCCGAACTGCCGACGTAATAATAGTAAAAAACGACAAATGACAAACTGCTACTGAATTCCTAAACCCTTCGCCTACGATGGTAACGTTAAAGGCGTCCACAGACAGGCGCGACGCGACTCCGGTAGAACAATTTCAATGAATTTTTCATAGAAATACAGGATAAGTTTTTAAGCAGTGCGCAAATTTTCACAGCGTGTTCTACACATGAAAATATTAAATCTTTTACTATGGGAAAAACCCCTGAAATTGCGAAAAAAAATCAGATGCTCCCTACATTTTGACGAGTTTGGTGTCGATAAATGTACTGATCAGCTGAATTTTTTTTCGTGATTTCCGAGTTAGTCCCATAGCGAAAGATTTTTATATTCGTGGGTAGAACACCCTGTGAAAATTTGCGCGATGCTTAAAAACTTATCCTGTATTGTTCCACCAGTCTTATCGCGCCGTCGTGTATTGCGCCTGTCTGCGGAAACCTTTATACTCCGAACAAGTTCCGTAGGTATAGAAAGTAAGGATATTTTTAAAGCAAGACAAATGAGTTTCATTTGTCTTGATTTAAAAATATCTTTTATTAAGAAAATATGTTTCGGATAGATGAAAACATTCTACTGTAGAATTTAGTCTAGTCAATATGATGTATGCTCTGAGTATAATGTCGGTTTATGGAACTGTAGGGAGAAAATGCGATATAAGATATTTTTTACGTCAACTGTCTTTCAGGTCGTGGGCTTTGTTCTTGTACTTTTAAAATAGACTTAATTAAACTCATCCTTAATTTAATCTGAAACTATTGTTTAAGATTCAATTAAGAATGACCTTAGTGAAGAATGCCTTGCTATTGCAAAGGCATTCTAAATTAACAATTGTCCTTTATCCAAGCAAATAAACAACGTTACGGAATTAAACGAAGGCTTAAAATATTCATTGGTCCATGCACCCAACGCAGAGATCCCTAAAAATAAAATATTTTAAATTTGGAACGGGCGAGGAGGCGTGAGGTGCGATCGCCACCTGCACTATCTACCCAACCGCATCGGAAGCGAGAGTATTTTTTTCTCACGGACCGCATTCTCTTACCTCACCGTGAAACAACCAACCATTGATATTCCCCTCCTATACCTTATACATAGCTGCACCACACATTCTGTCACTTAACTCGAGATTAAGTTACACAGTAATGTATTTCGTACTGTTTCAAAGCACCGATTTCACTTATTTCGTGTGTTATGTGTATTGCAGGCGGGCAGAGAAGGCGCCCTTTTACCTATGCCCGGGTACACACTCGTGAACGTGATCTTTGTGCCGTAACAATGACGGATTGACTAAAAAGGGCATTGTTTAATGATGGTGGCGATGTCTGTAAGCACACCCGTTTTGGAATACGTATTGTGGGAAGAATAGGGAATACGTGAACCAGGAAATTTTGGAAAAAGTAATGAATTTACTTTTTTAGTGGTCGGTAAGGTAAGGCTAAAAGTCACTTAAAGGGCAATGAAGAGCTATGCTTCGAGTTGCCCTATGTGATCCAATCGGAAATGAAGAGATCCGTAAGATAACTAAGGTAACCGATATAACCCGAAGAATTGCTAAACTTAAGAGCGAGCGCGCACTGCGGTGCGTTTCCGGTAGTTCTGCCGCACTGGGCGGGGCCTACGGTAACAAAACGCATGACCGCAGTGCGCGCACTTCAAAGACATTCCATACTTCACAGATTATGCGGTAGAAAAACGCACCGCAATGCGCGCTCGCCCTAAGTGGCAGTGGGCACAGTGCTTGCAGAATAGATGACCGATGGGGCCGAAAGGTTATGGAGTGGCGACCGCGTACCGGAAGACGTAGCGTTGGAAGGCCTCCGACATGGTGGACCGATGACCTTGTGAAATCCGCAGGAATTCGCAGGATGCACAGAACCGGTTGAAGTGGCTGTGCTTGGGGAGGCCTATGTCCAACATTGGAGTGGTTGTGGAAATCTTAAAAAGAGAGACAAAGAAAGTTAGGTTTATCCAATAGGATAGCAAAAAGGGTCGCTAAAGAATACATCGACATTCATTGATATTAACGAAGAGGATTAGAAGAAGAGACACCGCCAGGACTATAGAGATTATAGTAACTACATATACACTGTGATGACAGTTGACTTTAATACCTCCAAATATAGGAAAGTCTGTGTTCAACAGAAACTACGATTCGTAGAGAACATGTCCTATTCCCTTTCCGGGTCTATGAGCTTTATGTACTTACAACAAATATTGAACGGAGATAAGCTCATTCTCCGTCGTAAGTTCAAAAATTATCATTTCAATTTAATACCGGCAACATTCGATAAGTTTACCATAAACGGTAAGTTTGCGTACCATCATTATGAACGTTTATCAATGCGCTCCCGTGGCATATACCGTGCGCATACGCATCCACTGGTAATGATCGCCGATTGTTTCGGCCATCTTGAAATATGAGCGACGTAATCGAGCCTTATTCGCTTTATTAAAATTTCGTTTAAAGAGGCGCCTTGATAACCGTTCGCTCGACGGATTGGGTAATTATTTTTTCTTGAAGCGATCTTTCATTTATCTTGTAACGTTACTTTTTAAAATGAAAAGATGCGGACCGCCCCACGTCGCTTTGTGAACGTCATATCGGAAGAATTTTTAATATCGCCGTAGTTAATTAAAGTGTGTTTAAACATTATCCGTCGATTTATCAAAATGTAATTGCGAGTAGAAAATGCACAGCATGTAATGTAAATACATGGCCGGAGCGACCGAACGTAATGAACATTAATAATGGAAACTCTTATCCTTTGAAATTTGCATTCTACCATGTTTAATGTCATGGTGCGCCATGATAGTAATTTTTCATTAAAGTAATCCTTTATCAGATGGGCATGTCATATTCCTGATATGCATCTTATCTGAACACGTAGATTTGACGGAGAAATATGTACCGCGTGTAATTTTAATCACCGTTATCCTCGGGTCATTGTACTCATCATTATGAACAACTTTTACTATGGGACCAAACCTGAAGTGAAAAAAAAACTAGTGTTCCTTACATTTTGACGAGTTAAATACGAACATAAATATAGGGAACAGCTATTTTTTTCGCGATTTCAGATTTGGTCCCACAGTAAAAGTTTTCATAATATAATGGTGATTAAAATTACACCCTGTATTAGCAAATACATTTTTAGAAGTAAATGTGAAGTAGAGGTAAGTAGTACTTTTTGTATACCTACGAGTATTATATCTGACTTTGAAGAAACCTAGATCGAATTCGGTACAGCTTCCGGATTTTCCGCCACAAATCAAAAAATCATTCTAAGAAAATAAGTGCATTTCGCGAGAACGAAGCCGCTGGCAGAGTTAGCATGCATTCTGTCATTTCAATAGCTATACATTTATAATTTATTTATATAAATCCATCAATTCCCGGTATAACGACTCACGACCATTTATCATAGGCACCAAATGAATTCTGTGAAGTCATTTGAAATTCAACATGCGCCTATAACTTCCTATTTTATGGGTCCGGGGTAGATGCATGGTCACATAAGAACCGTACATACTGAATTATATGTAAATACACGTATATACATGAGATTGAAATTAATGTTATTAAACCTGCATTCACATAAGTATCTATGTTCCCTTTCAGCTAATCTCGGACCATTGAGTATCGTAACATGTTGTTGCGCAAACGCGAATTCGCTTTCAATGTAACTTGCATTTTTGATATGCCTAGCATAAAAAGACGACGCGATGAGAGTCGTACCTATGTGTTTGTGTTGTAAAGAGGTTTACAGCCTGTCGTACACATTCCTATTCTATCTAATAGATGGTATATAAGATCCCATTAAAATAGATGGAAAAAAAAATCACAGGGTGTTTCTACCCATGAATATGAACAACTTTTACTATGGGACCAAACCTGAAATCGCGAAAAAAAAATCAGCTGCTCCCTACATTTTGACGAGTTTGTTGTAGATACATGTACTTAACAGCTAATTTTTTTTTTCACGATTTCAGAGTTAGTTCCATAGTGAAAGTACCTACCTACCAACTATTTTAATTCGACCTTATATATTGGAAGACTTAAGGCGCTATGACAGGACAGAGACCGTGCTTACTAGTTTTTTAAATCCATGGGGATCATAAAAACCAGTGTTATAAACTTACTGAAAAAAGATATATCTTATTTAAGGATCTGGCGGATAGCCAATCGCTTTTACTAACATTTTACTTTACTTTGCTGGATAGAAAAAAAACCCCAAAGTTACCCCTGTTCGTAATGTCTCATAGCTACAAAACAGACGTTTTTTTTTCTTATTTTTTTATATAAATAAAAAGGTAGTAAGATTGTTTAACGCAATTCACAGACCTTGTCGTGTTAAAATTATTAAAATAATTACTACGTTTAAATACCTACCAAATGCGCGAGGCAACCACTCGCGAGCCTACTTCAGTTCAGTACGCGGCTCGAGCGGGTCATAGGACCTAAATGGTTAGATAAATGTTGCGGGTGGAGGACGCATGGACTTCCTTAATTTTCTAATTTGGGATGTTCATTGTCTCATGTTTGCGATGCCAACTTGTTTGAACTTCAGACGTGCAGACGTACGTTCGTGATCATAGACTTATAAAAAAAGATGGACTCCGCGCCACGCATATCGAAAGTGAAGCACCGTAAAGATCTATGTGTGCATGATTTGAGTACCTGCAAAGACGCCGTCGCTCGTGTCACGTAATGGCGGCCGGTCGGCATACTATGATGTAAATGTGTGCGCGAGGCGTGTTTGTACAAACGGTCCGGCATACTTACTGTGCTTCACTTTCGATATGCGTGGCGCGGAGTCCATCTTTTTTTATAAGTCTATGTTCGTGATTAATTATTTTTTTAACCGACGAAAAAAAAAAGAGGAGGTTCTCAAGTTCTCAAAAAGGAAGTTCTCAAAATATATAGTAGGTAAGTACATGTCGAATATATATTTTTTTATGTATGACCATGCATAACTTTTTACAGTTAGTCCGATTTGAAAGATTCGTGTTTTATTCGGGAGGGTTGTTACCTCGAAGTTGGTCACATGTAAAATTTATTTACTTTGCTTGGGTAGTTTTTGAGTTAGCTTCAATAATACGTAGGTATTTTTTTTCCTACTTTTGATATCGATGATGTTTTGCAGATAGTGGTATTCGAATTTGTGTGGAGTACCACAAGTACCACAACTAAAAAGTGAAAAATAAAAACTTAACTTCTTTGCTTTTGTATTATCGTTTTTTGCCACCAACTTCCGAAATTAAGGCTCTTACAGACAGAGGCGATATCGCGGTCGCGACGCGATATTTCGATATTATATCCGTAGAAAAATATCGCGTCGCGACGCGATATCGCCTCTGTCTGTAAGAGCCTTTAAAGTTATTTTTCTCTTTGTTTTTTTTTGGAAGTAGTTTTTATACAAAACAAATTGTAATTGTTATCGATTTGTTCAAAAATAAGGCATGTCTCATGAATATTCTCTGAAACTCTCCGAGTGAAATGACAAAACAATCAAAAGAAAACGATTTTTATAAGCTCTCACCACAAGAAAGCTTTTGTAATCACGTCAGCGCTGACTCCGTCACGTTTTTATCGCTGCTACGTGATAGGACAGACCCATCGTCAGGTGCAGTCAGTTTTGTTGTGAGAAAAAACATAACAATGTACGCGACATCAAAAATAAAGACGTCTTCTTTAAGATTGTTGATATCACTTTGTCTCAATAATTCCTTCGCAATTACTCTGCTATTTTATACCTCCGGAATGTTCCACCATTTTAGGATTGCAACGTAAAAAGTTTAAAACCTGAGTCTGAACTCATACCCCGCCCAGGTATAAGGGTTAAAAAAAAAGAAAACAAAAAACAGAGTCGTCGGTCATCCTTTGTCTATTTTTTCCCGTCTATTTTCATTGTGGACCTCTCGGGATAATTACGAGATTTTTACCTGTTCGAAATAAAACAATTAACGTGTGTTGTGCCGAGACAAATCACACAATAATTTGGGACCGGATTCGGGTAATTTTTGGATGGTTTAGTCGAAAGTTTTTGTTTGTCTGTTCTTTACACACATTCATACATTTTATGGGAATCAATCTTTGAATCAACTTGGACGTGCGTTCCGCTCGTAAAGCATTCGTTGTGGCCGGAGCCTAAATTAATTACAAATAATGACACAGTGCGCGGAGTTTCCATTGTTTGTTTGGATAAAGAAAAGTTAAAGATTTTTTAATGTAATACATTTAAGCCTGAGGGCGACAGTTCATTATTTGAGTAAAAAAACCTCGCATGCATTTGACTTCCGCGCATCTGTTCATGGCCCGAAGGCGTGGGTCCCATCACGACTCCCATACTATTTGTGTAACCCGACCGAGAAGGGAGACTGGTCGTCTTATAAGGCCGGGACGGGTTCCACTGAATTTTCTGTTTTATTGGGTTATTGTTGCGAAATCGCACACAAACGCGGCGGATTCCTCGCATTCCTCGACAATTACTATTTCGTGAGTGACCCCGCACTCTCGCACTCTCGCCGAATGTCCGTGGACTGGTCTCACCGACGAACCTTTGCCCTTTGATTCTTGAATCCTATGACGTTTGGGAAGTTGTATCCTTGAAACAATGGTAATAGGATTGAATATGTAACGTAGGTATTCAAAGTGCCAACAAAAACACAACTAGTTCACAAACAAAAATACTTGAAAACCATTAATGTTAATATTTCTACTGTTTGTTAGTAGGTATCTAGGTATAAAAGAATTTGGTGCATGTAGGTACCTATTTTCCAATTCCAACCTCCAGCTCCATACAATTTTACACTATAATATCGTATTGCACTGAGAATCGAAGCATAATAAGCCGCAGCTACAATAATTCAATGGCAATTAGTTTTAATAATTCCGGTTAACCATTACGATTTAACTCAGGAAATTACTCAATAAAGTATTCAATACCATAATGACCACGATTGTCGGCCATAATGGTAATAATCATGCGTAGATATTTCCCATTGTATTCTGTTTTAGGTAACATTTAAATATTTCCATATTGACTCAACAGGCTTTAATAATGTACGGTGCGTAGCCCACTGTTGGCAATCTTACGTATTTTTATTTATTTAATACGAAAATCGATTGTGTTTATTTTATTGTTTTGTAAAGTTGGCAATAGTTTTGTTGAACTCTGATATTAGGCTTGAATTAGCGTGGACTTGTATTAAAGTCGTTCCGAATTGAAATTCAGGTCACTATAGGTCACTATAATTTGGTATCTTGGAGCTGATCTGATGATGAAGCCGCAATGTGGATAGTGAAACTCTTCAGTGGCTAGTATTAAACCCCTCGATTTTGGACTCATATGATTTATTTTAACGAGTCCAATAGACTGGGCTTGGTAACGTGGGTCTGATGATGGAGTCCGGAGGTGAATAGTGGAACTCTTCAGTGGCTACTAATAAATTGGTCAAGTCATAACTTCGTCGACTTAAGACTTATTAACTACATGAAGAATACACTAGAGTCTAGTGACTAGACTAAAAACTAAAAAATAAAAATGTTGTATTAAAAAAAAACTAAATAAAATCACGCTATTATGAGTGATATGACGCACTAAAAAGCGTCGAGCGCTTTTTGGTTTTATGTAACTACTTACTTTTAATTAATTTCAACAAAGCGCTCCACGCTTTTTACCCGACTATGGCAAAGCCAAAAGGAAGAGCTATTGAATTAATCATTGGATTTAAAAGTAGTGATACTTATACAGATATATCCTAACGAATACAAGTCAATTTGATTATGTTATAATTATAAGTGCGAGATATAATGTGTGGTTTTTAGTTTTTTTTAAACGAAGTACTTACATTTTTTTTAATGCTAAAATTTGGCAAATATAGCGACCGCGACAAGTTGTTTGTCCATCGTTTATGAAGATTGTCAGAACCAGTTCCCTTCAGGTAGGTATTTATGTATTACATAATTTGCGCTTGATAACGATCAACGAGGTGATAAACAAGGATTTGAAAGTGTTTATTTTATGAAAATAAGTACTAGCTTTTGTTAGCGTGGAGTTCGGAAATTATCCCACTGATGGAACATACTACCGGGATAAAAAATATCCTATGTTCTAACCCAGGTTATGCTCTACCCATGTATCAAATTTCATCCAAATTCGTTCAGCCGTTATAGCGTGAAAGCGTAACAAACAAACAAACTCACTTTTGCATTTATAATAATTACTAGCTGCGCCCCGCGGTTTCACCCGCGTAGACCGGGATAAAAAGTAGCTTATGTGCAGGGTATAAGCTATCTACGTACCAAGTTTCAGCCAAATCGATCCAGCCGTTTGAGCGTGAAGAAGTAACAAACATACAAACACATACGCACACACACACACACTTTCGCCTTTATAATATTAGTTTGATTATAGTTAGGATTAGGATTAGGATAGTCAGGATAGTTAGGAAAGTGTAAGTACTTAATGTGGACAGTTTGCAGTAAGCAATAGGTATATAAGTAGTACATAATGCTTACAGTCCACCTAGCTATTCGAAGTATTTACTCGTGAAAGGAAAAACGCTAAAATGCCGTCCATACGTGTAATGCATGATTTGTAAAACACGATTAATACAAAACGGTTTTAAATAACAGTTACTTTCATTTCAACACGGTACCTACCATACGTTACTGTAATCGATTCAGTTACTTTAGCGTGCGTTAAGTCTAGCGCGAAAAATTGCCTAGGCATTCCTTCTGCCTGGAATTCGCAGCGAACATTTCAAATCATCTAACTAAATAGGATGTTATTCTATGTCTACGCATGTCAGATATCTCGGGGAAAATTACTTTCATATAGTAGTTTTTGTTCCGGCACGCGTTCAGTGTGAGTGGAATGCGAACGTGACGATCGATTTCGCGCGCAATCATCGTACGCCATCTTGTTTTTACTGTCAAAATAATAGCCCCAGGCGCGTTCCGTTGCACGCTACTGTCTCCACCACACGTGATGTCACATATATTTATCCCATATATCGCATTTAAGTATTATTGCATTTATAAAATTAACAAGTTTAATGCATGATTATAAATTCGGAGGCAGTATAAAACTATATTCTCAACTAATAAATAATTTAATGTTGATTCTCACAACGAATTTGTTTTTTCTTATATTTAATTATATTCAGCCTGTTATTACGAGGTACATTATCACGGATTAAGAGTTCTCTTTTATTTTTTGAACCTTCGCAAACCTGCTTGTGTGGGCGTGGTAGACAACCTGTGTTTTATAGCTGACCAGTCTTATTTAGACTCCAAGCTCACAGCACTTAATGAAAAAAATGTGGAGTGCATAGGGCGTTGGGGTCTCCTTTCAACGGCTGGATAATGATCCGCAAAAAAAGAACAAGTACGACATAAAAGAGTTTGAAAATTACATTATTTTGGAGTCGAGCGAGTGTAATCGACTGTAGTAGGCATTAAACTTTATAATAACAATCGCTGTGCAAAGATTATCCACGATATTAGCCAGGGTCGCATTTCGGACATAATTTATACTTAATTTTTTATGACTGCTTTTTATTGATCGACACAAAAGAAGTAAATTCTGCCCTGTATATTTTATGTTTAGTGTCTACAATAAAGCGGATGATTTGCTTTAGTAGCCTTTTTCTTTGAAGTTGTTTGTCTTAAAGTTTACGAAGTGTTATACGAGGTAACTTCTCATCGGTGGAGGATGTGGGCTAATTTAATTGAGGTAATAAATTGGGGTCCAAGAACAAAAACACTGCTGACGATTTTATCGTTCCACTTCTATATTTAAATATTTTTTCTTCAAATATTTCTTGAATGTGTTTCTGATTCGAATTGGGTGGTTTTGCTACTTCGAAAGTTCGAATTATGAAAAAAACCGGTCAAGAGCGAGTCGGACTCGCGCATCGAGGGTTCCGTTCCGATTTCTGAAAAAGTGTGCTATTTAGAGACATCGTTTTATTTATCCTGTAATCTTTATATAAACTTCTATCACATAGAAATTTCAGATTTTTATCTTTGCAAACTTCGGAGATAAGGGGGAACGGTTTTTTTTACATTTTTCATCAAAAGTCGAAAACTATGCGGCCTAAAAAAAATAAAAAAATGTTTGAGAATGTGCAAGCAGCGTTCTTTCATATGATACCCCACATGCCCTAGTAGCCTCACTTTGAATTTTTAAGACCCCCTTTCAGTCCCTGTTACAAAAAAATATAAATATTTTTACTTCTTTCTTATTTGCAAAATAGTTGGGTAAACGTCATCTAAAACAGTTCTAAATTTCAAGTTGATAGTATTAGTAGTTATTGAGATAACCACCTGTGACAGACAGACAGACAGACAGACAGAGTCATACCATAACTCTTAGATGATAATTGTGGAAATAGAAGATTCCGCAGCTTAGTACAGTCAGCGTCAAAAATATCGGGACGAAAATGATCTCAACAACTAAGAAAATTAAGTCTCAATTGGATAAAGTTCTTGTCGGAATGACAGTTATCGTGAACTGTCTTTATTCTGAAACATTCCTTGTGTCATTGAGTTAATATTTCATTTTCATAGTTGTTTAGATAATTTTGAACAGTCTGTTCGTCTCGATATTATTGACGCTGACTGTACATATACTCCTCGTATGTTAGGTTTGATGCACTTTGTTTTACATACTTACACATGTATAAACTCACGCCTTCTTCTCTTCCCAACTATTATTTTTTTTTTGTTTAAGTTTAGTTTCTGTAATCGATCTTTAGGCTTTTAACAAAGTAATCGATACTTATAATCTAGAGTCTAGCTAGACCACCAGCAACAATATAATAAAAGTCGGACATAATGCATCCGGTGACTTTAATACTTTATAACCAACCTTATCTGTTGTTATTTTATATGTATAACCATAAACATTAATGGAAATCATTATTTTTATTACGACGCGCACTAATGTATTGTCGGTATCGGCCATTCTTGCTTCAAGACCACCGAGATGTTTATCATAATTATACTTTTAAATAATTACCAATATGCAAGTCAATTAATGTTCACATTTTATGGCTATTAAATACAATCTCAGAGACCAATATAGATACGAAATGCATTTACCAGAACATATATCAGACTTACGTTACTTTGCTTGTTCGTAATTTTACATGATTATGAAATTTAAAAAGTTACTGTTAGATTTATTTTGTAATAAATGCTTCCAAATTCTTTAGAGACAATAAAAAAAGTCACCTTAGAGCACTCTTTATTTAAATATTAGCCGAAGAAAACATTTACATTTCTTTATTAGATAGAGAGCTTTTTAAAAGTTTAAGTAATTTTCCAGATTGACTAATCAGAGCCTTGGTAAGGCATTCGAAAACCATAATTGTTATTCCAGTATTTTGAAGCAAAAAATATTTCCTAGAGCATCGATTCCCAAGTCCGTCCCAGCACAAGTATCCGAAGGGTGTGCGCGAGCGCAGGGTAGACTTAATTAGTTCTTAGACGCGCAAGAATGTGGCACGGAGAGCTGCGCCGACGATGTTATCCAGAAATTAGCCCGCGACCAAATTAGCTGCAGTATACCGTGTAATAAACAGTTTTTAGATACAGCCACTCTGCGATCCAATTGTACATGATATTACGTGCGGGTAGGATGGGAGAATAGGTAGGTAATGGTAGGCTTATGGTACTAATGGGTTCGGTAGTTACGATTAGTGGTACAGCTTTTGGATGTCGGAGGTAGGTCGAAAGCTGATTGATATGCCGCTGGGGTCGCGGGTTGTCTGAAGGGGTTACCGCGGCCCTGGCATAGGCAACTGAAGGAACACGGGTGGGTTTTAGTTGATGATTTCCCACCCTCAAAAAAAAAAAAAAAAAAAAAGAAAAGCTGATTGATATGTAAAAAGCGAACTGGGCGGGAATAAGAAAGAAAGTGACAGAGTCAATTACTTCCACATGAAAAAAAAGAGAAAGCAACGACGCGATCCTATAATTCATTTTTTAATCTCGAAGACTAAATTGACAAGTGTCAATTAAAACTGGCTTAAATTACATTAACGTAAATTTTAACATTTTCTTTTGTCAATTTAGCCTCCGAATTAATTAACAGACCATAGTTGAACAATTTCTATGAAAACACCATGGGAATAAAATTGTTCTATAAGACTCGCGTCGTTCTGACGCGCGTCGCGTCGTCCTGTCTGCGGGAGCCTTAAGGCCCAGATTTCCTGAAAACTTGGGTTTGGGTTGGTATGGGCATGTGATGAGGAGAGACGAAACGCATGTGACTAAAAGAGTGATGAATATATATGTTGATGGATGGAGAGGCAGAGGAAGGCCAAATAAAAGATGGATGGATTGTGTGAGGAATGATATGAAAGAGAAGGAAGTGAATGATAGCGTGACGGTTGACAGGGGAGAATGGAAGAAGAAAACGTGTTGCGCCGACCCCAAGTAACATGCAATAAGGGCAGGAAGATGATGATGATTAGTGTTTGGGAATTAATGATGATTAGAGATCGGATAACCGGATGCATATATACCTTAAGTTAATATTTGGCTAACAAACTGTGGAAGCAGCTTCTTAGTATTTTTTTTCTTAATATAAATCCCGGGATTCCAGAAAATGCGGGAATGCACAATTAATCAGATACATGGTATGGAAACGACTTCTTATATTATGTGGTTTTATTAATTTTGATCCGTGGATGGTTGAACATCTTTACATACCGGGTCTTCTCCGTGCCTCGGACGTTAAGCCCCCGGACATGGTTAAGTATATCGGTGGGGTTGTTTTCATGGGTTTCGAGGGTGTTAAAGCCGATAGTGACGTTAAAATGTTAATCCCAGATGGCGGCTGCAATCATTTTCAAATTTTTCGTTATCGTCGGCTTTCACACCCTAGAAAAGCATGAAAACGACACCCATGACGAAAAATTTGAAAATTTTCGAAGCCGCCATCTTGGATTTTAATTTTGACCAAATTCACACTTTTTTCTTTTATTTTTTAAGTTCCTTTTCAATGTTCCTTTTATATTTAAATTTTCCCACTATTGTAGGGTAATCTCTATGCGCTGGTATTACTCGCATGTTGCACACATACGCAAATGCGTTATGTAGTACACGGTGCTCACTCACACACGTATAAAAATTGGCTTCACGTTTTATGTTACGTTTTGTACTGAACACGGAATCTGGACATTTCATAATCTAAGTTCGTAGGTTTATATTCGTTTTTTTTTGGTACCTACTCGTACATGTAGAGGCTTCGGGGTTTATGGGTTTTATAAAGGGGGGCCAAATTTTCATTATTTTTGCGATAGGACACACCGTTTTCGAGATATAAGCAAAAGAAAAAAAAAAATACAGTACTGTTTTTGCACTTGAAGTCAAGGTGTTATGTTGGTGTGAATTTTAGTTCATGACAACTAATTTTATTCCACACATTTACCGCGATTAAAAATAGTTTTATTTAGTTTGAAAATTAAAACGTACCTACGTCAGAAAAAGGACACAAATCACAGAGCTCTATATTATAATACTACACAAATCATGCGAAATGCGTTTGGGATCACGCTACTTTGCAATTACTATTTTCAGTACCTTAGTAGGTAATTATAAAAAAAAAACACAGTTATAGAAACACAATATACTAAAATTATATTTTATAATGTGTTTACTTGGATTTAATAAATTAAACATACGTTATTAATACTAAAAAAAGAAAAACGTAGCATAATCGATTATAATCAAAGTGAATCGATAAAAATGGAACGTCTTTTAGGTCCGTATTACAGAACGTCACTCAATACTCAAGCATTACTTAAAACTAGATTCAGGCCATTTGATTGGTTGAAACTAGTTTTAATCTAAATTTAAACAAAGATCAGTGCTTGAGTTTCCTTCTGTAATACGGACCTTAGACGAGATTATTTTCTCCGTTGTAAATCTTTCTCCATGGTCTACCAGAATACGGTTTTTTGATGGTATTGAGATTTGAACCGGACATTGATGCGGAGATTTGAAACAGAGATTTATCTCCATGGTCGTGATATCTAGCTGGAGCCCGTAATTGGGCCCCTGGGTCTTAAAGCTTTATAAAAGGATAGGGGATATTATGTCTCTAAACGAAGTCTACGAGAGCTAAATAATGCAGTGACAATGTCCATACATACCGGCCTCCTTATCAACAAACCTGATGGAAAATTACCAACTGTTTCCATAGTACAATATTGTAAACTATATCATCAGTAGATTATCTGCACAATTTAGCATAACTAGATGATCCACTTACATTTATCTCCTTGTATAACATGTTATACATGCTCTTATTATTGTGAAAATATTTATTGACTTCTGTTATCATATTTTACAAGATTACAAATTGCATTACAAAGTTTTACATTTTATAACTTATTTTGTTGTTAAATGCACGGTACATATGCATGAGATATTTACAATTTACTAGCGTATTTTGTAGATGCTATAAAGAATGGTCTATTCGCCATTTAACATGATTATAAATGTATAATATAGAATCATGTTAAATTCATGTATTGAACTCATTTATATAGGTTCTCATGGGGTTTTTATGTATTGAACTCAATCAATTATGTAGGAACTCAATCAAGGCAGATTGGTTGAGTTCTGTATATTTCCTGAGGGGCCATTCCCGTATTTTTAACAGCGTTCGCAATATCATCTCAAGACTCAATCTGTCAAAAATTGTATAGCGTTTAATACAATTTTTGACAGATTGAGTCTTGAGATGATATTGCGAACGCTGTTAAAAATACGGGAATTGCCCCTCTGATTTTTTACGAGATTATTATTATTATTATCTGTGGCACCTGGCATTACTTGACATCAATGACATTATACATCTAGACGTTGCCATGATTACAGTCTGAAGTGTGGAAGTGAGACACATATATACGAAATAATTAGGAAAATTGAGACAAAGCATCGTATCTTCTGTCCCTTACGGCGTGCCGTATTTTTGCTTTAAAAATGTTCCCAAACAAAGTACTTTGCATGGCAAAATTTAAAAATGTTGCCAAACAAAGTACTTTCACTGTTAATATTGCTGGCTCATGACCGGTCACGCGGTGGCTCGATCTAGCTGTATATTATCTAAGCTTGACATGCTAAAAATGTACAGTCGGTAAGCAGAAAAAGAACATCAAAACTGATATTCCAAAATCAAAACAAACTTCGATTATCGAAAAAACAAAAGAAAGTAAATAAAAGCAAGCAATCTATATCATTGAAAGCAGTATGGTGGTAGGTTTAATAGCAGAAAGAGCGATCGTTCTGCGGTCGCGGTACCACAAAGGCTCGCCTTCGATTCCCGACGCTTCACACAATAATGTGGCCAGGTAGAAACAAAAATTGGAACGAATTTTAGGGTTTTTGATGCGGTTGGTTTTTTTAAGGATCTGTGTAGACAAGAGCTCTTTACAATAGAGAATGGAATCTTTACAAATACCTACAAAAAATAAACACCTATCTATTAGGCAGTGAAAAGGTTTGTACAAGAATCATGAAATTAAGACGCAGATAATATGCCGATGACTTTGAGTGGTTAAGTTGCGTGTTCTGTACTGAGCTCACGCAACGCGTCGTACGTCCAGCCAGTGATAGGACGGGCCCATCAAGAAGCTCAGAGAAAAGCTGTTATGATAATATAGGAAGCTGATATAGGTACTATTGACAAAACGGACGCCGTTACACCTTAAAATTGCTTTTTGTTTAAACTAATTCATTGAAGAAACCCTGCCTTCGTCCAGCAATAGAAAGTCCGAAGAGCACAAAAAATTTGCAGCAAAATTGTTTAAAAATTGGAAAGGCCAGGCGTTTGTAGATGGTACCTAGTAGAAAGTTAATACATACCTGTGATGTATAGATATTATAATTAAACATGTGCGCCTACGACACCCGCTCCCCGGGGCATTAGGTTGACAGACGTCAGGAGAAGCGGCTGCCGCGCACGCACCAGTGATTGATTTCAGTGTTTTATTCTAAACCACCTGTGCCCAAAAGCGAGACATAACATTGGCGACGAGGATAAAGAACGCGAGTAAAATAAGCAATATATAATGAGACTATAAAGATGACCGAGACTATCAGTTGGAAAAATCATAAAAATGCGGTAGGTATTATAATTTCGTAACTGTTACATTTCAAAATTAAGCTTTCTTATTCGGTATAAAGGGGAGACGTGACTTACAACCTCCTCAAGATCAATAATAAACGAGTAATTATGTGTTCCTAAAACAAAAACAATGTTATAATATTTGCTATACCTATTCCGTATAAACATGCTGATACCTTCGGTCAGATTAGTCTCTAAAAACAGTGCCAGTTAATGCTTACCAATATAAACATTCCATTGTTGTGTAGTTGGTCGAGTAGTCTTTGGTCGATTGTAATAAAAATACCTACATAATTATGTTCTACTAATACCGCACACTCACAGTAAGCGATCGTAAACCAGTTGATGGATTTAGATATAAACATTTTGTGAGTAAATGGTAAATACCAACTGTGTAGGTATGTAAAATAATTTCTTAGTAAGTATGTACTTATACTTCTTTAAATTTATCATTGCGATTTGACTTAAGTTTGATTAGATTTTTCTGTGGTTTTCTGCTATTATAATGTGAATTACCAACTACACAACAACAAAAAATAGTGCCTGTAAGCGTTAGCTAAGTCGGGAACGATTTCCAATGGGTAAACACCCATCAAGTTCATACACTGGTATAAAACTATACCAGTTATGCAATAATAATAATTAATATTTTAACAGTATTTCCAATGGGTAAACACCCATCAAGTTCATACACTGGTATAAAACTATACTAGGTATGCAATAATAATAATTATTATTTTAACAGTATTCCCAATGAGTGGAAACTCATCAAGTTCATACATTGGTATAAAACTATACTAGGTATGCAATAATAATAATTATTATTTTAACAGTATTCCCAATGAGTGAAAACTCATCAAGTTCATACATTGGTATAAAAGTATACTAGGTATGCAAAAATAATAATTATTATTTTAACAGTATTCCCAATGAGTGAAAACTCATCAAGTTCATACATTGGTATAAAACTATACTAGGTATGCAATAATAATAATTATTATTTTAACAGTATTCCCAATGAGTGAAAACTCATCAAGTTCATACATTGGTATAAAACTATACTAGGTATGCAATAATAATAATTATTATTTTAACAGTATTCCCAATGAGTGAAAACTCATCAAGTTCATACATTGGTATAAAAGTATACTAGGTATGCAAAAATAATAATTATTATTTTAACAGTATTCCCAATGAGTGAAAACTCATCAAGTTCATACATTGGTATAAAACTATACTAGGTATGCAATAATAATTATTATTATTTTAACAGTATTCCCAATGAGTGGAAACTCATCAAGTTCATACATTGGTATAAAACTATACTAGGTATGCAATAATAATAATTATTATTTTAACAGTATTCCCAATGAGTGAAAACTCATCAAGTTCATACATTGGTATAAAAGTATACTAGGTATGCAAAAATAATAATTATTATTTTAACAGTATTCCCAATGAGTGAAAACTCATCAAGTTCATACATTGGTATAAAACTATACTAGGTATGCAATAATAATAATTATTATTTTAACAGTATTTCCAATGAGTGAAAACTCATCAAGTTCTTTGCCAAGGTGCAATAAAGTGCCAAGGAGCACAAAGTATTCCAAGGTGCAATAAAGTGCCAAGGAACACAAAGTTTGCCAAGGTGCAATAAAGTGCCAAGGTGCACAAAGTTTGCCAAGGTGCAATAAAGTGCCAAGAAGCACAAAATATTCAAAGGTGCAATGAAGTGCCAAGGAACACAAAGTTTGCCAAGGTGCAATAAAGTGCCAAGAAGCACAAAATATTCAAAGGTGCAATGAAGTGCCAAGGAACACAAAGTTTGCCAAGGTGCAATAAAGTGCCAAGGAGCACAAAGTTGGCCAAGGTGCAATTAAGGTGCCAAGGAGAACAAAGTATTCCAACTTTTTGACACATAACTTGTCGCACGCCAATTAGCAGGCACAATAGATTTTTTATTGTTATCTGAACACCTGGGTGTGCAATCGACGTTTAAAGAGTTAATTTTGGAAGCTTTGGTTAACATAATATCACTTAACCTAATTTAATGTAATATTATTGGCATAGCATATCTATTTCTGCCGTAATATAGATTAATAACACTCATTCTATTATTTACCATTTTACGCCACATCTAACTAATTAATATAATACAAAATAATAATAGAACAGAATGACTCTAAGTGAACATGCTATTATCTTATCAGCTGGACCTACATATTCAAAGTTATTATAACTAAGTTATTGGATAATTTGGTTACATTTAATATTAAACATTTAATCACTACTTGTTGGTTATTAACACTCAACAAGGCTAAAACTAATTACCAATAATAATACATTAAAACTAATTATTGAATTAATACTAAACAGCAATGTAATAAATCTAGGTATTTGTTTTTAATGAACAACTTAAACTTGAGTTACACTAAAATTAAAAGTCAATAATAATGTGAAAAATACAGATAGGTATTCGTTATGCAGTACCGATCCAGGACTATCTGAAATGGTGTTAGTCAAATCATTTATTATTATGATATTGTAGTGTTGTGAGAACATGGTACGCACATTACAAATAGTAAGTTTGGCCAAGTAAACATTATTGGGTACAGATTGCTGATAACATAATATTACGAGGAAATATAAGACCAGTAATTTGTATTTTACTGATAGTACATAGAAATATAAAAATGAAACACCACAGCCAATGCCGCCAAGAGGCAAAACAAAGGCATACTAACACTGTTTCAGGTCGCCCAAAATGTCCAACCTACCACCGGTAAAACCCTTGCAATGAATGTGATGGTGATCCTATGTCACTGGGATTACGCTGGGAGGAATAGATGAGAGGCCTAGAAATATATGTCCTTGCGACAGGCCTTTGCTGCGAGTCAGTGGACTCGCTGAATATAAAAAAGTTGTTGGACACACGAACGTGAACACTATGTAAATAGCAACAATAGTGTGTACCTCGCGGCGGCGCCAAAAAGGTCTGTCACACACTAACATCAAGTCACTAACAGTGTCACCGACCCATTGCAGTTACATTGCAAGAAAAGAATACTGTGTGCTGGTTCACTAATCCTAACTAAAAGTTGCATTCAAACAATAACTCGTAGACATAGTTGAACCATCTGTTGAACACAGCTTTGAAATTTCTTGTGTTGAGCTAGATTAGCATGTGCCATGTGCGTTAAGGCACAGAATAAATAATAGGTTTGTCCGCCGTAAAAAGCGCGGTCACTGTCGGACTGCATAGAAAAGAAAGAGAAGCGCTATGACACAACGCTTGCAAAATATGAAGTAATTACTGATTAACAAAAAATCTAGGGATTGAACTAAAAAAAGTAATCACATGAAATCCTTTCTTATTATTTTGTAAAGAACTGTATAAATTTATGAACACTTTTAATGAAAACTGTGGGAGTAATATGGTAAAAACTCGAAAAAATAGACAGAAATGTTCAGCCTTTTTTCAGAAAGCAGCCCGAAAGTCTGACAACCAGTTTTACCATGGGGTATCGTATTACCCAGTAACTGGGTTGTGGAGGTCGGACAGGCAGTCGCTCCATGTAAAATACTGGTGTCCAGCCGCATCCGGTTGGACTGGAGGCCGACCCCAGCATGGTTGGTATAAGTCCAGGCAGATGGTATTTAGTTTGTTTAAATTGTTCAATTTGTCAATGTGTTTCAACATACCAATATAAAAAGTGCAGATACAATCAGACCACATCTGTTAATTTAAATAAAATTAACTATCAAGTTTATATTTAGTGTCTGGGCAACTAATGCAAGGTTGGTTTTTTTTTACAAACAAAAAACGAATCATTTTGCTTACCAATGGTAGCATTTTTATTGCTAACTGGGCATCTATGTAAATAGCTTCGTAAGCTAATTTTTGTTTTGATTGAAACAAATTATATTTATTTTGAAGCCATATGTGTTTGGAATACTAGCTACAAAACATCTCGGCGTCAGATAATTGAAATACCAATAACAAAAATTACGTTTTTAAGAAGTAGTTGAAATAAAAAAATGAAACAAATAAAAAAAAAAAGGGTAGAGTGACGTGAAAGTTGTGTTGTGTTTTTATGTGCCTACTAATAAACTTACTATTTTATGTACAGGATGACAGTACAGAACAGACGTCACTTAAAAACATTATTCAATTAACGAAAGTAGAAGGTAAATGGATGGGCCATCAACCAGAAACTGTTGATTCCAAAATTTGTAATGAACTTGATTCACAAACTAACTATTTACAGTACATCTTAATTATTGCTTATTATGATTATGTTTTTGTGTAAGATAAATTCTTATTCTTGCCAATGTGTGAAATTATATAATGGAATCTAGTCATGATCTATTGTTGCTATTATTCTGAATAATGGTCTAAGAAATAGAACTATTTTGGGTTTAACGATAATTTATGGAAATGTAAGAAATGTGTTGATAGAATACTATACTTAATACTGTTTCCATTTAGTTTCTTGTCCGTTCTTCTCCATGAAGACCTAGTTTGCGAACGGACGACTAGCTTTCTGATTAATTACTGACAAGCCTAATTGAAACATTGTCAGCCATTTATTTTACAAGCAAATGATTTTAGCAATTCAGAGACAAGATACCTTCAGTTGTAGATGTTCAAACCAGGCGCACTGATTCAGAAGTGTACGATAAGGACAAAAAAACAAAAGAAAAGAGTAAAATAATTGAAGACAGAAAGAGAAAAGCAGTAAATAATGAAATTAGTGTAGGAGAAAAGGTATATGTTAAAAAATATGATTAAAGAAAATGAATTGACGCCTGATTTCAACGCTACTCCACACACAGTTATTAGCGCTAAAGGAGGTGATATTATGGTACAAAATGATGAAACAGGTCAAGAAATAAGAAGAAATGTAATTCACCTCAAGAGAATAGAGGGACAATGGAGAATCCATAATGAAAAGGAAAATGGAGATGATAATGAGGTACAAATAAACACTGATGAAGATTAAAATTTATTTATTAAGGTCATTATAGGAAGATTAATAATGATATTATATTGTGAAGTTATGTAGTCAATATTAGTCAGTATTGTTTGTTTAAAGACTAAGTAACATTTACTGTTTAATATAACTTATGATTAGGTTACATGAGTTAGGTACTAAAATTGTTTATTTTATTTGACAAAAATATAATTTAATGTATTGTGTTGCGTAAATTATTTTGCATAGGTACTATTGTATAGAATCTAGTTCTTCTAACTGAACAGACAGCTGTGCTGCTGGGGAGTTTGTTCCGCTACTTCTTCTTCCCAGCTAAAGCACTAGGAAGTGGTGAAGGGCGGGCGTTTTGTGGGGACTGTCTTACTGTAATTTTGACGTTCAAAAAGTGCTGATTCTCAGCCTAATTTGAATAAAGGACTTTTGATTTGATTTGATTTGAGTGTTAAAGCGGCCAATGTGATTCAATTTAAATTTATTGAAAGGGAGAGATGTGATGTATAGATATTATAATTAAACATGTGCGCCTACGACACCCGCTCCCCGGGGCATTAGGTTGACAGACGTCAGGAGAAGCGGCTGCCGCGCACGCACCAGTGATTGATTTCAGTGTTTTATTCTAAACCACCTGTGCCCAAAAGCGAGACATAACAATACCCACATGCATGATTATATGCAAGTACAGTCGACCACACACCAAGGGTAACAATTTGACATTGACATCATCTTTATGTCGTAGCAGTTAGGGTGATTTTCGTAGTGCACGTGTTACAACAGATGGCCAATTCTCGTACCTAAAAACGTTCACAATCTCATACCAGCGTCAATTAAATGTCAAAAATGTAGGTAAACGCTATATAATTTTTGACAGATTGAGACTGAGATGAGATTGCGAACGTTGTTAAAAATACGAGAATTGCCCCCCTGATGTGCGGTTGCCTGTACTAGATAATGGGTGAGAGCATTCACTAATAAGTATCGTCTAACCCGGATAAACGTGACTAAACAGTAATGTTTGCATCTACTAATTAATTTAACAAACCGGTCAATCATGAATCGGGCCAAGATACCGAAGCACAGAGTAATAAACCTACAGTGGTTTATCTGGGCAGTGACCTTGAATTAATTACCCACGGCCGCTCGGTAGATAAACACATGTCCGTACTATGCGTGCCATAGGCGCTTAATTGCTGCCAACTTCACACGATAGCTGTCAAATTAGTACTGCCGATAGCTGTCAAATACACGATAGCTGTCAAATTAGCATGCATTGGTAATGAAGTTCGCGAGTATTGCGGAATAAAATGGCGTCTTGACAGTCAAATCAATCTGCCTAGCCTTTTCCCAACTATGTTGATGTCGGCTTCCAGTCTAACCGGATGCAGCTGAATACTCGTATTTTACATGGAGCGACTGCCTATCTGACCTCCACAACCCAGTAAATGGGTAATATGATACCCCTTGGTAAGACTGGTTGTCAGACTTTCGGGCTTCTGACGACCCGTAACGACTGTCAAAGATCCACGAATGACAGCTGGGACCAACGGCTTAACGTGCTTTCCGAGGCACGGAGTAGTCTCGGTATGTAAAGATGGTCACCCATCCACGGACCAACCCCGGCAAGCGTAGCTTAACCTGATGCATCGACCCGTGCGGCTGTTATTGCTTAACCACGAGCTCCTCGTCGTCTTGACAGTACTATTTTTATGTAGCTGTCGCGCGCTCGAATGAGATTTCGAAGCGCGTTATTTCACCCGTTTTCTATGAAGATAAACTACTGTATAATTATTATACTGTGACCGAAGTTCCCATACACCATAGCGTATTGAAATAACAAGCAAGCATATTGACCTACTGTTTTAATTAAATATATGAGACGTGAGAGTATGTTGTTTATGCATAAAAGATGGTGAGACGTAGTTTTCATTAATTATTATTTAATATCAAATATCATAATGATGGTATTGATTAATGACAGATGATATTGGCTTACTTCATAATAGAAATGTCTTCATCTGCCTTTTCCCAACTACGTTAGGGTCGGCTTCGAGTCTAACCGGATGCACCAGTATTTTACATAGAGCGACTACCTATTTGATTCTGAGCTCCACAAACAAGTTACTGGGAAATACGATACATACACCTTGGTAAGGCTGTTTGTCAGACTTTCGGGCTTCTGACGACCCACGAGATCAAAAGATCCACGAATGACAGCCGGGACCAACGGCTTACCGTGCTTTCCGAGGCACGGAGGGGTCTTGGTATGTGATGGTCACGCATCCACGGACCAACCGCGGCAAGCAAAGCTTAACCGGATCGATCGACCCGCGCGGCTGTTATTACTTAGCCACAAGCCCTCCATAATAATAGAATGTACTCCATAATAGAGAATGGAAGAAAGAGGTGACCAAAGCAAAAGAAAATATAAATATATTTACAGAGATCTTTAAAACAAACAAACTTAGTTTTATCAGTAATTTTTATTCAATATTTATTCCACTAGAGTCGATAAAAACGTTAGCATAATTACGAGTTCGGAATAAATAAATAAGTGCTACGCGCGTGCTACGCCGTAGCACTGACTTATTATCTGACGTTAAAATCATTTGTATGCCGTCTTCACTAACTTTCCAACTTTTAAGCATCCAAGATATACTAAACCAATAAAACCCGAAATATTGTCGCTAATTTAACTAAGTGACGTATCTGATTCGAAGCACATTTTACAGGGCAAGCTATTTTTCTTTTTAGGGTTCCGTACCTCAAAAGGAAAAAACGGAACCCTTATAGGATCACTCGTGTGTCTGTCTGTCCGTCTGTCACAGCCAATTTGCTCCGAATCTAATGGACCGATTAAGTTAAAATTTGGTACACATATGGATTTCTGTGACCCAAACACGTACAGCTAAAATAAATATGTGAATTTTGAATATGACAGTCACTTCTAGGGGGAAAATAAGAAAATTAAAAAAAAAAGTTTTGTAAACTGTACCGTGTGACATATCAAATGAAAGGGCTTACTATGAGGGTCTCAAATATATTTTTTTTATAATTTTAAAATATATTGTTTTAAAGTTATTTAAGAAAATTTACGAAAATTGACCATTCCCCCCCCCTTATCTCCGAAACTACTGAGCCTAAAATTTCGAAAAAAATATAGAAAATAGTTCTATACCTGTAGATTACAGGAAAACCTATAAGAAGTTTGTGGTCTTAAAATAACATGGTAAATCTATATATATAAAAAAATCAAAGTCCTGACTGAGTCACTGACTCATATATCAACGCACAGCCCAAACCAATGGACCTAGAGACTTGAAATTTTGCACATTACCTCATATAGTGTAAACATCCACTAAGGAAGGATTTTTGGAAATTCCATCCCTAAGGGGGTAAAATAGGGTATGAAAGTTTGTATGAAAAATCCTATCCCTTGAGTTAATAGACTTGAAACTTAGCACGAATATTCATCTAAGTAAATTATAAAGTTTATCATTTTTAGTTTTCCTAAACTACCCCCTAAGGAGGGATTGGGGGTGTCAAAGTTGGTATGGAGGAACTTTAACACGCGGTCCGATTAACTCAAAACTCAGTTTTTATACTTGAGACCAAAAATTAAGACTAACGTGTATCAGGGTTTTTCAAAAATCTACCCCTAAGGGGTGAAAAGTTAATTTTATAGCAGAGGATTTTATTGGGGGCTTGATTAACTCTAAAATTGGTGTAAATAATGTTTGAGTCAATTTATGGAAACATACCAGACGATTTATCTGTGAAAATTCTTTATCTGTGTTCGTGAAAACAGAGATACAGTTTATATGAAAAATCTTATTAATTTGGTTAATGAACCTGAAACTTAGCACAAATACTTGCATAAGTAAGTAATAATGTTTGTCATCATTAGTTTTTCAAAACTACGCCTCAAATGAGGTTTAGGGATGTTAAAGTTTGTATAGAAGAATTTTAAAGCGCAGTCCGATTAAAAAAATGGTACTTTGAGTCAAGTTAGGAAACTTGGCAAACGAATTTTCACCGATTTTGACGGCATATAGCTGATGTTTTAAGGAGTAACTTAGGCTATTTTTATTTTAGAAAAATAATTAGGGTTCCACGCAAGAAAATTAAAATCCATGAAATCGGACAACCACGTACAGTCCAGTACAAACTTACTAAGCCTCCGCTGTCTATTACGGCTATAACAACAAATAATAAAAATATAGCAAAGTTAAAAATTTAAGGGGTCGGTCCCCATACAATAAACTTTTCATTTTGAAAAAAAAAATTAAAAATTTTAATCTAACATGTGGGGTGTCATCATCTAGAACTCATTGAGTAGAGCACAAACATATTTTTTTTATCTTTTAAAGTTAAGAAATATAGGGCCGCAAAAGCTGTAAATTTTAGACCATTTTTATACGAGCTCTAGCGCAACAATTAAACAAATTAGGAATTTGAAACTTCTTTATACCATGTAGGTACCATGAATACTGTATTTAATCAACATATAATATAGTACGGAACCCTTCGTGCGCGAGTCCGACTCGCACTTGACCGGTTTTTTTTTTTTGTAAACTAAGTACATCGGTCTCGATTTTTGCATTATCATGGGGACCGTAAGGCATAGGTACGCCGATTAGACAGATCGATTCGACTTGGAAAATGTATCAAATTACTATAGTTAGGTCGGCTATCGGCTTAGTCCAAATATCAGCAGAAAATATTGTAATTTATTTACTGCCTCGTTGGTCTAGTGGTGGTAAGCGTTACTGCAGAGCATGCGGTCCTGGGTTCGATTTCCAGGTCAGCCAAAGTGTTAGTGATAGAAAAAAATATACAATATTCTAGAATACATAAGAAGTGATTTCATGTGTCCTGAAATCTATTTTAGTTTGTAGAACTAAAGAAAAAAAGGCTAAATCCAGGTCTATTTCTGTCTATTTTTATAATCCTACAGTTTTCATTAAAAGTGTTCATAAATTTCTACAGTTCTTTACAAAATAATAAGGAATGATTTCATGTGATTACTTTTTAGTCCAATCCCTAGATTTTTTGTAAATCGGTAATTACTTCATATTTTGCAAGCGTTGTGTCATCGCGCTTCTCTTTCATTTCTATGCAGTCCGACAGTGACCACGCTTTTTACGGCGGACAAGCCTTAAGGCATTTCTCAGTAACAGCCCGGAGTCTGCATAGGCTCACCCCCTATTACATGGGACTTCAACATAACTGAAAAAATGTGGCTGAACTATAGGTACACTTCTGCTTAACCCTGAGGGGAATACAGGCGTGATGTTATATTTTATCATAAATTTATTTATTTTCAGTGCAACGACAATTCTAGCGGAATTTATAATGACGAACACGGAATGCGAAACCTCAGCGCTCCCAAGTCATAATTGCACATAAACAAACACAAGAATAACAGGTAATGTATGTCTTCCTGGTAACTCAAGTATACTTGAACCTAAACTTTAGCGGTAAACACTTGGTTTTATCTGATGGCTGCTTCCTGTGTCAAGAGTCAAATCAATTTGAGGCTGATTAGCGCTTTAATAACATGTATTTATTAAAAGCTCATACTACCTCAGCTTTTTATCTCGCTCACACGGTACTGCTCGCGGACTGAGTGAAAGCGAGACTCAGTGCGATGCTGATGGGCGCCGATTAGTGAAAATAATGCTAATTTAAAAGCAAATAAAAAACATGAGACCTGCTTTATAGTTAGCTCAGTTAGTATGATGCAAAGACATCCGATACTTAAGCATGACCAGAGGACAAAAGTCTAGCCTAGGTTATGTGATCATGTCGCATGCGTGATGACAATGCATGTCTACCAAAAGTCACTGACACATGGGATCACAGTTTTTCTATGACATTTCTTCTGATAGCCTCTCTATATATGTATACTAGCTGACCCGACAGACGTTGTCCTGTCTTAGCTATGAATATTCTAATGTAAACGCGCGAAGTTCCCGAATTGTGTAGAAAAACTAATTTATATTTTAAGAATTGAACTACGATTTTTGTCTTAAAAGTAAAATACCGGAATAAATTTAAAGTAAAAAAGTCAAAAATATGAAAGGATTAATTGAAGCCAATTAATTTGAAAAAAAAAATTGTTTTGAGTACCTATGAATAGAAAGGGAGTGACTACCGAGATGACGACTAATAGATAAGTATGGAAGAAAGGGACATGTTGCGCTTGCCCCAAGTAAATTGGGATAATGGAAACTTGTATCAAATCTCCACATATTTAGTACAGTAGGTAGTGTTAGTAAATTGACTCTGTAATAATAAACTGTGTAGAAGTTTCTTTCATACAAACTTTGTCCTGACAATTACAAATACAACAAAAAAAAAGAATTAGCCAAATATTAGCGTACATACATTCGACAATTGATTTTTATTTATATAGAATACTACATAGCTGACCTGTCAGACGTTGTCCTGTCAAAATTTCAACAAATCGAACGGCGGGAAAACAAATGAACAACAGCTGATCATAAAATTAATTTGAATTTGGAATTCTAAATATAATGAAAGATGCTAAATGCACAAACCATGCGAAGCCAAAAGAAAAAAAAAGACGTTGCCCTGCCCTCATGTATGAGAAAATTAATTTTCTTCATATTTTTTTTTTGTTTTTAATAGTAATTCTGCTATTCGGGACGGAGACCAATACATCAAATCAAAAACCATGAAAATTGCTCTAGCCGTTCTCGAGTTATAAGTGTTCGAACAAACCCGACTTTGTTTTATATATTAAGATTATCTTTAATCTCTTTGGTATGATGTCATGATATATCTCAGTATATGGTACTTCCCGTTGGTCTAGAATAATGAAATTTGGCAAAAAGCCAGGTGTCACAGCACAAGTAATGGAAAAAGTCCGAAAATTGTTAATCTGTAATTTTATCATAATTATAAAGAAATATTGTCATGTGTGTCAGTCTGTCAATACCCTTTTTCTCAGAAACGCGTGGAGGTATCAAGTTGAAATTAATTTAAAATACTTACGTAAATATAAGATCTCTTAGACTTCTTAAAAAATCAAGCTTCTAAGTCAACGCAATAATTTAGACGACGAAGTACTCGTCTATCGATGTGATCCGGAAACGTGCCCAGAAGACAAGCAATGCAGCAATGCCACGTTGAATAGCAATGCTAATTCTTTGGCTAAGGAATGAGCTGGCCCTCTGATCACATGAACTGTCCACCAGTCGGCGAGAAATTTCCTTAAAAAGGAGACGTGCACTCGAGCCCCATGACCCAAGCATTTTCTGTAAGTAAATACAGATCTACACGTAATTTTTTTTTGTCAATATTTTAAAACTATACGGCGAAGAATCTCAACTAATCTCAACTAAATCTATAGATATATATATAACCCTAATATATTTAATTACCCTAGTTAATTAGCTAACGGATGGAAAGTCAACTTAAAGATAAATGAACACGCGTTTCGCTCCACGTTGTCATGAATGCGGACGCAGAGGCGGTTTCGATAAAAAAACCAAGTTTTATGTTTGTCGTGACAAATTATGTGAGTTTATCACGATTCTCTCTTATAAATATGAGTTAAGGCACATATTAATCCAGATGGGACACTCTGCAGTTTAGGTATGAAGCTACAAGTACGCGGCGGACCCCGTCCGCGGGGCTAATTCAGTAGGTCAGAAGGTATAAGAGTTACGCGATAGAAAGAGAGGCAACTTGTAGTTGAATATAACTGTAGGTAATAAGCGTTGTGCGAACTGAATTGCACTTTATTGTGTCTCAGCAAGAGTCGCTTTTTATTTAAATGATTTTGGGAGTGTCCTATCTGTATTAATATGTGGGTAAGGTTTCGTCTCATTAGAAATATGAGTTTTAAGTTTTTTCTGTAACCTAGTTTAATTTATGGAAAGTAGGTACCTGGGCGACTACTGGGAAAATTTGAAAATAGAGAAATGAATTTTCCCAGAAATGAGACCTAGCTAGATCAATTTTTGCTCCCGTAAACCCCTCTATTGCAACTTTCATCAAAATCGTTAGAACCGTTTTCGAGAATGTGATTACAAATAATTATACTAGCTGGGCCGACAGACGTTGCCCCTGTGCAAATTACATGTATGAGAAAATTAATTTTCTTCATACTTATTTTTTTGTGAATATTAGCTGTTTTAATAGTTATTCTGCTATTCGGGGCGGAGACAAACCAAACATCATAAAAAGCGGTCTAGCCGCTCTCCAGTTATAAGTGAATGGTGTAAATAACCCGACTTTGTTTTACGAGTATAATATAGATGTTTATACAAATATTGCTCATTTAATATTATAGGAGTTAAGTTATTCTGGTTGTTTTGCTAACTGCCATGTAAGAGGACCTTCTTTTTCTATAAACCCTACTTATAATCATCAGTATTAATTTTTTGCTATTTTTCTTGCTGTATGAACTCTATACTTCGTTAAAAACAGAAATGGCGGACGCTGGCCGCAAAGCTGCTGAACTAAAGTGGAACTGAGCTGGCCACATCTGTCGCATGTCGGAGCAGCATACGGAAGAACCACCACTCAGTGAATCCCAAACAGCAGGAAACGACTAAGCGGCAGGCCCAGAAAGAGATGACAGGATGAGCTAGACTCCTTAAAGGATTGGCCCGCAATCGCAGTAGACCGGGAAAAGTGGAAAGAGAGAAGGGCGGCTTTCGCCGTGTAGTGAGTGAGGCAAGACAGCATTATAATAATAATAATGATTTTTTTTTGCTCAAAGATAAACCTTGGTTTCTAAGTAGAATCAATTCTCTGACAATTTTTTTTTTTAATGTTCGAAGTCCCTGACACTTGTGCTAGGTGGTTAACCTGTGTTACAAGAGCCAGTGCCCTCTCCCGGGAGGAAATACTATTGAAAACTTATGCATTATGATAACAAAAGCAATACAGCAAAGTTGTCTAACTATGTGTGTAAGAATTTATAATAAAATAATTACCTACCTAGAGAACTTAAAACCCTAAATAAAAGATTGTTTAAGAATAAATTGTTGGAATGGCTGAAAGCCCACAACTTCTACTCCCTTAAAACATTCTTTGAAAATAAATTAATGACTCGATTTTGCATGCTACAGTTCCAATAGCTAAACATGTTTGTACTCCTGTTTAATTTTAAGACCTATAAACACCATGTTTTAAGCAAATAAAGAATTACAACTTGAATTTGAATAAAAAATTAAAAAGACTAAACGAATACCTTCAAAATAATAAAAAAAATTGTTAGAAAAAGCCTGTAGTGATGACCAATAAGTCTTAGTTGTTGTGACTATATAGCTGAAATACGAACTATCACCTACACTACCTATACTACTCATACTATTACCTACACTATTCATATGCAATACATAAAATTAAAATAACTAATATACTATACTTATATACACAAACGTAATAATATAGATACTTATATAATTTATACACCCAATTAAATACTTTTTATAATTTATAATAATATAGAATTAATTAAATTGCAACTATTAACTTGCCCTCTTCCTCTCTCCTAATTTTGCTGTGCCGGACAGGGTCCATATTGATGTTTTACTGTATTACACCATCTTTTTATTATACATATGGAATGCAATAAATAATTGAGTATTGAGTATTGAGTATCATTCAAATAAGGACTTGACAGGTGATCATATAAAATAAGCTGCCTGCCACTACACATCAACTTCAATGCATCCTGCCTGTACAAGCATAACTTTAATTCTAGTAACATTCACATCCAGTAACCTTTCAATCCCTTTCCTTATTGCCCTGAACTATAAGGAAGCAGGTATACAATGCACATAGCTCCGTCAATATTTCGTTTAGGTCGCCAAACCTACCATGGCAGAGTACAGTCAATACCGCGTTCCTAGCAACAATTTGACTTTGACAGCGCGGTTACATCGTAACAGTAAAGGCTGTTTTCGTAATACTAATGTGCAGTGGTCAGTACGAGAGTCCTCAGGTGTTGATATATGACACATTGTCTGCCAGTGGGTGCACGGCCCAACAATTGCCACTAAAAGCGACTAACAACAAAAATATGAAAAATAAGCTTATGGGCTACCGTGAAATGTCAGGTGAGAGATAGTTTGAGGTTACTAATTCGTCTCTTCATTTGTTTGTCTTTGGTTGAATCACTAGCTTGACAGTTGTAGTCCCCATATGCAACTGCAGTATCGTCACAGATTAATACAGATGGTACACTCCGCAAAATCATTTAAATAAAAAGCGACTCTCGCTACGACACAATAAAGAGCAATTCAGGTCGCTCAACGCTTATTGTCTACAGTTATATTCAACTACAAGTTGCCTCTCTTTCTATGGCGTACTCTTAGAGCTACTGAATTAGCCCCGCGGACGGGGCGCGCCGCATACTTGTAGCTTCATACCTAAACTGCGGAGTGTCCCATCTGTATTAATCCGTGGTATCGTGATAATTTCTGGTGCGATTAGACGAACGCCTTAGAACATGCCTCGTTAGCTGCTCTCTCATCCAAGTTTGATGACATCTTTAGTACAACCGGTACAAAATATACATGGTCCCAAGAAACAATATTCATTATCACTTTGCTTATTGCAGATTTATAAATGAAAACGCATTATAGCTCGCTGCGTCACAACTATAACAAACTACGTGTAAACATAGAAATGAGTGACGTCAGTAAAATATAAAAAAAATACGTGTCCAATATTTTTTTTATATATATATTTTTTTATAATGTGTATGTCGCAGGTTTATGACAAAATCAGGATTTTGATCAAGAACCGGGAGAAGATGGTCGACGTCAGGGGCACCCCGAGGTTTGGTTAGGTTAGGTTCCTTTAAACCCTGCAGACAGGAATAGGAGCAACGCGCAGCAGGGCTCCGTCGACCGGTTTTTGATCAAAAGCCTGATTTTGTCATAAACCTGCGACATATAAATGACGGACAAAAAAAAATCCAAGTCATTATCCCTATTGTCGTTTTAAGTGTGTTAACGCAATTTACCACGCTGAATATTGGCGAGGCATTACATTTTGGCGAGAAAATTCAAGCTACAGCTCGGCAGTTATATCTGCTACTAAACCAATAAGGTGGCATCATATCAGCATATTAAAAACCTTCATAGTGTCAGACAGGTAGAATGCCAAGTATGAACAGTATAGCAACAGGTAAGTAGCTCACGCCACGGGCGCTGTTGCAATAACGCTTATCCCTCTCGGAAACACGGATGACTAAGCAAATGGAGGGATTACGTGTGACAAACGCTGCATAGGCCACCTGCATCAAAAGTTGTCTGACATAATATGAAATACGACATAGAGTGAAATGTCCTATTCCATACTAGCACTTCCCGCGCGGCTTCACCCGCGTGGATTTCGGAAAATATCCCAGGGGCACGAAAACCGTTCCTTATTCCTTGTCTACATTATAAAGGGAACCTTTGTGCAAAATTTCAGCTTTCTAGGTTCAAGAGTTTGGTCTGGGCGTTGATGAGTCAGTCAGTCAGTCAGCCGGTCAGTCAGTCAGTCAGTCGGGCATTTTCTTTTTATTTATATAGATTAATAATATAGATGACTGATCATTGATCGGTGGTGCCACTGCACGAACGATGATCAATGAACATCGTTGAATGACTTAAACCTTGTTTTCCATTTGCAAATCTTACCAATTCTATGAGCACATGGAAGATTAATGAGATGATAAGATGATTGATAATTATCATGAAAATATGTAGGTACCTATTTAGAAACTGGATGATATCAGCAAACAGAAAGACAAAACTCCCACCTGCCGGACATCGCATCGCAAAGAGGTGGTCTCTCTATTTAGTAATTACTCTGTGCATACCAGATAAGAAACAGCTTCCACGGTTCTATAATCCGATATTAGAAATAAGATAGTATCGCGCACCGTGCGCCGTTGTGTGATCCCGGCCAAAAATAGACGCGTGACTTTTATTATGGGTGTGGAAGAAGACGACTTAGGGTGAGCCTAAGGTGGATAAGCTGAAGCGGGCTGAAGATAAAATTAAAAGACCGGTCAAGAGCGAGTCGGACTCGCGCACCGAGAGTTCCGTTCCGATTTCTGATAAATAGTGCTATTTAGAAACAAGGTTTTATTTTTCTTGTAATCTTTACATAAACATCTATTAAGTACATAATTATATACAATAATTTCAGATTTTTCTCTATGCAAACTTCGGAGATAAGAGGGGGACGGTATTTTTTTTACATTTTTCATCAAAAGTCGAAAATTAAGAGGACTAAAAAAAAGAAAAAATATGTTTGAGAATGTGCAAACAGTGTTCTTTCATACGATAGCCCACATGCCTTAGTAGCCCCACTTCGAATTTTTAAGACCGGTTTCAGTCCCCGTTGCAAAAAAAAAAATCTTTCTTATTTGCAAAATAGTTGGATAGTCATCTAAAACTGTTCCAATTTAAAGTTGATAGCATTAGTAGTTCTTGAGATATCCAGCTGTGACAGACGGACAGACAGACAGACTGAGTCGCACCCTTATGGTTCCTTTTTATTTAGGTACCGTTTGTCTCCCTTATCTCCGAAGCTTGCATAGAAAAAATCTGAAATAATTCTATGTGATAGAAGTTTATGTAAAGATTACAGGAAAAATAAAAGGATGTCTCTAAATAGCACACTTTTTCAGAAATCGGAACGTAACGCTCAGTGCGCGAGTCCGACTCGCTGTTAACCGGTTTTTTTTTTTTGTAGGTATACTAAGATGCCTAGGTACGTAGTCTGGGATTCGTAGCTATTCCTATCCGCCCTCGTGTCCGCCTCCGCCCTCACCATGTCCTCACGCTCTCCTCTCACCGGATCGCGTGCAACTTGTTATTACTGTGCATCCAGCCGCACGTCGCCGCGGTACCGTATTATAAAGTCGCGCGATACACAACGCGCGTAATTCTATCGCCGACGACTCGTCCGTGGCGCCCCCTATAATCCCCCGTGATAAGATAATTAGGCGTCAGATTATACGTAATAGGAGAAGGAAAATATAAATTATGTGGCTGTGTCTACTTTGATTATTTAGTTTTCTGCGTAGCGTTGTGTCGTTAGGCTTAAGTCATTATAAGATGATCCGTATACATCGTGTTGCATCACTTGCATCCTCACCTTTCAGGGTGTCCGGGTCGACGGCGCGTTGTGTTCCACGCGCGCCTCACAGAGATGTCAGCAAAAGATGGGGTCTGATAGGGCCGATGCCGCCGGGGTCGCGGGTTGTTCGAAAGATATACCGCGGCCCTGGCATAAGCAACTGAAGGAACACGGGTGGGTTTTAGTCAGTAAAAGTCTGACACGCCCTTCCGCTCCACCCAGAGCGGGAGAAGTCATTTTATGATTTCCCATGCACAAAAAAAAAGAAAAGGGTGTGATACAAACATCAAACGGAACAACTTTCTCCATGGGACCAACATCGTAATCGCGAAAAAATGTTCAACCGTACCATAGAAAACTTCAATACCTACTCGACGCATGGGACGGCTCATTATTTTTTCGCAATTACGATGTTGGTGCCATGGAAAAAGTTGTTCGGTTTGATTGTCTATATCTATAACCACACCCTTTTTAACGAGGATGCAAAACGACACGTTGTATCCTAATTAAACATGTAAAATATTCAAGATACGTTCACATCGGTTTTAACAGTATCTTGAATTTTCCAAAGTGAAAAATCTGATAGACTTTTCATCAAGGTCTTAATTTATAAACCCTTTACAAAGGTCCAATAGTATAATATCATCATCAGGAGCTCGTGGCTAAGTAATAACAGCCGTACGGATCGATCGATCAGGTTAAGCTACGCTTTCCGGGGTTGGTCCGTGGATGGGTGACTATCTTTACTTAACGAGACTCCTCCGAGCACGTTAAGCCGTTGGTTCCGGCTATCATTAATGGTGCTTTGACAACGTTACGGGTCGTCGGAAGCCCGAAAGTCTGACAACCAGTCTTACCAAGGGCACAGCCAAGGGGTTATCGTATTACCCAGTAACTTTTTTTTTTTAATTTGTGCATAAGTACAGGTTTATTACAGGTTCACGTTTGTATTGTACCATTAAACCAGAAATGGCTTGTATTGGTACACACAACTGGGTTGTAGAGGTCAGTTAAGCAGTAGCTCTACGGAAAATACTGGTATTCAGCTGCATCCAGTTAGACTGGAAGCTGACCACAACATAGTTGGCAAAAGGCTAGAATGATGAGTATATTATACAACGTGTGGCCGCTATAGCGACATTAATTAAAGACACAGGTAGTGCTAGTGGCCAGTAATAATAAAAATTAAAATAAGGTAAAATAATTAATAAATTGAAAAAAAAATTATTTTAAACAAACTAAACGATAAAATAATAACCAAAATTAAGATCACTCTATGCAAAGGACTCATTCATGAAGCTATTGTTCTATATCAGCTGGTAAGGTCTTTGACTTTAATCCTTTTTTTTTGTTCATCGTTTGTCGATTGTTCTGACCCAGCTGTGAGTAGCTTCATGAATGTTTTTTTTTTGCACAACCCTCAGAAAAAACTCGAGTGGCGTGACTATTTTCTTCTCGTTCGTTTTAATTTAAAGATGCTATTTTAGAAAATTGTAAATAAATCAATAAATAATAACGTTATGAAAATATCTTTACAAAACGAAAACACGGTACCGTATACGTGTGTCAAGTTAATGTCGTCAAAGCAGCGGCACGTTGTATATCATCAAAATTAAAATAAATTGAATGCCTTTAGCGGCTTTATCTATAAGCTGAAACAACATTGAAATACTGTTACTTTTTATGTTTTTCATTACGTAACCAATCGTATGTATTATTCGACGAACACAACTTTTGCTAATTATGGTTTATACGACCTTAAAACATTATGTTTTCTCGCAATAAACAGCTTCATACAAAGCCGAGACCATGTAGGTGCTTCTTAGAACGATCAAATACTTCCAGGAAAACCTTATGTGATGATTTCCTTAATAGTTTCTTGAAAATGCAGTACCTATGAGACAGCAGTTTCATCTGACTGTCAACGTATAGACACAGCCAAATAAAAATGTATAGGTTTTGACAATTATGCGAATAACACAATTTACTTCGACGAAAATGAAAATTTCAAGAATGAAAGAATGAAAGGCACGGACCCCAGCTTGATTTGAACGGACTTGATTACTCGAATGAACCCAAAGATTCATACTAACTCCTGTTGCCGTGCAAGTCTCGTGCATAATAAACCAAGCAAGTCGGTTACACGACGTTAACTACAAAACTACTAAAAGCATAATCAGGGAGACAGGGACTAAAATAAACAAAAGAAGTCTTCAGTTATATCCCCTCTCAATTGTTTACGTAATTATAGTCTCGGCCGGGAACGAAGACTCTCGGATTTGTGAGTCGACACTAGAGCATTTACATGTAATGTAACATTCCTATATTTACTACGAATGCTCGACGTATTGTTCGATAAAATGTTGAACGAGCATTTATAGTCCTTTCAAAGTAATGTACCTTTGACAGCAGCAACCCAACAGCACCTAATAACCAATACCATTTATTGTCGTTACAATATTTAACCTTATTGTAACGACAATAATGATCACTGTGATTTTGACAGACTTATCAGAGCAACAACCCAACAGCAACCTTATCTTATGGATAATAAGGATCACTGTGATTTAGACAGTGACGCAAAATCAGAGGTAAACTTTGGAAGGACTGTCAAATCAAATCAAATCAAATCAAAATCATTTATTTGCTAATATGGGTAATTACATAAAATTGTTAAAAATAGAGCATAGTTCAACCATATTACGCCTTGAGGCATGCAAATCTGCACAACACAGCATTGTTTAAATACAATTACTTGCAACAATAATTTATAATTAGGCAATAACACTATTTTGGTAATACTGTAAAAGGCCCCCCAAACGATCAATTGCAATTATCAATTTTTACGTCATTGATACATATTGATCGCCTACCAAGTGCAATTGAAGCGATTGACAATATTACTACAGTAAAAATTTATGGTACCTAATCAATCAATTGCGATTGATCGTTAAAAAAAAAATCTTTTGATTTTGCTCGATGAAATACGTATAAAGTCTACCTTTATATGTATTTAATCGAACAATTTTGGTTAAATTTAAACCCATTTTTTGATTTTGACGTCCTAAAAAAATAAACATCCTAACACTAGTACCTACTGATCTGTAGGTGCCGTTTGTGGAATAAAATTTGAATTAATAAATTATTTCACTAATGGCACCTGCGAAAAATATCTCAGGTACCATTCACTCGGCCGCCGTTCAAGCTGGTGCTCAATGTGGAATAGGTACGTCTCTAAAAATACCCTTTTGAACGTTGCAACGTTTGCTCTACTTTTTGCAGGCGACTATATTATAACAAAGTAACAACATACAACATTGTTACAGTCGCCTTCCCAGCCAGCAATAAACATTGATAATCTTCGTAAAGCAAATAAGTACCTACTTATTTAAATTGGTTTATTAAATGAAATACGTTGTCGGCCATAATACGATGCTAATAGCAGGGTGTTAATATCGTTTTTAACGTTCAGATTATAGTAAGTTTTATAACCGCTATTTGAATAAGGGCCTGGTGGAGACTTACAAAGTTATCGCGAGTTCTTACAATAGCAATGTCACTGTTATAATTCCACTGATGTCGAGGCCACACCAACGTCAACGTCAGTGCCCACATCGCCATAAACATCGCGGTAATTATTCCGATAATTATGGTAATGTAAATATAATTATAATCTAAAGAAAAATCTGAAATTATTGTATGTGATAGAAGTTTATGTAAAGATTACGGGAAAAATAACACGACGTCTCTAAATAGCACACTTTTTCAGAAATCGGAACGGAACCCTCGGTGTGCGAGTCCAACTCGCTTTTGACCGGTTTTTTTAATATCCGACTAAAATGTTCAACGCGTGGGCCCAGAATCATGTACTGAATCCATGGTAACAGCACAGTCTATACATTATACAGTCGTCCGACGAAGCCCGAGCTGGATACGAAGTTCGTCGAACGTATGCAGCTCGGGCTTCGTCGGAAGACTGTGTGATGTATAGACTGTGGTAACAGGTTGTGCGTCGATGTCCCTGCCACCCTGGGGGCTTACTATGAGCTCTTATAGCAGCGCAGAAGTTGAACGTTTTCAGTGAGAAAGACAGACGGAGCTATATACGACCTATAGCACCGTCTCTCTCTCTCTCTCACTGGAAACGTTCAACTTCTGGCCTGCTTTATGAGCTCATAGTAAGCCCCCAGTATATATAGGTAAACCTCAATCCTAAAACTTTGATGAAGAAAAGCGTAGGTATTTATGTCTTGTGTAAAAAAAATATTACAAGAACACACTCAAACAGTTAACTACTACAATCAATTAATCAATTAAAAAAGTCTGCAAGTTAATTAACACACAACAGTTTGTAATTAGCAACGTTTAAGTTATTTTCGGCGATATTTTAGTTTTTTTCGTTTTACGCACAATCGGGCTGAGCCTAATAATTAATGAATTTACAATGCCTCGAGGTTCGAGAACAGGAAAGTTTTTTTGCAACTTTTTTTTGGAACTGTAGAATATGCTTTCAGTACGATTCTTTGTTAAACGATTTGACTTATCCGAAACCCACAAAATGGGCAGTGAATTACAAAGCAAGCCTATGGACGGTGTTACAAGTGGGTAGTCAAAGCATTACTTTTACGAGTATACACAAAAGTACGGTTACTAAAAATGTTTTTTGGCCGAATTGTTGATAGATGTGCATGGTAGGTTCGCCCTAACCGAGCATACTAAACGCAAACACGTTGTCAGGGGTACAGAAACGGACATAATTATCGTACCTTTAATCCCGAGAAAAAGTACTGTTCCCGAGGAAAACAACAATAACGACGATAATAGATGGCGCCACGTGTCTTTCACATCATGATTGAATTATATTATCATGGGACCGTAAGGCATAAGTACAGATACGCCAATTAGACAGATCGATTCGACTTAGAAAATGTATCAAATTACTATAGTTAGGTCGGCTATCGGCTTAGTCCAAAATGTCAGATACGTCAGTTAGTTAAACTCCGGGCTGCTACTGAGAAATTCCTTATGGAAAAACCCAATAACACTTTGCCCGACCTGGGAATCGAATCCAGGACCTCGCTGAGCAGTAGCGCTAGCGGCCAATAAACCAACGAGGCAGTTAAGAGAGCATTCTCCAAGTGATAACACGATCTAAAATAATCACAAGCATTCTTAAGCTTATAACATACAATAAAGGCAAATACCGATGTTCACGGTTAATTGCGAGGCGGAAATACGCTTAACGGACGTAATTAAGATTAGAAGTGCAGGAAATAATCGTGTGGATGTCAAAACGTGCTTACACTGATGTTGGATACGCTACTTTATACTCAGACATAAAGCGGCTTTAGTGGAATCTATTTTGTATATAAAAAGTGGAATTAAATAAGAATTGTAAATGGTAGAGAAAAGTATCAAGTTAAAAAAAAACATTTTTGAATAGAACTTTCCTATTAGGTAATCAAGAAAGCTTTATTTTTTATCTTAATACCTCTATAACTACGGATGAATACCGATGTTATCGAGTTTCTGATTTCCTTCCATTGATTTACAATTTACGCCGAAGATAAGCAATTAATAGTGTCGTATCTTTTTTTATGTCCTGATCTCAATCTTAATAAGACAAGGTAGCTAGATAACAGGTATTCAAAGAAATCTGAACGGTTTTCTTTGAATTCTCACAAAGTTTTTCAATAGCGACGCTCGGACTTTGACAGAGTATAGCGGCCATCTCGGTAAAGTGACAGCTGTCAAATTTAGTTGGAATATTTATTTAACTAGCTAGTCTTGATATTTCACCATGGAACGCATTACGCTACGCGCTCCAACAACGCGTTGAAATTGTTAATTATCAAAATCAGTGCTCAGTTCGCCTAACGTTCCGTGGCGTTGTCATTTCGCGTGGTGGCAACATCAACTGGCCACCGAGGCACCGCTCGACTATACTTTCTGTGGGGCTACGTGAAATCTCGGGTCTATGTCATGGACCTAATATCTATATATATAAAATTCAAAGTCCTGACTGACTGATTGATTGACTGACTGACTGTTATATCAACGCACAGCCGAAACCGCTTGACCTAGAGACTTGAAATTTTGCACATAGATACCTTATAGAGTGTAGGCATCCACTAAGGAAGGATTTTTGGAAATTCCATAATAAGGGATGGAAGTTTGTATAAAAAATCTTATGCCTTGAGTTAATAGACTTGAAACTTGGCATGAATATTTATGTAAATGAATTATAAAGATAGTCATTTTTAATTTTCCTAAACTACCCCCTCAGGAGGGATTGGGGGGTGTCAAAGTTTGTATGGAGGAATTTTAACGCGCGGTCCGATTAACTCGAAACTCAGTATTAATACGGGAGACCAAAAATGAAGAATAAAGTGTATCAGGGTTTTTCGAAAATCTACCCCTTTTTTTTTTTTTTTTTTGAGGGTGGGAAATTTGAGGGTGGGAAATCATCAAATAACTTCTCCCGCTCTGGGTGAAGCGGAAGGGCGTGTCAGACTTATACTGACTAAAACCCACCCGTGTTCCTTCAGTTGCCTATGCCAGGGCCGCGGTATCTTCTTCAAACTACACGCGACCCCAGCGGCGTCGGCCCTATTGGACCCCATCATTTGCTGACATCTCTTTGAGGCGCGCGTGGAACACAACGCGCCGTCGACTCAAGCCTGGTCCTTACCGGACGGCGAGCTACCCGCTACTCACCGTCCGCAGGGCCGCGCCTACGGTGGCCGGAAATAGCCTCGCGATTCCCGCCGCCCAGGGCGTCTCCTGCGGCGACTGAGGGCGTGAGGCTGCCTCTCCCTCACGCGTTCCGCCTCCTCCTTCGCGAGCATCACTGCTTCGCAGAAGGAGGTGACGGCCTCCCATGCACTCTCGCTCCGCACCATGGCCTGAACCAGGCTCGGACGCGAGAGATCGCCGCCGCCGATCGCCTCCGTGAGAACACGGCGGTGCTCTGCCCAAGCCGGGCAGACCTCCACTGTATGCTCCACCGTGTCCTCCGGGCGATCCACACAATGGTGACACCCGGGCGTTTCCTCCCGCCTTATGCGAAACAGGAACCTCCCGAAACAGCCGTGTCCGGTGAGGACCTGCTTCAGGCGGAAGGTGAGGACGCCGTGGTGCCGCTCTAACCACTCCTCAAAGAGGGGACTTATCGCCGCAATTGTGACGTGCCCAATCTACCCCAAATCTACCCCTAAGGGTGTGATAAGGGGTTGTCAATTTTACAGGGCATGATTTACTGCGGGGCTTGATGAACTCGAAAATTGGTGTAAATAATCTGTCAGTGAAGTTAGGGAAATATCTCAAACGATTTTTTAAAATTCCATCCCCGTGGGGGTGAAAACAGGGAATATGAGTTAACTTACATGAAAAATATTTTTCATTTACTTGGCACAAATATTTGCCTAAGCAAGTAATAAAGTTTGCAGAGGGAAGGGTAGAGGGGCAGGGGGAGGGGGGGTGGTAAGTAGGGAAAGGGGAGGGTGTGGTGAGAGGGAGGGGGTTGGGGTGGTGAGGAAGGACAGGGGAGGATGATGGAGGGAGAGGGAGAGGGATAGGAGGTCGTAGTTAGGGGGGAGGATGTGGAGAAGGCAAGAGGGGTTGGTGATGATAGAGGGGAGGGGAAACCAGTGAAGGGGGTATGAGAGAGGGTGAGTGGGTGAAGGGGAGGTTAGCGGGAAAGGGATGTGGTGAGAGGTGTAAGAAGGATGGGGAGGGTGGGAGGGGGGTGGTGAAGTTGATGATATGGCAGAGTGAGAGGGGTTGGGAAGGGGAGAGGGGTGAAGGGGGAAAGAGTACCTTCACACTTTAAAGTTGCTTTTTCTGTAGCACTGATTCATTGAAGAAACCCAGCCCGACAGAAATGACCGAAAAGTAGAAAATCAGAAACTCGGAACGGCACAAAAAACAGTAAACTCCAGTCATGCGTCGGAGCGTCAGCTTTTTTTTTTTATTTCAATGTGCAAATCTCTGGAACTACCAGTCGGACTTTAATAATTATGTTTGCATTTGATAGCCCAATTCTTAAGGAAGGCTAAATGCATGTGTAACATCACTCTGAAAAAGTCTGAAAGAACGCTAAGCGAAAACGAAGTATTAGCGCAGGCAGGCAATGCGATGCAACGGGGAGGCGGGGGGTCGGGGGTTCCAGATTGGTGCCATTTTTATCAAAATACAGTTCTGATGATGGGATCCATGAGGAATCGAGGGAACTCCTCAAATATTATAGGCATACATACAGCTATTTTGGTATTTTCATCAACAAATCAAGCGTTTGCATTCAGAAAGTATCATCTGGTGAAGTGGAACTGATGAACAATACCACAGATGGCCACGGGAACTCCTCAGCGATGATAAGTATTTCACGGGTGGCGATAAGATATCTCGATTAATAGTGAAGCGACTATGACGAAGCTTTAAATAAATGGTTCTGATAAAAATGGTACCTACCATCGAACCGATCTGATGAAGAAGCTGGAAGGTAGGCATCGGAACTCTGTAATAGAACAATGTATCCTAGACGTGTTTGGGCTTATTGGAATTGTCATGAGGTGCACTCTGGCTATAAATAATTTTAATGCTTACTATATGGCGCTCCAAATTGCGCTAGGTAGGTACTTGAGTTGCATGTTACGTGTGGCTTGATTGTCAGAAGGCAGATTTCGTAGCCTCGTTATCTCCGTCAACTAAAACTACGCCTACCAAACTTCTGACATGACTTAGCGCGACGTATTTGCCGTTTTGCAAAGTTTTTATTTGAAATGGTATACTCCTGAGATGGTCCCATAAAAATATCTTCAAGTTCTGATGAGTGACTTTTGAGTTAGCTTCATAATTTAATATTTTGCAGAGTGGTATTCCGATTTGTGTGGGGTAGGCACCAATAAAAAGTGAAAAATAATAACTTTTTACACGCCATAAGACTCGTGAGGAATGTTTTTTGAAGAATGATTTGAGTAGGGGAAGACCATAATACAGACGATGGGTGGAATGTTTGAAAGATTATGTGGCTAAAAATAATGGCACAAATACGGCTATTATGTAAGGAAGAAGAAGGTGGAAGTGGAGATCGTGGCTAAGTAATAACAGCCGCACGGGTCGATCCATCAAGTTAAGTAACGCTTGCCGAGGTTGTCCATGGATGGGTTAGATAACGTTACATAACGAGACTCCTCCGTGCCTTGTCCCGGCTGTCATTTGTGGATCTTTGACAGTCGTTACTGGTCGTCAGAAGCCCGAAAGTCTGACAACTGGTCTTACCAAGGGGTCGTATTACCCAGTAACTGGGTTGTGGAGGTCAGATAGGCAGTCGCTCCATGTAAAATACCCCCAGATAGACCCCAACATAATTGTGAAAAAGCTACGCAGATTGATTGTATGGAAAAAGAAGGAATGCTGTGTCGAATCTAAATAAATTAGGATAAGGAAGATACTTTGACTGCTGCTATCACGGGCGTAGCCAGTGGAAGGCTTTTGGGGGTTCAAACACCCCCCCCCCCCCCGGCGAAAAGTTCAGAGCACGATCTTCGAATTTTGTTATGTGCCTACTAATTCTTCAAAAAGCAACTAAACTGCAGGAAATTACAGACCTCATAACAGCATTCAGTTACGTGGATGATGCTTTGCCACTTTTGAGAGATAAAGTTGCCGAAGAGTACCTTCATCTCTATGAAGAAGCAAAGGTGTTGCTCGAAGAAAATGGTGGTATTATACTGCTTATGCCACGTATCGTCGGAAGGCAGTGAATCGCTCTAACGTTCCTGCGTCGGATATATCCACGTATTACAAAATAGATGTATTCATCCCGTTTCTCGACCATACAATTCAAGAATTGATTGAGAGGTAGTATCGGCACTATCTGGTGTGTTACCGTCAAATTTTGCGACCGGTTGTGAAATCGAAGAGGATGAACTTAAAAAAAATACTTTAAAAAAAGTAGAAGAGTTTTCGAGATTTTTTTTATAAATTTTCATGAGTCGTACTTTTATGCATATAAAATAATCAGCTTCATGACTGTGATGAAAGTTAAGAAAATTTTGGTCTAAAGTTGGGTGAATTATGACTTCAATTTTCAACAACCAACAAAAAAAAAAAAAAAAACCATTGGGTGGTTAATTTATTATTTAGTTTAAATTTTAAATCTTAGCTTTTCTGCAGTCATGTTTGGTTAGTTAGCAAAACAATTAACCAAAAATATTCTTTAATCAGATGACTAATTTAAAGAATTTTCCACGCTGTTTTTGAGGGCCGATTTTAGCCAAAGTAGCCCCTTTAAGTACAACTTTTTTTAATGATTATGAAAGCTGAGAGTCGCGCATTTTTAAGGCTTATTTAGAAACCATTACGTCACCTGTTTAGATTTTGAAAATTGAAGTCATAATTCACCGAACCCAACATTTTCATAACCTTCATCACAGTCATGAAGCTGATTATTTTATGCATAAAAGTACGACTCATGAAGATTTAGTTCCAAAAAAAAAAACTCCAAAAAGTATTTTACTTTTTTTTAAAGATTTCTTTAAGTTGGTTAGGTCGAGAAATCATAACTCGAAAACTGTGAGAAATCGCGGAACATACATGGGGATGATTCGGATAGTAGGGTAGATAGATACGAGGAACCTGATTTTTTTTATTTGGACGTCAATCTTCCGGCCACCCTGTATAAGAGTTATTTTATGCACATGTACTTTTAGTCGTTTTATTTTCTTGAACCCCTCCCGATACTAAAACCTGGCTACGCCGCGCCCGTGGCTGCTATTATGACCTAAGCTTTATAGATACCGGCATGTGACTATATAGATGATTATAAACATAGGAAGCATAGCTCAGTAACTTAATCTACTACTGAATCGTTTAATGTGGGTACAGACGTAAGTGCTGTTACTTATAATAGGTACATAATAGTTTATAATCATCATCTGCCTAGCCTTTTCCCAACTATGTTGGGGTCGGCTTCCAGTCTAACCGGATGCTGCTGAATATTGATAATTTTACATGGAGCGACTGCCTATCTGACGTCCACAACCCCTGGGCACCCTGGGTAATACGCTACCCCTTGGTAAGACTGATTGTCAGACTTTCGGGCTTCTGACGACCCGTAACGCTAACGACTGTCAAAGATCTACGAATGACAGCCGGGACCAACGGCTTAACATGCTGTCCGAGGCTTATAAATAATAAAGTTTTAATAAATTCTCACATCAATCAGAATGTGAACTCAGGCAACGTAAGTAAAAAGCAAAAAAATATGCCATATTTAGACCATAATTATACTCAATAAACTCATAGAAAAAAATAGGTGGGTACTTGAGTTTACCTACTCACTACATCCTCACTAATGAGTAAATTCAGATCTATTTTCATCATTTTGCTTAGGCTGCGCGCATACGTGAGTCAAGACTGTCTTTAGTGACTATAGACAATCTTGCCTAAAGTTTAGTCAGTCTTATCTCTATGCAAACAATACTCGCATAAAATCAAAGCTGACAAGACAAAACCCTTCTACGATTGACAAAACAGCACCCCAATGAGGGTCTTTTGAAACTACGTTGACTGGGAAGCAGCACTGACACGTCAGGTCCGGGCGCCTGTCAAAAGTGTCAAAGCGCCTATTTTTTTTTTTTAGCCGCGACTGAATGATGAACGAATGAATGAAACGAATGATGAACGTCTTCATATACGTTCTTCAAGGTATTTTATATTCATTGTCGAAATGGCGTCAACTGGTGCCATGAATTTTCGTGAAAACCCTCATTGCATAGCATGTACTCTCACAATCCGAAGAATTTTGAAGGAAATTCATAATACTTCTTCATAATATGTTAGAAAAATTCGTCAGATCATCAACGTAAAAAACGCAAATAATATTATTGAATTGTCAAAATGAATAAAATTGGGAATGTGAGTGTGATACGCAATAAGGGTTTCCATAAAAATCACGCCACCAGTTGGCGCCACTTCGACCAGAGGTCTTCCATTTCGACAATGAATATAAAATGTATGATGACGATCATCATTCGTTCATCATTAAGTCACGACTAAAGAAAATGTAGGTGCGTTGACACTTTTGACAGGTGTCCGGACCTGACATCTCAGTGCTGCCACCTAGTGAACGTCATTTCAGAAAACCCTCATTACTCCGCTGTTTTGCTCTTCTGTGCGCTCTGTCTTAGGGCTCTCGACCATCTCCCGACTAACCCACAATTATTATGTGCTGTGTTCATTGAGCTATAAAATTCTGTATAAACTGGTCGTGAAGGATGGAAGATGGCCACCATAAAATCTTGGACTGTCAGGAGCGTATTAACTGCCGTTCATTCTAGGATAGGTACTTTAAATAAAGATAGTATAGTAAGTAATACATCAAAACGATAATCTATTCCCAGACACTAAAATGGAAATGGGCGGGTCGTGAGCGATGGACCAAAAGGGTGACATTATGGAGAAGCCCAAGAGGGAAACGCTATAGAGGAAGATCGCTTATGAGATGGTTGGTTGCTAAATTAGCGAAACGGCTGGCCCGGACTGGATGAAAACAGCCCAAGATACGGAAAATTGGGCTTCTTTGAAGGAGGCCTTCACCTGCAGAGGAACCCGTCTTGCAGATTAATCAATTATTAAAAGTGTTACTTATAACTCAACGGAAGCCGCAGAAGAGGCCAAGCGACGCAAATATGTGACGCTTTCTAGCAACTACATATTTGTACCGCTTGGCTTCGAAACTTTTGGTCCTTGGGGTCCCAAAAAAAAATTTCAAACAATTGTTTCCTCGTCTAGTCGACGCCACTGGTGACAGGAGGGCTGTCTCATTTCTCGCACAGAGAATAGCTATTGCTATTCAACGCGGAAATGCAGCCAGTGTTCTTGGCACCATGCCTCATGGACACCCAATGGACACCCACTTTTGTTAGATTTTTAAGGTTTACTTTTAGTTTTGTATTTAATTTAAAGAATTTAACAAATAATAGAATAATATACTTCGACCTTCGACTTACATTTATTTCTTTTTGCATTATGTCATGTCATCCTGTTTAATTGTCACTGACTTAAATAAAGAAATGAAGTCATAAAGGTAAAAGAAACTAAGTAGTTAGTGTTTATTTTATTACTTCTTGCAAGAAATTAGAGGCTTTTTATTTTATTTTCTTTATCTACTGGTAAAATTTACAGCCGTTTATAAAATTGGAGAAACAACAAGTAACAACCCCGTATTCAGTACCATAGTAGGTATACCTACATAATTTAATCCATGTTTATTTTTTTTATTTTTTATTTTCTCTACAACCAGTCATAAACTGATAAGTACGTGGTACATTTTCTATAGTCCTGATAAGATCGATTCGATTTAAGTACTTAAAGACAGATAACGATCGAATGTACTGTGAAAGCTACGGTGAATGCTCTTTTCTGAGTATCTAACAAAAAGATTTCTTAGATATCTTCAAGATTAGTCGATGGAAAACCGAAATAATGTGGTAGGTACTTATGTTTCTTTTGACTACTTTGGTGCATTCTAGAAAAAGTTTTTACGGAGGTGTAGCATAATCATCAGCCTATAATGTTCCCACTGCTGGGACACAGGCCTCTTCTCGGTGAGAGGGAGTGAGCCGAAATCCACCACGCAGTCCCAATGCGGTTTGGTAGATGTCACATGTCTTCGAATTGTTGGTTCTAGAACATGCCGGTTTCGACACGATGTTTTCCTTCACCGTTTTGAGAGGACCGATTTTGGTGGTGTAATATAGGTAGGCTTATCGAATAGCTTACCATGTTTCTAGAGATTGCTCTTATTTCAGAGTTTCTCATAGAGACGTTAATTGTTGAAGAGTTCTCCTAGTAAGAAGCAGGAGAACTCACTTCCACTTCACCATATGAATTGTGATGAGCTTACATTGCTTAGCTACAAAAAGACTTATTATTGAGTTGTTGCGATGGCCATCTGTGGTCGTTATCATCAGTTCCACTTCATCAAATGGTGCTTTCCGAGAGCAAATGCACGAGTAACTAACAATGAAAATTACCCAAATCGCTATACAAGTAGGTGTGCCTATAGAATTTGAGGGTTTCCCTCGATTTCAATGGAATCCCCTCATCAGATTCTGACTTGGTGACAATATAATCATTTTGAGAGCATACCCTTTCAAACAAAAAAAGAATTTTCAAAATCGGAGAAATCGGTGAATCGGTTCCTATATCCTCAGAAGATGCAATGACTTGTTCCACAGTTGCGATCTTGATGTTTTCGGTGGTAAATTATGTATATTTAAGAAAAGTATCTTTGATAAAATGTAAATTGTATTAAGTATAAAAAAACCCAAATTTTCATAGTATGTACCTAATCAAATTATTTTTTTAACTGTTTTAATTTGTTTTAGTGTTTAAATTTTCTTTATTTTCTGTTTAATGTTTTAGTACGCTATTTGATAATGCCGTGCTTTCCTATAATTTAGATACATGCGAGATCTTTATGTATGACAAAGACGCTGGGTTACTGCTGTGTATATGTTTAGTTGGTAAGCCTTTATAAATAAATAAATAAACATAATATACAAAAAAAAAATACATAAAGTCGAACACAATTTTATAACCTCCTCCCTTTTGGAAGTTGGTTTGAAATTCAGATGATTAGCCGTCGCTTTTCGAGAATTGTTCTTCGAAAGATTTCTATAAAATCTTCCTATCCACCATTATTTTCCCACATACAGGATGTATTACGAGCTAATTTGTAAATAATAAAACCGATATTAGGGCCGCGCCGCACCGCTGCGCCGGCGCACGCCCACGTTATCCGTCACATCTACACCTTAACAGCATTTGAATTACATTAATTTGTAGCGGGCCTTATGTGTAACTTACCGCGTCATTGGAATGCCGTAAGTTACAAGCTAAAACGTACTTCGAATGTTACAAACAGAAGTTGAAGGAGTTCAGTTCTGCTTCAATTAAAGAGAGAGGGAGAAAGGGTTGACCTAACATAGATTTGCTGGTTTATCATCAAAAGAGTACAGCACGAAACTAAAATTTAGAGGTAGACATGACTAGGGAATGCAATCTCGAGTCCAGATTGGCAACTCGAGATGTCGCGTGCTAAGTCTGGTGTCGAGATTTGCCATTCGAGATCTCGTCCGGTAATCAGACGAGATCTCGAACGAGATTGTCTTCCCACGAGATTGAATCAACAAGATAGAGATTCCATAGACATATAATATGACGAAGTAAGTCTTCAATTTAGATTTTAAAATCGTATTTATGGACAAGGTCGGTAGATAAAGAAGGTCTAGATTTAAAGTTTTATACCTACCTATATGGCTTCAAGGAGGAGCTCGTGGCTAAGTTATAACAGCCGTAAGAGTCGATCCATCAGGTTAAGCTACGCTTGCTGGGGTTGGTCCGTGGATGGGTGACCATCTTTACATACCGAGACTCCTCCGTGCCTCGGAAAGCACGTTAAGCCGTTGGTCCCGGCTGTCATTCGTGGATCTTTGACAGTCGTTACGGGTCGTCAGAAGCCCGAAAGTCTGACAACCAGTCTTACTAAGGGGTATCGTATTGCTCAGTTACTGGGTTGTGGAGGTCAGATAGGCAGTCGCTCCATGTAAAATACTGGTATTCAGCTGCATCCGGTTAAACTGGAAGCCAACCCTAACATAGTTGGGAAAAGGCTAGGCAGATTGATCTATATGGCTTCAAGCAAATAATAACCGTTGAACGGTTGAAGTCAGCTTGAGCCTTGATGCAACTGCCGTGACAGATCACCGTTATACACTCCACCCCGCTACCGCTCACAACTCGCACATCACCCAGATACTATACAGCAAGTCACGCACAACTATACACGTTCACACGTCGCGGTACGTCCGAACTACTCCGAACAACAACGATTGGGAACGTACAATCGAACCGATGACGAAATGGGATTAAAGGCCGGCCCTATATGCGGACGTAATGTTGGGCCAATGGACTTCCGAGAAGAGAGAGGAAATTCAGATGTAATTTGAAAATTGTTTTTTTTTTGGTATTGATTGACTATTGAGCAGCGTGTGGCTAAGTAATAACAGCCGCATGGGCCGATCCATCAGGTTAAGCTACGCACGCCGGGGTTGGTCCGAGGATGCGTGACCATCTTTACATACCAAGACCCTCCGTGCCTCGGAAAGCACGTTAAGCCGTTGGGATCTCGGCTGTCATTCGTGGATCTTTGACAGAAGCCAGAAAGTCTCTCGTCTTACCAAGGGGTATCGTTTTTCCCGCGTAAAACTACTGGGTAACTGGGTTGTGGAGGTCAGATAGTCAGTCGCTTCATATAAAATTCTTGTATTCAGCTGCATCCGGTTACACTGGAAGCCGACCCCAACATAGTTGGGTAAAGGCTAGGCAGATTTTTTTTATTATTGGGCTGGTTCTTTTAAGAAATTGTTGGAGCTGAGACACTTGACTTTTGGTTCCTAGTAGTATATAAAATATGGTGTCGTGGGCCAATACACATATTTGTGGGTGTAGCTAATTAACAATAGTCCCCAGTATTGTGTGGTGGGCAAATTGTTAGTAGGTACTAGGCGTGCATTAAAAGCCCGGATACACCCCAGGACAGTCTGCCCCAGAACTAGCTTTGCTGTATCGCCCCAGCATTTAGCTATTCTCGTATAGGTCGTGCCAATAAGAGAGAAATAGTAAGTAAAACTAAAACTCGACTACTGAAAGCTCCGCTCTAATAAGTATGAAACAAGAAAATATTCTCATCTGAAATTAGAAAAAGACAGACAAATTAAAAATCCGGAGTCACACGTCATGTTGGGGCATAAATCATATATAGGTACAATGCGTTTCAAATAAGAATAGGATCGACTTAGCGCCATGTTGTGACGTCATAGCTGTCAAATTGAAAAAATTGGGTAGGGTTAACAAAATAAGATATTTTTTAAATAACATTTATTTAGGAATCATGAACGAACGAATTCTTTACTTTTTGGTAAATTGTAGCCAACAATGAAAATATGAACGAAAGTAGTATATTTCTTAAAAACTAATTATGACTAATTTTTTGATGTTTTTTTTCACTAAGGACTTAACTGAGACTCGGTTAAACAAAAAAAAAAAAACGTTATTGATATGCAAATAAGTTTTCTTTGCAAACCGTACTTTTCAATCAACATTTGACAGATAGAGGTCATTGACGTTCCTATTCTTCAATCGCATTGTAACTTCGGATTTTTAATTTGTCTGTCTTTTTCTAATTTCCAATGTGAAAAGTTGATTGGTTGAAGTTTAGGCATCAAACACACATCTACGATATAATCGATTGCTTAAAAAATCGCCTGGCCAACTACAAAATCGTGCAAACCAGTGATGAAAGTCATGTTCCTATTAATATACACAGACAAGCCCCAGTGGGAAAACAAATAATCTTAGAGATAACTCAATTTGTCGCTTTAACATACACAAACAAGTTTTCCTTAGCGGTGTTCAACAACATGCGAGGGGTAAACAACTGATTATAATCTATGTTAACTCCATTCGCAGAGCATAAGGAAATAATAAAATATTTTACAACTACAAACTAGTTAAAACATTCAAGACATACCTCGGAGAAATCCCTCTGCGACATTTTGATTCGCCTACGTTCGCCTTAATCGTATCTGGGAACAGAAACGCCAATGTTAAGAAGGAAGCCAATGCATAATAAGTTTTTTTACCGTATCTCAAAAGGAAAAAACAGAACCCATAGGCATAGAGAATCACTCGTGTGTCTGTCTGTCTGTCACAGCCAATTTGCAATGACCCAAACACGTAAATGTAATGAATAACAATTGAAATGAATTTTGAATATAGGGATCACTTTTGGGGGGCAATTAAGAAAATTTAAAAAAATAGTTTTGCAAACTGTACCGTATGACATTATCAAATGAAAGGGCTTACTGTGAGGGTCTTAAAATATTATAAATATATATTATTAGTTTACTTATAATTTTTAATTTTTTTAAATAGTTATTTAAGAAACGACCATCAATTGACCATTGTTTTGAAAAAAAAAATACAGAAAATAGTGTTATCCTAATAGATTACAGTCTTAAAATAACATGGTAAATCTCTCAATATTGTGCGAACAAACTTGCAGTTGGAATGTATGGGAGAACATGTTTTTCAACGACATTGTTAAGTTTGTTCTTGGGATAAAGTCATCCCAACTAAGGAATCCTTCACTGTGCGTAGTCCGACACGGACTTGTTTAGCTCTAGATTTAGTCATAATTGGTTAATCTGCGCAACAAACTCACTTGATTTATTACTGACAAATGCGTGCACTGACTTGGACAGGTCCACTCAAATAATCTATGTGGTCCTCAAAAGACCATTTCATTTACATGGTATTCACATGATCTGACCAAGTTTGTGTAGACTTTAAAAGAGACTTTAAAAGAGACCTCTGAGTTTGCTTCGCCCTTTCTTCTCAGAGTAGTCGGTTAGGAAACGCCGACCTCATCAGTTTTTAATTAAAATATGATTCGACGTGTAAAAGTGTTAGCACAATGCGTGCCACTAAAGATGAGACTCGACACACCACGTGGTTTGACTTGCGCAGTAAACCATTTTAGGTCGGTATGAGGTCTGAGCGCGGGACGGGACCGGGCGTCATCAGAGCAGCCACAGAGTACATTATACTATAAGAGCAGCGGAAAGAGCGCGGGAGGCGCGGTTATGTCTCATCTTTCGTGGCGCGTATTGTACAAACCTAGAAATAAAATCATTTATCATTTATGATTCTAAAAGGAGTTTAATATTTTCGTCGTGGGCCTAGACAAAGTAACATTCGATTAGCAATGACGCTAGTAGAAAAGCCAAAAAATGTATGAGGTTGACATAAGCTATTGAAATGTCACGTGATCATGTCAATGTCACTTTAAAGCTGTAGAGATTGTAGAAATAGAACCACTCCGAACCGAATGCCATTTGTATAGCTAGGCCCTCTGTGACAATAGTCATAAATATAGCTCTACATCTCCCAAAGCCATTGTACACTCATCTAACGACAAGTTCAAACTTTCACACAACAAAAACATACATACAACTTATGCAATGCATTTACAACTTACATGATGCAATGCGATGTGAAATCATATGCTGCAGCCAGCCTCAGATTCTCACACGGAAAAAGTCAAGATGCATATTATGAGTAGTAGGTATATGTACTTCTAAAAGCCTGCTCCCACGACACCAATAAGCCAATGTACACCGATGAGGCGGTAGGCCTAATAACAATAAATAAACGCTCGTTCATATTTCAGATATTCAATTTCCCTTAGCCGACTTACAAGTTGTGTGGAGTGCGGCATGGCAGGAACTTGATGTATGACATGTTTTCTTTCGTTACACGTAATTTTCAAGGGAATTTGTAATTAAAAGATGGAGTGCTGATAGTTATTCCGGGTTTGGGAGGTTGTGTACGTAAAGTTAACGCATCTAAAATACAGGAGAATTTCACATACAGGGTGGAGCGATGTTTTAAATGCTTACCAACAATTATTTTTAATCTGTGTTCATGAACTTTTTTTTCTCTGTCTACACACATGACGTCCACTATAATTAAAGAAAGCTTATTATACCCTTAATAGCTAAGGGAATCTAATGGCTTTAATTACTTAATTAAGTAGTCCAGTAAAAGGCGAAAACCGGGAATAAAATCCGCGATTTCTCATAAAGTAAGCGGTAAATTATAGCGCTGCGTTGACTTTGATGTGCACTTTTGAAAGTCACCATTTCATAGTCACATATTAATTTAGAAATTACACCCTAACACGTGTACTTAAGGTTTTAATTTGAATAAAGGTTGATAAGTAAGCGGTGATCGTGGCAAGGCAATAAATAATATGTTCGATGATCGTTTCCGGTAGCGGTTGTCAGACTGGTCATTGAGACATTAAGAAATGAAGGCAAGTTCTTACATACCTTAGCTTTAATGTCATTTCTTTATGTAATAATACATATATAATATTATGTGTAAAATATTATCGATTAGTCTGTTTTCAATTGAGCCTATCTATCCGTATGCATAATACATTATACAGAGTGTCCAGTAAATAATGGATAACCATGAAATACCATAGACCATACGACTGTTTCTAAAAAAAATATCCCAAGTAGTATGAACCTAAGATTTTTTAGAAAAAAATACCAACTTTTTGTACTTACCTTATTTTAAACCTTCTTCACCACAACCACAAATGAATGAATTCTATCGGTGATTTGTTGTTATTGTAGTAAGTACGTTGACTATGCCGACAGATAGGCAATAAATAGTCACTAGAAATTGAACAATGTTTTTTTTCTGCTGGTACATTTATGTTCGTATAACTCGACAAAATGTAGGGAACAACTGTTTTTTTTTCGCGAATTCAGGTTTTGTCTCATAGTAAAAGTTATCCATTAATTACAGGACACCCTGTATAATACAATAAATACGAAAGATTGGATGGATAGATGTTTGTAACTCAATCACGCCAGAACGACTAAACGGATCTGGATGAAATTTGACACAGAGATAGGTTAGTCTGGAATAGCAATGGCTACTTTTTATCCCGGTAGTACCTACGTTCCCCTGTGATAATTTCCGATCTCCACGAGGACGAAGCTGCGGGCAAAAACTGTCAACTAGCCTATTCAGAACGTCAACGCTTCTTAGGGTTTGTTAGTGTACCTACATAGTTTTGTGCAATAGTGAATACTAGGGCATTATGTTTACCTACGTAAGAGCTAATAATTTTATTAAAAGTAAAGACTTTTGCTAGAGTTGAGGCCCTAATATTCACTACTAGCTTTTGCCCGCGGCTTCGCCCGCGTGGATATTTGAAAATATCCCACGGGAACATACTACCGGGAAATCCTTCCTTATTCCTTGAATACATTATAAAGGGAACCTCTGTGCAAAATTTCAGCTTTATAGGTTCAAGGGTTTGGGCTGGGCGTTGATGAGTCAGTCAATCAGTCAGTCAGTCAATCAGTCAGGACTTCTCTTTTTATTTATATAGATAGATATATAGATCGGTTCTGAATAGGCTAGTTGACAGTATTTTCCTTAAAACATGAATATTTCATCAAAATACTAACATTAACAATACTATTTTTTTATTTATACAACTCAATTCAATTTTCGTAGTCAAAACGGGACACAGTATAATGGCGGCTCGAGTGATGTCATCATCCCTGTGTGTTGAACGTTCAAACCACCGGGTTAGGTATTAAAACAGTTGGTTTTTTTTTGTCAAATTTCCTAAGGTAAGAACTGATTTTTTTATTGTCTAATTTCCTATGGTAAGAACTGATTAACTAAACAGCATTTTTAAAAGTCGGTGAACTTCACCCATAGTTGTCAAATCTGTGACTGATTGTCTGCTGTCAAACGGAATGGACACTCAATACTTAGCTTATTTTTCAAAACGTGACGTTTTCGTTTTCATATTTCTTAAAATCATTACTATTCCTTAAATAAACTTGCGAATGCTACTTACTTTTTCTAAAAAAATCTCCTAAATTTAGGGGAAAATATCTTGGAAGTGGGAACCCTGAAACAATGTTATTTTGTCAAAGTGACATGACTGCGAAGTGAGACTTGTCGTCTTTCGTTCAATGTTACGTAATCAATGGCTATATTTTTACGTAATTATTTCTCAAAAATATTAATTAATCTAAAATCATTTACAAAACTAAGTTGAATTTTGATACTTTTAGCTCACAACCTCACAACCATTCTACATAATAAAATTCATAAGGTATTTTTATTACCGACAACTATCCTATTGTTTTTGAAATTGAAAGTCGTTAAACAAAATGAAGTTAAAAAATAAAGCCCGCTTTTGCGACCTTACTCTCATGCTAGACAATCGGCTATTAAAAACTTGAACAGTCCAGAAAAAGGATTTTCTGACTTCCTTCCAAAGGAGTAGTGTCTGGGAACAGATGACGAATGGGAGCCTAAAGGTGAATTTTAATTGAATTCCATCACAAAAGTAACCTTTCCACTGTAATTAACTTTAAGAGCAACTCAACTGAGCATCTAAAGTGTTGTTTGTGAATACATTGTTGTTTGTTGAACAACTACAATGTAAAAGAAGTAAAAAAATACGGCTATTTATGCGACAAATTTTGATACTCGCAAGTAAATCTAATATATAGGGTAGGTACTTCCCGTTGACCTAGAATCATGACATTTGGTAATAAGAAGCGAAGCCTCGCAGCACAAATAAAGGAAAAAGTCCGAAGTTTTATCACATAAAAAAAATATTTTTGCGATTAAAAACTTATATTTGCAGTTGGCGAATTGACCATGACGTCATAATATAGAAGATGTTTTTCAAGTAAGTTTGTTTTTGGGATAAATTCATCCCATCTGCGGAACCCTTCATTGTGCGTGGTCCGACACGCACTTGGCCGGTTTTTTCCTTTTGAGGTACGGAACCCTAAAAAACTATTTATTTTAAACAAAATAGCTTTGCCATTAAATGAGCCGCTCAAACGCGTGGAGAATGTAATGTAACCTATATCGATGTCAGATCAACACTTCCTGCGAAATATCTCATCGCTCATCGCAGGAATGGCATATTCAATCAGATATGCAGATAGATTACACACATTAAAGTAGTTGCAGCGTTTGCCAACAGTTTAGGTAGCGCTTTATTTTATCGTGATGAGTTATTTTTCTAATGTTTATCGAGGAAAGGTAAAAGACCGCCACGCCCCGCCGCCCGCGCCGCCTCCGATTTGACATCCTAGCTTCCTTGTTCTCCACATGACTCATACAACGTTCTTTTTCTATAGCCGGGTAAGTCATATTCAGTGGCAGATAAACAACAATTACTTTTTAAAAACAGCCTGTTTAATTGCAGCTCCTATACATAGCATACTACATAACTAGTTACTTTGTAAAATGTTGAGTAGTTCTTGCAAAAGAACTGATACATCATGTCTTAAATTATTGCTAGTTGCAGACAGAATAAACGTGGTGTTCACTAGTCGAATCACAAGTTGGGTTTAGGTGCCACTTTCAGAAGCACCTAGAGTATGTACCTACTTTACAAACTAGCTATGCTAAGATTAAGTAAAATAGTAGTTAGTATGATTTTGTTAAGACAACCAGCACCCTAATTGCGTATAAATCGGAGTTGGTTTCATTTTTACAGTTCAATAACATTAATTGCGTTATTTACGTTGTCGAGCAAACAAATTTTTCGAACTTTTGAACAATGCATTAGCAATTTGTTTCAAAATGAAACCAACTCCGATTGATAATGTGTTACGCAATTAGGGTACAGGGCGGCATAATCGCGTGGGCGACAAAACCCTTTCAATTTGAATTAAAAAAAAAAGTTGGGTTTAGAGTAAAACCACTGAATTATCAGTAGGTAAGTCTTGTACGCACGGCTACAGATCGAGCTGTACATTCCCAGTATAAGCTGATCTCGCATTGTATAGGATCTCCTGACAGTGAGATTTCAGTGTAAACTGGAAATGTATAGCTTGATGTGTAGCCGTTTGTACACTACAGCGCCTACAGCTCAAGGGAAATCGCAAGACGCTTGTAAAATCTAGCTAAGGAATAATTTAGCAGTTAAAAAATTATGGCTGTAGATTTCACTACAGATAATTATTTCAAAATCACAACCTGACGTATATATGTCTGCACTGCTATTCTCACCCGAGGATTCGAAGAAAGGAACATTGTTTACGAAAGATATAAAACCTTTTCTTCACACTGCTGGCAACACTGTAGTGGTAGGTACTTACAACGTAGAGTTATTATTGTCTATGATTATAAGTACCTATGGCAATAAAACAGACTCGTAAAGTGACCCTTAAATATTGTAACTTTATGGTACGTCTGTACCTACGCCTAGGAATATTATTACATGTTTAGTAGTATGTCAAAGTTAGGTACTAATCTACAGTATTTTCAATTTCTAAACCTTTGCTTTGATGGGCTTTGTACACCACAATACAATTGAGCTCATATTAATTAAAAACATAAGGTCAGGACACCGCGGTATTTTTACTAAAACTCGAAAAGAGATCGAACATTAAGCATTTATTGTATACCCTTTTGAAGGTTTTGCTATTTTTATCATAACCATTTTGTTTCTACTCTTGAAATAGACAACAGATTTGGCTAATATTCTTTATGTACATAATATATAAACTAACACAGATTAAAAATAATAATATATACGTTGTATAAAAAACGAGGGGAAAGGATCATAGGGCATCAAAAAATTCGTCCGCATCGCTGTCAACAGGAAAAGTGCCCAAAAGGGTGGCAGCATTGCCACGTTGTACGGCAATGCTGATTCTTTGGCCAAGAAATAGGCCAGCCCTCACGTGAGGAGTCGACCAATCGCTTAGCGATGTCTTGAAAAACTAAGTGGGCACTCGGACCCCATGGCCCTAGTGTTTCAACCCCAAACGGCTCGAAAATATAACTCCCAAAAATATTTGAATATTTTCGCCTAATTCATAAATCTTGATTTGTATTCTAAATTAATTAAAAATGAAAAGAAGTTGGAGGCACCTTATTCCGATGTATCTGGTTCCTAAATCCGAGTGTACAAAATACAGAGAAAAATGGTAGGAAGAATGGCAGGAAGAACATGGTGTTCAAAAAATCAACTCCATTTAGGTTTTATCGTTCCTATACTGTCTTCTTGATGAAATTTTAATGTTCTAATAAAATTATGTCACAATATTCAACTAAGATGTTAAAATGCCTAACTTTTGCCCGCGGCTACGCCCGCGTGGATGTCGGAAAATATCCCACGGGAACGTATAACGAAAATCTACGTAAGGAACCCTAATAATAAATGAGTCAATAGTCCGGACGGAAACATGAAATTAATTGGTTTTCCACTCATGAGTAGCAGTAACTGGTTAATGGTAAGTAAAGTACGTTCGCAAACGACGGGTTAACCACTAGCTATTATTTGGGTAGTTTCGGATTTTTATGTTCATTTTTATTTAGACGTTCTACCTCTTAACTCGATGAGCTGCTTCTATGCTTTAGTTGCTATGAACAAGGTAATTAAGAAGTCATCAAATACTATGGCACCACCGGTACAATGCTTTATTTTTTAAATTCCTCATCAGTCATTTGGACAGTAGGTAGTACACAGATAAATCTCTGATATCTCTCTCTCTCCATGATCTGGTATTGGTTCTGGTTGCTGGTTAACAGTAAGAAGGCTCACCGCCATGATGAGCATACCCGGTACCTTCGTCAAAATCAAAACGAATTGCTTAAGTAGAAATTACGAGTGTCATTTTGAGCTATCAGAAAAAATGAGGAATCCACACGTTACGAGTTACGACCTTCACATACCACATGCATTAAATAATTATAAAAATAACGTAAAATAATTGAAGAGAAACCTACAACCTCTGGGCACACTTTTATTCCCAAAACAGGTGTATCAGAATCACGATCGGTCCAATCTTTTTGTGTTTAACCACAAATTTCTTCAAATTGTTACGTAGTAGCTGAATAATGAACAAAAACACGAGCTTATGCCTCCAAGCTATGCCTCTTATACAGAAGCCAGGTGGCTAAAAAATTCAAATTCTAACTTGGTACGACGTGGTATCATTACGAGCACGTGAAGTGGCGTGAGCAGACCAATCAAGGTAATTTTTATGTAATCTGCACGAGATAAAGGGACTCTTATTGTGTTACATATAAAACACAGTTTTGAACAACAGATAAATTCTTTTATTTTCTTTTAAAATAGAAATAGGAGAGGTTTGCTCTGAGTTAAAGTCGGATTCTTTAACATCATTATTCTTACAGTCGGGTAAATGTGCGTACGTAATGCGTACCTATGTTAATGTATTGGACGTAAATTATGTTTAGTCAGCTCTGGACTTAGCCGGACTTCCTGATTACCTAAGTTCTACCATACCTACTTAGTGTTCTACCCCAATGCATTTTAAGTACCATCGACAATATGACGAAACGGGAAACTTACAAATATTTGTTCAAGAAATCGAAAAGAAAGCTGTATCTGGTTGTGGTGTCAGGAACGTATTTCGATTAAGTCCTGACTCAGGACTCAATCGAAATAAGTACATATTATATATTATACATGAGAAAGTACATTATTATTAGAAATTATAAAAAGTAATATTGAATCAGTGAACGAAAAAAACAGATTGAATGATGATTCAAAGTACTTTTGAGTTTTCAACGAGATATCAAATGACGCATTTATTGTACGAATAAAAAAGCTCATGAGCTCATGTTCTCATGAACTTGTCATTAACTAAGCAACAGTAAAATTAATCGAAATTATGAAGTATAGGTATTTTTACAACCGTTAACTACTAAACTAATACAGCTTCTAATGCTAAAGCACCGTTTTGAATTAATGTTATTACTGATAGATTTCTAAGATTGCTAATAGAATTAAATGCATTAATTCAAGGCTAGATATTAGGCATAATTAACAAATAGTTAATCCGGAATTAGACTGTGAGAATGGTAAATGATACTTACTTTCTGGTTGAATGAAACATTCATATACCTATAGAGCATTGGCTTTCTGCATTGGAACCCATTAAAATATACACACAAAATTTCATCTAAATCAGTCCAGCCGTTTAGGAGGCTTAGGTGACAAACACACGTACAGAAGAATTATATTATCATGTTTAAAGAGAGAGGAAGTATTTTTTTGTGGGCAGAGTTTGAGTAAGTACCTATGCCTTAACGACACGGGCAAGGCATTCCATATAGTATAGGCACTGCTTGAACTGTGAAAGACTTACCATAAAAGCTGGTCGAATGCATCATCTCTAGTGAAGTTTTCTGATGACCTCATAGATCTCATATTTAGATATTTGTTTAATTTTTATTTCGATATTTTTCTAAACTCTTCTAGACATCGATTCTTTTGACCCCACTGCGGCGAATCCAAAAAGGAGGGTAATGTTTTTTTAAATCATGTTTTCAGCTGCATTTGTCGTTGAAATTCAATTTTTTAATACAAAATTAACAGCATCACGAATCTTATAGCATTTACAGTTACACGTCTCTCAAACCCTTATCAAAAGCGAGTAGAAGGGAGTCGCGTGCGCCGCGTCTCGCCGCAGGCGCGCGCGCATTGACGGCCGGGCCCAATACAATCCTTCACGAAAACACAAATAATACAAAAATACTGCTACCTGTTACTTGTAACGTAGGCGGCACTTAACATTATGCCTCTAGCGGTCTATGTCCGATCATCGTGGAATTTTGATGTACATTGATGAGTTTTTTTGTTATTTTGTTTAAAAAATGGGGATTGATGGAGCAATGGACGCTGAATTACTAAAGTAGATACTTGGGTTAGGAGTCTACTGAAACTTGTTGCAGTATTCAATAGTCTTATCTATAAAGTCCTATCTATAATTTGTTACCGTTTCATATTTAGAACCTTATCATTGGTGGAGAACCCTTTGTGTGTCAATTGATTTAGAGATTTCCTTACATTTTAAAACGTAACAGGTTTATGTTACGTAGAATGAAGCTCTACCTTTAGATCGTGATTTTAATTCCCAGTATTAATATTTTTATATACTTCAAAAAAATATAATTAGAAAATAGTACATTTTGATACAAGTGGAGAACGTTTGTTATTGCGTTCGAGGCGGAATTAACACCCGAGCCGTAGGCGAGGCTGTTCTTGAGCCGAGAACTGCAATAACAAATGTCCACGTGTATCAAACGACGTTTTTCAATACACTTTTGAAGAAAATAAAAAACACATAGAATAACGGACAATAATTTTGTCATGAATTAATAGGGAACTATGATTTAAATTTTCTTTTTTTTCCGCGCTTTGCTTTCGCTAGGTTGAAAGAGAAGCAAAGGTATAAAGCCGATAAACAGCCTAATATGAAAAATAGAAAATTCTAATATTTTTGAGTTTAGAACACAAATAAATGTTAATTTGTTCATAAACTTTTTTTTTATTTAATAATCATGGTTTTTGATAATACTCTAGGTAGAAACATTATTTAAATATTCAAAAAATGTTAACGCCATAAAGACGCATATTTCTTTGCCGAGATTAAAAAAAAACATTCACCTCCGAATAGAGAGTTGTGAATAGAGGCATTGAACCAATTTGGACTAAGTATAGGTATAAGTTATCTGTGGCATTCCCGCACACGTGCGGGGAAAATAAAAAACCGCACGCGTGCGACATACATTGCATTGTGAACCTAATCGTAGTGCGATATGAACCAGTTTTCGAGGAAGTGTAGGTATTGAAAAACACATTTTCGTGTTCACAAATATAATGCTCCAAGTTAAAATGAAAATTACCTACAGAAAAAGTGTATCGTTGGTGTATCGCTGGTGGTATTGCCTTTCATAAACTAGGTTACACTAAAAACTAACAAATTCGAACGTGCTACATAGTGTATTCTCACTCTCTTAAGTATATTTTTGTGTATTACAAGAAGGTTGTTAAGAAAATCTTATCTATACAAAGGTTACGTAGCTAACCCCGTCAAACAAAAACAAAAGCGTTATTAAATATTCTCACCACGATCACGTTAAAAATAACCTCTTAATCATTATGCAAAAAATGACGGACTCATACGAGTAGAATACAAATATAATTGAATATATAATAGTCTTGTATTATGTTATTTTTTGTCCTTCAGCACATTATATTATAAACCCGAGTCCCTACTCATATCAGTTATAAATTTGTAGTTATATAATTCACCGCAGATATTATAAGTAGAAATAGTAATATACAGAGTGTTTTTTTTTTGATATCCTATAACTCTAGGGTAATAATGAGACCATCATTATGAACAACTTTTACTATGGGACCGAACCCAAAATCGCGAAAAAAAAAATCTGCTGCCCCCATTTATGTTCGCATAACTCGTCAAAATGTAGGGAGCAGCTGATTTTTTTTTTATGGGATATAACAAAAAAACACCATGTATATGCATAGGTAATTATTCAGTATTTACTTATTAGATTGTTCACACAAAGCCCGCTAGGTCAAGTACGCCCTGCGCATAACGAGTTATATGCTGTGCATAAACCATTTTTGACTTTTTCGACTTCACTTTATTTTCGTAACTATTGTCTTGTATAGATCAGAATGTTGGGCCATAAAAGGGATGAATGAAAGGCAATTGCATGCAGCTGAGATGAGCATGTTAAGAGGGATGATATAAGAGGAAGTTGAAAGGGACACCGGTGACTGAAAAGTTGTATGGAAACCGGTTGTCATGTGATGCGGAGAAATGAGGAAAATGTCGTCAGGAAAGTATTGGGTATTATGAATGTGGATGGCTATACCAGTAGGGAAAGACCAAAGAAATGACGGATGGACTGCGTGAAAGATGATATGGCTAGAAAGGGAGTGACTACCGAAATTCCGACGACTAATAGAAAAGTATGGAAGAAAAAATTTTTGCGCCGACCCCAAATAAATTGGGATGAGGACAGGAGAATGATGATAATTATAACAGAAGTAAATATTTCAGGATATGCCCCTAAAAAGATCACCAATATCACTCTGGACCATAATGTAAACTTGTATTAATAGCTTGGCTAGAGACTTGTCATTATAATCATTTCAGGTAGGTGGCAAAAAAGTCTGTTTTTCTACGAGTATGTTTTGGTAGGATATTTAATAAGTACCAGGTACTGTTTACAAGCAAAAAACGATTTCTTGAAATACACTTCTTTTTTTGACAGTGCCATGGAAATTACGAACTTATCCGCGTATAATTGAATGTAATCGACTCAAATTATCTCGGATTTTTTGTTGACGTACATTATACCTTTGTACCTGAGTAGTTTAAGTATATTTCACCTGTCTAATGGAATAGTGGAACAACTCAACATTTTTGTTTTTGATAGTTGGAAGTTTTTTGTAATCAGTAGATGATTATGCTTAGTCATAATGGACACCTCGGCCTCGTTCGGAGACCATTGCATGAATGCAAATATTATTGACTCACTCATATGTAAGCTCACATTTAGTTATCCATCACATTCTAAATCTAAGGGCATCATTCCAACTCAGTGTTTAATGACATTTATTTTGTCCATCGAAACCTCTCGTTTTTCTTTATGAGCTATTCGCGATTCATCAAATAGTAGTTTATCTTTAGAACATAATCCACTCCAGGATTCCTAATATTCTTCTAAATTCAACATCCTGGCCAAGCTTGGTCTTCAGTTACTTATGTATCAGCCTTTCCAATGGCTATCGCTACCATATCCTCATCCAACACGCACTGATTTTTGAGATTAGCGGCGAAAGAGACTTTGGCATAATTGGGATTATGCCAAAGAATCTTTTCCATAGACGCAGGTATAATAAATTATTCGTTATATTGGAGAGCTTGAGACGGATGTGGCCCTGTTTGTTTATTAAATAACATCTCGAATGTCCCCGTGCTTGTACAAGCCGGTATTTAAGTACCACTTGTTTATTTACTTCTATTTGCTTTTCGGATTTAAATGTTTATTTAGCCGTTGAGAATAGATTTTTGTCGGTGTTTTGGCTTCGCTTTTGATGATTTAGCCGGCCAGGTGAACCTTGACAAGGTAGACTGGGCTACTCATGAGGAATTTTACTCGGCATTTCTGGGCTTTTTTTCACTTATTTTTTCTTCAATAGGAGATTGCCAGAGGAATTTTACTTGTCTTTTTTGGGTATTGTTCTTTCTTTATTCTTTCTGTTTTTATAATCGCCAGTTTTTACGAGCTTCACGATGACAATAGCTTACGTCGCAATGATAGTGGAGGGGCTGAATGCCTATAGTTAGGAGTACATAGGCGGCTTAGGTACCTACTTATGTATTGTCAGACATGGGTATTTTTTTAATATCCCATTCTTATTCTTTAAGTATGAGAAGATGTCTTTCTCGTGCACTGGGATAATTTATATGCTGATAACAATTTATAGGTTTTCTAGCAATAATATCGGACTGCAGTCTGAATATATTTGTGGACAATAATAATTCTTCAGACAGGCGAATGAAATGCTGTAAGTAAGGCTGTAAGTATATCTTTCCAAAGTTTCAAGATGGCTGATAAGTCTACTAATTACATAAAATTAATTACACAAGCAAGAGGTATATTATTATTTTTTTGTGTTTTTAGTTAGATATTTATGTTTTTGCTTTTTATTTGATTTTGCCCGGAGTTTGTAAATAGTTTCAGTTGCAATCTGTGGAGAATGTAATGGGTAGTATATTTGTTAAGATAATAAGTTATTTATGTTTATTTTTGGTATACTGTTTGTTTTCGCTTATGAATAAGATAAAATAAAATAAATAATTGTTCTTTAATATTCTGAGTATCAAATATCAACACCACATCAACAGACTATCAAAGAACAATTAAGATCTCTGTCAAAAAATCATCCAAGTCAACCATAACTTTATCGATTTTCCTAATGATGAATAATTTTACGAAATTTTGAGAAGCTAACGACTTAAAAATTGCAGGGTGACCAAGTAATACCTTCTTGATGCCTTAATGATTATCAAGGCGCGGTAATCTTTGTAAAGGATACAAAATGTGTATTATTTTTGAGGTCTTTTAGACCCTCCTCGAGTGGGATCAATGTTTAGTTTAGTATACGAAGGATTAAATTGTGAGTTGTTTCCTCCAAAAGTCAATTACACGGTTGAATTCACCCTCAGAACAATGCGGAGGCTTTTTTTCCACTTATACTGTCGGTTCCAATTGGTGTCGGAATTTCGGAATTGTTTCTTCATTTTTATTAAGGTTCTGAAGTAACAATGTAATAGTAAATAAAAATCATGTAGGTATTTATAAACCTCACTTAATATATTTGGAAATGACAACTGTCAGCCGAGTTATTGGATAACTTTATAACAAAAAAAACAATACCAACATCAATTTCGGTATTAAACAGGTTAATGACTTAGGTCATTAACTTTTAACGCAAGTTATTCATAGGCGTTTAAAACGATAAACTATATACAATGTAACTAGCACGGTCATGAATATTGAGTTGAGCAATTAAACCGATAACTCAATTGAGATCACAAATTCCACAACCACCGCAAAGGAATGCGCGTTGATGTCTTTTACTCTACAAACGCAAAGTTGCGCACGCGCATACCCGGACGTTCTCTGTCTATATCCATCATAGAAAACTGCAGATAAGCTCACTGGGCACAGTTAAATGATCTTACAGTTTAGATGAAGTACTTGAAAGTACCATAACACATCAAAACAACTTTCTAGTTCGTCGACTCTTGAGTCGGCAGGTGTTAGCGACTTCAATCCTCAGCGTAATGTTGTATATACTCTCAACTAGGTAATGTGTGAACTTACATCGACGTTTAAACATAAAACATAATGTAAAAGACGAAAGCATTTCTCTGTACATAGCAACAAACAAAAACTAATATACATACATCCATAGTCACGCACACAAGTTAACAACAATATTTTTAGGTTTAAACCACATATAGGTATAACTCACCATCGTGGCCATTGATTTAGACCAATTATAAACCCATTTCTTGGTTGAGAACACGGTTATTACGTACACACAGGCGGACAAACAAAAAATATCAATCGTAAACCACTTTACATATACACAAGTCGGAGTGTTTCACATCACTGGTTAAGTTTATCACTTTAGTACATCACTATTTAGACTTCAGTAGCGTTGAAGTCGTTCGGTAATGTATTCGGGGGATGACTTTAGTTTTGTAAGTCGACGCTAACGTTGGCGGTGGCATGCGCTTGGGCAGCCTCTGAACGACTGACTGCCGGTCGCTGGGGCTGCCAGCTTCGAGTTGTGTTTACTGCTATAGAGCCTTCGTGTCGTGGGCTTTTGCACGGAAAAGCTTCTTAGGATTTTTACTACTCCATGTTTATATTTAGAGATGTATGGATGTCAACTTGTACTAGGTATTTCTCGAAATGTAGTAGTGATACATGAAAAAAATGGTGTAGGTAAACTTTATTAACAAAAAAAACCTTTTTTTACATCGTTATTTTGGTGATGTGCTTAGATGTTTTCATTTATTTATTGCAGAATGTAGGTACTGTGAGGACCCGGACCCTTACAGGTCCTCACAGGGGGTTCGTAACTACTTTAAATCAAAGAGGGAGACGAAAGGCTACCATTGAACAAAAGCAAGCTTCGCCTTTTTTCAATAGTAATTCGATGTTTGAATGATAGAATGTGGGCCAGTAACATGCTAAGGTTGACTAAAGCATCAAACCTCTATAGTACACACAGTTACAGGCTATGACTAGGCTAAACATAAAAGTACCTACATGATCCTGTTAGGGCGCTGCAACCAGCAAGTGGTGACGGAAACAGTGTTCTTTAACACGAACGAAGAACTGAACACAATGATGGAGAAGCTGGCACATCTCCAACCAGCATTGGTCAATCGCTCGTTTTCGCTGCTCATATTGCACAGCAGACGGTCTCCAAGTTGCAAGAACTGGGGTTGGAAGCTCTCCGTCATCCGCCCTACTCACCAGACCTTGCGCCTACAGACTACTACTTTTTCCAGAATTTGGATAACTTCTTGGCGGGAAAAAAATTCAATACCCTAGAGGCAGTACAAAATGCCTTTGAAGAATTTGTTGCCTCCCGACCAGCTGATTTCTTTAAGAAGGGCATCAATAAACTGCCACTGCGTTGGCAAATATGCATTGATTGCATGGGTGATTACTTCGATTAATACAAATAAAAAATACATTAAAAAAATTCGTTTAAATTTTTTCATACAAAACGGCAATTTCATAGGTAAAGACCTAATATATAGTAGGTAGGTACTGCTACCTATTTAAAATTAAAATAGACCCTTTTTAGTGTATTTTGAAAATTCCCGAGGTACGCAAAATCACAGGCGCCAAGAAAAAAAAGTCGCTTTTTTATGGTAAGTATCTGTTTTTTTGGTTAAAATAGACCCTTTTTATTTAAATCAGAAATCAAGGACATTTTCAAGGTCAATGTCAAACGTCTAACGAAATTTTAACTAACATTTAACTTAAAGGCTTAACATAAAATAATGCACCTATTTATTAAACATATTTATGAGTAGTTAAATCTTTAGATATTCGTGTTCTGAAAATCTTACATTATACCTCTAAACAAACGTTTACTGATTTTATACAAAAATTAATGTTAATCTCCTTAACATTTAAAACTACATTCAAAAATCTACCATGAAAGGTCAAAAATCTCATTGTAGCAACACCGAACGAGCCTCCATTGTATCTAAAGCGAGACAGACGATATCACCCTCTCTTTCTTCATGTCGGAATGTGACCCGCTATCACCTTGAAGGCCGCTAGCTCTGGACGACTCAATGAAAATAAGAGCTTTTTATCTTCTACACAAATTAAAACGAAAAACTAATATACACTATTTAAAAAAAGAACTAAACACTGTCAAATCCAGACTTTTCACTTGTCGATGTGACGCAATGGTGTGCGTACATTCAGCTTTGTATATATTTAGTTTCTGGTCATGCCGGATTCCCTAGGCCTGTTGCTGCTGGCTCGTATAGACGCTGCGTAGCTTAGCAACGCTTATAGCGTACTGTTATTATTAAAGTTTGATACCCGACTTTGGACTTAGCTTTGCTAATTAATTGCCTTTGAAATCGATTAATGTTGTTTAAAGACATAGACTTATAAAAATAGATGGACTCCGCGCCACGCATATCGAAAGTGAAGCACAGTAAGTATGCCGGACCGTTTGTACAAACACGCCTCGCGCACACATTTACGTCATAGTATGCCGACCGGCCGCCATTACGTGACACGAGCGACGACGTACTTGCAGGTACTCAAATCATGCACACATAGATCGGTACGGTGCTTCACTTTCGATATGCGCGGCGCGGAGTCCATCTTTTTTTATAAGTCTATGTTTAAAGAAAATTTTAATGTTTTGTTTATGTTTATATGAGTCGTGTGGAATGATTATATTGCTTCTAGATTTTGTTTTTGACACTTCCTTTTGAATGTCATTTCAACCAATGATATTATACAAGAAAAAATTCTAAAACTCAAGGAATCACATATCATTCGTTAGTATACTATTTATCTTAATATTTTCAAAAAATCAAACATTATATTCGTAAGATATGGCGTCAGAAAAGAATAGACGTCAAATAGAGATAGACGTCATTACTGATCATAGAGTAAAGTTATGCCTAAGAACAGACAAGTCAGCCTGACAGTAGGTTATTTATTTAAGTCTAAACAATGTGCCACCATTTATACCTATAAATGGTGGCACATTGTTTAGACTTAAATGTAATTTTTATTTTTGTTATGATGAGGTAGGATAAATTAAATACATACATATAGTGTATGAAACACTATTATATTCAAATCGAAACATTAATTGTTTACTACCTACTTTCAATGCAATTTTCCTACTTTAGTACTTTTACTACATGAACTCATGAGTGAATCAAATTTTTAGGCAAAAATCACGGTTTTGCGGTAAAATGTCATATCTGATTATTATTCTATATAGTTTCTAGTACACGAGACGACGCACTGTCGCAAATTATAATTGTCTCTTTTTCGCTCGCGATAACTGAATCGTGCCATCCAAATTTGACGTATAAACGTAATTTAGTGTGCTATTGAAATATTAAGTTATTTATGTGTGCATTAGTGTGCCGATTCTGAATATCGAATGTTGTATATGTAACCTATCTACACCTTTTTACTTATAATATCATTGATTTCAACCCACTGAATCACCTACTTATGTCCCTTTTTTTAATTTTTTGCCATTAAATCTTTCCTAAACTTACCTAAATTACTTGCGTTCCAGCCATATACGGGATGGTCCAAACTAGCGTTGCAAAACTGCGCAAGTATTCGCAAGTATTCGGAATAATTGCGAAATATTCAAAGGAATACTTCGATTTGAAGGAATACTACTAGTAAGAATGTAGTAGGTAACCTACTTTTTATTACCTATTAAGAATGAAATTATTGCCAGTAGGTGCCTAGTTACGAATATATGCGTACTTGCGTAGGTCGCTTGATGAGACTCGACTCGCCGAATATATTACGCCGTGCCGTTAAATGAATTAACGCCATCTAGGGGGAAATGGTAGAATTGTAAATGAACACCTGCTCTCGTTAGTCGCTCGGCGACGCCAGCGCTCGCCTGGCATTGGCTTGATAGTAAAGTGGCACACCACCGAGCTTCGCAGCCATTCATTCATGAGTCAACGAAGTATTACCGCATCGTTTGGAAGTCGCGACACCCCTCAAGGGGTGTGTGACTGGCGGTGCCGGGGCGTAGCCCCCTGACCGCGGTGGCTTTACGTTGGCCCGTCACTACGGGCCCCTCGTTTGAGTGGCCTATCACGGCCTATGGCTGATGGGGCGCGGCATGTCGCGCCCCTGTGTATGGTTGCTATATTTGTGTCTGTAGGCTCGCCACGACGCTGCTAGTCAGCGCCGCTTTCTTCACCGTACCCCGGCGGTCAACCCCTACCAGGTGGAACCCCCATCTACATGGGTGAAGCCCAGCAGGAGGCGACCAGCGACAGAGGTACGGACTCGACGTTCCTACAGAGGGGACGAAGTATTAGCGCTCCTGTACACGTTTTTATGGCGAATCCAGTGCCGGACAAGTGGGGGTTCAAGGACAAAAATGCAGTGCGCCGACTATTCTATTGTTATCGCAAGAATCCGCAAGATGGTGCCACAGAAGCGTAGCATTAACTAGCGTGATTAGTCGTGTTAATGCGACGCTTTCTGCTGCTGCAGTGATCAAGGTTTGCTGATTAGCTTATGAATGGTGGAAGATTGATTCGTGGGTATTAATGAATGCACTATCACCAATGCGGGACATAATATATGTAATTTGCAATGAGAACTGCGCCCCCATCTAGTGGTCAATAGTCGCATTTAAAAGATAATCCAATAAGTACCCGAAGTTGGTCGGCGCGCGGTGCCAGCGGCGTTCACTTGCACACTTGCACACGTGATTTAGGAAGCTCGAGCCCGTTCATTCATAAAATCAACGAGTATTATTCGATGCCTACGTACTAGCGCGAATATTTCCGCGTAAGTAGTTATCTACTAGCGGGAATAATTCCCTGTAAGTAGTTATCTACCAGTGACTCGGTAATTATTGTTTTATTTTTGTATGGTTGAGTTTAAAATGTCTATTTTGTGCGGATATTAGTGCCGATTCTCTTGTACATGGAGGGGCGCTAGGAGGGGGCAGCTTCAACGTGTTCTTTACGGTTTTTTTTTGGTACCTACATGTAGAGGTTTAGGGGTTTATGGGTTCTATAAAGGGGGGCCAAATTTTAATTATTTTTGCGATAGGACACACCGTTTTCGAGATATAAGCAAAAGAAAAAAAAAATGTACTGTATTTTATATCTCGAAAATGGTGTGTTTTTGCACTTGAAGTCAAACCTTGACTTCTTTCTTGATACTTACCTTACCTCTCTACCACTTTCACACCTAAACCGCATACAAAAACTTATTACGTAAGTACTTATATAAGTAGATGTAAAGAAATATTCGGAAGTATTGCGAAGTTTTCAAATCGAATATTACTCGGAGTCATGAATGAACGCAACATACTCGTACGACAACAAAACACACGACACACAACGACGTAATGTTAGTTTGACTATTGACCGCTAGATGGCGTTAATTAACGCCATCTAGTGGTCAATAGTCAAACTTTAATAGATAAACTTGCGTGACCGCACATGTACTTAACTCGGGGAATACTTGCGAATACTACTCAAAACTTGCGAATACTTCCGAATACTTCCGAAGGGAATACTTCGGAATATTACTCTCCGGCAACGCTAGTCCAAACCCTTGAACCTAGAAAGCTGAAATCCACAAAGTTTCCCTTTACAATATAGACAAGGGCTAGGAAGGATTTCTCGGTAGTACGTTCCCGTGGGATATTCTCCGACATACACGCGGGCGAAGCCGCGCGGGAAATGCTAGTAAATTATAAATTATAGTCGCATAATTGTCGTGTCCGTCTGTATGAGCGTCTTCTAAACTACGCAACCGATTTTCATGCAGTTTTCACTATCATTTAGAGAATTTATTCCGGAAAGTTTATATAGAAAAAATAAAGAAAGAAAAATTGTTTATACCATTCCCCCTCTAAAAAGCTTATTTTATTCACAGAAAACAGTGAATAAAAAGCACTTTTACTCACTGTTTTGATGTTTGAAAATAGAACACACCAATGTATTCGACCACAGATTTAAAGTACCTAGGCTAGATACGGCATGTTATTAGATAGTATGAAAACCGAACGTGTCATCTTTTTTATACCTACGATAACTTCACCCCAGCCATTTAGTGATGTGCTCAAAGTAAACAGAATTGTTTCAATCGCTAAGCGTCACTGAGCTAACAGACTTTTTTTAGTACGAACAGTTGAACATGCAGGGCACGCTTGGTCGTGGCTTGCCGTATCTAGTGTAAGTGTAATCTTTGTATTCGACCTATATTGATGTGTTCTAAATTCAATTTGATTGGTCGACATTTTCGACAAGGAGTTTAGCATTAGAATAAAAACTGTTTTATGTTCTTTGCTGTCCTTAGTAAATTGGCGCTATTTTGAATACTGTAAGTTGTACGAACACAAAGTTTAGTGTTACTTTAATCTTTAATTTTGTGTTTGTTTAGTGTTGTTCTAATCGATTAAAAATGCATTCTAGTGATGAAGATGTGTTAACACCTGAGTTTATGAAAGAGAGGGCGGCCGATATAGTGGAAAACTTGCTACCCAAAAAATCACGGCTGGTTTACATCAAAGTTAATTTAACTTTCCTTTTTCTTCATTATATGTCTATTTTCACTTAAATCTTTTTTCTTTTTCTCGTAGTCATGGTATAAAGTATAGTATGCAACTCTTGAATAAAACGGATTTATATCGAGGGCCATGAATCACTCGCGTCGCTCAGGATTCTAACACTTGAATCACTCGCTACGCTCGTGATTCAATCATCATGAATCACTCCCTTCGTTCGTGATTCAATCGTTAGAATCCTTCACTAGCTCGTGATTCATCTATGGCCCTCGCTTTAAATCCGTCCTTTATTCACTAATTGCATAATATACTATTATACCATTCCCCCTATAAAAATCTTATTTTATTCACTGAAACCAGTGAATAAAAAGCGCTTTTAATCACTATTTTGGTGTTTGAATTTAGAACACATCAATGTTATACTGGCACGTGTGTTCTAAATTCAATTTGATTGGTCGACATTTCCGACAAGGAGTTTAATATTAGTACAAAAACTGTTGTGAGCAAGTTGTGAGTTCTTTGCTGACATAAGTCAATTGGCGCTATTTTGAATACTGTATCTGTATCTGTAAGTTGTACGAACACAAAGTTTAGTGTAACTTAATAATAAATCGATTAAAAATGCATTCAAGTGATGAAGAAGATGTGTTAACACCTGAGTTTATGAAAGAGAGGGCGGCCGATGTAGTAGAAAACTTGCTACCCAACAAATTACGCTGGTTTACATTAAAGCCAATTTAACCTCCTTCCTTTTTCTTCATTAAATGTCTATTTTCGCTTAAATCTTTCTTTTTCTCGTAGTCATGGTATAGGTACTATAAATTATAGTATGCAACTCTTGCATAAAACGGATTTATATCGAGGGTCATGAATCACTCGCGTCGCTCAGGATTCTAGCACTTGACGAATCACTCCCTACGGTCGTGATTCACTCGTTGGAATGCTTCACTAGCTCGTGATTCATCTATGGCCCTCGCTTTAAATCCGTTCTTTATTCAACAATTGCATAATATACGATACTATTATTCTGCACAAATAAAACGAACATTACAAAAAAAAAAAGAGTAGGTACATACATGTCATGCAATGTAGGCAAAAGCCTTGTAATCAAACTGACAATATACATTGTCAACTTAGATATACTTATACAAGAGAAATCTTCATGTTTTGTCAAGTCGTAAAAACCGAACGAAGCAGGGGCGGGCGGCCCGCTTGTAGAAACTACCTCCCTATAACTTAAAACAACACTTTAGAATAACATTACATTTCCTGTGATAACACGCAATTTACAATAATAAAGCCACTTCCTCAATTAAATATACAACAGACAGACACGAGCCAGGAAATTATAAAAAGGTTCTGAGTAATTTTTGCCGACCGCAAAATATAGCGGATGCCTGCGTTTTATCTTGCAGGCGAGTTTAATGTAAGTAGGTACCTACTTGCTGGGCAGCTTGTAGCTGGAGAGAACTGTGAATTTTGTTATTTTTCATCACTGATGCTCTGAAAGTAGCTCTAGTGTTTAACTCAAAATGCGGGTTGTAACTTCGATTTACCTCACATGGGAGGTAAGTAAATTTGAAAATCGAACGAGGCATCCCAACATTCACCAATTTCCAGTCCGCCACTTGGAGAAATCGTCATAATGTTTTTAAATATCTCTTTTTTGATATTGGAGGTACCTAACAGATTTTCTACGGTTGCCTTTGCCTCTAGTTTTACTGATTTCGGCGTCAAATCCAAATCATCATCACTTTAGCACATCATAATATTTTAATTGAAATTATGTTTGCAACAACGTTTTTAACATGAAATTCTGCGTGGTGCCAATTATTTTTCCTTTGGATTATATTTTCGTACGGTCCTCTTGCTGCCCAGTGCGTTTTTAAATTAACACCAAATAATTATGTAGATAATTAAGCGGTATTATAACTACCAATGAAAGATACATTTTTCATAGATATTACTAGTAGAAATAAAAATACACCAACAACACAAAAAGGATTAGGCAGGACAGGTATTTTTCATTGCCTTTAGCTAGACAATTATTTATTTTTTTTATTTAAAGTTTCTATTGGTTTGTTTTTTCAAATTTCCTCGAATTAGTGATCAACTCAGGTGTAACTGATCAATTACACCCTCACTCGCTTCGCTCGCTCGTGTGCCTTAATATCTTGGGTGTACTTAATTGATTACTTACATCCCATGTTTAACAATCTCTACTATTTCTGGAAAGGTACCCACAATTTATGCGTAAATATAGTACGATTCAAACTTAATGGAGAGAAATCTTTAAAAAATCTTAATATTATTTTAAAAAAAAAACTTAATCGAACTTAAATAAATGGAGCCTAAATTATTGTCGACTTGACAGTACCTGCACTCGCAGCTAACTTCCGAGCCGCTTCTAAGTATAGGTATACTTAGAAGCGGCTCGGAAGTTAGCTGCGATATGCATTTGATTATGATGACAAAGTTTTCAATTTCAATAGTCAGATAACTTTTATCTGAGGAATAAATATGACAGTTTGACATATTTTCTATACAAGAGCTGTCAAACCACTGTATTTATTCAATAAATAATAAAAAAACTGGTCAAGAGCGAGTCGGACTCGCGCACCGAGGGTTCCGTTCCGATTTCTGAAAAAGTGTGCTATTTAGAGACATCGTTTTATTTTTCCTGTAATCTTTACATAAACTTCTATCATATAGAATAATTTCAGATTTTTCTCTTCGCAAACTTCGGAGATAAAAAAATCCAATGTTAAGTTTATTTTTGTGATAAATTATTTTCAACTACGGAACCCTTCATTGTGCGTGGTCCGACACGCACTTGGCCGGTTTTTTTTAAATTGGGGAACAAATAAAAATCACTTGGGGCCAGATCTGGCCTGTAGGGTGGGTGGACTAGTGATTCGAAGCCATGCGTGTGCAGAGCAGCCATTGCAACTCTGCTCTTGTGAACGTCTGTTGTTGTCTTGCAAGAGCAACACAGCCTTGGTCAATTTTCCTAGACGTTTTTCCTTGATGGCCTCCTTCAATTTTTTCTATTATTTTTGTTGTAGTTGCATAGTATTCTCCGGTTATGGTCCTTCCCTTTTCTTTGTAATCAATCAGTATTATCCCCTCACAATCCCAAAAAACTCCTGAACTGGCCTTCCTGAGCGGGGGTCGACTTCAATCGACTCCGACCATGTTTAAAAAGACCAATCCACTTGTAAATCATTGATTTACTAGGGCACAGTTCCCCATAAACTGTTTCTATTTCATTAAAAATGGTCTGAGCGTTCTTTTCTTGCTTGGTAAGGAATTTTAACAAAGCACGGTGTTCAATTTTCTCGATAGTTTCAGTTTTCTTCCGGATTGACTTGTTTAGCAGGCGAGTGTTCGTAAACGAATGACGCCATAGGGTTGAAACTCAATTTATATACTAATGATGAGTACCCAATTAGTATGACACTAAGCGAGCGCCCCTATCCTCACTCCATCCCCTCCATTCCACGAACTTTTGGACCTCCCCTCGTACTTGCGAGTATCAAAATATGTCGCCTAAGTGGCTGTATTTTTTTATTGCGTTGACTTAGAAGCTAATTTTTTAGAACTCCAAGGGACTATTATTAGACCTACGTATTTGATATTAATTTCAACTTGATACTTCACGCGTTCCTGAGAAAAAGGGTCTTGACAGACTCAAAATCAAATCAAAATCAAAATCAAAAGTCCTTTATTCAAATTAGGCTGAGAATCAGCACTTTTTGAACGTCAAAATTACAGTAAGACAGTCCCCACAAAACGCCCGCCCTTCACCACTTCCTAGTGCTTTAGCTGGGAAGAAGAAGTAGCGGAACAAACTCCCCAGCAGCACAGCTGTCTGTTCAGTTAGAAGAACTAGATTATATACAATAGTACCTATGCAAAATAATTTACGCAACACAATACATTAAATTATATTTTTGTCAAATAAAATAAACAATTTTAGTACTTAACTCATGTAACCTGTCATTATGTAAGCTGATCCTGGAGAAAGAACATAACATAAACATTGTCTTGAGTTAATCACAGCGACCAACTATTCTTATCGTTTAAGTAATCGTTGATATAATAGTATGCCTTTGAACAAAGATTGGATTTAACTTTAATTTTAAACGCATTAAAAGGCAAATCTAGCAAAGAAGAAGGTAGCTTGTTATAAAAAGCTATACCAAGACCAACAAATGAGTTATGAACCTTATGAAGCCGATGAAATGGAGCACGTAATTTGTCCTTATTTCTGGTGTTAATATTGTGAATATCACTGTTTTTACTGTACAAATGTATATTTTGCCTAATGTATAAGATGTTGGCGAAGATGAACTGTGATGCCACCGTGAGAATACCAATATCCTTAAAAAATTCTCTCAGAGAAACTCTAGCTCCTAGCTGGTAAATTGCTCGAACAGCTCGTTTTTGAAGAACAAAAATATTTAGAATATCAGCCGCTTTGCCCCATAGCAGAATACCGTAGGACATAACGCTATGGAAATAACTAAAATAAACTAACCGAGCTGTATCAACGTCAGTGTATTGTCTTACTTTCCTGACGGCGTAGGCGGCTGAACTGAGCCTTCCCGCTAGGCTTGATATATGTGGGCCCCACTGAAGTTTAGCATCTACTGTTATACCCAGAAAAACTGCTGATTCTACAGTCTTAAGTACCTCTTCATCTAAGACGATGTTGGGTCCCAGATTTCTAACATTCGGTAAGGCAAACTTTATACATTTAGTTTTCTTGGCATTGAGAACTAAGTTATTTGTCGTAAACCAATCCGTAACCATTGAGAGTGCACTGTTTACATCATCAAAATCATGTCTGTTTCTGTCTACTTTAAAAATAAGAGAGGTGTCATCTGCAAACAGTACAACATCACAGATACCCTTTAAATAGAATGGTAAGTCATTAATATACACTAGGAATAAGAATGGACCCAGTATTGAGCCTTGAGGTACACCTAACTGAACTGGTAGCCCGGAAGATTTCACACCATTAACATCTACACATTGGAACCTATTATGTAAATAAGAATTTATTACTTTGAGAGCTTCGTTTTGGACACCATAATGACGTAATTTACGCAAAAGCGTGTCATGGTGCACGCAATCAAAGGCTTTGGAGAGATCACAAAAAACTCCAATAGCATTTTGCGAGTTCTCCCAAGCGTTAAATATGTGTTTCAGCAGAGCAACACCCGCATCCGTAGTCGAACGACCTTTAGTGAAGCCATATTGTTCATCGTGAAGGAGTCTGTTTAAATTAAAATGTTTTAGCAACTGCTTGAGTATTAACTTTTCAAATATTTTGCTAAATGCAGGTAAGATAGAAATAGGCCTGAAATTTCCAACGTCATTTTTATTACCGGATTTAAATAATGGTATGACTTTGCTACTTTTCATGAGGTCAGGAAAAGTTCCTAAATCAACACATTTATTAAAAGTAACAGCTAGATAGGGGGCTACGATGTATATTATATTACTTAATAGTTTAATGGAGATGCCCCAGTAATCACCAGTGTTTTTAGACTTAAGTGTGTTAAAAACATTAACTACATCACGAGGTGTTACATGTTCGAAGCTAAATAAGCGACTACATTTGGGCACACTACTATGCAAAAGGTTTTCAGCTTTAGATGGGGACGAATTTAAGGAGCGAGTCGTAGTAATAGGTATGTTGGCGAAAAACTCATTAAATGCCTCAGCTACGTCAGCTGCTTTACTAATTAACTTATTGTCAACCATAATCTCAAGTTGTTTTTCTTGTTTCACCGACTTACCCGTTTCATTGTTAATAATTTTCCAGGTTGTTTTTACTTTATTATTGGATTTCTTAATTGTATCGCTTAAAAATTTAGATTTAGCAAAAACACAAATGTTTTTAAATAATTTTGAATATTTTTTGACATACTCTAGGAAAGAAGTATCAAACCTGTATTTTTTCAAACCGTATAACTCGTATAGTCTCGCTCTACTTTTATAAATACCTGGAGTAGCCCATTGATTAAAGCCAACGGAGGTGCCATTAATGTTAATGGTTTTGGTCTTGAAAGTAGATTGGTATTCAACTTGTTGACTGACGGACAGACAGATGGACACGAAGTGATTCTATAGGGATTCTGATTTTTCCTTTTGAGGTACGGAACCCTAATAAGTACATTATGATCGTGGTTATAAGGTAATAGGTACACACGGCTACGCATCAAGCTGTACATTTCCAGTTTACACTGACCTCACATTATAAGGAAATCCTATACAATGCGAGATCAGCTTATACTGGAAATGTATAGCTTGATCTGTTGATCTGTAGCCGTGCGTACACAATACACAACACACATAATATACCTACATGATAAGTATCTATCATAGGTTAGGTTGCTACACCAGCATCAGGTGCCTTAGTGCGAGTTTTTATACTTACTCGATCGCGTTTACGTTAACGTTACCTTACGTCAATTTGTATGGAATAATTGTGTTTCCCATTTTAGTCACCAGACGGCGCTTATTCAGTTTCAGTACAAATTGACGTTTACGTTAACGTGATCGAATAAGTATGAAAACTCGCACTAAGGCCTCAGTAGGTGATGGGCATTCCTTTTAAAAACAAAAGAAACAGAAACCCGATTTGAGCTACTCTATTGGATTTTGAATTTGGACGTGGTCCTATTCGGTATTCAAAAGTAGGTCTAGTCTAAAGGACCTCAAGCTCATCAATAAACTGTGTAAATCCGCCTAGATACCTGAAAAAGGAGAAGTAGTAGGTATGTACTCCTACCGCTAAACCTATGCTTAGGGACGTACCTACCTACCTACGCAGTAATCCCCAATCTTTTTGGCCGGGCTGAAGTGAGCGCGACCGCCACATCGTGCGCATTCTGCGCTTCGGCTCGCACTTACGGCGCCTACATCACCTTAATTTTACATTCTGCGCATTGCCATTGGTTTGCGCTTACGCTCAACCTGGCCAAAACGATTGGGGTCGAACTGTTTTCATCCCTCAGCTTCTCATTTTGCTAGTGTCTCGGCACGCAACGGCACGTTCATGATATCATTGTCACTAGTTTTTAATTCTTGATTAAGTGATCTGAACTCAAATCACAAAGGAAGAAAATCACTCAAAATACACATAAGTCTGTAATTTTTATTTTTGATAGTTTATCTTCAAGACTTGATATACTTACTTATAGAATACCAGAATATTTACAAAGTAAAACTCCTGCAAAATAAAGATACGCAACAATCAACGCGCCGTGTAAGCGCGTCGCCGCGCGCCGCTTAGGCGCGACCACTTTACGCTTACAAGTACGTTGTGCACTCGTATTTTAAAATTTATAATTATTATTAAATTCATCAACTACTTATAAAGTAAGATTACAATAGGTATATTTTTTTTAACAAAAATTATTAAATTACTAACAATGTTCGGTTTTTTAATTTCACTGCAATCCGAATGAGTAAACTGAAACGCAACTCGTTGCTAGGCAACTGTCAGTTTGACATTATTGTTTACTACTGTGGCGTGTCAGCGTTGTGTGTGCCAGTGCATCAACAACGTTTTATTTGAAATTGCGTGAATGTGAGCAATGAAAATTAACTTAACAAGGAAGTAAATTGAATTGAACGTAATCTGTCTGACCTCATATGTTCCAATTACGGGTCGTTTTAGCACCCACGCGAGCGAATGTAACAGTCATGTAATTGACTTGGATCATTTCATTACGAAGGAGGTCCAAATTGTGTGCAGTCATCCAAAGAGGTTTGTATGTATTGATCTCGCAAAGTGACTCATTTACAATTTCTTCTAAAATCAGTGTAGTTATGAAACAAATTACAAGTTATTAGTTTCATGTAGTGAGAAATTCAAAAAATAGTTACATAAATAAATGTAAGGTAAGTCCTACACTCTTTGGCATTTATAATTTAAATTGCAGGGTCAGTTAATGTTTGTGTGACTTCATTTCTTTTCTGAGTCACGTTTAGCTATTTAAAGTTCAGTGTGCGGCTCAATTGTCTGGTGAACTTGAATAAGTTTTTAAAGGTAAAATGTGTTGTTTATACCTGTTGTTCTTGACATTAAATTTGGCAATATTGTGGCAATAATTTTACTTGTTTAACATTAATTTGTTATGGAATTGGGTAATGATTATTGGGATTTCTCAAAGTATAAGCCCCTTATAGACACTTTCTGGGATATGGGTGCCAAAGTCCCCTGAATTGCTATACCAGGGATTAGCAGTACCTACTTACAAAAACTACATATTTTATAGACTTATTTTTACTTTAAAAACCCAAAAATGTTTAGCAAATAGGAAGGAGTTTTGAAAAAAAAAAATCAGGTACATACCTAGATAACTGGGATAGGATCTTGAAAGTAGATGCTCTACAAATGTAAGTCTTTCTTCAACCTGTAATTTTACCTCGCCTATTTGTTTCAGCCAAATACTCGCAGACAATGTCTCGCCCCCGCCCACAGTGGCAACTGCAAGCAGAAGCCGCTCAACGCCGTGACAACGAGCTCAAACGTGCCGAGGAGCTACAGAAGGTTGCAACTTACTACGAGACCAATACTAACAAGACCAGGCATCATGAGCAGTGGACCACGGAGGGGTATTATGAGAAGGCTAATAGAGAAGCTGAATTGCTGAGTCAGAGGAAGATTAGAGCAGCGTGAGTATCTATGTTTTTTATGACTATGATTTCCTCATTTTATCTTTTATTTTTGGGGCAACTAGTATTCTTTTTGCTAACACTATTTACACTTGGTAATAAATTAAATGAATAACTAACTAACTATACAATTAAATACAACAACAAAAGGACACTTTGTGACTAAACACACCATGCCGAAGTTACGCGACCGAAGTTCCGCGCCTGATGTTACGTTTCGACGTGTTCGACTGGTATGACACTTCGCTGATACGATTATGCTCCTTATTTACATGGCAACTCGAATCAATTTCCTATGCAAGTATTTTGGTGGTTCATCCATTTGTTTAATCCAAATGAACTGTCCGTGAGTCTGACTACATTTAAAACGGCAAACATCCGCTTAATCTATTGTCACCATTAGCTGGCTTGAAATAAGGTTGAAAATTGAAAATGATATTTGTGGTAACGTCATACTCGCCAACCCAAGAAACCATTTTTTGTAAATATTGGGCTAATACCCGTGGGGCGGACACGCGGGGCGCGGGCATGCCTGCCTCCCGCTGCTCCCCGCCCCGGATCTTCTTCGGCAATCGAACCGAACTTCGGTCGCGTATAATGTGTGCTCTACAGAAAACGTTGCCGCCGAATTGCCGCTGAACTTACGCCCTGCGGTCGGGCGTAAGTTCAGCTGTACGCTAGAACGTAACGTAATTTCGGTATAGTGTGTCGTCAGTAATTCAAATAGCATTGCAGGCGTAATCATGCCAAACTTCGGTCGCGTAACTTCGGCATAGTGTGTTTAGACACTAAGGCGTCAAAGTACCTACTCTTCCATCGCTGTCATCCGGAAACATGCCCAGAAGACTGGCAGCATTTCAACGTTGAATAGCAATGTTAATCCCCTTTGATGCATCCCCCCCCCCCCCCCGTAACCCCTTTGGCCCCTAACTTTTTGGACGGTATCAGTATGGCCATAGATTTTTATAAACATAGTTATCTTGTGGAGAAGATTTTCCACTGTGATAATTGTGCCACAGTGGAAAATCTTCTATCTGTGCTATGTATCCTGCATGCTGGTATTTCTTGTTGTTATCCTTAGAAACCATTTAATAACCATGAAAAATTATCCAAATGCAAGTCAGACTCGCACACAAAGGGTTTGTACCACCATACAAGATTGAACACTGTTTTTTACTTTAGTAAAAAAAAACATTTCTTGTTACTTTTTTTTTATTATTATTTTTTGTTATAGCAGCAATATAAATACACAATCTGTGTAAATTTCAACTGTCTGCCTATTATGGTTCATGAAATACAGCCCACTGACAGACAGACGAACAGCGGAGGCTAATGATAGGGTTCCTTTTGGCACTCTTCGGGTACGGAACCCTAAAAAACAACCTTGTAAAACTTCAGTGTAGGTACTTGACCAGGCTTAAAAAAGAGTTCGTACAATAACAATTTTTTTTTAAATATCTGCAAAAAACAGTTTAAAATAACACCAGTTTTTGTATGCAAAGGATATTATAGTCTACCAGGAAATGGGTATTACAACTTCCATTACTGATTGTCAGTACTTACTGGAATTCGTATTAAAAACTTTTTGTCTGAGCTTTTTAGACAACTCGAAGAGCGACGCAAAAAACTGGAACTAATGTTGTTTCAAGAAGACATGCAGTTTGAACAAGAACTGAAGACTTTAGCTAAGCAGCCGAAGTTTTATAAAAATGGGTAAGCGTGATTGTTATTTGTTATCTCTTGTGATAAAAAAAAACTACTTTCTTTTTAGGGAGTCAAATGACTATGCAAGCAAATTAGCAGTCAAGAGGCTGTCATAGGTGTAGGTTACCATACTACTAACTATAAAGTGAAAAATAAAAAACTTTTCCAAAAAAAAAAAAGTCCGACTTCCACTACAAATTCGGTAATTTAATTTCGGAAGCCGGTGACAAAAAACTAAAATACAAAATCCAAAGGCACCTACTTTCGAAATTAAAGTTATTTTTCACTTTGTAGTGTGCAAAAAGGAGCTGGTATGTAGGTAATCCTTTTGCCTCGTTTACGTTCATACATCTGAGGGCTTAGTGCGAGTTTATAGACTTACTCGATCGTGTTTACGTTAAGACTGTGGTCGCCTATTTTCGCGCTCGGATTTTAAACATCTGACGCTCGACGCCGCGTAGCGAGTGCGCGTGTGTGCGTTTTTCCTCATGTACGGCACACAGTTGCGATGTTGCGACGACTAAACGATCTTGATCTGTAGCTATGGCGTACCTATATTTTTTTGAAGTAAAAGCTAGAGGTTTACGGAGAAAATAAAAAGACTGTCCACAAAACATTATTAGTGTATTTTAATTAAATTTATACAAATATGGATGAAGAAAATAATATTATGTAGGTACTTATAAAAACTAAACTCATTTTACTTATTTGCTTAAGTATTTGTATACTTATAAGTACCTAATTGAAGTTTTTTTAAAAGTATTTGTATTTGAAGACACGGTTGGCGCAGTGGCTGAGCAATTGACTGCTGCGCAGCATGTTGTGGGTTCGATTCCCGCACGGAACAAATATTTGTACGACCTACAAGTATTTGTTTCCGAGTCTGGGTGTTTTTCTATCTATAATATGTATGTATTTACAAAAAAAAATGTATATAAGAAGTTTATCAGCCATCTCGTTACCATAACACAAGCATTAGGTTGCTTAGCTTGGGACTAGATGGCGTTGTGTGAAATGTCCAAGGATGTTTATTTATTATTTATTTTATTTATTTGTCTAAGGGGATTGATCGACTTTTCCTTGGATCTATAATTTCTGGGAGAACACAATCAGAATAAAATTTTGTTAACAGCGGAGCCATCTTTTGTCCAAAATCATCGTTTTTTTGTGTAAAACAGTTCAATTTAAGCCCAATTTCAATATAGATAAAGACGCCACGCGCTAGCTATAATTATTTATTTTTCTTGCGGCATTATAGGTTTAGCAACCGCATCAAGTTCATAAAACAGTTGAATTTGAACCAACAATAATACATAAATACATAAAGCCGCCTCATGCGCAAATGTTTGGTTTACTGTTTTCAAATTTCAAATAGGTAGGTCACCCCGCTGCCACAGAATAAATAATAGTACTGCTGCGTTCGTGTGGGGTTGGTTTTATAATGTTTATTAGCCTAGGCAGGTATTGTACGTGCCCAGTCGACCTAATGACTATACAGTCGACCACACGTCGCACGTTAGTGGTAAGTGATAAGGATTTGTATAGGTATCGTTTTCATAGTTTTCGATTTCGACTATAGCCAATAGTGAAGTCAAAATTAAAATCCAAGATGGCGGCTGCGAAAATTTTAAAATTTTTCGTCATGGATGTCGTTTTCATAGTTCTCGAGGATGAAGCCGATAGTGAAGTCAATCATCCTAGAAGGGATGATTGACTGCACTATGCGGCCCAAGAGAGCAATGCAATGGTGGCCCAATGGTAACGATCCCGACATACGAGTAGGTCATGGTTTCGAACTCAGGCAGGCACTTTGTGTAAATAATTTCATCACCACTACTCTCAAATCAGTGAAGGAAAATATCGTGAGGAAACCGCCTAGAACCAAAAATTCGAAGACATGTGACATTTACCAACCCGCACTGGGTCCTCGTGGTGTATTACGGCCCACTCCCTCTCACCGAGAGGAGCCCTGTGTCCCAGCAGTGGGAATATTATAGGCTGATTATGATTGAGACCCATTATGTTGTGAGCGAGCACGTTTCAGTGCCAGAGGTCATCACTGATGTGAGACGAGAAGATATATTACGCTCAACACCGCCGCGCGCGGCCCTTGTCCGATCAGAGCGCGGCTAGCCGCGCGTGGCAGCCGCGCTCAAATGCCGCTCTATATTTGGACACACCTTTACATAGTGCCTTTATCTATGCCTCACTCGTTTTGTATCGTTTAGTGCGGTCGCGATTTGAGTATATTTCCCCCAGTTTTATTGATGTTTTCCTCGACCAATGTTTTCTTTCTGCGGACTTCTGATCTTGCTTCTTGTACGAACCTTGCTACCACACCGGACACGGTACGGAGAACCCCGCATAAACTTTGGACTTGAACTTGTTATTTTGTATATTACGACCAGCCTACTGATTTCATATTGGCACCATGGATCGTTGTGTAAATTGTGGCAAAGTGACTAGAGGCTGTAGTTTACGTGGTCGTCGAGCTGAAGAACTTCAAAAATCAGCTGTTAAGTACCTATATGTAAATCGTTATGTAACCTGACTTTTATTACATCTCTTTTAACTCGGAACTCAGACCGCGAAAATCCGCAAAATGTTCAGTGATGGTTTGATAATATAAACTGCTTTGCAAAAAAAACGGGCACCTTACAGTTATTGGCTTTTCTATGGATAATATTAATATTTTTAGTATGTCGTTAGCATAAATGACTAGAAATTTCTTATTATCATTGAGAATATAGTTTTTAACCCTTAAATCCTGGAATCGGTGTTTTAGTCAATGTAAACAGAAAGTCGTGTTAAAATGGAAATTTTTAGGGTATAATTAAATTAAGACTACGAGTATTTTTATGGTATTTTAATAAAAAAAGACATTAAAAAATAAAAATTAATAACGAGTATGACCTCTCCTTGCAGCGATTACGGCATGTAATCGTCTTGGCATGCTTTCCACCAGGTTTTTGATGGTGTCCTGTGGAATGTGTTCCCACTCAGCCGAAATCACACCTGATGTTTTGTGGAAGGTCGTTGGACAGGTCGTACTCGCCGTTTTAGGAGGTCCCAGACGTGCTCAATGGGGTTAAGGTCGGGGCTCCGCGCTAGCCAATCCAGACGACGAATACCGACCTCTTGCATATAAGCATCTACGTCGCCAGAACGGTGGTCCCGAGCATTATCGTCCATGAAATGGCATCTTCACCAATTACAGTCAGTACGGGCTGTGCATGTTGACAAATTATTCCTGTTATGTACCTTTGCGCATTTAGTGAGCCATTTGCAATGAACACTATCTCGGTACGATAGCTGGAAGTTACGCCCGACCAAAACATAACGGACCTTCCACCATAAGGGGTGATTTCTTCAAAACACACGTCGGCATAGCATTCCCCTGGTCTTCGTAACACTCGCCGACGTCGGTCCTCACCATTCAGGCAAATTCGAGCCTCATCGGAGAAGAGTACGCTACTCCAGTTACCTAGTGTCCAAGATAGACAATTTCTAGTGAACCTCGGTCGAGCAATCCGGTACTCACGGAGTAAATTGGGGGCCCGCGCTGGTCGTCGACTGCGTATATCAACCGCTAAAAGCCTCCTCCTCACTGTCCATAGGCTAACTTGTGCTCCTCGTACCTCTTCAAGGTTTCTTTTGAGGTCTATGTAACTGCATTTGCGATTACTCAATACCTGAGTCACTAAAAAGCGGTCGTCTCGTGGTTGTGTGCAACGTTTTCTCCCACAACCTTGCCTTCTTTGAACGGAACCTGTCTCTTGGTATCGAGTCCATGTTCTTTGGACGGTGGAACCACTCACGTTTAACGGCTGTGAACCGTAACATTGGCTACACCCCACTTCCAGCAGCACTATAATTTTAATAGCTCTTGTTGCTTTTTCTGCCATTATAATCGACACAAAGATATCTGTTTTAAGTCACAATGAGGCAGGATTATGCGACAAACATAAATTATTCTAATAAAAATAACGAGAAGTTAGTTTTAGTTGCCTGATAACCATTTAACCGCAAACCCGCGAATAGTAAGTAAAAAGTCATAAACTGAAAAAGGGATTATTATTATTAAAAACAACAGTTCTGAATTTGAAATTAACTTTTTTTCATACCCAGACTCTTTATTATGTGCCAGGAACATAGTTTGCCTATTAAAACCTCATGAGAACTAAATGATTACCAATAATGTAGAAAAATCCAAACTGCCCGTTTTTTTTGCAAAGGAGTGTAGTAGCTATAAATTGACACCAATTTCATCTTTTTACAACCTAGGCCCAGGCCCAAGTTTATATGACATGGTTTCCGTCTCCTTTGTCACGGATCCACAATAGAGATTGTGGCAGTAGAGATTTCAAATAAAAATCTGATATAATTTTTTTCTCCATATTCATTGACTACACTATCGACGTTAGCACCCACAAGAACCATGAAAACGATACCCATGATGAAAAATTTGAAAATGTTCGCAGCCGCCATCTTGGATTTACATTTTAACGTCACTATCGGCTTTAGCATCCTCGAGAACAATGGGAACGATCCCCATGACAAAAAATTTAAAAATTTTCGCAGCCACCATCTTGGATTTACATTTTGACCAAATTATATTGTATTATTGATATTGTAATTACAATATCAATATTACAAGTAATACAACATAATTCAAGAATTGTAACATAATTCTCCTAAAGTAAGTGTGCCTACCACATTAGCTTCTTAAAATATTACTTAAATGAAAGGATTAAAAATATTTAGTCGCACTACAATTGACTATATATCACGCGAGGCGCATGCGCGGCGGCGGGAGGTCAACCGACATAGGTCCTGCGTCGAAGAGCGCCAGAGCGCGACTGACTTAGGCCGTTCGATGCACCCGATTTTATACTCACTTTAAAAAATTATTTTCGTAAATGATTGAAGACAGATATGTTTTATTTTTTACACATATATAGTACAATCTTTCTTCTTACGTATAAAATGATTTGTGTTGCTAAATGACTTTTAGATTCTGAGAAATTACGTGTTTTTTTGTAGTCGATTTCTCGATTTTTGATTATCTTAGACGTGATTAAAATACAAGTTAATGAATTAAAAATCAAACTTTTCTCAATGCATTTTAAATTTCAGGATATGCCTCTTCGAATGAATACCACTTTACCTTCTTAATTAGTAGTAATAATTGGTGTAAGATTAGTTCAAAGTTGAGCCTTCGCGCGTCATCTGGAAATCGCGCCTTCGAAATCGACTGTTTTCGTAGTCAATAATTCAATTTGAACAAGTTTTTTTTAATAGACTTTAAATAAAAATATATGATAATTACGATGATTGAAGTCAAAAGAAGCTAAAAAAATAAATTATGTGACCAAAATCACTTCAAAATCTCCCAAGTTCTCGATTTACGTATGAAAAATGCAACAACGCTCTTAACGTTGACGTACGTCAATTTCTATGGAATAATTGTGTTTCCCATTACAGTCACCAGACGGCGCTTATTCATTTTCAGTACAAACTGAGGTTTACGTTAACGTGATCGAGTTAGTTTAAAAACTCGCACTAAGCCCTCTGGTAATACATACCTACATAGCACTCCGCGCCGGTTGCGAGTACTACGCACCTGACCTAACCTTATATGATTTGTATGCCGAATAAGAACGTAAAATTATAATGTCGTTTCGTTTAGCAGTTAATCTCGTAAAAATAAAACATCTGGAATTTCTGTTCCTCATTACAGTTCATATTTAAACAAAGTGCCAACGTCAGCCCTTCAAGAGATCAACCAGGGTATCATGGCGAAACAGGAGCAGCTACTGCGCCACGAAGCAGAACTACGACTGCACCACGCGTGGAGATTGAAACAACCTGAACTTAGAGCCGCCAGCGCTTATGTCGCTAATGGGAAGCTCAAGTCTGCCTGGTACGGTTTTTATCATCATCTGTCTAGCCTTTTCTCAACTATGCTGGGGTCGACTTTCATTTTAACCAGGCCTAGACAAAATCCCTTTTCTGTAAGCGTTGACGCCAACGGAAAGATCAAATTGTATGGAGTTGACATTAGTTTCAGAGATGCCACGTGACTGCTGCTGTCAACTACATACTAGGATTACTGGGATTTAATCAATCAATCAATCAGTTTACTTGTGAAACATAGGTATACTCCACAACACAGGTTTGTACATACAATTTGATCTTTCCGTTGGCGTTAACGCTTACCGAAAAGGGATTTTGTCTAGGCCCCCAGATGTAGCTGAATACCAGTATTTTACATGGAGCGACTGCCTATATACCTCTACAACCCAGTTACTGGGTAATACGACACCCTTGGTAAGACTGGTTGTTAGACTTTTGAGCTTCTGACGACCCGAAACGACTGTCAAAGATCCACGAATGACAGCCAGGACCAACGGCTTAACATGTTTTCCGAGGGACGAAGGGGTCTTGGTATGTAAAGATGGTCATCCATCCAGAGGCCAACCGCGGCAAACGTAGCTTATCCTGATTGATCGACCCATGCGGCTATTATTACTTAGCCACAAGCAGATACCATTTCCGTTTAATCAGTACGGTCTGTAAAGGTCTACAGCTACAAACGAGCTTTTACCACACTTCAATAAATTGATTTAGGAAATGGCTGTGTGCACCTCGTTTGGAAGACTGTTGCACGCTTAGTATGACCGCTATAGAAACGGGTTTTGTCGACGGAAGAAATAGGCAAATTGGCAGATAGTAGAAATATTTCTACTACGCATTCTACGCGTCTAAGCATGGCAATCTCTCATTTTGTCTATTCTTCCGTCGACAAAACCCGTTTCTATGGCGGTCATGCTAAGCGTGCTGCTTGTTACCTCTTGACGTGTTCGGGACGTGGTAGGGTCAGACTCCACCAAGCGGAAAAATCTTCGCGGATGCTCGAGCAGTTTTTAAATTTTACTAAACAAGTACGCCCAGTGAACAATGTGGCGGCATCTACATCGCCACCTACGAACTACGCATCACAATGTCATGACGTCACGCAACCTGCATCGCGCAATCAGAGTTTACCGCGCGACTAGCATAAATACAACGTCCGACACCAACCGTCGGGCATTTGCCCACCAGACACGACACTCGTCTGGTTGGAGGATCCTCCCTTTTGCTATACAGCATGACTGAACTTTACACCCTGTTCCTCGTGCCTCTAAAGCAATAAAAAAAAAACTTACATTGAAACCTTGGTTTGCAATTTATACACTCAATCTATTTGTGATAACTTCCAGGATGGAGCAAATAGTGGAGAAAGAAGTACAAAAGCAGAAAGACGAAGAAGAGACGCGTAAGACTCTGAAGGATCGAGACGAGATGCTGCGCAAACAGATACAGATCGAGCAGGAGAGATTGAAGGAAAAGGAGCTGCAAGTTAGAGTAAGTAGATTACACTGTCCCACTCCTGAGCAAAGACCTGTCCCAACTCCTTCCAAGCATCCTTTTCCTCTTGATATACGTCTAGGTCGTCTCGCCAGGCCTCTTCCTGGTCCGGCCTCAGCGGAGCCGTGCATACTCAGGCACCCACCGTGTGGAGACTGTTGCCCAGCGGTCATATGACCCGCCCCCATTTTAGCTTGGCAGCCTTTTTGCCTACGTCTAGGATCCCCCTTTTGGGGCACAGCGTGGTATTTCGTATTCTGATGTCAGTTCGTTTTACGCCCAGAATGCTGCGCTCCTTTGGTCTTTGGCAAACCCCAAGGCGGAAGTTTTGCGACTCGGTGAGTGACCAGGGGGCCTACTCCCTATGTCCGTCCGTCCATTCGTCCGTCCGTCTGACATAACGATCCATGAAAACAAGTGTAAAATTAAAAAATAAATTATTAATTTTTACTAATTTAATAATAAGCTATGTGCTAATTATCTATTATAATATTATGATTAAATATTTTTATTTCCTATAGAGTAAATGTTAAAAATAATTATAAAATACAACGATCTAGTTATTTGACTGAAAAAATAGTAAGTACCTAGGTACTTTGATTTAAATTTATCACAAAAACCTCTAGAAATTTGACGTTGCCAGACCGCGGGCGATTAATGCTCTTATATGTATTTTTGAAAAAACCTGTCGTACTTCTACAGGAGCTCCGAGAAAGTCTCGAAGGTCAGATCGCAGAGTTAAGCGAAAAGGAAACCATAGTCAAACGTCTTCGCAAACAGGAAGAGAAAGAGAAAATAATCCTAGACGAGCTACAGTTCATATCGCATGAACGAGAGAGGGAACACGTGCGGCTTGTGGCTGAGAGAGACGCCAATATAGTGAACATGGGCCTACATAAGTATAAGCTGAAGAGGAGAGTGATCTCTGTTTTGAAGGAAATAGAGTTGGATTTGGAAATGCTGGATAAATTGCGCAGGACTGTGCTAAAGGTAAAGTACGACAACGTTCAAAGGTTCCATCGTTTATCTTCGGAAAACTGAACTTTGCCGAAATAAATGTGACTGGTCCAATAAGGCGCCATCTCCCCCATTTTGTCACTCCAGAGGGCCTAGGACCTTATATAATATATATCTAGATCGAGCCACCGCGTGGCCGGTCATGAGACAGCAATATAATACTTTTTCTGGGTTATGTGGTATGAGAAATGAAGTTTAACGTAAGAAATCTTCCATATTTTGGTCTGAAACCCATGTCGATACATTCGCACAATGCAAAAACTGTCCAAAGAAGTTTAATTAATCGACTTTGACTTTGACGCAAGATAAATTTTGTAACAGTAAAAGCACTTTGCTAACATTCAAAAGTTCGTCAAGCGAAAATACGGCACGCCGTAAGAGACAGAAGATACGATGCTTTGTCTCAATTTTCCTACTAATTTCGTATATTGTGTCTCACTTCCACACTTCACACTGTAATCATAGCAACTTCTAGAGGTTTAATGTCATTGGCCTAGACAAATGGTATTCGCTTCGGAGCGATTCTCTTTCTACAATAGCTACAGCTTCAAAGTGACATTGACATAATCACGTGACATTTTGATAGCTTATGTCAACCTCATACATTCTTTGGTTTTTTTGGCTCTTCTACTAGCGCCATCGCTAATCGAATGTTACTTTGTCTAGGACCTCTTGAACTATATTTGCAGTCCACTGACAAAACTGACGATGCGCGCAGTTGCATCTGCGGTTGACGCGTGTCGTTCGTGTGTCACATCACTAAGGTCGTACGAAAGCAAAGACTGACAGATTGCAAAGTGACTGAGTCGGCGCTTGAATGACGTTGACAGGGGGGCATTGATGGTATAGCTTGTCCACTCTGAAATGACACGCCCCATTACCGCATTTACCTTAGTGTACAGTGGGCTGCATCAATTTGGGTACCCCAGTTGTATTAAAATTTAAATACAACTGGGGTACCCAATTGATGCAGCCCTCTGTACGTATACAAATTTAAGTAGTGGGGCGCGTCATTTCTGAGTCGAGCTATACATGTTTGTGAAATAGTACCGTGAAAAATTGTATTGAGAAAAAAAAATCCGATTTAGGACAAGCGCCTAAAGTTCCTCAAATCTTGTATAACAAATATTTTTCCATAAATTTTCAGGAGCGCGGATCAGAACAAGAAACATGCGGGCAGTACAAACGCGTACTAGACGCGGCTCTAGCAGATTTAGCAGAACATAGAGAGCGGGAGCGACAGAGACAGAAGAGCATAGAGACCATGTATGACGGAGAAGCGAGGCAGATTAATGATAAACAGGATAAGGTGAGATCACTAGTTATAGTATTCACTTGTTGGACATACATAATCGCGTACTCGACGCCGCTCTCAAAGAGTTAGCAGAACACAAGACAAAGTGAGTGACAAAGACAGAAGAGCATTGGCTTATAGCCATGTATGACGGAGAGGTGAAGGTGAGATTTAACTCCATGAGCGTAATAGATCACAAACCCACTTCTCCTTCTTACCTGACTTCCCATGCTCAATACATAAGTAGTACTTTACATAGTAAATCTTTAGAGGGTCGCGGATTGTCCGAAGGGGTTACCGCGGCCCTGGCATAGGCAACTGAAGGAACACGGGTGGGTTTTAGTCAGTAAAAGTCTGACACGCCCTTCCGCTCCACCCAGAGCGGGAGAAGTTATTTGATGATTTCCCACCCTGACGAACAGGGTGTAAAGTTCACTCGTCCTCCATTGAAAAGGGAGCATCCTCCGACCAGACGGGTGTCGTGTCTGGTGGGCTACTGCCCGACGGTTGATGTCGGGTCGTTGTATATATGCTAGTCGCGTGGTAAACTCTAATTGCACGATGCAGGATTGCGTGACGTCATGTCATTGTGATGCGTAGTTCGTATGTGGCGATGTAGATGCCGCCACAAATCTATTTTTATGCTATTGCTTTGCCAAGAGCATAAAAATCTTTGTTCGTCTTCTACGATGACATCTATATCACCAAAACCACCACCACCACCTGAAACTTGTGTTATCATAAGCAATTACATTTTCAGTTATGGGCCAAAGAGCATGACGCCCGCGCCCTCCTAATGCGAGACGTGATCTCCACTCTCAAGAGGCAAGTGGAGGAGAAGATAGAAGCCAACAGACAGCGGCAGAAGGCCAACGTACTGGAACGAGAGAAGATTCTAGAACAAATGGAAGGATTTCATAATGAAGTCATGGCCAATGAGAGGTCGACGCAGGTATGTATTTCTTAATACATGTAATTCTTCTGTACGTGTGTTTGTCACCTAACTCATCCTAAACGGCTTGACCGATTTAGATGAAATTTTGTGTGTGTATTTCAATGGGTTCCTGAATGGTTTGAAAACACATTTGGACCCGGTATATGGCGCTATAGTCGGGTTCTAGGATCGTTCAGACAGGACAACGTTTGTCGCGTCCGCTAGTTTATACATATAAAAAACTAAAAAAAACTAACTATTGACCTAATAATTGTTATTGTTGAATAAAATACTATTTTTGGAAAGAAATTCTGCACATCCCGAGTTTTTGTATGGTACACACGGCTACACATCAAGCTATACATTTCCAATTTACACTGGCCTCTCATTGTAAGGAAATGTATAGCTTGATCTGTAGCCGTGCGTACAGTGATCGTCAAAAATATCGGGACGAGACTGTTCAAAATGATCTCAACAACTAAGAAAATTAAACTTTATCTCAATTGGATAATATTTATGTGACAATGACAGTTGTCGTGTACTGTCTTCATTCTGAAACATTCCTTGTCTCATTGAATTAATATTTCATTTTCATAGTTGCTTAGATCATTTTGAACAGTCTGTTCGTCCCGATATTATTGACGCTGACTGTACCTTGGGATTCAGAAGGTTAGAGGTAATTTCTAAAGTCATCGCTTTGGTCGAAATTTCGGTGACCGCCGAGCCAGAACGCAATATAGCATAGGTAGACATATTCAAATTTTATCGATGCGGGACAGGATTTGCAATAGACATATTCAGATTTTATCGATGCGGGACAGGATTTGCAATGATAAAAAAAAGGTCATTGGTTTTTCACTGAGGGGCCTATTAGTGTATAAAGTACATCTGGAACTTGATAGAAGCTCCACCTCGTAGATAGATTACTCAGTGGTGACCTTAAAACACTAAGGGCCTATTTCACGATGTCCAAATAGCTACAACTCACCGAATAAATTCAAAAATGGAACAGAATTTGTTTGGCCCTTAGGGCCTGTTTCACCACCTAAGATTAAGTTCCTATTAACTTACTTGGCAGGTAATTTCATATAAATTCTGTTCCATTTTTGAATTTATTTGGTGAGTAGACGCTATTCGGGCATCGTGAAATAGGCCCAAAAAGCTAGAAACGTAGAATACACCAACACTCCTCATGACGTTAGCGTGCAAAATTACTGGGCAGGTGTACTAACACCTTTTTATTTTTGTGTGTACTACTAACAACATTAATAACGCCTTCTTTCTAACACAATGTATTGGTTTTTTTATGGACCGTGTTGTCTGAAAATAAAGTTATATTATTACCGTTGCTTTTTTGGCTTTGCCCGCGTGGTATGTCGGTAAAAAGTAGCCTGTCCTTTTCCAGGTGATGGTTTACATGTGTGCCAAATTTCATCCAGATCCGTTCAGCCGTTTTAGCGTTAAAGCGTAACAAACAAACAAACAAACTCACTTTCGTATTTATAAATTATACTAGCTTTTGCCCGCAGCTCCGCCCGCGTGGATGTCGGAAATTATCCCACGGAAACCTACTACCGGGATGAAAAGTATTCTATGTATTAATCCAGGTTATAAACTATCTGTGTGCCAAATTTCATCCAAATCCGTTCAGCCGTTTTTGCGTGATTGAGTAACAAACATCTAAACATACAAACTTTCACATTTACGTATAATATTAGTAGGATAATAGGTAATATAACATCATATGGATTTTATCCGAAATAAAATATTTGAATTTGAATATTATTTTCTAGAGGATGATGCACCTAATGCTCATTGGGTGTACATTTAATTACAGCCACACATTAACTACTCCTCTCTCTTTCACAGCTAAAGAACTCAAAATACTCAACGGTCACCGCGCTTCAGTCGCAACTGAACAGTCTTCGTCTACAACAGGAACAGTTAGACGCCACCTGTGCTAGAGAGACCGAGCTGAGGGAAGCGGCGTCTAACGAGAGGATGCTGAGGAGTGAGATCGCGAAGATTCATCGAGAGGGTAGCACTCAGGCTTGGACGTAGAGAGTAACAGTTTTAAGTTCATAGAGGCATTTCTCATGGTTTTAAGAAAGTTCGCGTTGTGCGTTGTAATCTCAGTCTCAATAAGTCAAAAACAACTCTTTTAACATTTATTTTATCTAGTCTATGATTCTCTGTCAATAAATAAGGAACTTCATACCGTCCATGAAGTATTGCATTTTTTCGTCTATGATTGCCTGTCAATAAATAAGGAACTTCTTAGCGTCCATGAAGTATTACATTTTTTCGTCTATGGTTCTCTGTCGATAAATAAGGAACTTCATAGCGTCCATTTAATATTGCATTTTTTCGTCTATGATTCTCTGTCAATAAATAAGGAACTTCATAGCGTCCATTAAATATTGCATTTTTTCGTTTATGGTTGCCAGTCAATAAATAAGGAACTTCATAGCGTTCATGAAGTATTACATTTTTGCGTCTATGGTCGCCTGTCCATAACTAAAGAACTTCATAGCGTCCATGAAGTATTACATTATTGCGTCTATGGTCGCCTGTCAATAGCTAAAGAACTTCATAGCGTCCATGAAGTATTACATTTTTGCGTCTATGGTCGCCTGTCAATAACTAAAGAACTTCATAGCGTCCATGAAGTATTGCATTTTTGCGTCTATGGACATTGATTGACTCGAGAAGACCAGTTATAAGGAGATATTATTTTAAGGCCATATTATTTTCGGTAGTCGCTCTCTATTATTTACATCGAACGGTTTTAAGGTGATGCAAAAAAAGTGAACTGGGCGGGAATAAGAAAGTGACAGAGTCAATTACTTCCACATGCGAAAAAAAGAGAGCGCAACAACGCGCTGGAACCAAAATAAAAGCGCCAAATGAAATAAAAATTGTTTAAAAATAAATTAAGCTATCTATCAAAATTATGTTCAGCCAGAATTTTCAATTACCTAATACGCACATTTTAAATGCAATTTTGCAATGAAATTACTTAGAATTTTAGAATTATAGAAAAAAACATAAAAAAGTAGAGGTCTTTTCGGAATTAAATTCTATCGAGTAAATTTAACCCACTCGTGTTTTCCTTCAGTCAAATATTAATCAAATAGTCAATAAACATATATCCAAAAATATCATCCATACATGCTGCGATAGTGAAATAAATGGTTACGAAAAATCCTCCAATTTATTTTGGTAGCGCCTTAATTCTATGATCTATTATTTATTAGGTGCCCTATAACTCTTGTGAGGTTCAACGCTTCGCTTTTCGATTCGTGGCTTTACATAGAGAGTAATGACTAAGGTTTAGACACAAGAAATTTCTAAACAATTTTCTGTAAGCTAAAGCTTAATTTGGGGTTTAATTAAAAGCATATACCTAGTTTGCAAAAATTAGGCTGAAAATAAAATATTAAGTAACTATTTTTTTAAGGATATTACAATTTAATAAGGTGATTGCGCTGTGTAGTCCGCGAAATTCAATTTTTATTGCGTTTTTGCAATTTGCAGGTCAGTGTAAGGTTCTATCTTGATCAAAATAATTATGATTCCCGGCCATAAGAATTATTTATTTAAATATTTTGAACCATAAAATCATCAATACATCTCTCTAAGTTAGATTTCCGATTTCCGATTCCCAGACGAATCCGGGGGAAATCTAACTTGAATTATGTAAATACATATTTTTTATTGAACACTGACACTGACCTGCAAATTGAAAAAAAACGTAAGAAAATTTGAATTTCGCGAGCTACCTTACCGCATCCCCCTTAAACTATTCGATTAGCAGTTTTCTGCTATTAACCAAGGAGATATTTCTGTCTTGCCTATTATTGCTTGATATAGGATTGTCCAAAGCATTGTCTAAACTAGACCGTAGCCCGTTATATTGTCCTACATCTGCCTTACATACTAAAAGACTGACAAAAAGATAATTATACATAAACTATTTAATTTCTAATGAAGTACTAATAAATAAGGCACAAGGTTATAAGCAACCATGATTATTATTTTATTTTAAGTTTTCTAAAAAAAATGAGCGAGCCTTACTGTAGTCGCATATGATGTAACATCTGACATCTCGCCTTGGTAATAACTAAGAAGCAATATTAACATTAAATCCAACTCTAACACCGCGCGCGCACTGGTCAAATCTAATAGCGCTCGCTTCCCGGCTTCCTGTTACACACTTCCGTCCCTTTTCTCGAAATCACTCCCATAAGAAAGCCAGAGGAACGATGTTACACATCAAAAGCTTAAAAACTAAGTGGTGCTACACATTTGTTCGGCTTGGCATGGTTCGATACAGCAAGGCGGCAAAATCAAATATAATGTATGTAGAAATATGTTCGGGAAAAGCCGCTCGGCTTAGCTCGGATTGTGCCGAGCCGACCCGAACATGATTCAGCGAGGATAGATGCCGAACGAAGTTTGCCGAATGAAAGCCGAATATGTATAGTAATTGCTTTGGGTCGGCTTTATACTATCGAATCGAATGTGCAGAACCGAACATATTGTGTGTAGCTGGCACTTATAACACAAAATAAACTTTTATTTTAATTACGAAAGCGACTGCAAGAGGTTTTTATGTGATATTAAGTAAAGATTTCGTATAGGTTTAAGTTGCCAAGTAATTTTAAGTGGTTTGAGTGTGGTATAATGTTGACTGAGTGTAATTTGAATCACCGTATGAACAACTTTTACAATGGTACAGCTGATTTTTTCGCTTGGTCCCATAGTAAAAGTTGTTCATAATGATGAGTACAATGGCCCCTTAAATATGGGTATATAAGCTTATATCGCATAAATATAAACGTAAAAAAACATCATCCGATGGAAAACCAATCATCATCAGTAGTTGTGCACCTATGGAGTTCGCAACTAACTCAACCCCCCCCCACACCCCCACCCCCCCGCGAGTCAAATGCACTCTATGTGTGCATAAGGACAAAACTTTACATAGTGGGTATATAAGCTTATATCACATAAATATTATACGTGATGAAATTTAAAACATGTTCCAAATCGAAATGGGAGATTATACTCATCATTATGAACAACTTTTACTATGGGACCAAACCTGAAATCGCGAAAAAAAAATCAGCCGTTCAGTACAGTTCACACACACATCAAACTCGTCAAAATGTACAATCTCCCATTTCGATTTGGAACATGTTTTTAATTTCATCCTGTATAAACGTAAAAAAACATCATCCGATGGAAAACATATCCTCATCAGTAGTTGTGAACCTATAGGGTTCGCAACTAAACCCCAACCCCCCCCCACCGCTGGGGTTTTGGATCTAAAAATAGCCCAAACTCAGACATGTGAGGGGTTAAGAGGATAACGGTGATTAAAATTACACACAGTATTGTGACTACGTAAGCACACGTTATTTACTTGCCAAGATAAATAAGCAGCTTTTCAAAAAACGTAATAAAATGTATTTTGTATCAAAAACTTTATACACTCATGGACAAATTTAGAGGAACGCAAAATAAAAGTGTGTTTAAAACACCATGAACACCAAATATCATGGATATTTGTGACAATTAAGTTTATTAATTTGGATATTGCTTATTAGTCGTTAATTTAAAATTGCAAACGTCGAAAAACAAATGACCAAATGACAAAAATTAACCAAATTAAGAAAACAAGAAAATTTTACATGAAAGTAACATTTTTGTAACTCATTATTTTTATTATTTTTTTTCATAAGGGCTTAGGAAAGGCTATAACGTAGGCTATAATCAGTACTTAGTGTTGCCCCTTCTAGCTCTTCGAACTGCTCCCAGTTGCCTTGGCATACTCCTAATCAAGTTATCAATAAAACCTTTAGAGGTTGCGTTCCAATCTTCCTGTAATGCGTTTTTAAGAGCTCTCTAATTAGCGGGGGCAGGATGTCTTTTCTTAATTTGTCTTCCAAGCTTATCCCATACATCCTCTATGGGGTTAAGTCGGGCGAGCGCGTTGGCCACTTGAAAACATTGATTTCAACGTCTCGAAGGTATTCGACAACTACGGGCGCAATATAGGGGAGTGCATTATCATGCATAAAAACAAGTCTATCTCCTTTATAAGGGGCAAATGGCATTGCAATTTCTTCCAAAGTCTCAGTTACATATCGTGCCGCTATTAGTGACCCATTTTCAATGACGCGGAGTTCCGTACGTGGCCCCTTACAAATACCCCCCTATACCATAGCTGACCCTCCACCATACGCGTCTTTTCCAATGATGTTGCACTGAGTGTACCTTACTCCCGCGCGTCTCCACACTTTAATCCTTCCAACATCTAGCTTCAGACAAAATCTGAACTCATCTGTGAATAGAACTTGACTCCAAGCTTCGTTATTCCAATTTTCGTAAATGCGAGCAAAATTAGCTCGAACTACTCGATGGTATGTGGCAAACAGGGGGTCACTGGCAGGCAAGTGTGAACTTATTCCGGACGATTTTAGTCTTCTTCTCACAGTTTTTGTGCTTATTGTAACCCCTCGAACTTCTTGGAGCTTCGTTCTTACCTCAGAAGAAGTTAAGGTCCGGTTTCTAAGCACGCTGCTAACGATGAACCGGTCATCTCTGGTCCCAGTTTTCCGTTTAAGTCCCTGTCCTGCGAGTCTGTATACTGTCTGGTCTGCCGATACCTCTTGGCAACTCGGTGTACCACAGATTTTGATACTTGTAATGTTTGGGCCACATGTTTTTAGGTTTGCCCATTCCCAATTAAAGTAACAGCACTAGCAACTTGAGTGGCGTTTAGATCTGGCATTCTCAGTTTATTTGCAGTAACAATTCACGCTTAACATGATAAACAAGGCAGTCAAGGCAAACATTTAAACAAGACCTAAAATTAAACTCAAATTGAAAAGTTGGCAAAATTTTTCGCAGTATGAAAGAAAGCATTACGCAATAATTACATAAAAACAAATGAAATTCGAAAAAAAAAACATTCCAAAACTTTATTTTTTTTAATACCATTTACTAATGTTAGTGACAAGTACGCAGGATAACTGCAACAGGAAAAACTTAACTTTTTTTTTTTTTTTTTTTTTTTTTTCAAATTCAAATTCATTTATTGTTTGCTACAGGTTGAAAAGCAGTTCTTACCATTACAAATATCGATCGCTGTAACATACCCATAGGGTGTACAATATGTAATAATCATTCAGAATCTAATTTATCATTATTTATGTCAAAATACATTTAATTAATATTATTACTAATGCAAGAATACATTTTAAATAACTAATTAACACTATGCCTCATGTCAAAATACCTTAAAATTAATTAATAATAACATTCATGCAAAAATATCAAAATACACTTGGTCAAATTTCAATTTAATATGTCACATACTTTATGTCAATGTATTTTATCATTTAAAAAGTCATTGATCGAGTAGTATGCTTTGCTTATTAAGAATTCTTTGAGTTTAGCTTTAAAAATATTCAGTTTTTCAATGCTTTTTATACAATTTGGTAGTCTTTTATAAATTTTTACGCCTATACCAAATATACTCTGTTTAAATTTAACTGTCCTACATTTAATAATACTCAATTCATTTTTAAGTCGTGTACTTTTTAATGTTTTATTATTGCTAATATCGCATTTTATCATCATCGCAGCCTCATAAATATATATTGACGGGAGAGTTAAGATTTTGAACCTAGTAAACACTGTTCTACATGTATCAGTTTGTTTAAGTTCACATATACTTCTAATACATTTTTTTTGCGCTTTAAACGCATATTCCCTGTTGGGAGAATTACCCCAAAAAAGAACCCCATATTTCAGTATAGAACCCACATATGCATGGTAAGCGCTAAGTAATGCACTTTCGTGTACAACTTTTCGTAGCCTGTAAAGTGCATAAGAGGACTGATGCAATTTTTTGCAGACATTATCAACTTGCAATTTCCAGTTCAGCCCAGAGTCAACGTGAATGCCTAGAAATTTTGTGTTTTTAACTTCTTTCAATGTTTCGTTTTTATAGTTAATGTGATTTTTTTGTTGTTTTTGAGTTTTTATTATTGAAAGTCATGTAGCTTGTCTTTTCTATATTTAGTTTTAGTTTGTTTACATTTAACCAGTTTATGATATCATTAAGAGATTTGTTAACATTTGCTTCATAGTTCTCTTTCTCATCTTGTTGGCCCTTAGTAAAAATAGCTGTGCTATCATCTGCAAACAGTATTAGTTCCTGTTTAATGGATTTTGGTAAATCGTTTATGTAAATTACCTTTTTTTTGCGTTCCTCTAAATTTGTCCATGAGTGTATATTTTGTCTGCTTGACTGTATCAACTTGCCTTCTTGATGAATTTATAGCAAAGATAATGTCATATTTTTATACTAGTGTGAGTTTGTGGAAAATAAAAGTCTTGTATTTTGATCTTTTGGTTTTTATTCCCATCTTGCACTTACTTTAGCAATACAGGGCCGGTAGTCTCGACATTATTAACGTTGCCCTAACGATCGTTACGTTGCTCTGTGGTCTGATAAATTTTAAGGAACGGGCTCGAAGATGTGTCTGTGTCATCTGTGTGTCTTTAATAAAATCGAACTATTACCATTTGCCCGTCTCGAGGGTCGAGGGGAGCCCATTAGGACCACAGAGCATGTAATTAGTTAACGAATGTCGTAACGAAAATCGTTAACAATGTCGAGACTACCGGCCCAGGATGTCCCGTAAATCATGGATCAAACGTAACGGGTAGGTAGCTCACCTGATTTCCAACAACTAATTTGAATACTTAGGTTAGTACTTATTAATTATTTTTTTCAACTTTAGTATTTTCATTGTAAAAAAAAAACATTTAAACTCAAGTTTTTTTTTTAAGGCAAATAAAATGTTATTTACAAAAAAGGAATTCAGAAATGTTTAACAAAAATCACTTATAAAAATGTTATCATTTGCAGCGACAGCATTAAAAAAACTGAATTCTGGTAGAAAAAATATGTAAGTACTTACCTAGTATCTATTAAGCGGTTTTTTCTTTAGCCTAATTGTGGAAAATATTCTAATGAAATATCTAATTAGAGCCAGAGAAAATATGGCTACGAGTTTGGCACAGTACCTAGCGGTTATCACTCCCTGTAACGTGGAGCCAACAGGAGACGCTGGACACGATATTAAGTCCTCCACAAAGTAATTTAAATATTTTTTTGTTCATCAGAATTTGCGTTGGAATTTTTACTTACGTCGGAAAAGATGTTTCAAATTCCTGAATAAACAATTGGGTGCGCCAAAGTTCACCTAAATTTTCAACTCCGATAATTGGAAATCCGAAAATGTTCTTCCTAACATTTTTCATCCTAACAATCACAATTCCTAACTACTCTGTCTCTAATGTTCATAATTCCGAAGCATTCAACTTCATAATGTCAGTAGCAATAAACATCTATTATACTTTTATTTGTTTTCCTATATTTTCTGAACATAACCATCTTTTACACTATTATTCCAAGTCATAGACTTATTTCCAAGTCATATCTTTTTTGTTTAGATTTCTTTTCTAGAAAGTTTTAAATGCCGATAGTCGAAATCGAAACACAAAATACCGATGTTCAAATGAAAGGACGAAATCCCGAATGGACGAAATACCAATTCTCATCGTTAATTGACCAAAATGAAAAATACCGATCTAAGTACTTATGTAAAGTTCCTGAGGTCCTACATTTTTTCCCAGACCTGCTCACGAAAACCCTAACGTTAGACGGTCGACATCAGGGGCACCCCGAGGTTCGGTTAGTTAGGTTCCTTTAAACCCCGCAGACAGAAATAGGAGCCCCGCGCAGCGGGGCTCCGTCGACCTGCTGACGAAAACCCTAACCCTAGACATATATTCTGGATATAGATCTTCGGGATTTTAAACTTCGGGATAAGGATCTTCAGGATTTTAAGCTTTCGGGCAAATGAACTTTCGGGTTTCTAAACTTTTGACCGTGACACTGAAAACAGTTAAGTAATTATGTTTAGGGATAAAAACGATAAGATAAAAAACAGTAGGAGTTTCAATAAATTTACATTAATGATATTATTAATTACAATTTTCGGAAACATGAGTGTTATGAACATGTAGCACTACAAATTGTATGAATGAAAACTTTAGGATGAACAATTTTAAGAAGAGTGATCATTCGGATTACAAATCATTAGGAAGAACAATTTCGGGTACTTTCAGAACTTTAGGTGAACCAATATGGACCCTAAACAATTTTATTCGCGCGCCATCTAGTGAAAATATAACTAACTTCCATCAATGTTCACTGGTCCGGATAGTCCAGACCAAACCTTTGGAAATTGATAGAAGCTCTGAGACTAGATGGCGCTGTAAAGATTGTTTATTGCTAGTGTACTAGATGTCGCTACAGACATATTTTTTTAAGAGGTTTGCTAACGTGCTTAGTTCTGACTTCTGCTGTACAGTCAGTGTCATTAATAAAGGGACGAACAGACTGTTCAAAATGATCTAAACAACTATGAAAATGAAACATTAACTCAATGACACAAGGAATGTTTCAGAATGAAGACAGTAACGAGAACTGTCATTCTGCCAAGAACTTTATTCAATTGAGATAAAGTTTAATTTTCTTAGTTGTTGAGATAATTTTGAACAGTCTGTTCGTCCCAATATTTTTGACGCTGACTGTACACAAAGTGTTGTTTAATAATTACAAATGGGAACCTTATAGGACCAATAGTTGTGGACTTTGATTTTTGATTTGACTGCATTTCCCTGATTTCCGGGAGACTGCGGGGAACGTGCATAGTCCCCACTCCGCTCCTACGTCCGCAACTCCAGAAGCCATGGGTGCACTCAGCTTTTCCCTGGGGAAAATCAATCACGATTTCCTGTAGTACTTAGGGCATCGTAATACTCCTTCCTATGATCAGTCCAGGTCCAGCGTCCCCTCTCGGTACGCCCATGCCGGAGGACCTCTGCCAGGTTTTTGTAAAGGTTGGCAGAGGTGAACGGCGTACCTACAGCCTTACATAGGAGATGCGATTTCCTTCGTCGTCAAGCGGTATCGCGGCCCGATCTAGCTTCATCTTTCTGAATAACCGGCTCCTTCGACAATTCAAGTGTCTGATGGTTTAATTGCTATACATGCTTTGAGTTTGGGTTTGGTCTATCAAGCCTGCTCAGCAGCCTCCTTCTACGGGTGACGGCCTAAAAGAAGGACCACTGCTATTGGCAGATAGAGACAGGACTCACTCGTCGGTCGACCAGGACCAGCCGCTTATCGTCTCAAGCCATCACGTCACTCTTCAAGCATAATTATTATGTTTAAGAAATTACTTAAACATAATAATTATGCTTGAAGAGTTGTTTAAGTATATCGGTCGATTGCTATTAGGTGTACACGTCGCAACGGCTGCCGAGGTTTCCGTACCGTACTCTATGGGTTTTGCAATGATGTTAATAATACCTCATTGGGGTTTTATACCTACAGATAACTAGGACAGGTGCCTACCTAATTTTATGTTATGGTAAACCTACTTTCATAATATGAATCCATCAAAGGCATAATATTGATACCAACTTTAATTAGTTTCTATATTCGCTTCAATCAAATCTATTATAAACCCCACAGCCGTAGGAGATTATTTCTAGTGAATGGCCAGGCATCGTCCATTGATCTTCAGTTCAGAACTAGATTTCCCTTAGGGATTGACTGCATTATAGCATTTAAAACTAGAAATTCGCCACTAACTATGTTGCCCGCGACTTTATTCGGTAGATTCGAATGTTCAAACTTGACCTGTTCAAAGGTGTAGTTATAGAACAAGGGAACGGGAAGATTCGGATTCCTACGTGTATCTTTAGTTGGCTGTGCTTTGTCTGTTATCTAGTCCGCCACAGTAGTAGTTAACATAAAAAAGACAAGCGACTATCGATGACGATTAGGTACCTACTTAGAGTGTTTTGTACATGTTGCATGTTAGATCGTCTGGACCAAGCAATACATACTTACGACCCAGTGGTCGTAATATCTGACATATAAGTACGAATTAAATAATAATAAAAAAAAAAACAACAAGCACGCACTAACCCACCCATTTTCACCACATACACTCCTCGCAGCACACACAGAGCCCACACATAGCATAGCCATTGATTGATTTTGTCAAAATAAAATAAAATAAAATTAATTAAAATGTTCGCTTCACTTGGGAAGAGACTGGACCTCACGACACAGGGAATGCTAGTGTGGGGTCCAGAGAATTTGTAAAAATCTAGCACGTAAGGACTTAATTATTATAATTTATTACTAGTTTTTTTGTATTTATTGTACCTAGGTACCGTGTTCTCTGGTCTGAATACTTACCTAATTAAAGTTTTTATTTATTTATTTATTTATATGATGGGTTATTCCAAGGTCACAGACGTAGATTGCCAAGCAGGGCGCGGAGAACTAGAAGGAGAGTTACTGCTGACCTGACAGTGGGGGTCTTAATAATATAAGTAGATGATTAGGTACCTCTGGCTTCAGTCAAGGTGAGGACTCACACAAGGTTGACCTGTGAAAGCCGAAGAAATCTGCTGGATGCGGGAAGCACAGAACCGGTCGAAGTGGCGGTCTGGCCTGAGGGAGGCCTATTATGTCCAGTAGTGGATGATGATGATGATGAGTCAAAGTGAAGGAATATCTTCTTCAGGAAATCTTCCCTACAGGCCAGCCAGACCGCTCGCATTCCAGCTTGGATGTTTTTTCATCTACAACTTATGAGGCCATACTACCTCAGGTTTTTATCTCGCTCGTACCATAGGTACCTACTGCTCGCGGACTGAGTAAGAGCGAGACTGAGTACCTACGGTGCTGGGCGCTGATATTTTAGGTAGATAATTGCTTTATATGGTGAACATAATGGTAATTTGAAAAAAATAAAAACATAAGACCTGCTTTATAGTTAGTTCAGTTAGTATTGAAAGATTCAGGATGTAATTTGAAGTATTTTTAGGTTTCCGTACCTCTAAAGGAAAAAACGGAACTCTTATAGGATCACTTGTTTGTCTATCTGTCTGTAAGTCTGTCAAGACCCTTTTTCTCAGGAACGCGTGGAGGTATCAAGTTGAAATTCATATCAAATACGTAGGTCTATGGTCCCTTGGGGTCCTAAAAAACTTAAGCTTCTAAATCAACGCAATAAAAACATACGGCCATTTATGCGGCATATTTTGATGCAAGTAAATCAAAACCTATAGGGTACCTACTTCCCGCTGTCTTAGAATCATGAAATTTGGCGAGAAGCAAGGTATCATAGCACAAGTAAAGAAAAAAGTCAGAAAATTGTTAATTTGTAATTTTATCACATAAAAACATTTTTTTTTTGGGATTACAAATATAATGCTATCTTTGTTTTTCGAATAAATTCTTTTCAACTACGGAACCCTTCATTGTGCGTGGTCCGACACGCACTTGGCCGGTTTTTTTTTTTAATACCAGCGGTTTATTGTTCGGTTTGGAGGTAACTTTGGATTTTTTTTCTATCAAGAAAATATGGAATTGTGTTTTCGTATTTAATCCTCAACTTTGTTTTTTGAAGTAGTATTAGGTATATGCTCTTAAGATAGGAGGATAAATTACCATTTCCATACGAAGTAGGTAAGTATCTACGTATATTATAATAGGAATAAGTTTATACGTGACAATAACATCGCTATTTATCCATGCAATAGACGCGATACCGGATTCTACGTACAGATTGTTTTTATGTAACCGTTTATGTGAATTGTGGCATTTGATTGCATTAAGGTCCTTGTGACATAAATTATATAGTTCACAATAGGTTGGTAGGTAATAATAATAATACTAACATTAGAAAGCTGAAGAGTTTGTTTGTTTCGTTGAACGCGCTAATCTCAGGAACTGCTGGTTCTAATTGAAAAAATATTTTAGTGTTACATAGCCCATTTATCGAGGAAGGATCTATATAAATAAAAAGAGAAGTCCTGACTGACTGATTGCCTGACTCATCAACGCCCAGCCCAAACCCTTGGACCTAGAAAGCTGAAATTTTGCACAGAGGTTTTCTTTATAATGTAGACAAGGAATAAGGCAGGATTTCCCGGTAGCACGTTCCCGTTGGATATTTTAAGACATCCACGCGGGCGAAGCCGCGGGTAAAAGCTAGTTAACTATATATAACATACAACCAATAGGAGCGGAGCATCAATTAGAACCGGTCAAGAGCGAGTCGGACTCGCGCACCGAGGGTTGGTTCCGTTCCGATTTCTGAAAAAGTGTGCTATTTAGAGACATCGTTTTATTATATTACTAGCTTCTTCCCGCGACTTCGTCCGCGTGAAATTTCTTGTACCCCCCACCCACCAACCCCGACACATCACATCGCAATTTCTGCCCACGCTATTACTTCGCGCTCGGCTCCTAAGGGCCCTAGCGTGATGTTAAATAGACTAATCCTTCCGCATCGCCTGCTCGCGCTATTACTTCGCGCTCGGCTCCTAAGGGCCCTAGCGTGATGTTAAATAGACTATATCCTTCCACATCGCCTGCTCGCGCTATTACTTCGCGCTCGGCTCCTAAGGGCCCTAGCGTGATGTTAAATAGCCTATATCCTTCCGCATCGCCTGCCCGCGCGATTACTTCGCGCTCGGCTCCTAAGGGCCCTAGCGTGATGTTAATTAGCCTATATGCTTCCGCATCGCCTGCCCGCGCTATTACTTCGCGCTCGGCTCCTAAGGGGCCTAGCGTGATGTTAAATAGCCTATATCCTTCCGCATCGCCTGCCCGCGCTATTACTTCGCGCTCGGCTCCTAAGGTCCCTAGCGTGATGTTAAATAGCCTATATCCTTCCGCATCACCTGCCCGCGCTATTACTTCGCGCTCGGCTCCTAAGGGCCCTAGCGTGATGTTAAATAGCCTATATTCTTCCGCATCGCCTGCCCGCGCTATTACTTCGCGCTCGGCTCCTAAGGGCCCTATCGTGATGTTAATTAGCCTATATCCTTCCGCATCGCCTGCCCGCGCTATTACTTCGCGCTCGGCTCCTAAGGGGCCTAGCGTGATGTTAAATAGTCTATATCCTTCCGCATCGCCTGCCCGCGCTATTACTTCGCGCTCGGCTCCTAAGGGGCCTAGCGTGATGTTAAATAGCCTATAGCACTCCTCAAGAACTGGGTTATAAAATGCAAAAAGATTTTTTCTAATCCGACTGGGGTAGTTCCAGAGATAGCGCGTTCAAACAAACTAATAAAAAAACAAACTCTTCCGCTGTATTCCACCGACATTTTGCACAACGCCATCTATGGGTAAATTGATAAAACGTCCGCTCTAAACATGTTTGCTCAAGAGCAACCGGTATGAATTAAAAGTTAATTTGCGTTTTAGTAATATTATATTATCTCCGAAACTGTATGACCAATTGCCATACTGTAAAGGCCAAATCTTATCTCCATGATGTCCTTGTGATCATAAAATAACTTATTTTGATAAGGATTAATGTTTTGTTGTTTAAATAATCATCCAAACGTAAGTATGTCCAAAAAATACTTTTTTAAAACAATAAAAGATGTATAAAAGATAAAATATAAAAGATAGAAATATGGTGTCGCGGACTTTTTTGTAGAATTATTTAAGACGGACCAGACTGCCATACATTGTTCTCAATTTTAAACAACCGTTTAGGCAGCGCATGCAAAAAAGTCTGTTTATAGAAGTATTTCTTTCCGACTTATTAGACAAAACTTGTGATAGCTCGGCTAATATGCATGATATAAATATAATTTATAGCTATAATTTATAGCACTCAGAAATAATGTAGCTTTCTACCAGTGAAAAAATTTTTAGAATTGGATCATTAGTTCCGGAGATTACCCCCTACATACAAACTTATAAACTTACATACAAATTTTACCTCTTTATAATATTATTATTATTATATTATTATATAGTATAGTATAGATTAGTATAGATATAGATATAAGTACTTAGTTTATTTTTTTTTATTTTGCCCAAAACAGCAACGCGAATACGGTTTGCTGACGTAGCGTCAGCGAACCGTATTCGCGTTGCATCAGAATTTTAGGAATATTTTTTTGACCGCGTTGATGGTTCGATTAGTAATGTATGTACCCATCGAACCATCAACGGCTAAACGATTGACTTCTGCGCTACGGATCATGGGTTCTTTTTTGCATTAAAATTGTCATGGTCATCATAGTTTACTTCCGGGTTCGTGCATGTGATGTTTATTTGCATAGCAATGCATTTTGATTATTCTTCTCATTCCCCAACGCATGTTGGAACCAAAAATCTAGAGAGTGATAATAACATGACTTTGCATGGTTAAACATGAGAAACCATGTTAACGGCTTTACCAATTTAACAAACGTGGTAGGTAGGTAATTAATTCTATATAGGTAATCTATTAAATTGCTTGAAAACGCTGTAGGTACTTATACATGCTGACATATTGAAATCTAATACATCCTAAGTAATTAGGTACCTATATACTTTAATCACCTGTTTTCTGGGCACCTCAAAAGATTAGTCACAATTGATCAATTGCCATCAATTTCTATTGATATTGTCAATCGCTTCAATTGCACTTGGTTGACGATCAATTTGTGTATCAATCACATAATTGTCAATTGTAATTGATCGTTTCGGGGAACCTTTTCAGCTACCGGCAATCGACAATGTTGGCGCTACGTAGTAGGTACTTACATAAATAGAATACGATGAACGCTACGCGCGGGCTACGGCGTCGACCGCGCCATCTTTGCTTTGATTTGATGGAATCAGAATCAATCTTTCTTCTGCTCGGGCAAACATGAAGGAAAGAATGGTCCGTTCTAAAAGTACCTATTGTACCTACCTATCTGAAACAAATGAATCAGAAAACGTACTTATTACAAAAAGGCTTTGGTTTGATTTGATTAGATATTTAAATACTTAAACCAGAAATTCTAATTTTAAATCACCCAATTGATTTTGTCGTGGTAACGTTTCTGTCATGTGGCGCGGTGCATCCATTTTTTACATACTGGAATAAGTACCTAACGTAAAGACACATATAACACTGCGCGCCCTAAAATAGTGAACACATGATTGTTAATAGCGGTAACGTTCAAGAGTGAAAAGGAACAGTTCGTCTAAATGTCACCCGCACCATGCTACAGCGCAAACAGTAGGTACCTGTAGAGTAGGTACTGTAGGAACAGATATTAGAATTAACATGATGTCTACTTTATTCATTACGAGGAGCCGCGTGGTTAATTACCTAATAACAGCCGTACGGATCGATTTTTCAGGTTAAGCTACGCTTGCCGGGGTTGGTCTGTGGATGGGTGAGCATCTTTACATAGGTACCGAGACTCCTCCGTGCCTCAGAAAGCACGTTAAGCCGTTGGTCTCGGCTGTCATTCGTGGATTTTTGAGAGTCGTTACGGGTCGTCAGAAGCCCGAAAGTCTGATAACCAGTCTTACCAAGGGGTATCGTATTACCCAGTAATGGGGTTGTGGCAGTCGCTCCATATAAAATACTGGTATTCAGCTTTATCTGGTTAGACTGGAAGCCGACCCCAACATAGTTGGGAAAAGGCTAGGCAGATTGATTGTCTACTTTACTCATTAGAATTTTGAAGCTACCTAATAGTCTATTGTTATGATACCCCCGGAGGGCACACGACCATTAACAAATGAATTCAAGAAGATTAGTAGACGGGACGTATGGAATCGGTTCTCATGGCATGTGATGCGGAGGAATGAGGAACATGTTGTGAAAAAGGCTATGAGTATGAATGTGGATGGCTAGAGTAAGGGAAGACCGAAGAAAGGATGGATGGAACACGTGAAAGGTGACATGGCTAGAAAGGAGATGACTTCGGAGATGTGTGTTTCGTTCGTGGATTGATTTAAAAGAGGTCTGTTCTAGTCGTTGAGTTATAAATAATAATAACTCACCGACTAAAACAGACCTAACATAACCCTTTTAGATAATAATCTTCAATTAAACTTGGTTTATTTTATAGATATATTTAAAAGGGTTACATGTTGGCCATGGTTCGGTTCGGACGCCATCTTGGCCGCCCGCCTTCTTGTCATGATGTTCTATACAATCAATAGTGACGTTACCTACTCATAACAAGGTCCTTGTAGTTTCTTGCCCGTTTTTCTCCTTATAGATCGTTTTTGAATGGGCAACTAACAGACTCTTTGACAATTCAAAAATGCCTGTAATTGGTTTAATTGAAATTAATACCTACTTTGAGTTTGAGTTTGACGACTGCTAATAGAGATATATGGAAGAAAACATGCTGCGCCGACCCCAAATAAATTGGGATAGGTAAAGTCAAGAGGCTGATGATCTAATAAGGGTGAATTTCACCAATGGAGCTGAACGCATTCAGCACATCTAAACCACGTTCAAGAGACACGTGCTAGTGTCAAAATTGTTGTGGAATATTGACACTGACAGCTATTGAACGCGGTTTACTTTGTGTAAATTATTTCATCACCACTACTCTCAAAACGGTGAAGGAAAACATCGTGAGGAAACCGGCATGTCCTAGAACCAAAAACTCGAAGACATGTGACATCCACCAACCCGCACTGGGTTCGCGTGGGGGATTAGGGAACACTGGATCTCACAGAGAAGAGGCCTGTGTCCCAGCTGATTATACTACACCACTTGCCATGCAAGAAAATTAAATAGACACTACAATGTCTGTTTTCATTAACACTACGTAACACCTAAATGCTTAATAAAAGCGAAATATTGGATTTTCAACTCTCGGCGCTGAGCCAAGCGCTGAAAATCAAACAATGCACTTTATTGAGCAAATGTGTCGCGTTGTGATAGTGAAAACGGCAACAGTTTCATAGCTTAGCTTCACCGCGTATCTACCGGCACATCTTCGTTGAAAAGGCAGCCTAACCTAAACCATGGTTAAGTCTTACATGCTCTTTCCCTAATTTACTAAAACACCTTCTTTTTGTAGAGCATCTGGTAGCAAAATTAATGTAGCAGCTGTTTTACTAACCCCCTTATTATTTTCTATCGATCAATGATTGATTAAATTAATAACCTAACTACCCACCTCAGTAACTAGTTCAATATCTACCTATTTCAAAAAGATCTATAATAAAACCGAAAAGAAAAAATAAAATAACACCATATACTCTTACACATTTTGTGAGTTCACTGTACTCGCAAACTTCAATAACCGAGCTTTGCCAACATCCTACTTACGCTAAGAAATTTCATTAATTCGGTGGTAGCACATTAATTTAACATAAGATCGAACAATCGACGCCTACCTATCCCATCGCGAACCAAGATCACAAAATAAAAATAAAGAATCGAACGAACACGTCTAGAGGCGGGCAGTTTACATAAACATAGAGATCACGCCCCCAGTCAAAACATTGAACAGAGAATGCATAAAAATATAAAAATAACTAAAATAAGACACCGGTCCGGCTAGAGAAGTAACCGAAAAATCCTGTCTGTATAATTACGTGGCTACCACTCGATCTACCGGCGAGCCAATTTAAATTTACTGCGAACGGCGCACGTGTCCTACAAAATGAAATCCCACTACCGCAGAGAAACACGCACGAAAAAAAATTGTAGAAAAATATACCGCAGGCGCCACCCCCTGAACGTTAGTGGCTGCTTACTTCAACCACGCCTGTTTCTAAGCGCTACTCTACCTTTCTCTTTCACTCTTGTTGCTTCAACATATTGTTGTCTCAGTTGTGTATGCGCGGCCGCCGGAAAACGCCAGCTTTTTCGTCAGTACGCGTTTGTGCGTCGCGCGTGTTGGGTGTGTTGAACCGCCGTCGCGGTGTGTTGTGCAGTGCCGTGTACAGGGTGCCGAAGTGGCGGGTTTCCTTGCCGCAGGACGGGGGGCCCATGCCCCCTTTCATCAGCACCACATTGGTAAAAGTTAGTGTCTTGTGTCTTAGTTACTGTTTCGTGGAGTGCAACTATGCCGTATGGAGGTTGTTGTCATCTTGTTATGTTTTTTTTCCTATTATATTTATGTAAATACATAATAACAGTGGTAACCATGTGTTTTATGATGTATTCTTTTTTTCATGTTGTTGTTTTCATTTTTATTTTTCTTGTTTAGTATTATATCAAACTTGTTTCTAACAGAAACTAAGTTTATCAGTACCCATTAACATATTTGAAAATGTATCACATAACACATTACTAAAATCATTGAATTAAACTAAAAAAAGTAGCTCTACGTTTTCTTTTTTCTTCTAAACTCTACTTTAATCCAGATCTAAGCCTATCAAACTAAGTTCTAAACATATACAAGATATTAGCCGATGATCTATTTATATGTGGTAACCATAGATAGTTTCAGAATCGGCTCTTATCTTAGGCCTAGGCTCTACAAGATAGGCCTACAGCTCTCGCACATTATTTTGCAATGTTATTGCATGTAACTTGATCTACTACATACTATTTACTAAAAAAACTATGGCTCAACTTGTCGTAAAATATGTCTAGGTCTTGTATTCTTACTGTCAGTAACATTGAACCACTTTTTCTAAGAGTTTTTGTGACATTTTTTCAATTGAAACACAATGTAAGAACAGTTTAATAGAGTAATCCGTTATCAATATAAATATTAATCTTTTCAATGTCAACATTCATAGACAGAAGAAAAAAAAGATAATTTATAAAAATAATTTTGGACCTCACATTTATCTGAAACAAAGACTGTTATAAAAGTTATTAATGCTGTAAATAGTAATATGAAGAACAGTTTTAAAACGGAGAAGACAAGAAAAAGAAAACAACATATTAATAAAAGCTAAAATTTTTCAGAGATTTATGCTAAGTTTACTTTTATTCAACTATGAATATTTTATATGAGCATGAAGAAGAACTTGCAAATACAGATACAACTACTATGAAAGATTTGGCAAAATAAAAAAAAAAACTAAGATAAATTTAGAGATTTTGGAATCGTACAAGTAGTGATGATTTTTGTATAATGAACCAAAATAGTATAATCAGAAATTTGTAAGTAGGAAAGCGATCCAGAATAGCAACTAAATTGACAAGTATTGATAAAAAAGTTGTAAGACTAAATTTTGAATAGGTACCATAATAGTTGCTAACACCGTAACGTTCAAGCAACAATAGCCATTTGTACTTACATAAAGGACAAAACAATTTAGACACGAGCCTAAAGAATAAAGGAGCATTACGTTTTCAAAATTCGTAATACCTTTATCAATGAATCTCCACAAACAGGTAAATTCGAAGAAGCCTTAGATAAGCTTCTTAAAAACACTTTTAAAACATTCAAAAGTTTTGTCCCTTACTCAACAGGAAAGAGAACAGTAGAAAATTAAAAAATATAATCTTAAAACTTCCAAACTCTTTGGTAAATCCTTTTTGGGATCAACTGTATGATCTTCTTAAAGAATTAAAAACTGTAATCTATCCTTGTAATGTAAAGCATGATAAATTTTTGTATAGTTTAAAATAGCTGGGTGACAGGTACTTAAGAGGGAAGAGTTGATGCAAACACTATATCATTATTCTTTCATATAAAACTTTTATTACTCTGGATAGATCTGAATACGGCTTACTATCAGATGCTAGTAAAACAGTTAGTTAATTAGTAGCACTTATTTTTCCACTTAGTTTGTACGGTATAAGAAAGAAAACATGGATACAGAGTCAGTTTATTATCTTTACCTAATCAATGTCAGCAACCATTTCTCAATTTACACATGAGTTAAGAAAGTCATCCATGTAGGTAATTATTGTCTTCTGAAGAAATCTTGTAGTTATATTTTTTAATTTATCTTGATTTTATTCTTGTTTCGACTTCTAACATATCAAAGTAGTTAATAAAATATATGTACTCTCTTTTTTCTTCTATCTAAGCGAGCTGGGCTGTAGGTATAAAAAAAAAATGAGTCATACGAATAATGGTAAAAATGTGTACAATCCATTTCGCCCATGAACTTAAGCAATTGAAATAAAAATATAGTGTTACACTTACTGCAATAATACTACATTTTATGTAATTATGAAATCATTGAGAGTTCGAACCTGCCGGTCGATTCCGTAAAAATCTCACCGTGAAAACTTAGGTGAAGTGAGTTTGTTTTTGCAAGAAATTGACACTATTGACAGCTCACTCCACGCTCACTTCACCTAAGTTTTCACGTTGAGATGGTTACAGAATCGCACTGCGGGTGGAATGACGGCTCACTTCACGCTCACTTCATCTAAGTTATCACGGTGAGATGTTTACAGAATAGCATTGCTGGCACGCAACTCTGACTTTTCGGATTCATGTGCGTATTGTATAATATCACTTGCTTAAAAAACGGTGAAGAAAAACATCGTGAGGCAACCGGCATGCCTGAGAGATATTTCTCGACGACATGTGAAGCCAAGTAAGAGGTCCATGGGCGGCATAAAAACTCTGACACCAAGTTAGTCACTAACCACACAAATAGAAAAAAATAATTGGTAGTGGTAGTGACTTAAGAATAGTAAAACTATGGGCAGGCAGGATAAAAGTTGCCAGATTTTCTTTAAAAAAATCACATCATTCGAATCGAATGCAATCAGATAATTCTGTTTGCTGGATTCAGATTCGTACACTACCTAGTTTTAGGCGTATATTTTTATAATTTTAGGCAATAAAATATTATAAGAAAGTTTTGTTAGTAGCTTAAGGATTTATTATAATCGGCTTAACTGATTGATATGCCACTTTCGCTATAGGATTACTGATAATATCCAGATCGTCTTAATGCCTTCGTTGATGCATAAGATTAAATACTAATGTACGGTACAGTTTCCTATTTAGCAAAGCAGCAAAATAGCAGCCATTTACAGCTATTTTTCTTCTACTTCATTAATCCAACTTTTCCCTGAAGGAGCTCATAAGCTTCAACTGTAGATACCGCCAGTATAAGTATTTTTCCACCTATCTTTCACAATTTATGCTAATTTCCGAACAAGCTATCGGTTCTATGTATTTTATTTTTGATGGACTTAACGTTGCTAGAGTGGTTAAGGCGTAAATCCTTTTCAATTCTTTATTACATTCATTGATAGATTCACGGATGTGGAATAAAAATGCCTTAAGGCGACCATAACCGACTTTTAAAGATTTTAAACTGAAAATCACGTTTAAACGAGTAGTGTTAATGATTTGGAAAAAAAATTAGAGCATTTTCTTAATAACTTAGTATGTAAATATTTAAGATTAAGTTTTTATTACACAGTTACACAGTGTAATTAATTTGCAAAGTTATGTCGAGCGCGGATAAAATACTGAGAATCACGCAAAAACTATCAAGCGTATTTTTATGAAACCTTTACAATTTTAAAGATAATTTAAGTATTTATCTTTTAATACACGTGTTTCAACTATAATACCTTTTGTTTTATCTACAATAAATTAATAATGCATCTAATTTGGGACAGCGCTCCTAGATAGACCGAGTCTATTACTGGTTGGACGTACGACGTGCTGCGTGAGAGCACAGAACACGCAAGCTCAACACTTTTGCTATATATCTGCGTCTTAAAAGACGGAATTCTCGATTTTGGTTGCAACAGCTTCAATATAAACATTAGTTTTCCATGGAGATTTTTATCTCTACATCAAAGTTACCTGTGTTACCGGAACCGAAGGCTTTATCATCAGCTGAACTACAATAAATCCTCTCCGTTATTAAAACTTTTCTGAGCAAGAGTTCTGGGTTTAATTTTCATCGCTAACTGTGCGCTGGCGAAACATTCAGTTAAAAACATGTTGATATCTCTATCAGATACATTGACAGAAATAGAGATATCAATATGTTTTTATGCGATGTTTCGCCAGTGCAAACACGCGGTAACAGACAATATTTTTTTTTTAAAGGCTTTCTATAGGGCGAGCTTAGCGATAGAAAAGGTACAACTGAGCATCAATACAACCAAAAGATTTTGTGCACTGCTTTTATTAAGTAGTTTAATTTTTATAGCATTCTAGTTGCTGTTTAATTTCAATCTTTTATCAATCAATCTGCCTAACCTTTTCCCAATTATGTCAGGGTCGGCTTCCAGTTTAACCTGATTCAGCTGAATACCAGTGTGTTATGTGGAGCGGCAGCCTATCTGACCTCCACAACCCAGTAATTTCAATATTTTATATACATATGATACTTTTTTCCTAAAGAATCTAAATATACACTTTAGGAAAAAGGTGGAGCAGTGGTGGCCCAGTGGTAACTTACGAGTTGTAGGTTGTAGGTTCAATCGAACCCAGCAGGCGCTTTGTGTGAATTATTTCATCACCACTGCTCTCAAAACGGTGAAGGAAAACATCGTGCGTAAACCGGCATGTCCTAGAACCGAAATTTTGAATCATGTGACATCTACCAACCCGCACTGGGCCTGCGTGGTGGATTTCGGCCCTCTCCCTCTCACCGAGAGGCCTGTGTCCCAGCAGTGGGAACATTATAGGCTGATTTGATGTATGTTACTTTCAGCCCAGAAATCAATCGGCAAGGCAAGGCAAGGCAAGGCTTTTACATCGTAAGGGCAGAAAAGATTTCAAAATTCAAATTCAATACAATATTTTTTTTCACATAAACTTACTTGGGCACTTATGAGACTTCTGAAGCTACACGGTTCCAATTGGTAATTTCGTTATAAACTATGTCCAGTAGGTACCACTCTTTAAAGTTATATTTGCCATTCTGGCATCTAAAAACTTAACCGGCAAGTTTGTAATGTATACGATACGTTTAACTGTCGTATCACAGAAACATTTAAAAAGCCATTGTGTCTAGCGTAGATTTACGTCCCGCCCATACGAAGGGTTAATAGAGTTTGAAGTTTGAGTCATATGATCTTGCTATAACTTTTGCAAACTACTTTTGCACTATTGTGTAGGTTTAAAGACTGGTCTGCTTTAGAAAAGTATCATTATCTGTATGGTAACAGTGTACCAGAGTAATACCAGATATTTCAAGCCATAAGATCCCATACTATCCGTCGGGCAATGAATTTATTGCTATCTTTAAAAACCAATACATTTTTAATGCGCGTGGCTTGAAAGCACTGTCTGAATAATTCTTGCTTAGTCTCTTAAGAGAAAACCGACAAGGCTACTTTGTTTTTTTCTTACCACAGAGGTGTCATAGTGTACTTACATAAGGTAAAGAACTCTAGATGTAGAGTTCTTTATCGTATACACCTGTACTTGTGGTAAGTTAATAAGTAGGTAAGGTTTTAATCATTAGTTAGCCCGGATCCTTGCTGCATGTAAATTGGTTCAGCGGTTTCTGAGTAATTGGATGACAAACAGACATTTTAGTGTTAAAATGTTGTGTTTAATAAGTTTACACTTTGTTTTAAAGTTGCGAAGTTTTTTTGTTTGTGTAACCTCAAGATTGTGTGGTTATTTTAACGTGTGTTTTAAATATTTCGTGAAAATGACTTTGTAAATTTTCATTACTTTGTTAAACTTTAGTTTAATCTTTCGTTTTTGCATTAGTTTTTCTGATGAAATCTTTCTTTTTTTTCTTTCTTTTTTGAAGGTTTATAAAAAAAATGTTCCTTTCTTTTTTGCGGAGAATAATAAAAATACTTTGTTATGTATTAGGATTTCACTGTGTGTTTGTAGGTATACCAAGTAACAATGAACTTGAGCTTACCAACCGTTGCATTTCCATACAATGCAAATCATTTACAATTAAATAGGATATTTTACTTAACCAGGATGATTTTTGAAAATAAATTCGGAATAAATCAGTTTCGTGAAAGTAGGTTAGGTACTGAGTTTCAGGAATTTGTAATATTTGACTGGTTGCCAAGCGAAATAACTCTACCACGATTTTACCTGTGCTTGTTTTCCTTTTAACCCCGACGGAAAAAGAGGGGTGTTATAAGTTTAACGTGTGTGTATGTGTATATGTGTCTGTCTGTGGCGTTGTAGCTCCCAAACGACTGAACCGATTTAGATTTTTTTTTGAGTTGATCGAGAGTGTTCTTAGCTATGATTTAAGAAAATCTATTCAGCCGTTTGAAGATTATCAGCTCTTTTCTACTTGATGAATGGATGTGAGAATCTTCCACATGTCTGATCGAGTCAAAATTTGGTATTCTGTTACTTCAATGATAATAGAATAACATATATCCTTACTCCATACTCCTTGAACTGATGCTGCAGCATTACCTGGAATTTGCAGGATACCCAACTTCCTCACCAACTATATACCCCCAGTGTTTGGTCTCTGGTCTCATAAATGGTCTCAATGAATAGGTTATAGATAGATGACAATCAGGGTCTGATTATGTAGTAGCAAAAAAATTAGGGTAAATAATTTGTGTCGGGGTTTTTTAAATTTTAAATTTAACTTTTAACTTGCTTGTAATTTTGCTAACTTATGAGCTTATGGTTGTAAGTGGGTAAAATATTTTAGAATGCCTCAAAAACTATGTCCTCAGTGTCTCTAGCTGTTTAATAGAGGAAGACCCGAAAAATCTTACAGGTGCTTCTGACATAAAGGCGTATTACATTATAATAATAATATCTAGGATCACAGATACGAGTCATATTTACATGATAATGTAATATATAAACATATTATGAATATTTTTTTTTATCTTTGATCAAAGATTTTTGGCATTTGTTGTTAGATAGGGTCAAAACGGTCAAAACGGTCTTGCCATATTGAATTGAATATTATATAATTTTAACATTTATTTTCATAATTTCGTATTACCAATCCGTCCATAAAATTATGTGATTTTGTCGGAGGATGGTGCCTTTTCAGTTTTGCTACTGCCATATTTTAAATTGTAAGGAAATTGATTATTGTGACGGTTTGTAAAGAAAAAAGTCCGAAAATCGTTAATTTGTAGTTTTTCACATAAAAAAAGTTTTTTTTTGCGATTACAAACTTACATTTGCAGTTGGAGAATAAATTGACAGTGATATATATCGATGTATGGGAGAACATGCTATTCAAGTACAAAATTAACTTTATTTTTGGGATAAATTTATCCCAACTACAGAACCCTTCATTGTGCGTGGTCCGACACACACTTGTCCGGTTTTTTTTAAATAATAACATAATACACGCTGCGGAAGCAATAGTAGTACACACAAAACCTACCCGTCCTGCATTGCAACTACATGACACAAAATAGGATCAAAGAACTATGATAATGTAATACTCAGTTATGATTCTAGAGGTCATTTATTTAGGATATGAGATAGGATCCTATATTAGATAATACCCCCAATACACCTACTTTACAAGGCGGTTGCCATTTACACTTTGACATTGTAACACTACTTAATAAATCTGCTCAACTATCTGACGATCTGCAAGTCTGCAACACTTAAGCCATTTATCATTATCTAAAACCAGTTTTAACAGAGATAACACTGTCAGATTAATGTTAATACCAAAATCCACAGGCTAAACAGCGTGACTGCGGTAAAATTTAACCGAAGAATCACACGCACCGCCGCGTATCCATAACGGCTATTATTCCGTCACAGAATTTGTGAACGCGACTGAAATGGCGCGCGACCAATCGGACGTTCAGATTTGAATATGGAATGTAAAACCGCGGCGACCTTCATAAATTTAGCCAATAAATGTCACATGTGAAAAAATGGTGGATATTCTTTTTTTAAAAGGGCGCCTGCTTTACTTGTCATTGTATATTCTTAAGGTGTATTTATCAATGTGATGTGTCAAAGTTGTGTATGAAGAATTGATAAAGGGAGTTTTTATTTATCAGTTTGTGCTTTACGTCGGCTTGTAATGTGTTAATTTTTTTTAACTTTTAGCTTGATGTTATCTTGATGTATAATTATGTATACATCAAGTACAAGTACGGCACTTCGGATTATAGCCATAACATATACCTACACCAAGTTTTAGCCGGCTAAAACCCGAACCAAACCGATAGGTCTAGCCCATAGTAAGAAAGACGGAGATATATGCCCAGTATGTTAAAATGTATCGGAACCCTTGTGTCTACACTTTGTCCCTTTGTCACTTTTATGATTTTAAAGACAAATACGGTAAAATACTTGTAATATATACCTAAAGTGATTCCATGATTTACATAGTTTTTGTTTTGGTTTCGGTTTTTACAAGAAACCACTGAACAACACGGCATTCTTATAAATTGTCACGGTTCACACTTACAGTCGAAAGCGCGCTAGTTCGCGGAGATGACCATTTGACTATGAACGGCTCATACTGAGCTTGACGCGCGGACACAGATTCGCCCCCTTGCCACTTCTCCTGTTTTTTTTATATTTCTATAAGGTGTAGCCTATTAATTGACCGGCGGGGCTCCTATTTCTGTCTGCAGGGAACCTAACAAAACCGAACCTCGGGGTGCCCCTAACGTCAACCGTCATTTCGTGGTCACAGTTCTAACCTAACCTAACCTATCTTTCAGACTCCACCTAGTTGTAGCTGGGCTAAAACTAGGTGTAGCCGCACTTCGGGTTTTAGCCGTAACATAACTATATATTATTATATAGGTAGGTTTCTTCTTCAGCTCTTACCTATCACAGTGAAAAACAGATGTTTTATGTTCAAATCTTTCCACTCATGACATTTTTTAAATAACTGAGAAATTTCCTACTATCACTATGTTACCAAGATCAACTGACAATACCGGGATCACATCACAATAGGGAATTGCCTATGAAGACATAGGCAATTCATAGGCAATTCATAGTGCGTACCACTCTCAAAAATTTTCCAGTCAACAGGTAGTACCTACTTCTTCTTCCATGTAAACAGCTTTATAGTTTAAACAGAAATACCTATTTCCGAAGGCTTAGTTACAGCTCAGCAATACATACTCGCATTATTTACGATCCAGACGTTTACGTACTCCTTACGGATCACGAGTTGCTAACCGATCGTAACTCCTAGCACTTAAACAGAAAATCTAATTGAAATTTATCTGCTTCTGGTTCGAAATAAATGCTTGGTGGTTTGGTACCTAGCTGAAGGTGTAACACCCAGTGTAGGTAATAACATAATGTTAATAAAACTTTATTCAAGCTAAGCTTTATCGATCGTAAAACTCAATTCCATTATGTTTGTGCCTGCAGTGCTACTTTATGATGAACGAAGTATTGAGTACCGATAGGTACCCGTATACGTGATTTACGTAGGTACTTGGGTATGTACTCTTTACGTGTTTTCAGAGCTAGGTCGGACTTAAAATCTTATTTCTAAAGCATTTGTAGTGCTCTGAATGTTTTTCATTCTGTTTTGTGATGTGTGAAAGAAAATGGCGGTACAATTTTGTGTTGTGTTCGATTGGGGTAACAGAATGGGTTGGAGCACTGTATGAAACTTGTTTCTATGTATTTATCTGTTTGGCTTTATTACATTATAGGTACCTATTCTGTATTGTTGGCCTTAATCCTAATCCTAACTAATACTTATTATAAATACGAATTGAGTTTGTTTGTTTCGCTTTCACGCTAAAAAGGCTGATCGGATTTGAATGAAATTTGGCACATGGGTAGACCATGACCTGGATTAGGACATAGGTTACTTTTTTATCCCAGTATACGTTTCCGTGGGATAATTTCTGCCCTCTACGCTGCCAAAGCCGCGCGCAAAAGCTAGTACCATATCATCATGTGAAGAGTTGCGCTACTAATCAAGCAAATATAGACCCAAATCTTTTTGTATTATGTACTTTATCTCCAATTGACAAAATCAAAATACTAATCCATTGCGATAACGACTTTATCGAGAGAATAGTTTGTGTATCAAAGTCAGACCTTTTTTTTGTTTTTTTTTTGTGGATGGGAAATCATCAAATAACTTCTCCCGCTCTGGGTGGAGCGGAATGTCAGACTTTTACTGACTAAAACCCACCCGTGTTCCTTCAGTTGCCTATGTCGGGGCCACGGTATCATTTTTAAACAACCCGCGACCCCAGCGGCATCGGCCCTATTGGACCCCATCTTTTGCTGACATCTCTTTGAGGCGCGCGTGGATCACAACGCGCCGTTGACCCGGGCCTGGTCCTTACCGGACGGCGAGCTACCCACCACTACTCACCGTCCGCAAGCCGGCGCCTACGGTGGCCGGAAATCGCCTCTCGATTCCCGCCGCCCAGGGCGTCTCCTGCGGCGACTGAGGGCGTGAGGCTGCATCAGACCAAGACCTGAAGTCAACCCAACCCAACCTGGAAGTCAGACCTGCATTTAGTAGTTGCATTTCACAAGTGCTTGTCATACGTTGCAATTTAAACCTTCTATCAATGACATTAAAACTCACGAAACGTACGCTCGTGATTCGCAACAACACTGTTCCAACTTGCTGACTGACTTCGAATGTTTACAGTTAAGCTGTTATCAGACGGTTCCACGCTACAACGACAACATTACATTGGAATGAACGTTCATCTGCACCTTTCAATTAATTTTACAATCATTCGGTAGGCGAGGATGCTCAATTCCAAATTCGTGGATCGGTTTGATCCATTTTGTGTTCAGACGTTGCACTTCGAGACAAAAAGTGAACACACTGATATTTGCATATATGGCGGAGTCGAAGAAGAATCCGTTTTCATTTGTTTTACACAATTCCTCTAACACCATCTCTTCCCCCAGGACGTGGCGAGGCAGGCGGCGCGATGGCGTGCGCCGGCTGCGAGAAGCCGATCCTGGACAAGTTCCTGCTGCACGTGCTGGAGCGCGCGTGGCACGCCGCGTGCGTGCGCTGCGCCGACTGTCGCGCGCCGCTCGCCGACAAGTGCTACTCGAGGGACAACAAGCTATTCTGTAGGAATGATTTCTTTAGGTAAGTTTGTAGGCCATAGAAACCCTTTATCAACCTAAAGATCACTGACTACTGGACACGCCCTTTCCAGTACGTCGATTCTGTAAAATTCAAATAACAACTCGCATCACACATCGCTATTCACTCTCACTTCGCATCACTTCTTCTCACTTGTTTTTGATTTGACACTTTGAATCGTTCGAGTACGAAGTGAGCGTCGAAGTGATAGGGTCACAGTCTTCCGTCATCACATACTTTATCTGTCAATATCTCACGGTCAATTTAGTTCAACTCGCTGACACGCTCGCAAAGTAGCTAGTGTAAATTCGAATTATCAACCGAGTTTTTAGAATGCCAATCAAGAAACTCGCAGCGGATTCAGATTCTAAGTTTAGAATGAGGTCTTTACAGAATCACACGGCAGTACTTATAAATATTTTTGTATTTAAATTCTTGCACACATATAAACTTGGTATACTTAAAGCAATATTTAATAAACTATTTCATTAGGTAGGTACTCAGAATAATATCAATATAGACTTCTTGAAGACAACCTTTTGGTTCCGAGGCTTGAAGAGAACTAACTTAGAAACTAGGCAACTCACGACGCTCCTGTCAGTTGAATACTAACGAATATATGTTTTGCGAATTTTATCCTTATTACTATTAAAAATTGTCCAACTGACAAGTGTCAGGAACGCATTCTCTCGACTCCGGACTGTACTTTGCCAAGAAAGCAGATATTGGATCTGTAGTGTGACTTCCCACTAGACATTGGTTCTATTTCTATCATCGCCTTTTACTGCGTCAAATTCATACATAAGCAAGATAGTAGTCGGAGAACTGCAGTGGTGGCCCAGTGGTAACGGACATGTGACATCTACCAACTCGCACTGGGCCCGCGTGGTGGATTACGGCCCACTACCTCTCACCGAGAGGAGGCCAGTGTACCAGCAGTGGGAATAATAAAATTATGCTATGCATATAATGCAAGATGTCGTCAGTGAAAAATCTTTAAACATAAACTTCAAAGACGTGCTAAGTCTACATGTCGACTCATTACGACAAAATCCGACCATATTAGGTTCGACGCGAACTTCAGATTACTACGCGAACTATTCACGAATTTAGGAACGTTAATATAGACGGAGCTTAAACTTTAGCACGCAAAGACGATTTGGTGCACACGATGTAGTCGTGATTGACTTTAGTGTGTTACGTATACGTGATACTGCGAATTTTAAGTAGTAACTGCCTTTTGATACTGATGGAATGGAATTTGGAGTCTTGGAGTCATAGTGTTTTCGTATTATTGTTAAATACTTAGAAGATTGCGTTATGGGGACTTACAGATAGATACTAAACGAACGCCTTTACACTTTAAAGTTGCTTTTTGTATATACTGATTATTTGAAAGGCCTGGCTTTTGTCGATGGTACCTACTAACCTACCCAAGTTTATCATCATCGTCATATCGATGCTGGAAAGTGATTTTGTCTTATCTCGAAAAATGGTAATTTTTTATTGCATCATTGAAATCAGAAGAAAATACTGCGTCGGACGGTCTGAGCAACATTTTCCTACGATGTTTTTTTTTATGATACGACGTTGTATTTTTCTAAACTTTTTTAACAAAACATACTTCTTATGTGCTCATTGAGTCACAATAATCCGAGCCAGGTATCAATTTTGCCAGGAATAGCATGATAAAGATGATGTTCCAGTATCGAAAAGTTTACAGCTAAGATTTTCTATTCAATCTGCAATCTGCCTAGCCTTTTCCCAACTATGTTGGGGTCGGTTTCCAGTCTAACCGGATGAAGCTGAATACCAGTATTTTATATGGAGCGACTGCCTATATCTGACCTCCACAAACCAATTTCTGTGTAATACGATACCCCTTGGTAAGACTGGCTGTCAGACTTTCGGACTTCTGACGACCCGTAACGACTGTCAAAGATACAAGAAGATTTTCTATTCTGCCTAAGATAATGTTTCAAATTAGGTACATTGCTAGCAGAACAAAAACCTCTATTTTCATTTATTAGAACTTATAATAATATTGGGAAAGGTCCAAATATCGTTCCTTGTGGCTTTCCTATCGACGAGGTCTGTTTTTAATGATAATTGTTTCATATTGTATCTTTGTGTCGATACGATATTTTATATATTTATTGAGTCTCCAAGTAATGTTATCACCAAGTATTTTCACAAATGAAAGTTTTGTGGGACTGAGAATCTTCTCACGGCATAGCGACTTGCAGGTAGGAAAGCCTTACCCCATGTACAGTATAAAACAATTATGGACTTATAATATCTGTGACTATTACATAGTAACGTTAAAACGAAGACTAGCTATAAATACCTTATATGGTATCTTTATATCTTCAACAACATTTGCCATTAAACATTTATTATTTAGCAGATACATCAAAAAGCATCAATGTCAGCAGCATTAAGTTTTGCCTTCAACATTCACTTGATGCCTATAAAACTTTGTTGACCTGCAACTACTTGTGAAATGATGTCTATGGTTTATAGCTACTATGTCGTGTTTTCTCTTTTTGTGATGTTGTTGATTCCAACAAATGAGTTTATCAGTATGTGTGCCCTTGTTTATCGCAGTAAGAGGTAGCCGTGATAATGTTATTACTCAAGGGATATCTAGGGATATAGCTATAAACCGTAATATGTATCAAAGCGGTTCATATAACTATCTTACTAGGAATATCGTCGCTAATTTAACTAACTGACGTATCTGACATTTGGACTAAGCCGATAGCAGACCTAACTATATTATAGTAATTTGATACATTTTCCAAATTGAATCGATATGTCTGATCGGTGTATCTATCATAAAAAAAAATCGAGCCCGATGAATCTACAGTTTACAAAAAAATTCTATAGTCAGGTGGCTTAGTCCAAAATGTCAAAATCAGATACGTCAGTTATTTGGATTAGCGACGATATGATACGAGCATGATTCAATAATTTATGTATTAGGGCGCTCCGACCAAACGGGTTAGGTTAAAACTGTGACCAAGTAAGTGACGCAAAAGCCGAATAAGCGAAGCGACCGCGTGCCGCGGCAGGCTGTACGTCAAAATTGGTCGCAGTAACATTCGATATGATACGAGCATGATCTAGTTATAAATAAATAAATAAATAAGAAAGTATTAGGGCACTGCTACCAAATATGTTAGGTTAGGTTAGAACTGTGAACAACAACGTGCAAGCCGAGCGAGTCAAGCGAGCGAACTAGCTTCATCTTTTTGACTGACTGACTCCTTGACAAATTCAAAAGTGGCTGTAATGCTGCCGCGCGGGTCATAGAAGATACACCTACCCTTGCCGCGGTCGGTTAGTGGATGGATGATCATCCGTTACACATCGAGACCTTTCGAAGTGCCTCGGAAGGCACGTTAAGCCGTTGGTCCCGCCTGTCATTCTTAGATCTTTGACAGTCGTTACGGGTAGTCAGATGCCAAAAGTCTTACTAAGGGGTATCGTGTTACCCAGTAACTGGGCTGTGGAAGTCAGATAGGCAGTCGCTCCATGTAAACTACTGGTATTCAGCTGGATCAGGTTAGACTGGAAGCCGACCCTTTGGCAAAAGGCAAAGCAGATTGATTGCTTTGAGTTAAAGTTGAGTCAGCTGCATCAGATTGCAACCATCACCATCAGTTGTTGTAAGGTTATCATCGTCTTGGTCATTTGCGTCTAGGGACTACAATAGCCTGAATATCTGATGGCGGCTGTGCACGCTCGTCGAAACACCACGGGACAGGCCGAGTACGAGTGTGTACATGGTGCCTTTGTCTCCTCGCGTCACGTCTCGCGCCCTCGTTACCTCTCGGAAGCGTGTCGGGAGGCACGGGACGAGAGGCTGTACACTCGCTATGAGTGATACCAAGTTCTATATGATTACTATATTAGTACAGAACATTGAGATATGACAGTAGTACCTACCTTTGTACAAGGTTTTTAAATTCATTAGCTAAGTATCCACTGGAATGGAATTCCATTCATTCGTATTAATTTGTTTCTATGACTACTTTTTGCGTGACATAGATAAAAAATAGATTTACATACGCATCATTCAATAATCATTTGATGTTAAATGATGAACAGATATCATTAGAAGTAAAAACAATCGTCATACAGTAATAATATTTAAATTGCAGTTCATGTGTAACTTGTATATTTGACACCACATTGATTGCCTAACCTTTGTGTTGAGAATGACGTATAAATGAAAGTACAAAGAATTCATGAAAAGCTCGATAAGGGAAAATGTAAAGTTGTAAGCAAAGTTGTAAGTAGATTTAACTATATTTGTGATGATCGGAACGTTTACTTGAAGTATTGTCAGTCATAGAATAGATGATCTCGACATTTCATTTTCTCAGTCACCACATGCGAGTGTAGTATTTTTTATTAAGTACGTACTTAGTAGCATAATTAGTTCTTTGTTGTCCGTTTTTAGGGTTCCGTACGTCAAAAGGAAAAACGGGATACTTACAGGATCACTTCGTTGTCCGTCTGTCAAGACCCTTTTTCTCAGGAGCGCGTGGAGGTATCAAGTTGAAATTAATACCAGATATGGCAAGAATCAAGGTGTCACACCACTACTAAAGGAAACAGTCTAAAGATCGTTAATTTGAGGTTTTATCACATACTTATATATATTTTTTGTGGTTGGGAGACTAACATGTTTTGGAACTACAATTTTAAGTTTGTTTTTGAGATAAATTCATTCCAACTATGGAACCCTTCATTGTGCGTGGTCGGACACGCGCTTGGCTGGCATTTTTGTGATTTTTTCGAACCACTTCAAAAAGTTTTTCCAAAGCTCGGATCACGCCTCGACTCGATCTCTCTGAAATCATCAAACGAATTTAAATATTTGTCTTCTATTTCATTCATTTCCAACTTCAGAATTATCATAACAAATAAGTTGACCTCAAGTCTCAGCACTAGAGTTTATAGCACCTAACAGGTACTGTGTAGTTGTATGCCCTACCTCCATTAACCTATCCGACAATTACGTATGTACACATACCGACAGATGCGGCTAATTATGTCATCAGCTCGCCGTGACGCGTCTTAATGCCAACAAGCACAACGATTACCATCAATTTTCATTATGGACACAAAAACGTCAGCCATATTGTAGGTTTAGTGCAGCTACGATAGGTACAGGGTGACACTATTCTATATTCTGTCTGTTTTTCTAAAGTTTTTGCTGTTCTTGGTCTGCCTTTGCTGTAGTTCTTATTTTGTAAAAATCTCACCGTGAAAACTTAGGCGAAGTGAGCTGTCAAAAGTGAAATGACAGCTCACTTCACCTACGTTTTCACGGTGAGATTCTTACAGAATAGCATTACTGTTCGTACGTTACTTGGGGTCAGCCTAAAACACTTTTCTCCCCCTTCTTAACTATCATTAGAATAGATTAGAATAAACATTGTAGGTTTAGTGCAGCTACGATAGGTACAGGGTGAGACTATTCTATATTCTGTCTGTTTTTCTAAAGTTTTTGCTGTTCTTGGTCTGCCTTTGCTGTAGTTCTTATTCTGTAAAAATCTCACCGTGAAAACTTAGGCGAAGTGAGCGTGAAGTGAGCTGTCAAAAGTGTCAATCCCTAGCATCAGGTGAAATGACAGCTCACTTAACATACGTTTTCACGGTGAAATTCTTACAGAATAGCATTACTGGTCGTACGTTACTTGGGGTCAGCCTAAAACATTTTTCTCCCGCTTCTTAACTATCATTAAAATAGAATAGATTAGAATAAACGTTTATTGTCTCCAGTATTACAGCTAGTAGTAGTGGTACTTACACAAAACTATAATACCGGAAGCAAAAGGTTTAAGCGTCAGCATTATGGTTAGATCCCCTAGAGGGTTGCATTCACTACTTTTTAGGGCTCCGTACTTCAAGAAGAAAAAACGGAACCCTTATAGGATCACTTCGTTATCCGTCTGTCTGTCTGGCAGTCTGTCAAGATCCTTTTTCTCTGGAACGTGAAGAGGTATCAAGTTGAAATTAATATCAAATAAGTAAATCTACGGTCCCTTGGAGCACTAAAAAAATAAGCTTGTATTTCAACGCAATAAAAAAATATGGCCAGTTCAGACCCTGCCAAACTTAGCATAGAGTCGAGGTTTAAACCAAAGTTAAACCAAACAAGAACTTGTAATAAGTTTGCTTAATTAATAAATAAATATCTTTGGACATTTCACACAACGCCATCTAGTCCCAAGCTAAGCAACCAAATGCTTGTGTTAAGGTAACGAGATGGCTGATAAACTACTCATATAGATTTTTTTTTTGTAAATACATACATATTATAGATAGAAAAACACGAAAACAATTATTTTGCAATTAAATAATATGAACTTCACTTATTGTTATTTGCACATTTCACACAAGTTCTCAGAAACCGGTATGTCACCAATATGCCAGTGAAAGTAATATTTCAATCTCAAATATAAGAAGAAACGTTACTTACTAATAAATCAATAAATCTTTAAACTTGTCTTCAATCAAACCAGTTTACAAAGTTAAGTCGTAGTTTCTATTTCTGCTTTGATGTCCATAATCGATTTAAAGTCATTTAGTTATAATGCCTAATCAAAGTTGTTGAGTGTAGGTAAAAATAATTCTGTTTTGACTGATGACCTGTCTGTATTTTGAGGTTAGGTTTTCAAGTGTTAGTGTTTTTAGGGTTCCGTAACTCAAAGGAAAAAAACGGAAACCTTGTAGGATCGCTCGTGTGTATATACAAGGTGTAACATAAATAACCCACAACCTCTTAAGGGGTCATTGTACTCATCATTATGAACAAATTTTACTATGGGACCAAACCTGGAATCGCGAAAAAAAAATCAGCTGCTCCCTACATTTTGACGAGTTTGATGTAGATAAATGTACTGGTCAGCTGATTTTTTTTCGCGATTTCAGGTTTGGTCCCATAGTAAAAGTTGTTCATAATGATGAGTACAATGACCCCTTAAGAGGTTGTGGGTTATTTATGTTACACCTTGTATATATGTCTGTCACAGCCAATTTGCTCCGAATCTAGTAGACCGATTAAGTTGTTTGACACACATATGAATTTCTGTGACCCAAATACGGACATGTAACGTTTAAATAAATTTTCAAGAAAATAAAAAAAAATATTTGCAAACTACCTACCGTGTGAGTGTGACATATCAAATGAAAGAACCTGTGAGGGTCTCAAATAGATTTTTTTTATAATTTTAAAATAAATTGTTTAAATAGACAAAAGTAGACCCCACTTATTCTCCGAAACTACTGAGCCTAATTACCTATAGATTACAGGAAAACCGAAATAAGAAGTGTATGGTCTTAACATAATAATGGTAAATCTCTTAACATTGTGCATACAAACTTACATATTTTGCAGTTGGAATTAATGGGAAAACATGTTTTTCAACTACAATGTTAAGTTTGTTCTTGGGATAAATTATTATTCATCCCAACTACGGAACCCTTCATTGTGCGTGGTCCAAAATGCACTTGGCCGGTTTTTTCAATAAGCAGTTTGTATAAATGATGTAAATTGATTTTTATATGTCAGCTCTGAATATTAAATTGATCGTTGGTTTTCTATCAGTAGGTACCTAATTATCACCTTGCAAATGAACTTTTTAAAAAAAAAAACTTATGCGATATAGCTTGTTGAGTTGATTTTCAGAACTTGAAAATTTGATAAACCTGATAATAATTCTCCTCTAAACCTATTTTACCTATCATTCTGTTATGTTATGCCATACCTTTTCCAACCCTATACTAAAATGGTAACTACAAAAAAAAAATACTGGCACCTCAGAAAAAATAAACCTCATGCCCCAAAATTGCCCACAAAATAGATATTAAAAATAAATGTCTAAATTGCATGGCGCCAAAAATTTTAAAAAAGAAGAAGAAAAAAAGCTATTTTGTCGCAGGTCAGGTAAGAGCGGAAAACGGTTCACTTACGACTTCCGCTGACTGCTGACTTGATGGTTTAATTCGGCTTTTCGGCTTGTACCATCTTTAGGGTTCCCTGTGAAAATAAATGATAAATAAATGGTAATCAGTTGGTTTATTATTTTTCAATTTGAATGCTTCTTTTCTTTTTCTGAAAGTACCTTGTGTGTTATCTCGAACAATTTTATCCATGTCACTTTTCTATATTTTTTTAATCAAAGCTGAAAAAAATACCAAGTAGCTGAGTGTTCAGGTCCTTAAACGGCCAAGCCTCATATTTTGACTAAGGTGTAGAGTTTGTGAAGTTAGGGCTTAAAGAGTTAGGGCGTGTAGAGTTAGAAGCTTCGCTCTACATGAGATCTGATAGCTTTTTGTCAGTGCGAGCTATATGTGGTCTCGTCTTGGCAACATATTACATGAAAATGTTTTTGGTGGGATAATTAGTAGATAGACACTGACTATTCTGTCGCTCCATTTAAAATACTGGTATTAAGCTGCATCTGGTTAGACTGGAAGCTGACCGCAACATAGTTGGGAAAAGGCTAGGCAGATGACGCTGACTATTCAGTAGGTACAATTTAAAACAATTGTTGTACTTCATGGAAAACATCATATTTTACTGGAAATTAAAAGCACATTAAACTTGTGTTCATATCACATTTAATTTGACATCAACTGTCAAGTAAATGCCATCCACAGACAATATAGTTGTTAATGTACAATATAACTTAAAATTACGTCAAACACTTAACCATTGTAATGTACCTATACCTACTACATGTAATTATTACCTATATTGTTTTGTCAACAAATTGAAATAAATACTATTTTACATGGATGTGCTTGAACTTGCAATGCAACATAAAGTCTATGAGTGCATTTTATTTTGTACTAGCTTCTGCTCGCGACTCCGTTCGCGTGAAATTTCTAATTCCCCCGACTCACCACGTAGCGTCGCATCACCCACCCGTGCTATTACTTCGTTTACCGATTTTTAATTTTTGCTCGGCTCCTAAGGGCCATAGCGTGATGTCAAATAATCTTTCTCAAGAATTGTGCTATCAAATGCAAAAAGAATTTTTCAAATCCGACTGGTAGTTCCAGAGATTACCACCTACACACAAACAAATTTTACCTCTTTAAAATATTAGTATAGAAGTATAGATGAGTCATATTTCTTTGTACTGTTCCATTTGTATGTCTACAATCCGATCTCTGATAACTTTCCATCCAGTGCTGAACTAGGCCTTACTCTTTGACCACTACTAACAACGCTCTGCAAATCCTTAGTTATTTTCACTTTCAGTATTAGATTCTTCATCTTCTTAGCGTAGGTACCTAAATTATGTCAGATTAGAACTTAGCTTACGAGTAATCAAAGAATTATAAGAACATCATTGAAAATTGTTATCAGAAGCGTCTATGAGTTCAATCAGTATATTGCACAAAAAGGGCTACTAAATGAAATGCTGTTATATAACTTATTTAATGTTTTAATGAACATCAATGTACAGAATCCCTAGCGATCCATTCTGTTTTATAGAAACTTTTTTATTTGATGACATTATACTCTGTGGTGACATTTCGACTTCCTCAATATAAGTGACGCCATTTCCGTTGTTTGACACCCCACCATTATTGCGTTAGTTTTGAATCGTCGATGCTCCAAAAGTTTGCTGGCAATTTATGTAATTACATATATTACTAAAGTTAACAAAATAACGGGCCATGCTGGATCATTGTGTTTATTATGATACCTACAACTATTTTCTATCGTATGCTAGCAACTCGAAGACTTCCGAAAGATATTCTTTTGGAATTTTCAAGGTAACATTTTAGGCCCAATATCGTTTGAGAGTTCAGCTTAAGTACCACAAAGCCCTGTCAACAAACAAAGTGTAATATATTCCATGGACGATAAAATTAAATACTTCATCATTATATACATATTTCCCTAAATAATTCTTCGCAAATGTCATCGTAAAATCTTATTTGCTGAGCTTAAAGCCATCTTGATTATAACTTCAAAACACCTGTCATACTTCAATTTTAATGTCATCAGTCGACAACGTAAATAATGTTTAGCTGGAATTGTCTTGAATATAAATAATTTGAAAGACCAAAAGGGTCTGCCTTCAGGCCATTGCAAACTCAACTAAGGCACAGGGCATAAAACATTCAAGCTGACGCGGACACAATTAAAAAATTGAAGCAGAATGCTTTGCAAGACGCAAATTGATGAATGTTATAATCAATTAAAATTGTTTCGCTTAGGTTTTGAAGAGATTTGAAATATGAGCAGTTTGTACATTGGTTTTCAGATTATAAGTACCTATTATTATTCCATTTATCGAAAAATTTGAGTTCCACCTTGAGCATACCCATGCTCAAGGTGGAACTCAAATTTTTCGATAAATGTGTGAAAAAACATTCTTTGCAACCTGTTTTTGACACGTTTTCCTTCCAAATAAATAAACATGAATCTGCACCCTAATTGCGTAACACTCTATCAAACGGAATCTGTTTCATTTTGACGGTGCAACAACATTCATAGCGTTATAAACAATATCGAAAACGGCGATCATAGCGGGATTCATAGCGTTATTTACGTTGTTGAGAAGACAAATTTTTCGAACATAATGAAGCAATGGATTAGCAATTTGTTTCAAAATGTATCACATTCCGATCGATAGTGTGTGACGCAATTAGGGTGCTGATTTAGAACAGCAAATTGGAATATTTGTTAAGATTGGTTTGAAATTAATATTAGATAGGTTTATTTAAATGTGGATTCTAAATTAATTCAGTATTTTATTACATTTTCGACGTCTATCACCTTTCATCTTATGTGGATTTCTAAAGTTTTTGTCAAAATTGGCGGCAACAGTGTTGAGATATATAACTTGGCGGGTTGCCAGTTTCAGAGTTTATGTATTATTCATGCGGCCTCCATCGTTTATGCAAATGTATGTACCTGGTAATAATTCAATGTGATGATAAAATAATAAAAAAAAAAAACATCAACAGCAAAATTTCTTGTTGGCAATGTATTTAGAACTGAACTTGAGTCCTTGTAAGGAAGGTTTCATCATGGACCTATTATACAAACTGGACTGAGCTCTCATACCAAAAACACGAGCAGAGAGAGATATGTCACATGAGGCAGTTATCTCCTTCTAATAGGGTGACCAAACATTTTTATGACAAACAGGAAAATTCGTTTATACAGAGATAATTTGCGTCCGGTTGACCATAAGTGATTTCAAATTATTGTTTGTATTACAAACATATTGTAATTAAATAATATAAAGAAATAGACCTTTTTCGAAAGCTCCTTTATGAAACTGAACATTATTGTGTTCTGTGTCGGTGTTGAATCGTGTACCTACCCATGTTTTGAGGCAAGAAGGAAGGACTACAATATTGGTCAGATTCGTCTTGTGGCGAATCATCAAATTTGATCACGTAGGTATACGTGGCTTATGATGAAGTAGGCATGTAGAATCTCGTTCTGGGACCATGGTACTTTCTTGCTCTTTTTTCGTTTACTCTACAGAGCTGGTTTGGGTAAGTATGTAATTGAAGCAAAGGGAACTAAAATGATTCTGGAATTACATCCAACGATATTTGTTGAATTTCTTCTTTGGATGGAAAGCTGTAAACTACTTAAAAATAATGCTATTTCAATCATGCGATACATAAGTACAAATTGTATTTATTATACGCCTAATATTAATAGTTTTAATCAGAAATACACTACTTATAGCTTTTGTAGACAGAAGACGCTAAGTCTTCTGTCTACAAAACGTCTAGAGCATGGTTACACTACTTATACTCAAAATTTTTATTATTTAGTACCTAACAATTTTAAGTCTTTTATCGAGATTTATTTAAATCTTTGTTATTCCTTACAAGTTCCTTACCTGTGAAATTAAATGCCACAACCAGCATAACATTCACTTTTACATTTCTTGATGCAACACTTTCTCACCATTTTCGCTATATAAATTGAAAGAAACCGCCATGAAACCATTGATGTCAGATTTCAGTGTTACCAGAGTAATTATATGATAGCTACCAAACATTAATCAAAATTATATTATTTTGATTATTTTACTCATGGAACTTACTTATAAAATTATTGACTATGATATACAGATTGTAAACCTATAAATAAAATTATTTAAAACTAATCTAAATGCTAAAAAAAATATACGTAACTTATTTAACCTACTTGTAGTTGGTAAAATTTTCTACCATCTTTATCATTTTTATCTGTTGGCAATTGAGCAAAAGGGACACACTCCACAACTCGGGGCCTCTCTCTCGGCTCGTTTTGCCTCAGCTAAGATATCCTATCAAAAATAAACCTAAACTGCAGTCATTAAGGTTAATTTTTGTATGATACGATTTTTGGAGAGCTCAGTCCTGTTTATATAGTATATTAGGTCCATGGGTTTCATTATGCATAATAATGTCGTAGGGACCTAACCTCTTCTCTCTCTCTCAGTTCTTCCGTCAATTTGTAATTGGTTACATCTTTACTATCAGCTAAGATTCTGTCATTGTCTTATGTAATCCTTCATAGATCTTCTTTGTTTTTACTTTCTTGTAATAAAGAGAGAGCTCTCTATTAGAGATATATGACTCTATCATAGAGTATTCCTAGATGATGATCATAATCTTATAAACATCCATGTTGTTCAAGATGTCTAGAAACTGGTAAAAATCACTATTTTGTTTGTAATTATTTATGTGTTTCAGATTTTTCATTATTTATCTGAAAAATTTATAGTTTCCTTCTTCATCAATAAGTGCCTCAATAATCGATGTTGTCGATATTAATGAATAATTATCTAAATTATGTTTCCTCTACAATTATTAGAGATTATTGAATTAACACGATTTGTAAAACGTTTTAAAACATAATAATATATCTACTCGGATTATAATCTAGATTGCATATAATCAGTTTGATTTTAATTCCTAATGTCTCAACATTTGACCCTTGGCTCGGGATTATATCTCAACTCTCGCAATAATCGATACTCATCGTAAATCTTTAATCGGTGGCAATTATCATAATATTCGAAAATATTGATATTTTAATAGGTATGTTGAATCATGTTTGCCTGTCTGTGACCGTTCTCTAGTTTGATGATTTGATTAAGCAAAGTCACGCCTTCTTCCCATATCTTTAAATACTCCTTTTGCTTCGTTTACGTTCATACATATACTCATCTGATTTGGTTGTGTAGTCAACTAAATACTTAAAGACACAAATCATCATCTTCATAATTGGCAGCCTTGTTCCATCCACTGCTGAGTATAGGCGTCCTCCCTTTTGTACCATACTTCCTTGGTCTGTATGAGTATCATCCAGGTCGTCTCCGCGCTCTTCTGTAAGTCATCTTGCCCTCTGGCTATTGGTCTGCCAACGCTCGACGTTCCTTCTACCTCTTGGTAATCATATAAGTCATCACCTATTATCTCAATTTATTTGGGGTCGGCGCAACATGTCCCTTTTTCCATACTTCTCTATTAGTCGTCATCTCGGTAGTCAGCCCCTTTCTAGCTATATCATCTTTCATACAATCCATCCATCGTTTCTTTGGTCCTCCCCTACTTTTATAGCCATCGACATTCATACTCAAAACTTTCTTCACGACATTTTTCTTATTCCTCCACACCCATACCATGGCAACCGATTTCCGCACAACTTTTCAGTCACCAATGCCACTTTCAGACTTCCTCTTATGTTCTTATTGCTTATTCTATCCACTCGCCTGGTTCTTCAGCCAAAAATGCCTAACTCTTGTCACTGATCACTTTTGGATATAGCTATATTTTGGTTTTGAAAAGCTATGACCAAGTTTTAGGTATCAGGCATGGAGAATTAACTGTATCTCTTCAAGTTGCTGAAAGTTATCTGATAAGTATTAAGTAATATTGCTATCATTGCCTCTTATAGTATTTTTATATCACTAAGTGACACGCGCTTTACTATATTTCCCAAGTGTACAAATGTGTGCGTGAAGACGAGTAGCGTCAGCACCGAAACACACACGCACACTCTTCCAACTTCGCCATTGTCTCGGACGGTATTGAGAGCTTTATCACACACATTCACAGTATGTTTGTACACTTGGTAAACACAAGTAAAGCACGTGTCGTTTCTTGAGATAAAAATGCTGTATGACAAATTACTGTATACATTGGCTATGTAGCTGCTAAACAGAAGATGTCTCTCGATAGACCGTTACAAAGACAGATTGAAAGAATAGTTATGATCCCAGAATCTCCGGGTTCGCAAAATATGGAAGGAATCGAAGGAGACCTTTGCCCAGGAGTGGAACAGCCTTGGAACAGCGCAGAAAAAAAATCGTCATGGTTAGTTGGTAAGCGGGTTGGTGAACAGTGATTAAAAGCAGGTGTAGTATTTACACGATTACTGACGATGATATTATTATTATCTATCAACACCAATGACATTAAACATCTAGACGTTGCCATGATTACAGTGTGAAGTGTGGAAGTGAGACACATAACGAAATAAGTAGGAAAATTGAGACAAAGCATTGTATCTTCTGTCTCTTACGGCGTGCCGTATTTTTGCATGGCAAACTTTTAAATGTTACCCAAACAAAGTAGTTACTTTCACTGTTTCAAAATTTATCTTGCGTCGATTAATTTAACTTTTTTGGACAGTTTTTGCATTGTGCGAATGTTTTGACATGTGTTTCAGTCCAAAATATGGAAGATTTCCTAATTTCTCATACCACATAACCTAGAAAAAGTATTATATTGCTGTCTCATGACCGGCCACGCGGTGGCTCGATCTAGATGTATATTATCTAAGATCAACACCATGGCATTTGACAACCAGCGCAGCCAGCCAGCCTTTAGGTACTAAAAAAAAGGAAAAACCAATTTTTTAAATTTCGAAACGATCACAGACAGTGCCGCGGGACGATGATCGTTTAAATCATTATCGAGTAAGGTCTGGCCCACATTGCCAGACTAAAATAACATAAAATATGAATTAAAGCCGTTCGCGGGAACTTAAATCTATCAAAAACGACTATTAACATTCATTAGACCGCTACTAGACGGCCGACTTTTTTTTGTATAATCGCTCACTGTTATAAACTTTGGAGTTCGGTACAATAAAAAGGTTGATTTACTTGGAAACTTTACTTTATATTTTCATGGTTTTACCTCATCTATGAAAGGAGAGTTTTGCAGAGGATGAATGTGAACAACAATAACAACTTTTTTTTCAACTTTTTCCAATATGTACTCTATCTACTGTACCTAAGCTGCAATTTAATATACAAGGTGGAGACGTCGATACGAAAGTAAATTAAACTAATCATCGTCATCGGCCTAGCCTTTACCCAACTTTGTTCGGGTCGGCTTCCTGTCTAACCGGATGCAGCTGAATACCAGTATTTTACATGGAGCAACTGCCTTTCTGACCGTCACAACCCATTTACTGGGTAATACGATACCCCTTGGTAAGACTGGTTGTCAACCTTTCGGGCTTCTGACGACCCGTAACGACTGTCAAAGATGTATAAATGACAGTCGGGACCAACGGCTTAACGTGCTTTCCGAGGCATGGAGGGGTCTCGGTATGTAAAGATGGTCACCCATCCACGGACCGACCATGGTAGATTAATCTAATCGATCGAGTGCGGCTGTTATAACTTAGCCACGAGCCCCTCCTATGTAATATAATATCTAATACCTAACGCAGCTTATTTGAATAGATCGCACCTGACCGGATTCTGAGTGGCGACCGTTAATCATAGTAATTTGCATAACATTCACATGTCATCGGTGTGCCGAAAACGTTCTATTGCGGTTTAAAGCTAGGACTCACTGACGGGTTAGAGATTATTGAACGAAAAAATATACCTACAGCATTATATATTTTTTGATAGTGATTGTGTGTGACGCATCTTTGAAGTTGTTCAACTAAGTTCAAATGTCCTTTATACAGGCTGGTCCAAATAGTGACGTCAAAAAGAAAAAAACCGGTCAAGAGCGAGTCGGACTCGCGCACCGAGGGTTCCGTTCCTATTTCTGAAAAAGTGTGATATTTAGAGACATCGTTTCTTCTATCACATAGAATAATTTCAGATTTTTCTCTTTGCAAACTCCGGAGATAGGGGGGGGGGGGGGAACGGTATTTTTTTTTACATTTTTCATCAGAAGTCGAAAACTATGCGGCCTAAAAAAAGAAAAAATGTTTGAGAATGTGCAAACAGCGTTCTTTCATATGATACCCCACATGCCCTAGTAGCCCCACTTTAATTTTTTAAGACCCCCTTTCAGTCCCTGTTGCAAAAAAAATATAAATATTTTAATTTCTTTCTTATTTGTAAAATACTTAAGTCAACGTCATTTATAACTATTCTAAATTTCAATTTGATAGCATTAGTAGTTCTTGAGATATCCAGCTGTGACAGACAGACAGACAGACAGACTGAGTGACACCATAAGGGTTCCTTTTTTACCATTTTGGTACGGAACCCTAAAAATCTGAATTCCTCATACCTATGTTCCGCGATTTTTTGTAGTTTTTGAGTTAGTTTTGTTTTTGTAATAATTTACACTTTTCTGCAGATGGAGCGATCTTTTTTGTAGTTTGTATTTTTCAGATTTTTTTTGTGGTATTATCGTCTTGAATGTTACATTCATGTCATAAAAAAAACTGAAAAATACACACTATAAAAAAGATATGAATTTTTCAATTTTCATTTATTCTTCAGATAAGAGTTATCTGATTAGCCCTAAGTAAATTAAAATGTACAAGTGCAAGATAACCAGAACTAAAGCTGTAGGTAGACAATTCTTAAAAATGCAAATACCAACATGTATCTACCTAATGTGCAACCGTCCAGTTTATCGACACATCCGTCGGTCATATCTTATAGAGTTACATCACTAGCCTATGAATATTGATCGCAATATCTTGAATATTTTAACATAATTCGCTTTTAGGTGATAGAACCATCATCGAAATGATGCCAAGTGGATTAGAATGCCGATGTCGTTACTATTGAAATGATACGGAATTGCACAAAAACATCGACTATTTGACAGACAACTTGCTAACTTTTTATTAAACTTTTTCTGAACACGATAAGGCACCAGGAAACTTGGAATATTATTTTCTTTTACAAAAACTTAAAACGAAAACCGCATACTTAAAACTATCCCAACGTAACGTTGGGATAGTTTTAAGTATGCGGTTTTATTCTTTTTTTAAATTATGAACGCATCCTTATTTCCTTTCATTTCAGGCGATACGGAACAAAGTGCAGTGGTTGTGGGCACGGCATCTCTCCGTCCGACCTCGTTCGCAAAGCTCGCGAGAAGGTGTTTCATCTCAACTGCTTCACATGCCTCGTGTGTCGGAAACAGCTGTCTACCGGCGAAGAGCTCTACGTCTTGGACGACAACAAGTTTATATGCAAAGAGGATTATCTCGCTGGGAAGGCGCCGACACAGCATTGTAAGTTTTTTATTCCAAATTTATGACTTGTAACTTCTTTACAAGCTCTCTGTATTTCCACAAATATATTTTAAAGATTTTATTCGGTATCAACAGATATGTATTAATTTATTTATGTGCTGCTATCTCTGATGCCGCCGCGGTTACCAGATGTTTATCTGATGAACGCATCCATTGATGAACGGCCGTGCAATTAAAATGTGAAAGTTGGTAGCACTTGTTCCAATTTCAAATTAGACAAGGTGGAGCTTGAAGCTTTGCTTTATATCGATAGCGCGTTGTGAAAGGAAATCAGAATTGTAGTAGACATGTGGCGACATCACGGGTCAATGTCGCTAAAATAAAATAACAAGACAACTAGATTACTTTGAAATTGCGCTATTCTTGTCTCCGAACTAAACTATACACTATTTACGTAAGTTCAATCAAACATCGACACACGCCCGTCACGTTAACAATCACTCCCAATGTTGCTATATGAAAAAATAAATGAGGTCTTTTATTGTCCTCACTCGTTCTCGGACCCAATCGATGCAGAATAATTACTTTTCTAAAACACGACCACGTCTCCTTCAATTTACGAACGTGACATGTGAGAATTGCATTCTCAATTTAAAATGCATTTTTTATTGTTTAAGAACGTATCACGGCAACAATAAAACTCGGAGCACCCATTTTGAAATCGGATTTTTCGATCAATACGAACCGTAACAGAATCCAAGTGAAAAAAAAAGAAACAAAAAGTCGAAGGCGTCGGACAAAAAGCCAACCGCATTACACATTAGCCACGTCTCCACGCGGTAGTGCTGTAGACATCTTTTTTTTACTTTTTTATTTACTGCTTTGTCGAAGGCAAGACTTTGACGTGAGGAAGAAAAAACTGACGGATTGTAGGCACTAGATGTGATCGTGAGGTACGGGCCATTCAAATATACATGGAGACAGTACAAATATTTTGACTAGCACCCTCGTTAGAAATGGATCCTGCCTGAAACAGCAGCTGTAGTGGTTTGGTTTCTTTTAATCTCTCTAGACTGTGTTGCCAGACAGGGTCGCATATTTCTATACATCACATCGTATCCGGTATTTCTGGTTTTATTGACTCATTGATTACGTACCTAATGTTAATGTATTCTGTTTGCTACTGTATCGTGTAAGCTCTTATAAAGTGAATATAAAGATTAACGCGAAATACAATTAGCATTTTGGCTTTATTTCTTTTGTTGTGGAAACTATAATTCAGCAAAAAATATTGAATGAAAACTAGCTTTAATCACAAGAATATTTCAATCTTTTATTTTAAATAAAGGAGCAAAACCGTTACCTTTGGTAGGTACTCAATTTACAATGTAGCGTAAAAATCGATGACACACCATGCACTGTTTTGAAAATTGGAACGGTTTAAAGACTAGAGCTGTAGCTTTAAACATATTCAAATACGGTATTGGTAGTGGTACAATAAAATTGTGTTGTCGGTATGTTAGCTCGTTCACCCACAAACATGTGCTAGCCGGCGGCGCCGCCCATGTTTGCTCAACGTAATTGTGTTTATACATTGTTAGAACGGAATAATGCCTGCAAATAAACTCGAGAGAAAATAACGCGACGCGACGGGACCAATCGCGCGGGAGAATTTAGAGTATCACGGAACAGAAGGGTGGATTTTTATCGATAGTGACTGTGTTGAGTTTTTATGAATTTTCAATCGAGGAAATTAACCCTTCCTGTGCTTGAGCATCAAATCTTGGTAAGGTCTTAATGGTCAACTCGGCTCCACCGTGTTTCATAGTCAAAATGTACCTATAGGTAAGGTAATACAAGACATTGTAAACCTATTATGTTTTGACTAACCTTACCTATTGCTTTTGTTTAACGAGTGTTGCAACAATTGGAATGCATTGTAGAGTTGCAACGAATAGTGATTTGACCGAATACCGAATACCAAATATTCGGCTGCGCTCACAGCCGAATACTGAATATCCGGGAGATCCAGTGCATTTTGTATTTGCCTCACTAGCCGGCAAGTCGTGTCACAACGTGCTGTGTTTTACGTTATCGCAGATACAAATTAAGTTATATTGTCTAATAACGCTTCAGTTACGAATAAAAAGTCTTCTAATGGCAGATCCTTATAACTGGTGGTGCAACCATTTCAAAACAGTACCCAAAGCTTGTAAAGTTTGTTAAAAATACCTTTCGTCACCTTGCAGTAGTGTATACAGTGAGAGACTATTCTCAAAAACAAGTAATAAGTACGAAAAAAAGTACAATTTGTCGTTACCAAAAAATGTCGAATAATTTAGTTTTGATTCATTTTAAATATTAAAAAACACTACCATCCTCAATATCAAGACAAAAAAATAAATGATTATTTGATAAATATGTTTTTGATTAAATTGTGTTGTTATTTTCTTTTTTTAGTTATTCGGTATTCGGCCGAATACCGAATAAAATCTGTCCAAATTTAAAAAATCGTACAAAACTCCCATAGAAAATGCACCAATTTTCCCAGCAACTTTTCCAATTTTTCTTTCCGTAAAAACGTAATTCGTACTACAAACATAAAAATAATAGCCAAATAGGTCCAGCCGTTCTCAAGTGACGCGCTTACCAACGAACAGCATTTCATTTTAGGGTTCCGAACCAAAATGGTAAAAGAACGAACCTTTATGGTGTGACTCAGTCTGTCTGTCTGTCTGTCACAGCTGGATACCTCAAGAACTAGAAAGTGCTCAAGAACTAGTGCTATCAACTTGAAATTTCAGACAGTTATAGGTATGACGTTTACCCAACTATTTTGCAAATAAGAAAGAAATAAAAATATACATGTCTTTTTGAAACAGGGACTGAAAGGGGGTCTTAAAAACTCAAAGTGGGGCTACTAGGGCATGTGGTACCCCACATGCCCTAGCAGCCCCACTTTGAGTTTTTATATGAAAGAACGCTGTTTGCACATTCTCAAACATTTTTTTATTTTTTTAGGCCGCATAGTTTTCGACTTTTGATGAAAAATGTAAAAAAAATACCTTCCCCCCCTTGTCTCCGAAGTTTGCAAAGAGAAAAATCTGAAATTATTCTATGTGATAGAAGTTTATGTAAAGATTCCAGGAAAAATAAAACGATCTCTCTAAATAGCATACAATTTCAGAAATCGGTACGGAACCCTCGGTGCTCGAGTCCGACTCGCTCTTGACCGGTTTTAATTTTATGATTATTTTAAGGCCATGAACTCATGACATGACACAATCACACATATTATGGATGATCACGCGTTGCAAATGTAAGAACCGAGCTACTCATCTCACATTAGGTTGCTATTGTGATTTTATTGATTGCTGTCTATGTTTTTATAACCCTCAGTTCATTGAGATCAGGCTCCGCATAGTTTAAAGTTTGTTTTTAGAAAAAAAAAATGTGACCCAATTTTTTTGATGTCGAAAAAAAATGTTCAAATAAGTAACTTTGAGCCGTCCCTCCTTCGCGCGATTTTTACGATTTGACAAAATAGACGAAATTTGTTTATTATAAATGTAAGTTTAACAATATTAAACACATAAATCTTCCAGAATAAATTCTTTATGTGATGTTCAATTCAATTCAATTTATGTTGAAAATCGCATCAAAATCCGTTGCGTAGTTTAGAAGAACAACGCCGTCACACAGACAGACAGGATAAGCTACTTAATTTTATAATAGTTATGTATAGATATAGATATTCGATGCCACTTGCAACTATGGTCGGACTTTTAATTAGATGCAGTAAAGTGACACTTCTTATGTCATTTTTACTGTCATTTCGCTATCACATGGGAACATTTTTTATCGAAATGACAGATAAGAAGTGTCATTTTACTGCAGCTGATTAAAAGTCCGAGCATAGTAGAAAAACTGTCTGTCAGCAAAATATTTGTCATAAAACAAAAGAGTATCGCAAACTTAACATCGTGCAATGATACGATAAGCCAAACAAGGAATTGTTTCCACCAGCTGAACTGAGCCCCACAGAGCAGTAGATTAGACCCCGCCGGCCCCTGCCGCATGCGAGAGCTAAGAAGCTTACGTGGTTATTGATATGGTTAATGCGAAATTGCAAAACTTATAATACTTTGAAGACTTTATGATTGTTTATTGAACGTGTATTTTTTATGATAACAAAAAATTAAAATATGTGTAGGTAAGTACTATTTTAATAATTTTTTACCTATTTAGTGCTTTGAAGCCCGCTTGTACCACAGATATCTAAATAAATACTTTTAGCACTAAACGTATTTAAGGTGATACAAAAAAAGTGAACTGGGCGGGAATAAGAAAGTGACAGAGTCAATTACTTCCACATGCGAAAAAAAGAGAGCGCAACAACGCGCTGGAACCAAAATAAAAGCGCCAAATGAAATAAAAATTGATTAAAAATAAATTAAGCTATCTATCAAAATTATGTCCAGCCAGAATTTTCAATTACCTAATACGCACATTTTAAATGCAATTTTGCAATGAAATTACTTAGGATTTTAGAATTATAGAAAAAAACATAAAAAAGTAGAGGTCTTTTCGGAATTAAATTCTATCGAGGAAATTTAACCCAATCGTGTTTTCCTTCAGTCAAAGTATTAAACAAATAGTCAATAAACATATATCCAAAAATTAAATCCATACATGCTGCGATAGTGAAATAAATGGTTACGAAAAATCCTCCAATTTATTTTGGTAGCGCCTTAAAACGTCGTTTTGTTTCTGTCAATCGTTTGAAGATGACAGAGACAGAAAAATGGTTTTAATTCGTTTAGCGTTAAATGTGTTTAGTGATTTATGGTGCAAGATGGCCATACTTTTAGAATCGCTGAAACGGTTTCTTTAAAACTACTCCCTTCAAGTCTTGTAAAAAAAATATTTAAGTACAGACGCCTATAGCATGAGCTGACCCACCCTTAGGTACATAAATGGTTGAGATTTTTTCGAATACGAATCGATACAATTTTATAATCTATTTAAATTAAAAGAGAAGTCCTGACTGACTGATTGACTGACTCATCAACGCCCGACCCAAACCCTCGGACTTTGAAAGCTGAAATTTAGCACAGAGGTTCCCTTTATAATGTAGACAAGGAGTAAGGAAGGAATTCCCGGTAGTATGTTCCCGTGGGATATTTTCCGACATCCACGCGGGTGAAGCCGCTGGCAAAAGCTAGTTCTTTTATATTTCATTTATTATAGGTATTTAAATAAAATATAAAATTCTATCGATTCGTATTCTAAAAAATCTCAACCATTTATGCAAAGGTGGGTCAGCTAATGCTATAAGTGACTGTACATGAAAAAAAAAAGCAGTTTTTTTTTTAACACAAAACTGTAATGAAAATGCTGCCAAAACAAACCAAGCCCTTTTCTATAACGTCCCCCGATCCTATTTCCTGTGTTTATGAAGGCTGGATATCGGCGCGTCCCAGGCGGGGTCGGCCGGCGAACGGCGCACGCCGATAAGGCGTATCAATCAAACGCACGCGCTCTGGGCGCAATCGGGTGAATAGGTGACCTTATCGCGAGCGTGGCGGTGACGGGTTGAATTTTCTCTTTTATATTTTTGTGTCTAGTGACGTCATTTTTAAGTTTAAGAAACCGGGTTTTTTTTTTGTTACATGCTGTACGTTTTTGTTCCCGCAACACGTAATAGTAGCTCAAATTAGGTTATGTTGTCATTATTGTCTTTTTAGGGTTCTGTACCTCAAAAGGAAAAAACGAAACCCTTATAACATTATTTCGTTGTCCGTCTGTCTGTCTGTCAGTCTATCTAGACCATTTTTATCAGGAATGCGTAGAGGTATCAAGTCGAAATTAATATCAAATACGTAGGTCTATGGTCCCTTGAAGTTCTAACAAAATCAAGCTACTTAGAAGCAACGAAATAAAAAATATGGCCATTTATGCGACATATTTTGATACTCGCAAGTAAATCAAAACCTATAGGGTACTTCCCGTTGTCCTAGAAGCATGTTTCGCATGGAGCAAGGTCTCACAGTACAAGTGAAGGAAAAAGTCCGAAAATTGTTAATTTATAATTTTTTCACGTAAAAAAAATTGTTTTGGTTTGGGATAAATTCTTTTCAACTACGGAATCCTTCATTGTGCGTGGTCCAACAGGCACTTGGCCGCATTTTTAAATAAAAAAATAATTAAAATCCGTACTCTGTAGGTAGAGCATAATACTTATACTGAAACTAAAGAGCTAATTTTGATTACCGTGAAAATCGACACAGTTTTTTAATCAGACTAAAGTAGAAAAAAAGCAAATCAAAAACTACCACTTATCTAGAACAAAACTTTAATCCCACGGCTTATAAATTAAAACCATACTATTTTTATTTCTTAAAAAAAAATAACGCAAAGATAATAGCATAACTGCTTACGTTGCGAGTGATCCCAAATAGGGTTGCACCCTCAAAATAAACCGCTGCTGGCTGTTTGTGTTGCAACCGATACGAGAGCGAGCTGTTTGTTGTGGCCACGCTCTAGCGCGCCTCATTACGTCATACACTTGTTCCAGACTTGAAATTAGAGAAAAAAAAAAAGAAAATCGATGAGTAGAGAACATGATTCGATTTGTAAAATAAATTGAACACTTTGTAGCTACTAGAAATAGTTGTTTGAACGCTTGTGCAAGATTGTAAGCCATAGACTATGGAACTCTGGGTAAAATTAGCACAACAACAAAACATTTTATTTTGGTAATGGCACAATAATTATTTATATTTTTTTTTATTAAAGTATGTCGCTTCTGAGAGTAGAAATCAATTCTACCTTTTTCCTCTTAAGTACAAGTTTATGCTTTTGAATACTTCAAAATTGACCAAGCCGGCAAACTTTACAACTATGATTATAACTCGACTGTCTGCTCGGGATTTCTAAACACAAAAATACACACCAATTTTCCAGCTTAATTTTTTATACAACACAACAAGAGTACTACGATTTCAGTAAAAGTATTCACGAACTCCAAATAACACGAATGTCAAGCGAGCGCGGTAAAAAAGTAAAACGCGAAATTTCAGACGTAAACAAAACCTCTGAACAAGTCCTGGGGGCGTTCGTCTGTGAGTTTTAAACCTTATCCCGAGGTGTTAAGAGTGGATTGAGGTGCAGAGAGAAAGTTGTGGTTACAGCTATGTGCAGTCACGTAGAGACTCCGAACGGCGTGGAATGGAGGAGACCGATAGAATCCCATTTCGTGTCCCCCTCCTCCTCTCCCCGCATCCCCATCCCCGCATCCCCCTCCCCCCTGCCGGTAGCCGTGGGGGTGAGGTAGCCATTACTCCTGATTCTGCATCCGACGGCCCGATCGAGTTAATAAGACTGACAGCAGTGTATTATTTCAAAATCTTTTGAATATTCATTAGTATTTTTCTTGGAAATTACATCATATCTTACGTTCTCGGCTCAACAATAGATCTCTATTAATTAATTTTACAGAAGAAAATGTAAGTGTTTTACTTTTATTTTTGTTCAGTAAAGAGAAATCTGTCTCCTTTCAGTTAGTGTCGCTATACATAGACGTTCTCGAATTGCTTTTCATATTCATAACATTGAGATTTTTTCAAGTAGTAATCCAATGCGCGTCTACGTGGTTATAAATATACATAGATACAAAGTTACATTAAACATTCTACTGGTCTTTTAACTGGTTGATTTTCTTGAATGGTCAATGGAACGAATATTTTTAATCGTTGTGCCATCGTACCATGGTATAATAGGTGTAGTTAACTCGTGCAGGAGCCTGGCACCTGTATCATAGATCGGGCGCGGGCTTGGTTCACTACCTAGTTATTGCTTCCCGCCTAACGTGGCCACTTCGATTCCTTCGTACGTCTGCCCATTAATTTTTATTTATCGTTAAAACGATCGATAGGTAGCGTGATCGTAAACTGGCCGCAGTAAACGTTTATGTTTGAGTTTTATGATGTTTTAATGTAGCGTTTTTGAAAGCTCGCAAGTCCCGAGTTTCTATTTTATATGGACTCGTGGAATAGAATTATAGGCAGTAAAATCATGGCGAGGTGTGTGATAACCACGGCTTCGATTTTAAGTCGCGTCGCGTTGCAAAAATGACATTAATGTTCTTAATGTGATTGTAACTGTAAACTGATTTATGATCGAAATATGACTATAGGCAACGTATATATAGAGCTGTTATGTACGGAACTGCGAAATGGAAAAATTCTGACAGGTGAGCGGTAAATAGTAAATTCGAACGATCACGTACCTACACACAAATAAAGACGGTAAAAAACTAATCGGTCAACGATTTACAGCGTCAGGAGCGTACCCCTAGGGCAAATTATCGATAATCGAGCGACTAACCAAATAGCCGGTGTCGATACAAGTTATCGACAGTAATCGATATAATCGCTAGTGACGCGCGATTGTTACCGCTCGCCATTACGGGACGTGCGCGGCGTTTTAATACTTAACCAATTTTTTTGACCCCTCACTTTGAGGAAAACAAAACCTCCGCTGGTCCCTTCTAAACTAGTGATCTATACAACTTTTTGTATACGCTTATTATTGAAATTATTATTTATTAACTGTAATTGTCGGCGACGTTTCGAGGGTTAAGTTCAGCGTTTAGCGTAATTTGGTCGGTTTGGTTTTTTGAGGGGCTTATTAGTAATTATTAGTTGTCAAACCGCAGAGCTTGTGGTGGGGTAATTATTGCGTTTATGACCAACATCGAATATAATGTTTCCTGTCGGCGCGGCGGCCATAGTCGGTCGAATGAGGTTAAATAGTGAGAGGAGATAATACTGGCTCCATTTTAGATAAAGAGTAGTTCAATTTCTGTATACTAATAACCATAATCTCCATACGTAAATCATTAAAACAATTATTATTTGTGATTGTTATTTTCGCTGGAATTTCCCGTTTTCAGTTCGTGACGCGCTGCTCGAAGGAACCCAACGCATTCTTTTTTCAAATTATTTTTCTTTTAAGCGCGAGTATTGTGCGCGGGTAAATGGCGTGAAATTGACGGGTGGCCAGTGTTTGCTGGCGTAAAGCCTGACCATTTAAATATGGACCCTGGAGGTTATACACCGCCACCTAATCGTACTTAATTTTTTTAGGGTTGTGTTCAGGTAATAAATGAATTGGTATGTTAAAACTAAAGGTAGGTACAGACGCCAGCAGGTCAAGCCACCCGAAACTGTCAAATTTTCCCAATCAACCTTGAACCTAATGCTTTAGCGATAAAGATGAAAATGTATTAAAGAAATTTGACAGATTGTAGTAACTTGATGTGCTGGCGTCTGTACCTACTTGCAACGGATCATTACACCTACTTACTATGGGAATTTTAAGTTATTTTTCAATATACTTACTTATTTATTGAAGTTAAACTTCATGCAGTGATTCGATTATCTATTGGACGAGAATTGAGAGTGAAATTTCAAGGACGCGTCACGTTTAAACATATTTCGTTACATGAGAGAGAAGAAAGATATAACTCGCTCTCTCTCTCTGTCTCTCACACTAAATCTCTCATAATCTTTATTTTTAGGGTTCCGTACCTGTACGGTTCGTACACTTGAAGTAGTTGTAGTTGTTAAGGTTGAAGCGCGTAGAGAAAAGATCAGTTAGTTCCCGTTAGGTTTATTACGTATAGTGTATACAAGTAATACTGTTGACGATTCCTTTCTCTAATGTTAGTCACCGCGTAGCAGTAATTGCACTCATTGATTTATTCAAATGTATGAATATTTATACCACGCATATTTATGCACGACTGCAACAGTTTGGTAGTGAAGATTGGATCAAACTTTGCTATAGTAGCATTATATCGACCTCCCTCCTTTAAAAATATTAGCAATTTTACTGAATCGCTGAATGATATCTTACAGAACCTATCATCCATCAAAAACTTGATTGTAATTGGAGATATTAACATCAATATTCTTCCAGGAAGTACTGATGCTTCTGCTCAGGACTACCTCAACCTATGTGCATATCATGGGCTACTCTCCGCGCACAGCTTTCCTACACATCATAGTGGCTCCTGCTTGGATCATGTCATGCTAAAATCAAACTACCCCTCACGTGCACTTGTTGTTAACTCGACAATAACCGATCACTATGCTGTCCTACTAACTGTAGATTGTAACATACCTAAGCAAAACACTCGCACAATTTCGAAATTGAATATAAATAAACTTGAAGAAGATTTGCGCGTCATCAACTTTGATTCAGTCTATAATTCCGTTGACCCGCAGTTTTGTATGTTGTATGTAATTGAAAATGTTCGACATGCAATTCAGAAAAATACGGTCATATCGCAGTTGAGCAACAAAAATTGCAACATAAAACCCTGGATCACAACAGGTCTTATCCGATGTATGAAGCACAGAGATAAACTACACATGAAAGCTAAATCTCACCCAGATAATGCTATGTTGCAACTGTCATACAAAAGATATCGTAATTTTTGTAATGATCTACTCAAAAAAGTTAAAAGCAACTACGATAAAACTGCATTAAAAAAGGCTGGAACAAGTAGTAAAAAGATCTGGAAATGTATTAAAAATATAACATATTCGCCGAAACAAAATGAGTCATCTTCAGGTTTATTACAAGCGCACTCGTCACAGCTGACGTCTGCTAACATAGCAAATAATTTCTTTGTTAATGTTGGAAAGTGTCTGGCAGAAAATTATCGGAGTCAATCACCTTATCTAACGAGCACCCCTTTTACAGGTAGTTCCATTTTAACATCCTTTGCACTGCTTGATACTGACGAGACCGAGATAGAAAGTATAATCATGACTTTGAAAGACAACTGTGCAGTTGGTTGGGATAACATATCAAATAAAATTATTAAACAGTTCAGGAAAATTTTAGTACCACCACTGACTTACATTTTTCGCATGTGTTTATCTTTGGGTATTTTTCCAGACTGCCTCAAAAAAGCAGTTGTTGTCCCTATATATAAATCAGGCAGTAAAGAGCAAGTAACCAATTACAGACCTATTTCTCTACTGCCGTCTATGTCTAAAATATTGGAAAAAATAATAAACAAAAGATTGTTCAAATATCTGGAGGACAAATTAATTTTATCGGAACGGCAATTTGGATTTAGACCTAAACTTTCAACTGCCGATGCGGTTCATCATCTGACTGACTATCTAGCTCAAGAACTTGACAAGGGTAACCATACAATAGGAATTTTCCTGGACCTCGCCAAAGCTTTTGACACAGTTTCCATTCCTATTCTTTTGCGCAAGCTTGAGACAGTGGGCATAAGAGGTATTCAGCTGAAACTTTTCAAAAGTTACTTAGAAGACCGTACTCAGTGCGTGAAGATTGGCAGTGTTCTCAGCGCAGACCAAAAAAATACTTCTTTTGGTGTTCCCCAAGGAAGTATTTTAGGGCCCACTTTGTTTCTGATATACATAAATGACCTTTGTAATCTAAAGCTAAAGCATGGCACAATAATATCTTACGCTGATGACACTGCCCTTATTTTTTCGGCTGAATCGGAACATGAAGTCTACAAGCTCGCGCAAGACGGCTTCAGTGTTGTAAATAAATGGCTTCAGCTTAACTCACTAACTCTAAATACGGACAAGACAAATTATATAAAGTTTTCGATGCGAAAACAAACTTCTAATATTCCTTCAACGTTGTATGCTCATTGTTGTACAGTACCTGCTGATTGCCCGTTCATGTGTCCCAAAATTAATAAGTCTGATAAAATTAAATACTTGGGTGTTATAATTGATGAAACCCTGACATTTAAACAACATATGGAAGCTCTAAATAGTAGAATTCGTAAGCTGATATTCGTATTCAAGAAGCTACGATATATTGCTGACCCAACACTAATTAGGCAAGTTTACTTTGCTCTATGTCAGTCAATTTTGACGTACTGCATTACCTCATGGGGTGGAGCATGTAAAACTCTATTGCTAACCATCGAAAGAGCTCAAAGAGCGATTCTCAAGGTATCAACTTGCCGCCCTTTCCTCTTTCCCACTAACCTGCTCTATAAATCTTGTGAAGTACTAACAGTTCGACAACTATTCATAATGAGCATTGTACTAAAACAACACGCAGCCCTTCCCTACAGCACTGAATTTACTAAAAAGAGACGAAAAGATATTGTTTGCCCCACAAATAGTACAAGACATGCTTTCACAGCCAAATTTCATTTTTTCCTTGGACCGCTACTCTATAACAGACTAAATGCAAAAGCAAATATCTATTCCCTAAATTATGGAAATTGCAAGAAAGCTCTCAAGGTAGCTCTTCAAAGTATGTCCTATGAAGATACAGAGAAATTGTTAGTTGTAATTTCATAAAGATTGTTTGGTGTACTATTTATTTTTAATTAGTTCGCTAAGTTAGTATCTAAGATTTTAGGAAGTAATATTTTTTAATTTTTTTACTATTTACACTTTACATAAATACCTATTATAGGACTATTTTATTTTATATAATTACAGTGATTATTTTATAATGTGTTTACCTTTCTCTCGCCTGAAACACAGGATGTCCTAGTTCAGGCAATTAACACTAGTGAACCTGACATATATTTAAGCAAAATTGTATTTACTGTTTTACTTTTTAATTTGAATAAAAATATTATATTATATTATTATATTATACCTAGTATTAAAGTGACGCGTTTGGTGCAAACCATCACGTCAGCAAAACATGTACCGTTTAAGACTGTACAGTACCAGAGTAAAAAAGGAACCCTTATGGTGTGACTCAGTCTGTCTGTCTGTCTGTCTGTCTGTCACAGCTGGATACCTCAAGAACTACTAATGCTATCAACTTGAAATTTGGAGCAATTTTAGATGACGTTTACCCAACTATTTTGCAAATAAGAAAGAAGTAAAAATATTTATATTTTTTTTGTAACAGGGACTGAAAGGTGGTCTTAAAATTTCAAAGTAGAGCTACTAGGACATGTGGGGTATCATATGAAAGAGCGCTGTTTACACATTCTTAATCATTTTTTATTTTTTTTTAGGCCTCATAGTTTTCGACTTTTGATGAAAAATGTAAAAAAAAATACCGTCCCCCCCCCTTAACTCCGAAGTTTGCAAAGATAAAAATCTGAAATTATTCTATGTGATAGGAGTTTATGTAGAGATTACAGGAAAAATAAAACGATGTCTCTAAATAGCACACTTTTTCAGAAATCGGGACGGAACCCTCAGTGCGCGAGTCCGACTCGCTCTTGACCGGTTTTTTTAAATAAGTTTTTTACTTTTCCATCACGTGTACGGTGCTGCACGCGCAATTTTTTCTTATGGTTCTATTTTATCAGGCATTCAGTACTTATTCAAGCGTTGAAAGTTAGTTTTAATTTGACAATAGGTACACTCATTACCTACTCTCTCTCTTGCTACATGTTGTGGTTGTAGACTACCTAAGTGCTTTAGGTAGTCTACATACCACAAAGATCTTATCTTATGAGCGTCCTGAGCTTGTTAGTTTCAAGTTTGGAATATAATGTGACGCTTTGTGCTCTAGAGTAGGCCACCTCTTTGTCAGGGCAACCTTTGAATTCGAATTTCGAAAACGAACAGCCTTCGTTGTTTTAATTTGCGTTCGATATTTAAATTGCGTAAAGCTGTGATTGAAAGTTTGCTTTTCATTACTGGTGTTTAATTAAAATAATATTTAAATAAGAATTAAATGCTTTATTATTTGTGTAAATACTTATACTTAGGTATTTTATTTCTTTCCCCTTTTCATACTTTTGGCCTTACAATCCCATCGCTCTTTTCTGTATACATAAGTTTTATTAAGATAGAGATATTCAGCTAATGCTGCTTTTACTTAATTAATATTAAAGTTAAGTATTTAATAAAAAGTCAATCCTACCCCAAGCCATTCATATACCAGTTTCATGCTGACAGATTCATTCCCAGACATACATTCATATCCACTTCTATATATAGGCAGTGTCGCGCAGGGTGGAGGCGGGTGAAGAAATATTATTTCCTTATCTACCCTCCGCAAGTCGTTTGCCTCCATTCTCCCCTTGACCGAGGCGCCCTCTCACACGGCCGTAAGACAGTATTTTATTATGGAACTGTTTTCTTTAGAAAATAGTGTGCTGTTGAAATTATTTTTAGATGGAAAATAATTCTGTGGAAACATAGAACTTGACTGAATAACAACAAACACAGATTTAATTTACTGAAGATAAAGATACTTATGAAGTTATGATATTTAGAAACTCGACCAACACCTTGAGAAGATCTAAAGTTGGCTCTATCAAGTAAAATTTTTAATCTACCTAAGTACTTTTAGACAATAGAACCGATACCTGTAATTTATCTCAAAGACTACTCCATACTTATTTAACGTGATGAAACTGATGAACCTTCCCAGATCTCTGCTTTTAAACCCGATGACGTCACGTCGCCCAACATTTTCTCACAAACCAAAAGCCGCTTACACACAACAAAATTTACGACTGAAAACTATAAAATGTCCTAATAAAAAAAAATCATTAATCCTGGACCTGATTAATACGGGCCGGTCTCGTCCCAGGCCAGGCCGGTGAGAGTAAAGGCTGGGCCCAACAGGGGGCTCCGTTTAATTGGACCCCCTAAGTCCGGGCGTTAAAGCACCAATGTTAGGTTATTTATTGACTGGACAGTCATTATCGCTCGTGTGTTAGATATGTTCTGTTGTTCACAATACTCATCTCTTTAAAGGATTTGTTTTTTTTTTATGTAAATAGGCTGTATGGATTTTGTTTTGTGCCTTGTTGTTTGATTGCGTCGCTTCGTTTGAAAAGCGAAGGTTGTGTTACCAGCCAGGGATTGTAAACCTCATTTGTTTATAACACTTTCTTGAGACCATAAGCTTACGAAGGTGATCCTGCTTATTGTGCATACTTACATAAATTGGTAGGTATAAGTGAAAGTGCAGTATGTAGTACCTATCCCACACTTTCTGCACTTTAACATGTAGCTTTCATTGGATAATTATGTTGAGGGCTATAGTTAAATAATCTATATAAGTAAATAGATCAGAAATATAAATAGAAAAAATAAAAATAAATAAATAATTAATAATAGAAAATAGTATTATAAAGATAATGATTAGATTGGTAATCAATATAAGTAATATGTTTAAATAGTGTAATTGGATAGAGATCCGAAGTCCTGACCGACTGATGACTCATCAACGCCCAGCCCAAACCCTTGGACCTAGAAGGTTGAAATTTTGCACAAAGGTTTCCTTTATAATGTAGACGAGGACTAAGGAAAGGTGTTCGTTCCCGTGGTATATTTTCCCCGTGCGACATCGACGCGGGCAAAGCCGCGCGAGAAGTGCTACCTACATTAGTTTAGGATTATTCTAAGGCCCAACCCCATGTTCCGACTCCTAACAGACAGTTTATAAGTAGTTTTTTAGGGTTCCGTACGTCCGAATGAATAACGGATCCCTTATAGAATCATTCGTGTACCTACCTATCTGTCTGTCCGTCTGTAACAGCCGATTTGTTCCGAATCTACTGGACCGATGAACTTGAATTTTGATACACATATGAATTTCTCTGTGACCCAAACACGAACGTGTAACGTAAATAAATGAATGTTGGTTATGGGGTTCACTTTTGGGGGAAAAACAAAAAAAAACTGTACCGTGTGACATGTCAAATAAAAGAAAGAAAGAAAGAAAAATATTTTATTTGGGGCACGCACAGGAAGTACAGCTTAGAAGGAGCATATATTAGTAACAAATTACTTACCTAAACATTAAAAAACAAAAAAAAAAAAAAAAAAAATTCAAACTAAAAAAAAAGACCTGTGCGAGGCCAAGAAGGGCTTGTGAGGGTCTCTTTCAAATACATTTTTATAATTTTAAAATAAACTGTATTACACAGCATGTAGTAGTAATAGCCTGCTGTGTAAGACATGGAAAATGGATATTACTTACTCACGCTCCGCTCCAATTAATCCTGATCACCAAAATCCACCGTCAATTAAATAACAATAATCGGCCACAGAAAGCCAACGTCCGGCTACCGAAGCCGTCAATAAACTAAATATTCCTGGAAAGCAACACAATCGTGAAAGACACCCGACTCTCAATCCAACGCCTGTTCGGCCCAGAACGCGCCATTCATACAAAACATATGCTAACAATCCGTCCGTGCCATTATTCAACTGAACCTTAACACTTTAATAGCCTGAATCGGGAATCGAAGCTGCGACGCCTCATTTCACTTCGCTTCCTCACCACAATCCACCATTCAAAACTCAACATTAAACTCCCATGCTACGGTCGAAAATCTCGTATAGCAAGCAAAGGTACCTTAATTGGCCACCATGAAATGTAAACATCTTAAGTAACTCAAATAAACAATTGAATTTCAATTCAATAAAAGTCTGAATAGAGTTAATAATGCAATACAGGCAGGAAGTGCAAATTTTCAGCCGAACAGTTTACTTTGCAATTAAAATTAATGAGCGAAACAAGTTCAGGTTTGTGAAACAGAAATGAGAAGGTCTAAGGAACTGATGAAGTCTTGAATACGTGTGAATACTAAAACAATGTGGAAAACATGCTCCTGTGGGAAAGAATCGACATTGCTTATTAGGGTAGCATGACACTTACAATCTCAGAATTGTCAGTAAAAGCTCTGTTATCTGTTGAGAGATGACAAAGAACCGAGAGTAGCCATCTCCTTATTTATTGTCAAAGTCAAGGCATAGACACAGGCATAGAATTTCACGTCGCAGTCAGAATAATAGTAGACGTAAAACTGGAAACGGCTCATAAGAAACCTTGACGCTTCAAGTCAAGACCATAGCTTAACACTGAATTAGAAACAGGTTGCTACTAAAAAAAAATATTTCTTTAACGCTTCATTTGAACTTTGGTTGTTTATGGTTCGACTTTTTCTAGATCTGTTCTGGTGACGAATCTCAATGAAGCGTGCAGGTTTCCGCATAGAAAGCGTTTCCTGAGGTTATCCGATCGATATTTTTTACCGATGTTCAAATATTTTAGCACTTGAAGACCGGATGGATTTGAATTGCAGTCTTGACCCAGTTCTTGCCTCTTTCTTCGCAACTAGGCAAAAATATGGCCCGACGTGGCCTGTTAACTTACTTCCCAATAAATCCGCAAATTGGTAGATATAAAGTTGACCGGCTGAACAGTTTCTGTCCCTGAAATAACCTCAAGGGAGGTCGTTCCGTGTCCGTCAAACGTTCTCAGGCTACCGATTTGGACCTCCTCCATTTTATTGTTTTCAAAATTTTACTGCCGTACTAAATCATTCTTTTCTGCGAACCAGCCAACGTTATGTGATTTAACAAGCGAACGCCTTCGCTATCCTTTGATGGACTCCATTTAATATTTAAATCGTCATTCTCAGAAAGATATGAAACCGCTTCATCACTGCCTTTCCCATAGAGATAGACAACCGCCTTGTTTGAAACTTTAGTTCGTACTTATGTAAATAAAAACGCCGCGGCGATATTAATAATGCGGAATAGAAACAAAAACGAAAAGAAATTAAAAATCGAACGCCGGGAACGAAACATCCATACAATAATGGGAAGGAACAAAGAGGTAAAAAAGCGGGAAGAAACCTGTCGACGCCATGTTGTGTGGCAGTCGGCCTTCACGCCTCGGCCGCCGAAGATTATCTTTCGAAAAAAGAACCGAACGGGAGGCTTTTCTTGACGATGAAGGTCTTACATCCCATTCATGTCGTGGGATTATGGCCTCTTATAGCTTCCGAATAAAGAGTATATTAGTATGGAGTTGTTCCGACTTAATATCTCTTGTGATCGTTTGGAAGAAAGAGCGTCGTCACCGTGCGCCTGCGCTGATGACCTGTCAATTCCGTCGTGTACGGCCACGTAGAGAAAAAAGTGACATTAGAGTGGCCATCTATTATTTTGACTTTATGTGGGGAGATGGAGCCGAGATTGATCGTGTTTGGCTCAGCCCTTTTAATTACACCGCATTCAGTTGAATGGCATTGTATCCGTCTACTGTTCGGTAGACGTTTATGTATACGTAACTACTTATATACAGTCTTCTTTTGTGGGAAAGGTTTTTGTTGCTCAAAAAGTTTTGGAACTTCAGCGTCGCTTTTTCCACATACTGGTTTATTTTCATTGTGTTCCTCTTTCTTTTTGTGGGCCTCTCTCTAGTTCAGCTTAAAACATAATAAAAGTTTTCTCAACTTTAAGTTTAGCATTTTTTATTGAAGTTCCAAAGTTGAAACTGCAGTTTATTTCTGGATTTACTGAAACATGAGTCATTCAATGGACCTAAACTTTCAGCTAGGTCTTAGATAAAGAGAAAAATATTCTATTGAATATGTTAGCATATCACAAGTTATAATAAAAATGTCTGTTTATTAGAAAATGATAATACCAAGCATGCGCCGCATAAGCGCGCGCGCATTTGTCACGGTACGTTCAGAGAGCGCGTGCGTCGCTTCTTGCGTCCTCTCATTGTGCGATTTCGTATGCCCGCCATACATTACCGTCAACTACGTCGTGAAGTCGCATTCTTGACGCTAATGCGGGATAATGTTACCTGTAAAAGATACATATATAGGCTTCTGCTTGATGCAGCTGACTTGTATGGATTTTCCGGTTACTATTCTTTCGACCCCTTTTTTTGAGATGGCGCAGGAAAGAATACCTAGCTGGAAGAACTTAGGAAAGGACTCTGCCCAGCAACCAAGGACGGTTTTGTTTCACTGTAGGTTAAAGGATCTCCTCCATTTTTCTGAGGAACAGCAACAGTATAATAATAATAATACCCGCCTATTACTGTACCCCTGTAGGGCAAAGGCTCTAGGAGGAGCTCGTGGCTAAGTAATAACATTTGCACGGGTCGATCCATCAGGTTAAGCTACGCTTGCCGGGGTTGGTCCGTTTATTGATCATGTTACATACCAAGAACTCCTCCGTGCCTCGGAAAGCACGTCATTCGTGGAGCTTTGACAGTCGTTACGGGTCGTAAGAAGCCCGAGTCTGACAACCAGTCTTACCAAGGTGTATCGTAGGTATTACCCAGTAACTTGTGGAGGTCAAACAGGCAGTATCCGGTTAGACTGGAAGACGACCCCAACACAGTTGGGAAAAGGCTAGGCAGATTGATTGTAGGGCAAAGGCCCCTTTTCATACATAGAAGGCACGTGAGCATTGCTCACCACCACGCTTGCTCAAGGCGAAGTTATTGGCGATTTCAGACTAATATTAATTACAAGTCCAGGTTTCCTCACGATGCTTTTCCAACACCGATGTTAGTGATGTCACTGATGTAAGATCATCTTAGGAAGTACATATCATCATCATTTTCATGTAAATAATGTGCGTAACTTTCTCGTGAATAAACTGTTTTTCTTTCTTTTCTTTTATCTGCCTAGCCTTTTCCCAACTATGTTGGGGTCGGCCTCCAGTCTAACCGGATGCAGCTGAATACCAATATTTTATATGAAGCGACTGCCTATCTTCTGACCTCCACAACCCAGTAACTGCGTAATACGATACCCCTATGGTAAGACTGATTATCAGACTTTCGGGCTTCTGACGACCCGTACCAAACGAAAGTTATAAAAAGAAAAAAAGTAGATATACATATGAATTATAAAAGTCACTTTGCCAGGATTTGAACCCACCACCTTTTGCATAAGAGATGAAGGAAATGTGGGTGACCAGACTTTTTAAAATGAGGTAGGTATTTTAAGAAACTATTGCTGTCGCTCTGCGAGCGCTCCGCCCTCAAGTCGTGAGATAAGGACAACTGCAGATCCGACTAAATAGCCTATGTAAAAAGTCACATTTCGAGGTTTGGCTCTCGCCTATTTCCTCCTCCAATATTGTACCAATTTAAACGATATTTCATAAACTGAATAAGAAGGATATACTATGCCCCTATGTTTTTCTTTTTTCGTTAAAAGTTGTCAAATTTGTACACTTAGGCCTCTGTTGACAGCGTTCTGAATAGGCAATTTTGAGCATTTTTTGAGGGTTCTAGTTCTTATTAAAATAATGTATCATCAAAAAGGAAAATATAGGGACATACAAGTAGCTAATATTTATATTTCTGTGAAAAATCATTGCTTTATGATTATTAACCAGAAAGGAAACAGGCGAGAGCGTTTGTATGGAGAAAAAAGCACCCGCATTTCCTCTTACTAGGCATTCACAACACCTGGGGCCGTACTATGACGTGAAAAAATATCATGGATCCATCATGGTTCCACCATGATAGTGTGAGAGAGAGAGACGGAGCTATATACGACCTGTAGCACCGTCCTTTTTTCTCAACGGAACCATGATGGATCTATGATCTTTTTCCACGTCATAGTACGGCCCCTGCCCCTTCTGACCCGGCCTAGGGCAGCAAACAGTAGAGGGTAGATAAATAATTTTCTTGCATACTTACTTCTTTGTCAAAGTGTCAACTTTATCGTTCACTAATCTCGTGTAATCTCTTGTTTCCATGTGTATTATCCATATTAGGTATATAATATTATGAATGCATGTAACTCTGTCTATCTTTCTGTAACCTTTTCACGCCTTATCGGATGAACTGATTTCGATGAAATTTGGGACAAACGTCCAAATAATAGTGTGAACCTTGCTCTTCTGATTGACGTTTTCCGGTCTATAAAGGTACTAGAGCATTTCTTTGAACACCTGCCAGTTTTCTGGAAATTTGTTTACAGATCAAGAGTATACCATCGCGGAACACTGGCGGTGAACCACTTTTTAACCTTAATGCCTTAGTAATAAGGTCGAAAAGTGGTGCACTGCAAATGTCCGCGGTACCTACTATATATTTTTTTACAACTTTCAAAATTATTGGTTAATGAGAGTTGTCGCATTCACACCCTTGATCCAGTTCATATGATTTTGTGTCTCTTCATTGCAAGCTTTTATTTAGTTTTTTTCTAATTACAACTTGGCATAATAAATAATACTTAGTATACTTAGTTACGCGAGCAGAAACTTTTTGCAACAATAACTGTACCACTAAAGTTATTTACAATGGGATACCTATTTCACATGTTTTTTGAGCGCTGCACTGCACAGTAGCTCCATCTAGAGACCTTATTGTAAAACTAATATTAATATTGGTTTTAAAGCCTCGTTTTAGAGAATTATGATAATTATTTTCAGAATTCTTTAGTTTTGTGATGAGAAGGTGGTCCCAGGTGCTCCGTCAACCTAGTGGCAAAAAGTGAGCAATTTACTGCCTTTTGAGGAGCTATTCTGTTCATCACACCGAAGATCCTCATCAGATCTTCACTAAATTTTTCAAATAAAAATAACCATTGAAATCGGATCTCATAAGGCGAAGATATCCAGTAGCCCCCTTGTTGCCCCTTTTTTTGAGGGAGTATCAAAACCAATAAAAAATCCCCGACGGCAAAAAGTTCCATGAAGTCGTAAAACCTGTACTTACCAAGTTTTGTCCAGATCGGTTGTAAAATACGACCTTTAAAGGAGTAGGTACCAACAAATTAACAGAAGAAAGCAATTTTTTCCAGTCTAGAAGCAGATAATATGTTTCGCTCGCTTAGCTCGCTCGTTCAATAAGGTACCGTATTGAAAATTTTGTAAGAAAATCAGTCAGCAGTCACAAAAACTATTGCCGTCGGATATTTTTACAATAGGAATGTTGACTAAATTTTTTTATCCGTCGTGTAGGTTGTTAAAAAATATTGGACACGTATTTTTTCTTTTTTACGTAATCAAAGAATACGGCGATACATTCAGTTAAAATGTGGCATGACGTCACACCTTGCCAGATTTTATACGTAGTTTGTTATAGGTACTTGTGATGTAGCGACCCCCACTCCGATAAAAAAAAATACATGGTCAATTTTTTTTTATTTGACTAACGTACTTTCTTCTTTCTTCTTTTTTTTTGCCAGAAAACATCCCTATTATCTTTGTAGCCTTTGCTGGTCTGATAATCGAAGCTGTAATTTTCCAACACAGAACAAATCCACAACGCTCACTCGCAAGCGGTACAGTCGCGCGCAACAGTCAGATATAGAAATAAATAAAGCCACCGCACACGCCGCGGCCGCGGCCCAGCGCAGGCGCAATCTCGGGGGGTCACGATCTGCGGTCACGTAGCTCCCACTCCCATAATAATACATGTACAGTGCATACTACCACAGAGTAAATAGGTAAGCACAGAAGGCCGATTCCATACCTACTCCATGCGATTACTGGCGCACGCAATACATATTAAATAAAAGAGTTCAGTTGTTTCTACGATTATTCTTCTCATACAGAGCAGAATTTGTGTTCTTTCTATAATTATTCCTCTCTTACTGAGCACCTACCATCAATCTCTTCACCACCCTTGCTTGACTGGTAGAGAATACCTAAGGCATAAGTCCGCCTTTGTACAGTTTTTAGTGCGAAAAGTTTAAATAAATAAATAAAAGATGCGATCTGTCTCAAACGTATGCCAGTATGCGGAGTCATAGGTAGCCCCCTGTGCAGGGCCTGCATGGAAGACGAGATAGCAGCTCATTTGTTTCTAAACTGTCCGGTGGTAGCCACATACAGGACAAAGTTTCTACTTCGGAAACCCAGGAACCTTCCTTGACATCATCATCAGTAACACCCCTTGGTGTTACTAAACTTTCAAACGGTTGATTGAGTGATCGATTTTCCCACCCGTACGCAAAATACGCAATTTGATGTGGAGTTTCGAACACTAATCTGTTCAATACAATGACAGTCGCACGCACCCGCGTGTCTATGACTGTTTGTCCGCCGCACAGGAATGGGACGTCAACGAGAAACGAGATTATTCGGCCATAATAAATGTACTGGCGCCGTCATTTGTTTTCTCGTTGACGTCGTCCCTCTCCTGGTGCGGTGGACAAACGAACAACGTGCGTGCATGTTCTCTCGTATGGAGTTAGCCTTCTGTATCTATCTGTGATGTGACATTACTATGTTGCTTCCTATACCCACTCTGTAATTTTCTCTCGGAATATGGAGCTAGGCGAAAAAAGATGGTGGCTAATTGTATTAATAAATGTTGCTTTTTGGGAGTGGTTGGAGATTATTGCTTATTATTTAAGTTTATTCGGTTATCGACGATGGAATGTAGGCAGATAGCTATTGGATTAATTTTAAATTATTATTTGTTTATGAGTAAGTTGAACGTTATGAAATTCATGGATCCCGTAGGAGTATCGGAATAAATAGTATTTTATGTTCTTACCCAGATCATGGTCTACCCATTTGCAAAATTTCATCCAAATCCGTTCAGTCGTTATAGAGTGAAAATGTAACAAATAAACTAACTCACTTTCGCATTTATAATATTTGTCTGTGTGTAACTTCTTAGTTCCTGGGAAAAAAAGAAAAATTTCATTAATCTATCTGAAATTAGAGTAAATCACATGGTCTATTTTTTCAGTTTTACGAGGTGAGTTTATTGTGAGGTTTATGGTTGAAAATACTTTTAAAAAATAGGTCTAAAGTTTAGTGCAATGAAATAGTTTTGCTTCTGTCCAGTAAAATCCAAATGAAAAAAATTAAATCCAGTGACCACATTTTCTCTCTTTGCCCTGCAGCTTTCATAAGCCGTAAAAATAAAACAGCATCCATAATTGAAAACTGTAGATGGCGCCACTAACATTGAAACAAAAGACGTACGAACCTACAAAAAGAAACTACAGAGAAATCATGCGTGTACATACATTTTCTTTGCAAAACCGGTTTGTACCATAAAAATCTCGCTTTGCCTAGCATCCCTAATGAGTCTAAATTATCATGGGCCCCATAAGCACCCGTCAGTGTGTGGCATAGGCCCTGATTGATGGCTCTTCAGTCTTAATGGTAATGGATACTCGTTACTCTGACTCGCCTGCGATTTTTGTAACATTTGAAATAAGAAAAATTACTGAAGTACGTTTGAATTGCCTCACGAAGACTATAAGTCTTGATGTGTGCTATTGTTTTCGGTTGGCTTTGAGTGCTTTCATGAGAACATAAACTCACGGCTTCTTCCCTGAGGGTATCTGAAACTACAGAACGAGACCAGCTATGATCCTTACATAATCCTTTTGGCTCGTTTACGGTCATACATCTGGTCATACACATACGCCGGTTGCGAGTACTACGCACCTGACTTTTCTGAAAAACATCAATTAGGTCACTATTATGTTTTTCTGTGGCGTCCGCTCCCGGCGTTTTCACTCACATCTGTTTTCTGGTTTCAAACCATCTAAGCATACTCTTTTCAATGGTTCATCGCCTTTTACACCGCACCGTTGCCTTATCACATCATTCCTCAGCCTATCATTCATAGTCACACCACATATGCTTCGCAATAAGGAACGCATTTCCATAGCATTTATTCTACTTTAATGCTTTCCTTCTGCTTAATTGAAAGTTATTATGGCGGCAAAATTGATTAATACAGGCTGAAATTTTAATGGTTGTTTTGCTTTTAAAGGGTCATTGTGCTCATCATTATGAACAACTTTTAGTATTGGACCAAACATGAAATAGCGAAAAAAAAATTAGCTACTCGTAGGGAGCATCTAATTTTTTTTTTGACGAGTTTGATCTACATAAAAAATGTACTGAACAGCTGACTTTTTTTCGCGATTTCATGTTTGGTCCCATAGTAAAAGTTGTTCATAATGATGAGTACAATTAAGAAACCCTTTACGCTATTTTGTGTATGAATAGATAGACCTTAGATAGTAAAACTGTAAATTTTAATGAATAATAAAAGGTGACAACTTTCAGCAAATAAAAAAGTCTGAAAGTTTTCCTAGAACTGGGTGAGACATTCGTGATGGTCTATGATAGACAAATTTGTACGCAGACGGAGCTGTGGGTGGTCGTTAGCGATCGAAACACCGTAAACAAACTGAGAAATTGAAATATTATTCGTCAAACACACAAATCGAGCTCGTTACGGGGTCAAAGAATTCACTTCGGTGCATAAAAAAATAATTTAACACCAATTTTTCACAGCTATCCGATGGATGGGCGACTAATTTGTCCAAATGCTGCGCCTCGGAGTGTACGCGGGCGCATCCCATTGTGTTAGATCAAATATGGCGTCGTTAATGGCGGCCGTAGACGCTGACATATTGCCTTACGTGTGTTGTAACTGTTATTTATCGGTGTACCACTGTGTCTGTACGAAATTAAGCAGGTTTATGTTTGCCAGGTCATTTCTCCTGACCTCTTGCTGTGCATCTTTTCAGTGTTATTGAATGACTTCCATGTGTTTAATAAGGTTTTTATAGGATGATTGACCTCTACCGGGCATGGCTCTACCGGTAAATTAACGTTGGTTTCTGAAACATGTTTTGAGCTGAGATTGTCTGGCTAGTATTCCAAACTCTAATGCCGGGGCCACACTATACGTCAGATACCCTTTAAACATCGCGGTAATTGTTCCGTTGTTCAACGCGATGAATTCAGTGGCCACACTTGAACGATCAACGTCAATGCTCATTGAATTCACACCCCTCGTCCATCGGCAATGTGAATCCCGTTGTCAAATTATCGCCGTAGTGGTGGCTACACCTACGGTTATCGCCCTTCAACGCCATCAACGGCGATGACCGTATAGTGTAGCCCTGGCATAAGACTGTTTGTCCACCGCAGTGGAAACGGGACGTCAACGAGAAAAAAGATGACGGCGCCGAAGTAGCGACAGTATATTTAGGACTAAGGCGCCGTCATCTGTTTTCTCGTTGACGTCCCTTTCCCGGTGCGGTGGAAAAACAGTGTAAAGGTACTTTCTTTACGTCGTAGTAGGTACGTAAGCTTCTCATGTTTTTATAAAACTAGATTTTAAAATTTACCTGCAAAGTCACTCTGAATTTTATCATTCAACATTGAATGTCATTGCAATATTATTGCAACCACATCCTACAACAATTATTACGTCTAATTTTATCATAGCAGCTCGATCTATTTTAGGTATTACTACACACAAGTACCGCCGAAACTTTATTATGTACAAAGTTGTAAGTAAAAAGTACAGTCGAGTAAAAAAGGTAAAAAGTCATTAGTCATTTCGGCGTACGGCGCGGCGTAGTCGGCGTTATACGTCGACAAGGCGCCGCGAATCACAACGCGTTAAAGACCCGACTCATGCTATCGTAGGCTCTTTAATTGTGCTCTTCGACTACCCTCCCACCGCTACTTGGGGAAGTCACGTCACGACCGCCTTTGTCGGGAGCCGGCGATCGCCTGCCTTTGTCTGTCTGCGAAACTGAGTTTTTTTTTTTTGTAGCTGTAGGTCGTCTAAAGTCGTCAGATACCTAGTGGTGTTATTAGAATAATTTTCTCTATAATTTACATGGGTGATGTACGAAACTAAATGCAATGTTAAAGTTGTGCTAAAATTATTTTGCATCCTGTTGTTTGAATAGGTACTTAGAAAGATAACGACGTGTAATCGCAAAAGTAATTAGTTTCCACACAATGGTTATTTCACGCTTCATTAAAATGTTTATTTTGGCTTCGTTATTCAACTCCACACAACAAATAAACTCGCATACCTAATGATTTCTTCAGAATTCTATTCTTGTACCGTCTAGTCACACAAATCATAAACCTTTAGTTCTAAAACAATTCTCCGGCGAGTTTCCCAGCGCTGTCAGACGGGCGCCCAATGGAAATGACATTTTAAAAACCGCTCTCGAGCCTACCTATAGCTTATTTTACATATACTTGTGTTTCGCACGCACGCTCCGTGCGCAACGTCGATAAAAGAGGGCGTGGCCGTCACCGCCGCATCCACCAATCAGGTTGCTTCCCTCCACGTGTGCGTACGCCGCACCCTTTCATGTGTGCCGCATCACTTGCCAAGTGTGAGTGCGACGTTACGTCTATACGCCCGTGCTGTATATGGGCGTAAATAAGTATATGCCGGCTACCGGCACCACAAAGGTTCCCATATCTTTTATGTTCTTAGATCCTTATCTCGCGGTTTCTTATTTTACATTTGAGATGGTGGACTGGAATTAACGGTCAGCCCCATAAACACGCTATAACAAACTTTAATATGGCCGTAATACAAAATAATCTGTGATTTTTACTGCGTTCGCTGCGTTAATAGGTTGTTATAGATTTAAAGATAGCGCACTAGTGTTTTTTGGTAAAAAAAATATTCATGAATCACGCTGATTGAATTGTTAATGGGTCTAAATTGTTGATTATCGCGATGTATTTTATGTTTTTGAATGTGAGTTTATGTAAAACAATACAGATATTTTTTATCTTTGACTGTTATTAGCTGATATTAGCATAAAATAAAAACATTGAGGCAAAACATGATTGAATCATTACATACAAAATAAAAATCGACGTACCGCGTAAAAATCAATCAAATGACGATAAATACTGAATTACAAATAAAGAAGCCACAAAATTTTAAATTCGAATTTCGTACATCAAAGAGAACTTGTTCTATATTCGAAATTGAGCGACAATAAAAGACCGTTTTCCCGCCAAAATTCGATTAGCGAGGTACAGCGGGACAAAGGAAGTCGTTTATACGGGGGGCGGTTTTAAAATTGATTTTGGAAGCGAGGCGGGGAGCTCATAGGTGACTGGTTGCGACAGTACCTACAGGACACGAGAAAACTCAACATTTTCAGTCATTCATTTTTAGTTGAATTGTTGTGTGTGCTGTGGGTAATTGTTAGACAATCGTGTGCTTAAAATACTATTTTTAAGGTCCCTTACCTCAAAAGGATAAAACGGAACCCTTTCAGGATCACTTCGTTGTCTGTCTGTATGTCCGTCTGTCTGTCAAGACCCTTTTTCTCACGAACGCATTTAGGTATCAAGCTGAAATTAATATCAAATAGTTACGTAGGTAGGTTTAATATGGTCCCTTGGGGCTCTAAAAAAACAAGCTTCTAAGTTAACGCAATAAGAAAATATGCGACATATTTTGATGCTCGCAAGTAAATCAAAACCTATAGGGTAGGTACTTCCAGTTGACCTAGAATCATGTTTGACAAGCACAACTAAAGGAAAAAGTCCGAAAATTGTCAAACAACTTTTACTATGGGACCAAACCTGAAATCGCAAAAAAAAACAGCTGTTCCTTACATTTTGACGAGTTAGGTATGCGAACATAAACGTAGGAAACGGCTGATTGTTTTTTCGCGATTACAGGTTTGGTGCCAAAGTAAAAGTTGTTCATAATGATGAGTAAAATGATCTCTTAAGAGGATTACTTACTTACTTAAAAGTTAGGTATTCAGTTCGATGGTCTAAATAAACTAAAACACTATGGCCTAATACGTCCACATTGAGCAGTTCCTCTAAAAGCGATTCATTTCCTGAATTCCCAGCAATTTATTATGATTGTGTTATTTGACATTAAACTTCAATAAAGCAATTCATAATTTTTGTGGGCCATTTTACGAATCTCCATACAAAACTGTCAAACAGATGAATTGCGTGCTATGAATTGTACGCAGATATATTATGGGTTGTCAGTTTGTGACCGTTATACGATTTCAAATATGATTCATAATACAAATTTATCCTATTATGATTCTGCCAAAGTGGCCGTTTTAGCCCCTCTGGTCTCTAGTTAATCATAGAAAAAATATCTACAATTAGAGCATCGATTTATTCAAACTCCTCTAAGAATAATACAACAACGTAGTGTTCACAACATCGAAAACATAGTCAGCACACAAACAGTCACAAAAGATCACAGACTCTAGTGTTTGTAGAACGGAGGGCCCTAGGGCGAAGCACCCTCCATGAACGGACGTTTTACCCGTAAGAGGGTAGGCACACAAACTTGATCGCCCATCAAGTGGGTAGGTGAAGATAAAAATGTGAGTGGCGATTGGTTTGTTATGTTTAAGACAAGGGGTGCTGAAGTAGATTTTGATATGGATGTTATACAGGGTGTAATTGTTGTAAACAGTGGCAATCTTCATCATCAAACAGTGAAAAGAAACAAAAAAAAAAAACACAAAAAAACAGAAACAAACAAAAACAAAAAAAAAAAACAAAGACAACACAAAAAAAAAACTAGAAACAGAAACAGTGGCATCTTTTAAGGGGTCATTGTACTCTTCATTATGAACAACTTTTACTATGGGACCAAAATCTGAAATCTTGAAAAAAAATCAGGTGTCAGTACTTACATATTTATGTTCGCATAATTCGTCAAAATGTATGGAACAGCTGATTTTTTTTCGCTATTTCTGGTTTCCTTCCATTGTAAAAGTTCATAATGATGAGTACAATGACCCCTTAAAAGATTGTTATTTATTTATTTAAAACTCTTATACTATCATTACAGGTTACAAACCTAATGCGACAGCTAAGACTACTTGTAATAATTATTAACTATTTAAAATAACCTTACATTACTAACAATTACACACTAGTACATTAATATAAAATTACTGATAACTAAAACGATACCAGTAACCTTATACAAAATTAACTTAAATATGTTAACTCTTACATCCTGTAAACAGGAATAAGAGCGCATAGAAATAAACTTGATACTTGATGATAAAATATCCAGGGGATTGTGGCTAAGTAATAACAGTCGCACCTTGCCACGGTTGGTCTGTGGATGGGTGACCATCTTTACATACCAAAATTCATCATTGCCTCAAAAAACAAGCTTTTTTAAGTCGTTGGTGCCTGGCTGTTATTCGTGGATATCTGACAGTCGTTACGGGTCGTCAGAAGCCCGAAATTCTAACAACCAGGCTTACCAAGGGGTATCGTATTACCCAGTAACTGGTTTATCGTATTACCAAGTAACAATGTAATGGGTTCTGGAGGTCAGAGAGGCAGTCGCTCCATGTACAATACTGGTATTCAGCTGCGTTCGGTTCGACTGGAAGCCGACACCAACATAGTTGGGAAAAGGTTAGGCAGATAATGTCTTGATGATAATAATAATAATAATCTCTCACACGTAGGGATTACATTTATCTGAAAACCATAGTTTTCCTACTAATATTTTTCGATCTATTCATAAATATCCTAGATCGAAAAATATTAGTATGTTTAAAGTTACTTAAAGCTAGAAGCTTTTAAGAGTACCAACAGCAGAGCTTTGCATTTGCGCTTCCAACCTTTACTTTTCAGTATTTTGAAATCCTGGATACTACATAATAATATATATTAAACTGGCAGAGCCGACAGACGTAGTCCTGTCTGAATTAACAATCCTAGAACCCGACTACAGCGCCACCTACCGGGTCCAATTGTATTTTCAAACCATCCAGGAACCCATTGAAATATACACACAAAATTTCATCTAAATCGGTCCAGCCGTTTAAGAGCAGTTAGGTGACAAAAACACGTATACAGAAAAATGATATATAATATATTAAGATTTAACCCATATTATCTCAACGCTAGGTAAAGCCTTCTCCTTCCATCAGTCTCGATTCTGCGCTACTTCTTGTCCATCCCCTAGATACACTTACCTACCCACTAGTAAGTAGGTATAAGTATGTAACTAGGTACAAAATACACTACCGACTTTCCACCTAAAAATAAAGCTCCCCGTAACAGAAAAACTTTTTTCTTTGTAACTGTCGTATACTCGTAGTACCCCAAAATGACTTGCAAGTCTAAAGAAGCGCAAGTCAGTGGCGGGAACGCAGCAAGATTAATATAAGTCAAGCTGCGGCAAACGCTGCCTCATCGCTGTATAGGCTTAATTAAGTTGAGCCCTTGTTGCCATGCAACTCGATGTTTTTGTGTCAAAAAAGGTGGAATAAATATAAGGAGGTCATAAGCATCCCTGCTTATGACCGGGTTCACACCTTCCCAGGTGTGAACCCGCCTTTTGATAAAAATAGAACTGGCAAGATTGCATGTTCTGAATTTGAATTTGGATTATTCAATCATTTGGCAAGTTTGGAATAAAAGATTGCGATTCGATACTTGAAAAATAACCACACGACTCTATGTCTAACTATTAACAAAAAATAAAAACCTACTTCTTCGATTAAAAACCCGTCTACAATTTATCAAATCTCTAGAGATATTAGCGCCGTCTCATACCATTTTATCGATAACATATCTATTTAATATCTAAGATAAAGTTATTATAAGGCTGTATACACATCATGCCATAATATATTCTCCGAGACAAGCTCATCTCGTGCCATGACAGATGTTATAGTGTACGCCGCCCTAAAATAGCCTTGGGCTGAACAGCCGGCACCGTAGCCTGCGTCGGTTGAATTAAAAAAAATTATGAAAATGAATTTAATTTTGAACTCGACTACCTATTAATAGTGTTTGTTGTTTTACTTGCGAAAATAATGGTTGTAAATGTAGAAAATAATATTCTTGGTTGGAAAGACGGCAGTAATTTTCTTATGGCAAATGAGTGAACACACTTATAAGAGTCGTTAATACGTTGATGAAGTTGCAGTACTTATTAGAGGCTGGAAGTTCCTTGATTAGGACATTAGTAAGAGAAGTCATCGTAAAATTATTATTGCTTTGACCAATGACATTAAAGATCTAGACGTTGCCATGATTACAGTGTGAAGTGTGGAAGTGAGACACATATATACGAAATTAGTAGGAAAATTGAGACAAAGCATCGTATCTTCTGTCTCTTACGGCGTGCCGTATTTTTGGTTGGCGAACTTTCAAATGTTAGCCAAACAAAGTGCTTTCACTGTTACAAAATTTATCTTGCGTCGATTAATTTAACTTTTTTGGACAGGTTTGGATTGTGCGAATGTATTGACATGGGTTTCAGTCCAATATGGAAGATTTCTTACGTTAAGACCTCATTTCTAATAATACCACATAACCTAGAAAAAGTATTATATTGCTGTCTCATGACCGGCCACGCGGTGGCTCGATCTAGATGTATATTATCTAAGGCTTTGACATACACATGACTGTACATGTCAACCAAATGATTGGATTCTGTGACATTAACCGTGACTGCTACCAAAATACATTGACATTATTTATTTAGATAGCTACAATGTTAAGGTGAATGCGCAATGGTAGCCCGCGAAATTCAAATTTTCTTACGTTTTTTTTTGCAATTTGCAGGTCAGTGTCAGGTTGTATGTTGACAGTGACTTGCAAATTGCAAAGAACGTAAGAAAATTTGAATTTCGCGGGCTACTATAATATTACGCATTCACCATTATACTTGTATGGTCCCATTATAATAGATGGACAAATTTTCACAAGGTGTTCTACCCATGAATATGAACAACTTTTACTATGGGACCAAACCTGAAATCGCGCAAAAAAAAAATCAGCTGCTTCCTACATCTTGACGAGTTTGGTGTAGATAAATGTACTGAACAGCTGATTTTTTTTCACGATTTCAGAGTTAGTCCCATAGTGAAAGTTGTTCATATTCATGGGTAGAACAGCCTGTTACAATTTGTCCATGTATTTTAATGGGACCTTATGTATGTACTTACCTAAATGATGATTCCAATTACAAGTCGACCAAAAAAGTTGCAATTGCCATAAGCAAATCTAACTGTAGCAAATGTATTTTTTTTCCCAATTGCAGGCTACAATCACTGTTTAATAAGATTACCCCAAAATTTAAATAGCTAAGAAACCAAACCAATTACTAAAATAATCGGTGTGTAGGTACTCACACGTGCAGTGAATATACGGCCCACAAGTGCCAAGTTCCCAGGTCTAGGTAACCCTGCAGCTAAGTGTCCGGTCACCTCTCCCCTCTGCAAACGCTCTCCAGCCACCCTCCATGTTTGCAAGGAATAAACGGTTTTTCTACCCCTACTAAAGTTTTCTCGGAATATTTGTGCTTACTCGTAGCTGTGAAATTCAATCGAGTTTGAATTTTTCATACCAAACCTCATGCTAAATTAAAAACTTACTTAGGTACGAGTACATAAATATTGTAGAATCTTGAAGGTTTTAAACCAATAATACGCATCAAAGGATCTACTACGCTACGCAGTCTGCTACACAAAGTCCGCTACGCAGATTATATGCTACGCACAATCCGCTACGCACAGTACGCTACGCAGACTACGGTACGCTTACTTGTGGCTACGCCGTAACCTAAGCTACGCTGCTACGACAACTAGGGACTACGACCCCGAGGGCCAATTCTCGTACCTAAAAAAGTTAAAATTCTAGTCGCAATCTCATGCCAGCGACAATCAACTGTCAAAAATGTAGGTGTTTACGCTATACAATTTTTGACATATTGAGACTGAGATGAGATTGCGAACGTTGTTAAAAATACGGGAACTGCCCCTCAGTAGAACTTGCTAAACTTGGGGATGGTTATATTTTGTTGTAACTTTAGGTTTAACTTGCCTATCTTCTTCTGTGTGCCATAGTAAAATCAATGATGATTTTCATTTAGCTTGTGTCACGATTTCATTACAAATACCCAGAAATGTCACGAGTAGATTTACTATCAACATAATGTAGGTATATGACGCGAAATGTAAGTACATACTTTAATGGCAATGACGTACCTTGCTGTGGTAGTTTATACGACATAAGTACTTCTCATAAAATTTATAATCGGTGCTAAAAGTGCATGACAAAAATGTATAATAAAGGGTTCTTGGTTTTTCCATAAACTGTAAAAAATCCCACTTCCTTTTTCCTGTATAATTTATTAATGCCCCCCTTTCTCTGGTCTGAATTCAAAAGTCTAGACATAAAATCAGGATATCTGTTAGGTATTTCATTCGCACTCATGCTTCTACTTCAAACATCGTACCATGATGTTTCTCGAAAGTCGTATCGAGTTCTGGTAAGACAATTTCGAGTTCTTCGAAAACCAATAGTACCGCTCCCTCTCCCTCTGCCATAAGTAATTGTTTTTGCGGCTAATTCTTTCTGTTCCCATTTCTTTGGGGGACGAACCACTTGAAATTACATTTTTATTTGGTTAAACCGGCTCGGGGTGACGCGATTGCTTTTTGACAAGTCAATTCTATTTTAAAGGGTTTTTTAATAGTTTCTCTTTACCTATGGATACGTTTGTTATTGTGTAGACAAAGTGTCTTTTTTCTCTCTCTCTCTCTCTCTGTCGGTCTATTGTACATGACTGTACGTATATCTAACAGTAGAATAGTATAGAATTTGATTAGCAACTTTTACTTGCAATTGCAACTAAAGATATCAGCAACAGTGACACGTTTTGTGACAAAAGATTTAAGAGGGTTCATTCTACGCGGGCTGGCAACGTCGCGTTTTTAGAGATTTTTCGTGATTGTTTTAGTTTTTTTTTTCGGCCAAGCACTATCTATACCTATCGTCGGTATTTATAAGTATGTATGATATTTTTTTACAGTTATTTTGGTATTTAGGTACTCAACAAATATAACAATATTTGTTGAGTACCTAAATACCTAAATATTTTTATTTACAATCAAATCAATCAATTTAGAGTCAATGTTAAAAATAATTATAAATAAAATACAACGATCTAATGCTTGGCCGAAAAAAAATAGTACCTACTTTGATTTAAATATAATAAAATAATCACGAAAAACCTCTAGAAATGCGACGTTGCCAGCCCGCGTGGGATGAACGCTCTGATGCCAGTTACCAATTGCCTCAATAAATGATTAAGTCATACATAATATCTCTCTAACCTATTATTATCTTTGTCCACAGCGGACTCGCTACTAGGTTCAGGGTCTGACGAAGAGGAGGAGGATGAATCCAGAGCTGCCAACAACTCGAGTAGTCCTGCACATGCGCCTCATCCCGCGTTGCACTCCGAACTATCGCACAATGGGGACACGAAGCCGCATGATGATTCGGAAGACCAGGTTGGTAGAATTAAACTTGAAGTAGGTAAAGGTTTAATCTTTAATCCATAAGAAAAGTTATCCTAAACTGCAACAAGGACTTGATCGAACCCCTTAATTATGTACAGTGGGCTGCATCAATTGGGTACCCCTCAAAAGACATGTGGGTTCAAATCCATGATAGGCCCAAGTTGTTTTTATTATTTTGCAAAAACATTTTATTATAATTAGTGTATTGTTTTTGTGAATAAATAAGTTTATGCTAGTATTTATTTTTAATTAAGTCTGTTTTTATTATTGTGTTTTTCAATAAAACGTTAACACTTCTAATATTGCGTATAACGACAATCAATAATAGGGTTGACATTTACGAAGAGTTATTCAACGTCTAAATAGACCAGAGGTTTCAAGACCGCTTGCCGTGTATAAAATTGCAGGTTCAAACCATAGGCACGAATTGAGTTATTAACTACCTAACTGGCTTAGTTCGTAAAAGCTCGCGGTAATCATTGTATAACCAATGATTCGATGGTTCGTATCTCGTTCAGGCATAAGAAACACTTTTTGTATTATTCTTAAGGATATATTGTTTGAATTGCAAAGTTGTAGCAAAGTTAATTTTAATACAACTGGGGTACCTAATTGGTGCAGCCCACTGTACCTACCCCTTATTTTTGTCACATAACTGCCTACCCACGGTATCTGTAACCGCGTCGGCAATAATATATTGATTTAGAAAACAAATATAATATGATATACAGGGTTATTTGTAAAACACCAGTAACCTCTTAAGGGGTCATATAGATCATCTCACCTGTACAACTAAGGGGCCCGTTCACATAGTCGCATTCAGTTGTTTTTCTTCACTCCCCAGGGTTCGCTCGATGGGGACCCGGAAACCCGAGACTCCCAAGCCGAGAACAAGTCCCCGGACGATGGCAATGGGGGCTCCAAACGACGGGGACCAAGGACCACGATAAAGGCGAAGCAACTAGAGATCTTGAAGTCGGCTTTTTCTCAGACGCCGAAGCCGACGAGGCATATAAGAGAACAACTAGCGAAGGAGACGGGTTTACCCATGAGGGTCATACAGGTTAGTGGTTGGTTTGAGATACGGATTTTTAAATACTTAGAGATTTCACAGAGGAGTTGATAAAGAAAAGTCTAAAGCTGATGATGATGATGAAACTGTAGTACAGTCAGCAACAAAAGTCGATTAACACTTGTGTTTTCTAAATCTTAATTATTGAGAAAAATACTTCATTAAAATCGGAACAGATGTAAATTTTAAAGAAAATTAACTCTTATCTAATAAATGGAAAGCTAAAAAGCAGGTTATCGTATCATTTTGTGTTATTTAGATGATGTCAAAAAGTAGCAGTGTCAACCGATTTATGTTGCTGACCGTACCTAAACTTGAGGGAGATGACAAAGTTGTAGACTTCAATTTCATAAACGTTTTATAGATAAACAAACAATAGTAGATGCGCTTTACGGTAGTTTTACAAAAGCCACCGCGACAGTTGCGTCAAATTGCTTGACAAAAGATTCCATTAATGCATCTACTAGTTTCCATCAATTTTATATAGGCCAACGAAAATTGACAGTAAGCGGGGGGCTTACGTTTTTATCACCGATAATCCGAATTAGTAGTATAGTTACTATAGTCACGAGGAGAGCCATACACCTTTATATATTCAATACGATATCTTTGCATTCCAAAAACCTTTGCTCTCTTGAAATTAAAAAAAAAACTTGATCAATTTTCACCATTGGAGTTTTCAAATCGATTTATACCTTTATATGAAATTCTATAGAAAACTGCGTAAGTACATTGAAAAAAAGTGACTTGAATTAAGTACGAAATGAACGATATTGTCAATTTAAGAATTAGATTAATCCCCAGAGTTAGTTTTACAAAAGCAAAAAGAAAGATGCACGCAGTGCAATGAATGAGAAATTATTTTATGACAAATTAACAGCAGTGTGAAAAACGCATAAAAAATCTAATTTGGAATTTATAAAATCCTTAGTCCACTGAAGTTTAAAAAGAATTTTGATACAAGTGGAGAACGTTCGCTATTGCATTCGAGGCGGAATTAACACCCGAGCCGTAGGCGAGGTTGTTTTTGAGCCGAGAACTGCAATAACAAATGTCAACGAGTATCAAACGACGTTTTTCAATACACTTTTGAAGAAATAGAATAAAATAACTTAAAATATTTTAGTCATGAATTATTAGGAAACTATGATTTAAATTTTCTTTTTTTTTTCGCGCTTTGCTTTCGCCAGGTTGAAGGTGGTTGAAATTTTCTATTATTCATTTAGGCTGTTTATCGGCTTTAATAAACCTTTGCTTCTGGTTTAAAGCCGATAAACAGCCTAAATGAATAATAGAAACTTCAAATATTTTCGAGTTTAGAACACAAATAAATGTTAATTTGTTCATAAACGTTTTTTTGTTGTAATAATCATAGTTTTTGATGATATTCTATTTATAAACATTATATAAATATTCAAAAAATATTAACGCCGTAAAGACGCATACCACTTTGACGAGATTAACAAAAAACATTCACCTCCGAATAGAGAGTTGTGAATAGAGGCATTGAACTAATTTGGACAAAGTATTGGTAGGTATAAGTTATCTGGGGCAATTTTTATTCCCGCACACGTGCGGGAAAATGAAAAATCGCACGCGTGTGAAATACATTGCATTGTGAACTTAATCGTAGTGCGATATGAACCAGTTTTCGAGGAAGTGTATTGAAAAACATATTATGTATGTTATCAATAAAAACAAAACATAATGCGCATTAACGACAGAGTCCCAGAGTTCGCCATAAAATTGATTTGTACAAAACCTCTATTAATCACGCACCTTCGTACGCTAACCGTTACAAATGGCCGATGCTCCATCATGGCGGCCCATCGGTACGTTCGCAAATTGAATATCGCGCTCGCATCCGTCCAGGAACGCAGTGTCGACGTGACAAATATCCTAATTAACGAACACACTCTATCAGAAATATAGTAACGCCGGCAGAGTTTCTGAACATAAATATGATTCTTGTTTAGAATTTATATTTTTGTCGATGAGCTGGTTCAAATTCATAATAAGAATTATTCATCCCTGGCCAGTATCAATGTTCATTCTTTTACAAAAGGTGAAGAAGTTGAAATTGAGATAAGTGGTTGACAACTTAATTTGTATATCAAGATTCGTGTTAAATTAAAACGAATAAAAACAAAATTATACTGTTTGCAGCTAATAATATCCAGTCACTGAACAAACGAAAAATATATAAGTAGTAAAAATACAGAAGAAATACTAAATGATCCTTTCAGCTCATTGACAAATTCGATAATATTTGAAACATTCCTAGTAATCCGCGTAGCAAATTTTGATCCATTTACATTTGAGTCAGCGGCAACGCGACTGTTCGCAGAACTCGTAATCAATCTTACCTTCCAAGGTTCCTCACCCACATCTAATTCGGTAACATTCCCGAAATCCTAACCTGATCTAACACATGGAATCACGCGATTCTCCACACCGTCAGCAACAGATGTCTGCGCAGAGATCCGTCCGTCTGTCCGTCACGCTTTTTGCGCTCCTTCCTCTTTGTTTCAGTTTTTGTTGCTGTTGGTACCAAAATAAAAAACCCTTACTTTTTACCACCGTCTAGCGGACTGTTTGTAAACGTAGTGGGTACTGAACTATCAGTTTCGTCACCGGTAGTGAAGTAATTAATGAAATTCGAAAAAATTGGCCGCCTTTACCACAGATGTTGCAAAAAATGTAGTTTGTAACTTTGAAATTATTGTCTGTGCGAAAGCAAAAACAATGGTCGGATCATTTTGATTATGAAGAGAGCTAATTTTTGCTTTTGCGCTTTTTTGCGGAAGGTAATTAAAAGTAGAAAATTAAATAATGTTAGCATTAAAATGAATGACTTCATTAAGCTTCTATTGTATTATAACTAAATATAAGATAGATCATTCGGAACAAAAAACTAAGCAATCTTTCAGTTCCGCACTGTAAGTAATATTTTCGTAGCAAGAGAGAGTTCAGATTTATCCGTCCGTAAAGTGACAAATGTGTGTACAAATATTTACAACGCCGAGAATTCAAGTGAGCAATATTTTTCTCGTACAAAAACAATGTCAAATATGTTAAGTGGGATCATAAACAACAATTTTTTTTGTCGTCGCTCGTCAGTCGAGCCAGATCGCGCGTGTCAAATGTTTGTGCTACCGCCACCACATGTGTTAGAGCGGCATAACTGTAAAATGACTTTTTGTAAACGGGACTTAACTAGTTAACACCGGTGCGTGTGAAATTCGCCGTTTGAAGAAACCGCTTACAACATTTTTTTGAAGTAAAATCAATTTTCTACTAAATTTATTAATCATTGATATTTCATAAATTTTGAAATTATGCAGAGAATACAGTGAAATGAGGCAATTTACGGGAAAAGTGAACATCTAATAGGTTCCACCTTTTTGCTTACGAAAATCTGATTGGATAGTTAAACGCTTTCTCAGGCTTTGTAAGATTATCAATGCTGTATTAGCTATAAATATTTAATTTATAGGCAACATTTTCATCAACCTTGGTATTTTATTTTATTATCAAATAAAGTTGAAGCTACATTATAGCTAAGACTTTCTTCCATAAACACAATCATTTAGCACAAGATGGTTCTTAGACCTCGGCCGTTATACCTAACACATTCCTGAGGCTCAGTAGATCTCAAAGTATTCTGTATTATCTAGCATGTACTAACTACTTGACGTGCGTTTTACCGACATTTTTCATAATGTCACTCATATTTTAGCCTAGCCTATCCAAAAGTTATGATTGACGCATGTTTTAGAACCACAAAATTATCTTAAAGCAGACATTACGGCACCAGGAATGCAGGAAGGAACATCAAAATAACAAACTACCAATCCTGATGCCACTCTTCCTCGACGTCAGTGTCACCCAACCGCGAAACGAGAAAAAAAAGTGGAGATATTTTAATAAGTTCATATATTGTAATTTCTTTAGCGTGACGGCCCTGTCGCCGCTCGACGCGCCCTTATTGGCTCATATTTTATTTTGACAGCTCGTATAGTTAGTGACTAACTAGGGTTGTCAGTGAGTCTTCATTAATTAATACAGTTTTCACATTTCTTTCCACAGACATAAGTACCTATCGTATTAAAACGTTTAATAGTAGGTAATTGAATAGGCATTTATTTGAATTTATTGCGAGATAACTTTGTCACTTTTTATTTCATAATGTAGGGGTCGGTTTTTCAATCGCCAGTTAACTTTTAACCGACGAATAAGTTTGTCATTTTGACAGTTTTTGTATGGACAATGCGTCAAAACGTCACATTTATTCTTTAGGTAAAAGTTATCTATATTGGAAAATTGGCAGTAATCTTCTCTGTAACTTACTTAGTAAAATATTATCTTTATGCTGTTACATGAGTTCATGGCTGGATATGAGGAGGAGGAAGATGAGGAGCTCGTGGCTAAATAATAACAGCCGCACGGGTCGATCCGTCAGGTTAAGCTACGCTTGCCGGGGTTGGTCAGTGGATGGGTGACCATCTTTACATACCGAGATTCCTCCGTGCCTCGGAAAGCACGTTAAGCCGTTGGTCCCGGCTGTTATTCGTGGATCTTTGACAGTCGTTACGGGTCGTCAGAAGCCCGAAAGTCTGACAACCAGTCTTACCAAGGGGTATCGTATTACCCAGTAACTGGGTTGTGGAGGTCAGATAGGCAGTCGCTCCATGTAAAATACTGGTATTCAGCTGCATCCGGTTAGACTGGAAGCCGACCCCAACATAGTTGGGAAAAGGCTAGGCAGATTGATTGACATGAGTTCATAAAAAAAATGAAAAAATGAAAAAAATTAAAATCGCTATCTGTAAATATTTATTTTTTCCTCACTACCAACCCTATACAAACATTGTCTGTGTGTCTATTTAGAATTGCTTACATTTAATTAAAATATAAGTACTTACCTACTTAATAATCTCACTGCAATACTAATATTTCATTGCACGTAGGTATGTACTTAATCTATTTTGGTTTTGGTAGGTGCTCGCTATTTTTACATTTTTTATTTCAGTTCAGCTGTGGCTTACCTCTATGTCTTGCTATTATTGGGGTATAAAAAGCCCACAATTCTTCAATGTTATTATTTATTCTGAAACACTCATATTTTTTGTTAAAATACCTGAAGCTATTTAATAATAATCAATCAACATGTCCAAGAATCATTTTTCATTTCGCGCCAAAATTTGGTCGATGACATTTCGCATTATAAAGGCGACCACACACGTAACGCCACTTAAAAAAAACATAAAGAAGGGGTTATGAATAAATTAATTCAACGATTATTTAACTACTACTTTGTAAATGTCATCGGCGTATAGTATTATAGTTACATTTTACAAATTATTACCTTATTACTCAAGAAATATTCACCACGCGCGTTGCGTATTAGAATTTATAATTCTGTACAAGATCATTAATCATTATTAACTCGGTAGATATTCATTGAGACAATTCCCTCACTACTAATAATGACGGAGTGATACAAAAATGTATGTAGTTATTAATAATTTGCGCATAATTAGTTGACAAATGACATTAAATACGACTTCATTGTTCAAACTGTAAATTAAAGTTAATGTTGCTACCTATAAATTATTCTGCAGGCGTTTTCCATTACAGCCTTCAAACAACAACGCCTCTGCAGTATCTAAACACAAACCCGTTGGTTTCTAGTTAATCACAAGCATTTTATTATTGGTGGACGGCCATCGAGAAAGTAATTCCCACACGGAAGCTCGTGTCACTGGTTGATTGATAGCGGGCGCGATAAAAACAGTTTGTCAGCGAGTCGCGAACACGTTATTATGTCACCACTGGCTACTGACGTGACGCGTCCTGATTAATGTGTGTCGTGTCGTGTGTGGCAGCCTTAATGCGCTCGCGTCTATGGTCATTAATGGCGCGCGTTGTCCGCGGTCAGGATTCCACGTCAAGCTCACGATTAGGAATTTATAAGGCAAAAAATCTATATATATATATTGTCTGATTTATAATCAGTGGGCAGTTGTAGGCGCATCTACGAGGGCTTTAAGTAAAGTCCAGAATACCATCGCAAGCTCATTGATTTTATGTTAATTCTCATGATTATTGTAAAGGCTTGAGTGTTTAAGAAATTCTACGCTCGCTAATTATAGATGGGGAATGCTTTTTTTGTTTTATAAACTGGTCTATACTGTAGGTAGCTACAAAGAGTCCGAAAAAGACTCGTTTTTAAAATATTCAATAAATTATTTCTTCTCGATGCCTGTCTTCAAGCTTATTCCGTCAAAGTGATGGCTGATTAAAAACTATGGGCCGGAGTTCCCCACGATTTCTTACTTTAGAATTGAGTATTCAAACAATAATTTTAAGAAAATGGCGGTTCTAGAAAGACGTTCCAAATTCAAAATGTCGACGTCAATCTCTTCTTATTTTTTATTTTATTTTAAATATGACTTCAGTCAATTATGAAGAAGAAATCCAAGTAAACGTCAGTGTCGAAATCAGAGTTGAATGAGCCGTACTTCGGCGGTCGCACGGCCATATCTCATGTTTTAATATCCGTCGGCCACTTTGAACTGCCCCAAATACTATAACATGCACGAGTTACGAGGCAAACGGGTAAACGCCTGTGTGACCGCGGCTTTACTGCCGAGCTAACCCGATCCCGGACGATGTTTTACGACAGATTGTTCAGTCTTTTTAATTGATTGGCTGTTCTATAATTTTATCTGTGCTTACAAATAACTCGGTACCGTCCGGTACCGTCCTTGTACCGAATGACGTTTGCTTTGCATAAGTGTTCAACATACCTGGGCATTTTTTTTTAAACTGCTACCTACTTTGAAAACAGCTTACTAATATTGTTTTGGATATTTTAACAAATTCTTGATTTAGTCGAATGATAAATTTTACGAATTTTGCTAGGTATGTTTTTATTTTTATTATATGGAGCTTATTTCAAATAATATATGTAAATAAATAGTAACTTAGATACGTTTTGGTCATGACCGTTACCAAATAATAAGGACAGTACTGCAAGACGTAAGATGCCACATTTCAGGATTTAATTTTGTTACTTTTTTTTTAAATTTCAGTTGGCAATTTAAGTAAAAAAGAAAACTAGTCTTTTGAAACTATTTAATAATTACTCGACACTTCTATGTTATAAAAATGTTAATTATTTGCAACTTGTATGTATGGGACATCCCATAAGTGGGTTGGTAGACATTTTGACGAAAATGCCCACATAATACTTTGGGTTGTCGTAAATAAATTTTCTATGTCTGGTTTTCCATTTTTTTTACTTTTAATAAAATAATAGCTTTGTGCTATATGCAAGTTTGTAAATGAACTATCTACAAAGCCAGCTTTTATCTTGTGGTTCTTTGTATGTATTTCTCCTCTGTCGGAATTGTAAAATAAGCATATTTTAAACATAAACGTGTTCTTTTCCGAAAATTCAATGAAATCCTTACTTAACTGCCTTTGATCTTTACTTAACTTCAGTTAATGCGCATGATTCACAAATTCCCAATTTTCCTTCATAAGTGAGTGTAACTTGGGATTAAAAAACGAGAAAGGTTTTTAAAGAAGTCGCGTACATGCCGCGAATGTCGATCCACGTTAAATGCATTCGGCTAACGATCGCGTTTGGCGCGTACGACACGCCGCCGCACGTCGAATCCTCACTTTATCTAAAAATGAGGACGCTAATGCAATAAATTTGTAATTTTAATCGTTATTATTAAAACAACGGTGTGGGATAAGCATGAGGTAACAATAAAATATCTATTTTACAACGTTATATCGTGTAAATTCTCGTAAAAATGTCGGTGGTACGGCGCGTAGCGGGATTTGCATCAAAAGATGACGTTTACTGTGCTTATTGTGCATAAACGCCATGAAAGTTCGTGCCTCCATCTTGTGGCCGCGGTGTTATGGCCGATTGCGTTGAGAAACAACCCAGAAATTGTTTTTTACGGAATTAAAGTTCGCTGCGGTGACTTTATTTATTATTATGTTTTACTAGTAACGTTGTTTTGGTTTGTTAATGAAAGTGTTGTACAATATTGTATTTTATAGGTATTAATTTTGGTGTTTCGATTTTTTATTATTAAGTATTATGGCTTATAAATAAAACGGTAGCTGAGTATTAAAGATACGGGATTTATGAATACTTAGCAGTGTGATATTAACTCTGTTTAGAAAGTCATATATAATATAACAATAACAAAAAGCAATAAAGACACCGATATTATGATTTATGATGTCGAAGACAGAAGCACCTTACATTGTGTCGGTACAGCAGGTGCGGCGCTACAAAGAACTACAGCGAAACCAATAAATTATTAATTATGAAAAAAGGCCAATACACTTACAATTGCGAAATATTATAAAAAAAATTCAAGAGCGGCGCCAAAAACTCCTTTGTCTAGGAGACGTCCTGCGGACACACTGTGCGGCGGTGGACAAAGGGAAGTAAAGTTGCCGACGCGGCGCGCACACTGGGACAAAGGGGCACCCCGTCAGGACAAAAAATGACATCATTTATTTTATTGCCCCGAGTGAGAATGTGGCACATTAATATTGCGTAGACCTTAATGTTCGATCGCCCTAGGCCGGTCATCACTCAATATGACTCTTGTCTATAAAATAATAGTAGAAACGTGTTTTTCGGATATCGGACGATGTATCACAAGTCATTAGTAATTATCCAAAAATAATATTTACAACTCCGTGTCGCTTGAATAACATAGCGTTTAAAATTCGCCGTCCTTTGATTTTTTTTTAATTTTTATAGTATACTAGACCGGGTGATATTATGTTGTAAAAATTTTATCTTATTTTGCATTGTAAATCATTTAAGTTGATGTTTTTACAGGGGGTCAATTAAGGACGTAAGGTGCATTAATATTAATTATTATATAAACAGTTTTATAAAATAAAATAGTTGCGTACTATCGGCAAAACTTAAGCATGCTCATGCTTAGAAAATATTTCTGCTGAAGCACAGCTAGTGACAGACCACACCCCTTTCTAGATTCGCCAAATTAGAGACAATATGCATGTAATAAAAAATAACAACAAACGTTATCATCAAATCAAATCAAAAACAAACGTTCATCCTACAGGCCAAAACGCATGTAGGTATATGATATATATGATCGCGTCGTATGCGATCATCTCCTTAAAGGTGAGCATGCGGAAGTTTGAGCGAAAGTACCTACACAATCTTCCTTAAATACTAAGTAAAAATAATGATTTTTTGCATTGATAATGGCTAGGAGGCTCATTTTAAACTTTTAACTCTTTAATTATGGTCAGACTCTCTTTAATATCTTCATATCAAAATACCGATGGCTAGTAATTGAAAATATGATTCATTACTACCAGGGACGCCCCGAATCAAACGTGCAGCTACATCTCAATTCGCTCTTATTATACCTACCTAGTTACCCACAGATGGCAGGGTTGGCACAAATTGTCGTCATAATCCGAAATATTAATATTTAAAGTTATTATTATATTGGTGTGAAATCTTCATTAATGTCCTGCGACATTTCTTGCCATTAATCAACTCAATTCATAAACTTAGATCAGTCTTATTATGTATTAGTATCATACTTATTGTACTACCTACTACCTAATAGGTACAAGTAAAATGTAGTTGTTTGCCTAAGCCTTAACTTTAAAACTATTAAACGTAGGTACCATTATAGACTCGAGCGTTAGGTCCATAGAGCTTCCCAAAAAGTAATAAAAAACAAATGAAGATCTTTATAGACCTCTGCAGAGACAAACAGCCCTATCTGTGTGTAAACACGACATGCGCGTACGCAGTGATCCATCACTACGGGCCACGACTACATTGATTTATTACGAAACTCCGGCCGAGTTATAGCAAATTAATTATAATATACAAGGTGTAAAATAAATAACCCACAACCTCTTAAGGGGTCATTGTACTCATCATTATGAGCAACTTTTACTATGGGACCAAACCTGAAATCGCGAAAAAAAAATCAGCTGTTCAGTACATTTTGACGAATTATGCGAACATAAATGTATTGAACAGCTGATTTTTTTTTCGCGATTCCATTCAAATTTTTTTTTGTAATGTGTTTGTTTTTCGATGTCGAGTATGTGGACGAAGTTCTTGCAGTTAATTTTTTTACACCTTATATATACTACTTGATCATCGCAAGGATCAAAGTTTTACAAAAATATTGTGATACGAAGAATGCTCAGAAAAAAATTAAAGATGATGGAGCGTGGTAACGGCACTGCAATTTCTACTATACTTAATATTTAATTTTAAACTGATGTGTAATTTTAGACACTAGCATTAAAAGCTAAGATGGTATGCAAAACTTTTTCCAGAGTAAAGTATAGGTAATCATGTGATTGAACTAGGCTGGTTAACGTTGATTATGCTGTGATTTAACCAGAGGAAATCTTAACCAAGGACGTTTATTAACGCGGCGCGGCGTTCTATCATAGGACCGAATGTCATCTATCACATGAAACCTGACATTATTCTTTCACAGCAATAACTGCCCTAAAAAGCAATTGTTGCGTGTTGAAAAAATATTCTTTTGTACAGTTCGTTGACCGTTTTTATGAGTTTCAGGCTATTTTTTCATCTCAGCTGATGCTCCAGCACGTAATGAAGTTTACGGTGAACGCGTTTGTTGACGTGACAATATCGGATTCGACACGGGTCACTTATCGTGGTTGCACTCTGTTTTTGCGAGCAGAAAGGCCACATCTCGTTTAGAAGCTATGTATTTCGTTTAAGTATTGCAATAGTAACTCTTTGGATTGACTGTTTTGTGATTCGAAGTGTGTTTGATAGTATCGAATGCTTCCGACGATTCGACATGGCACTATTTCGTAATTTTACCAGCATTTCCCTCCGTAGCCGTCTCGCACTGTCGCCCTCCGAGGTCATTTGTCAATTCCGCGTTATGACGTCCGAATCCTCTCAATGTGACCTCTACAGTCTTCACTTCCTAGCTGACCATTCCGTGTACAATCACCATTGTGGTCAGTGAAGGTAATTGATAAACCATAGATTTGGTTTTTAGGTAGTGTGTCTATCAAGGCTAGATAATTATAGTCCTCTTAATTCTTCCTTCCTTTAGTCTACAGATTCTGTATAAATAATTTTGGATCAGCAATCATGAATGGTCAAGAAAGGTCTCAGCTCAAAACACAACATTCAGAGCCAAATCTCAATTAAGTTCTGTTTTTATAGCACATGCATTGATTTAGAATTCCATATTGTTTCTTTAACTAGTATGTAGGTTTTAAATGATTATATCATAAATTAAAACAATTATTTGCTTTTCGTTGACATTAAACCTTCCGTTATATTTATCTCCATTTGTAAAGTGAATCGTACTTTGTTGTCTACTCCATTTGTGCATACAAATTGTGCAACTAAAAATGTACCAACCTAGGCTATGTAGGTATACGGGTAGTTAACTACGTCACGTTCTGTCTCGATTACTCACGATTGGTATTTGCTAATGTTGGTTAAAGTTGACATATTGCCGATTTGCATAACGCCTTATTTATTTTAGATTGTTTACAAAGTTATTGCTTTCAACTAAGTGTAGCTGTCGTATCATTAATTTCACTATGTAAATATATATTATGTAGTCTGCTTCTTTTATATTTCTTTATATTCTAAGTCAATTTGATCAATTATTTCTTTGGGCGATTTTTTCATTTCTAATTAATTCCTTCCGAAACCGCTCCTTTTCTAAAAAAATAAACAGCTCATTTAAAAGCTTCAAATGGAAATATTTCTACCACGTTCCATAGTAAGTACCAACACCTTAACATCGCGTTTTTATTGTGATGCAACAGAAAAACGATAGCTTATCTGAGGCCGTTAAATATAAAACCTACAACACTGAAACGAACTGAGATAAGGCCTCCATCTTGAGAAGCGTGACCAATAGCACGAGCGTACGTTATCAGAACAGTAACTGATAACAGTTTGAGTTAGGTATACATTCTCAATGGTGATTGGTGGAACGGTTACACACTCCTGTGCCGTTTATCAGAAATTAAAAATGGAATCCTGTTAGTGAGAGAAATGGGTCGTGCTTTATGCGATCTTGATGCACATTAGGTAACCGATTCCACATTAAGTGCTTGGACGTCCTTCGACTGAAATGTTTGATGGTGAAAGTATTATAAGTTTCGAGTCTCTACCTTTCAACAGGATTGTCAAATTCCTTCGACTTTCATTTTACCCCCTTATTCATAAAAAACTAAAACGCTTTAAAAACCAATTTTAGTTACTTATAGAAGTGTTTTGTAAATTTTTTTCGAATTATGATTTGAGTTTGAAAGAAGAAGACAAAACACTTCTTTATGTAACTAAAATTGGTTTATAGAGCGTTATAGTTTTTTAGGAATAAGGCGGTTAGCATATATTACAACAAACATTTCCCAGCAAATAACTGATTCTTATTGGATAGGAAAACTTAATTATTTACAAAGTCTAAAATTAATGAAAATATTTAAATCAAAAACATGTGACAAAACTAAAGAAATGTTACAAGTACAAAAATAAACACATCAACGGCGACACACAAATAACACAACAAGTAGTTAATGTACTTATTTTGAGAACATCTAATTAACTAAAATAAGACAAGTCACAAATTGGTGCCGCTGAAAATGATTGCTGACACGGTAAATTTAACGTTGTGAACATCGAGACCACACTGTTTTAAGTTTTTTAAATTAAATAAGTCTGTCAAGGGAAACGGGTTGGCGGGAAATATTGACGTCTTGAATTTTTTTTAGTAGGTAAGTATGCAAGTTCTGATATTCTTAATACGTTTTAAACTAGGACGTTAAAAATTGAAAGGAATCCATATATTCAGCAGCATTGCTCTAAAAAATATTTGGTTAAAGGTTATTCGATGAATATTGACCCCAATCACGATTTTGTAATATCAAACATCAGTCTAGAACGTTATTTTTGCGCATAAATCGACCGTGAAATATAAAAAGTAGGTTAGTACTAAAATTCGACAATTTCAAATTGTGCCCAAGCATGCTAAAAGAAAAACATTCGGCTTTGAACACATTATTATCAGGAGTTATTGATAAGGGAAATACTTCGGTTTATTTATAAAATTCAATGCTAATAACAACACCCCGTCCGATTTACATCTGTAGCGCTTATAAAACAAGTAAGAATTTCTCGTGTTGTTCAGTTTCACGTGGAAACAATTTACTTTTACCTCGGCGAGCGCCACGCCAATTGGTTGTAGATGGCGCATGAGGTGCGCGCGCCCTGTGGTCGCGTCTTCACAGACGCCATGTTCTTTTTGTTTCTTTTTCAAAGTTTCAACGTCTGCGTTTGTTTTTATCCTGTGGCACGCTTCCGACATTTTTATTACCGAACGTGACTCCAAAATTGATATCGAATTACCAATACATCATTTCCTCTTGTAATATGCTAAAATAAAAACTATAACGAAAATACACGATAATGAATTATCGAACAAATTGCGGCCGTCCTCATCAATATTCCGCGAGTACCCGTGAGGGTGCCCAAAATTCGCGTTTACGTCCCACATGGCGCATGACACGATAAAGTTTATGGCGGAACGAAAAACGAAAACAAAAATACAGTCAGCACAACTGTTCGTGTATTATTGTTAGGTAGATTGTGTCGCGCCCTGTAGGGAGCCGACCGCCCGCCGCGCGGCTCTCAACGCTCTAAGCCCAAATTACTAGTTCAGCTCACTCGCTAGATTACACATCCGATTCTAGTACCTGCACCGTGTCGCAACTGGTCGTAAGCTTAAGTCTAAATTGGGTTTGCTTTCATATATCTGCCATTTGCGGTACTGAATACCTATGTAAGAAGATTAATTTGACCCACCTGTATTATTCTGAATGTTGGCTGTTCGAGTCGGACAACATTGAATCGGAATAAAAATTGTGTATGGACTATGGAAGATAATAAGTGCGTTGGTATGAGATTGGCAAATTATTTTCGTGGCGGCTGCTGTAGTTTTTTGTTTCGGGTTCCTTTCGGTACTGTCGACTCATTAGCACTGGGGGGCGCCTCGGCCGCAGGTAGGCTCGATTCTCCGCCGTTATTTATATTGGGGCGAACAGAACAATGTCCAGCCCGATCACTTATTAATCATCTCTTTATTCAAGCCGGCTGGGTGATTCTGCCTGTTGTGATGCTAACACAATAGAATATATAGATCAAGCTACAAGCAATATGTTTGGTGATGCTGCAAAAGAGTATCCAATAGTTTTGTCTGAACAGCTGTTGAAATGTGTGTCTAGCGGAAGTGATGAATAATAAGCTAGTATCTGTGCTAGTATTATTTATTATTCTAGAGGGGCTTGTGGCTAAGTAATAACAACTGAACGGGTCGATCCATCAGGTTAAGCTTCGCTTGCTGTGGTTGGTCCGTGGATGGGTGACCATCTTTACATACCAAGACCCCATCGTGCCTCGGATTGTTGGTCCCGGCTGGAATTCGTGGATGTTTGCTAGTCGTTACGGGTCGTCAGAAGCCCGAAAGTCTGACAACTAGTAAATCTTTTTACGGATCTAGTTCGTAGAAATCATAAGACAAGTTTGCAATTTTATTAATTACCGTGAGAAGAAATGCTAAAAAATAAAATGATAATGATTTTATTTCTATAAGTGGGTTTGTACAAACACTTTTACACGTCAATCATATTTTTAAAAACTAGATGAGGTCTGCGTTTCCTATCTGACTCTGAGAAGAAAAACCGAAACCAACTCAAAGGTGACAGTCTCTTTTAAAGTCCATACATAATCTTGGTCAGATTATGCGAAGACCATGTAGATTGGTGTCTGAAATGGTCTTTTGAGGAAAGAACCACACAGATTGGGTCGACTTGTCCACTCAGTGCACGCATTTGTCAGTAATCGTGCAGCTTAACTCAGGACTTAGGGAGCTCAACGATTAGACGAATACTACCAAAGAAAGGACATTTGGGTAGATGTGCGATGTGTACCTCTAACCCCCGCCATTAAAAGCGGTTGACATTATACCATAATATTTGTAGTATTTAGAAGCATGCAAAAGCTGAACATAATTCCGACACTACCACGAGCGAACAAAAAAGACAAGCTCTAGTGCATTACGCGTCCATATACAGGGTGAAAAGTACTCAAAGAAGTCTCGGGCTCGATTTTGATGAATACAAAAAGGGCATCATTGGAGTTTTGAATAATCTCAAAAAAATACACACTGTATTATTACAACATCAGATAGTGTCGCTAATAAGGATCGAATTCTGGGACATAATGACATACCTACGGCAAACTAAAGGAAAGAGCTCATTTTGAACAAAATACTTTTTTTATTTTTCGATGTTACGTACTCCTACTAAACCTTAACTGATTAATTGTTCAAAATGATGACCATTATTTTCAATACATAGCTGGGTTCGACGTCTCAAGGATTGTACGGCATTCAGTATTACAACTATTCCTCATAGTTTTGAATTTGGCCATCCACGTCCCTTGAAAAATTCACCCTGTAAGTATTAAGCACTAGCTTTGCAAAAACATCACGTATGTATACGGAGGCGTTATATACAGACTATACAGTTAATCCATGTTTATACCTCGGTAGTTAATACTAAGATTTTACGAGTTCCTAAGGCGTCGGGGTTAGGATAAGAGAATGGCCCCTCACAGCGGCGGACGTATGAAATATAGTGTTTAACACCACGCGGCATGTTCGGCGGACGCCCCGCAGCGTGAGACAGTCCCGAGCGCCCGACCAACATCGTCACCCTACGCGATCACAAAGCCCCTTTATATTCCTTTAGACTTTCTTTCTCAAAACTACTATAAAATCTAAGCCTTTACGAACATAGTCATTATTCTTGAGCTATCATAATTCTTAATTTTATCGCTTGAAACTGTTGCGTATTACGGCGTAGTTTTAAAGGTATAATTTGCGAGACACAGCCTTTTAATATTCTAAACAGTTTAAACTTAAAGCATTTAATCGTGAGTCATGTTTAGTTGTTGAATATTCATATGAATTGTGATAGCATGTTCTTAACATAGAATAAGAACAAGAGGCGATCGATAACGGTTATTTGAAGGCAATTTATTTTCTTTGTTCGATTCAGCAATAGGTGGCAGTCACCAGCATATTCATTTTGTACCCGTGATAAGACGTTGTCCAAGTTTATTCAAAACAATTCTTGACATAATATTAGGCCATAACTGCTAAAGTGTACACTGATAGTGTCATATTCCTTAAAAAGTGTGGTATCATGCGTCGTGAGGAAAACTAACTAAGCAAAAGTGTACAATCGTCAAACTTGAACAAGAGATTATCAATTGGAATTTGATAGTAATGTTCGGTTCCTATAAAAACGAATCGTTTTGCGTAGCATTTTTTATTGCCCAACTTGCTATTCGTAAGTTAATTTTACCTGTGATAGCTACATCCCTAAGGGAAGGTCTACTATGCAAAGCAATGAGGTTTTTGCTTCATTATTGGTAAAAATACAAGAGTAATTTTAACCAGTAACGGTCCGTAAATTTTTACGACCTACGAAAAGTTATAGATTGGTGTAACCGAGACCTCATGGAAAATTGTATAGGTACCGTTTACTTCATGCTACTGTTACTTTATCAGTTTTTGAGTTTCCATTTACAACACCCATCAAATATTATTATATTTTTATGGGTTGTAGAAACAATAATGGGGTGGCTGATCTAATGACGTGGTTATGGCCACAATTTTAATAGAACAAGTATTACGAAGTTTACATTTTTTAACGATAAAGGTTTTTTGTTTGGTTGATCTATTGGTGCGATTAAGTAATAAAAGCCAATAACGATAAGCTTGAATATTAAGAAACGGAACAGGTCAATTTGATCAGCTGGGTTTGGTTGGTCACAAAAACTGTTGTACTTACTTGAGTATGTGATGGTATTTTTTCCAGGTGACTCTTGCAAGTGAGTGAAAATGTAGGTTTATGCGATTTTAAAAATTTAACTACGTCGAACTCAATAACTTTTAACTTCCATGGCTGCATCGCTATCGTAAAATGTTTTTATTATTCTACTTCATCAGGTTCCTTTTAATGTAGATATTTAACATTTTTAGAATTGATTTTCATTTTTGCCTCGTTCGTCTAGTCCTTGCAAGCACTACTGCTGATTATGAGGTCCTGGGTTCGATTCCCAGGTCGGGCAAAGTGTTATTGGGTTTTTATATCTGGAATTTATTAGTAGCAGCCCGGAGTCTGGATTTGTGCCCGGATGATGGCATTAGGCTCGCCCACTATTACATGGGACTTAAACATAACTGGAGAAATGTAGGTACACCTCTGCCTAACCCTTTGGGGATCACAGGCGTGATATTATGATGTTCTTTTTAGAATTATTTCTTATTTTGATCTTAAAACCGCCTATTTATCTACTTGATTGATTAGATCACCGACATTAAAGTTATCGCTAACTGTACTATCATACCGGTGATTGTCTGAAGGCCGTTCGGACTTCTGACAAATGTCGAAATATTATTTATTGTGTTTGAATGTCACGTCAAAACCTAATAATATCGATAGTTAATCAAAGACACCAACATCTGATTAGATTTATGCATGAACTACATTATTAAAATGTGGATCATGTGCGAATGGCATTCTTATGGTAATATTTCACACCGTTCTAAAATTTGCATTTCGATTATGAAAAAAAAAACTGTTTGAGTAATAAGTTAGAGAAGTTTTTTTGCAAGTTGCTCTGGTGAAGGGTGAAGGGATAATAAATAATAATAATAAAAACTGACCTATCATATTTTTATTATTTTATTTTATAGCCACCCAAACCCATAGCCCAATATGTTTTGTTTCCATGTTCTGCAACAGTCCTGTCCAACCAGGAGTTGTCCTTGGGTGCACTTGCATAGATGAAACAGGGATAATCATCGGTTCCTCAACACTTAAATTTGTCTAAGGGGCCTCTGCAAGTTGGCAGTGTCGACATTCGTGTTTGCCATAACGACTTGAAATCGCTCGGTAAGTCCTAATTACATGCTCTGTGGTCCTAATTGGCTTCCCTAGACGGGCAAATGGTAATTCGGTTTTATTAAAGACACACAGATGACACAGACACGACTTCGAGCCCGTTCCTTAAAATTTATCAGACCACAGAAGAGCATGTAATTAGGACTTACCGAGCGATTTCAAGTCGTTAGGGCAACGTAACGAATGTCGAGACTGCCGGCCCAGGGGGTCTACTCCCTAAGCACGAAGTCCGTAGTTTCGGACTTCGTTACGGGCGTTTCCTACTCCGTATCACCTACGGATGGATGATTGGTTCGCGGCCCGAACGAAGTATGTATGACAACACGATACGACAGTTGTCCCTACTCCCGATGCGTTTTTGCCCGTCCGAAAAATTTAACTTATACACTTGTTTTGATGGATTGTTATGTCAGACGGACGGACGAACGGACGGACGAACGGATTGACGGACTTAGGGAGTAGGCCCCCTGGTATGCCTTCCAAAGGTCCAGGACTCCGGGGTATCGAGATATGTCAAAAACATTTTCAAAAATAATAATGACAATAATGCACGATAACTTATCTCTCAACGTTTTTACGCTTTAAAAAGTTTCTGTGTTTCAATAAAATACGAAAACCTGGCCTGTACCATCGATTGAACCTTACTACCATAGTAATAAGGTCGAAAAGTGGTTCACCGCGAATGCTGTGATGGTACCTGTAAATGTGGGTCAGACATTCATCACCTTCTATAGAATTTTGTCTGTGCAAAGAAAGCAGTACAGACAAATGTCGGTGTGTCAGAAAAGTTGAAATTCTGCATGCATTTTTGCGTATCCAAGTCTGAATGAAAAGTCTGCGCAAACTTTCTGCGCAGATGTCTGCGTGAAAATTTTTATCCAGACTTTAAAGTCTGTATCTACAGATATCTGTACAACCAAAAGTCTGGATAGTGTGGACCCACCATAAGACCTATTTGAAAGTATACACTGTTAACGAATCGCCATTGCGCAGGTGAGTAGTGTCACCAACTAGCGTCGCCATTGAGGAAAAAAACATAAGTCTGGAGATCTAAAAAATCTACCTCATCTCATGATTTTTTTTGTCAATGGTGGCGCCACGCGCCGCGCCGCGCGCCGTGGCGCTAGTTAGCGGTATTACTCGCCTTAAAATAATCTTCAATTAAATTTTATCAAAATTTACGTCCTGCTAATCATTTATATACCTATCTAAAATAATCTACAGGTACGTAGCTTTTAACCGCCGTAAAACTATTCTCAGGTTTATTCTCATAAAACTTCAAATTAAAGTCGTTCCAAGTAAAACGGAAATAGAACAACCACTCTTAGTGGGAAAGCAATTATTGCGTACTTTAAAATAATTCTCAATTTTAATTATAACACTTTTATGACGAGCTCTAAATGAATAACACCCAGTTATTTGAAGCATTTACGTTTATTGCTTGATAATCAATTTTACGATACTTCTCTAGTAGTCTAGCAAATCATTGCTACCGATATAAAACCTCATAAAACTAGGAAGGAAATGCGCATGAGTTCTCATGAGTGATTTCTATTTTCTAGTTCGTAGTATGGATGGAGTTACTGAGTGAGATCGATTTACGTACCCGGTGTTCTCGATTTTAACGACAAAAAATTACTTGATACGTGATTATAGGTTGCCGGTATAATGTTGGTTGGTGGTCCGTTTAGAAGCCAAGCTTTAAGGTTACTTGATAGAATATGGTGTACCTACCTGCCACCTTAATTGCCACTTTAGTTTCTGTTGAAGCTATAGCATCCGGTTTGCAACAGACAAGTTTTGCAAACCATCTAGATCTATTTATGTCAAAATGCTAATCATTGCTCCAATTTTCAGTCTAAATTAAGGAAATAACCTAAGTGATTTATTATTCATAAAAAAATAACCTTATATAAATTATAAAGTTAATAGACAGATCTATAGCCAAAATTCATTTCGATTTACTATGTCCATTAATCAATAGTTTATGCAAGAGAATTGGATCAGGTTGTGAATGTGATTTCTGTGCAAATGGCGTGCGTGGGCTCGGGAGCGGCGCGATCAAAGCCTGCGCCCGCGCAGCGGGACTAGCGCGCGTGAGCCTTTACAATAACGCTCTTGTTTCCTTCATGTGTTTTTTTTCCTTTTTATTTTTTTAAGGTGCCAGGTTACGCAAATGCAGTACATCGTATAGTTTACCGTTCATTTCATAACGTTTTATTGTCATTGTTAAACAGCAATTTATAGTAAAGATGTGCTAGACACAGTTGGAAGCCGCTATAAACAATTTTAGATTATTATTTACTGCGTTATTATTTTAAACGCTTATAAATAAAATTGTAATGCCTGCTTGATGTTAAAATGTTCTTAATATAATTAAATAATGGCTATTATAATGGAAACAACAGGTCTAATCTACGAAAATCGACGTAAAACAAACTTAATTACTAAAGTAACTAATAGTTTTAATTGCTTGTAAAATGTTCCGTGAATTAACGAATCACATCGACTAGTTAACGAGTTACTTATTTGGTTCATTTGTTTAGCAGTTACATCACTAGTCAATCAAAGGATGAATACTTGACGTCCTTGAAAAACTAATTGAAAAAATTAAGGCATCACTTTCAGAAGGCAGATGTAAAGACTTAGTACTTTTAAGTTTGGAATAATTTTACGACACTCAAACAAGTCGAGAGAGGTTAAGAAAATTATATTTTATAATCCAGCCGCTGCGCTGTTCACATAATTTTTATTACTTCTATAAGCACTTAACTCGTTATAATTGGCACTCGAAACGCTGTGTGCCTAGTGTGAAATTTTGCAGAATGATCCTGGCACTAGTAAAAATAATATTAAAGATGTCTGAAAACAGTTAAGGTGTAATTTTTATTAAGTTTGTACTGCTATAAGAATAATAATTGCTTGGCAGAAGCGTGGTTATAGCCATAAATGCTATCTAGAGAAAAATGGCCACCCAGAGCTGTTTCGTTTGACGGTCTATGGAATTCCAGACCGATGCAGCTATGTTGTTTAGTGCAAGATCACCAGACAATAACAGATAAGTTGATTTTTAAAGACATCAGAAGACTGGTTTTCTTTGGCATAGAATTTATCAAGCGAAAAAGTACCTCAAAAGAAAAAAAAATGAACCCTGTCTGTCTGTCAATCTGCCAAGACCATTTTTCTGAGGAACGCTTGGAGGTATCAAGTTGAAATTAATATCAAATACGTAAATCTACATTCCCTTGGAGCTTTAAAAATCACACTTCAAAGTCAACGCAATAAAAAATTACGACGATTAAGGTGACATATTTTGATACTAGCAAATAAATCAAAACCTTCGGGATACTTCCCGTTGATCTAGAACCACGAAATTTGGCAAGAAGCAAGGTCTCATAGCACATGTAAAGGAAAAAGTCCAAAAATTGTTAATTTGTAGTTTTATTACTTTAAAAAAAATGTTTTCCGATTACAAATATTTATTTATTTATTTATTTACTAACTCATTTATTCATTTAATATACATTTGCAAGGTATGGATGCATGGGAGAACATGTTTTTCAACTACAATGTTCAGTTTGTTTTTGGGATAAATTCATCCCAAGTACGGAACTCTTCATTGTGCGTGCTCACTTGGCCGGTTTTTTTTCATCATGTTCTCCTCATTCCCTCTCACTGCTTCTCAATTTCTGCAACCAGGGGTCACTCATCGGCCTTCATGTTAAACCATGTCAATGCCACGCAATATTTAGGCGCGGCTCAGACTGAATGCGGAGCGAATATAATGGCGAGCACACACGACACGTAATCGCCGCGACGCGCGATCTCGCCGTTACAAGTTACAGATTAGTGACGCGGCTAGCACGCGACGGATAACGCGCCGTGAACGCGACAAGACAGCTTTATTTTTTAAAACTATTTAGAAGCAGAAAAACGTTGGAAAATAGTTAATTGTCAGATTAGACGCGATGATTGCTTAATCTCGGTTTGCTAAACGATCGGTTAATTGCATGATTAGACCTACGTCAATTTGTTTTTCTGCTGCAGCTTCCACGAACTTTGATTTAAATGAAACAGTAAAATTCATAGTAGATTACCTACAAGGACTATGCTCAATGCAAATATTACTCATAAAAATGTGGATGGAAGTGTCTTAGCCATTGGCATAACAAATACATGTCAACCACAAATGCGGTCAGACAATAAAGTTTCATTTCGCGACAAAGGGAACGGTTCTCACGACTATTTTTCGCCTTTTCTTTAATAAACATTTATTGTTATTAGACTTTACGACGATGTGGCAAACATTACTATTTCAACGCTCGTTGAAGGACTTTGTCCGTTTATGATTGTACATAACTAAGTTTAATTAAAATTATTGTAACTTTCGAATGAAGTGAAAATTGCGTTATTTAAGGGGACTATAGGACTTATAGCGTGGTCACTGTAAGACTGCACAGAAAAGAAAGAGAAGCGCGATGACACAACCCATGGTAATTTATTGAAAAATATGGATTAATTATCTATTTACAAATCTATTGATTTGCACTAAAAAAAGTAGTTAAATGAAATCATTTCTTATTATTTTGTAGAGAACTATAAACATTTATGAACACTTTAATGAAAATTGTAGGAGTAATACGTATATGGTAAAAACTAGAAAAATATGACCTGGATTTAGTTTTTTTTTAGTTCTATAAACTAAAATAGATTTCAGGACAAATGAAATCACTTATTATGTGTTGTAAATTACTGTGTATTTTTTCCTATCAAAAACATGTTATAGTTACTGTAAAAGATGAACACGGAGGACAAGCATTGAATATTGCGTTTATGTCTTTTCTTCCTAGGACTTGAATATGTTAATTTCAATATTTTGTCATCATCATTGTGATAGCGTTTTCTCTCAATTCTTCAGAATCTTCTTTTCGTCTCGTGTAGCCAATTAATGAATATCAAGGAACAAGCTTTTTTGTGTGACTATTCATGAATATTAAGGTACAAGCTGTTTTGTGTGACTATTCATGAATATTAAGGTTCAAGCTGTTTTGTGTGACTGTTCATGAATATCAAGGTACAAACTTTTTTGTGTGACTATTCATGAATATTAAGGTACAAGCTGTTTTGTGTGACTGGAACTTTTTTAAAACCATCCCTTTTCCCCAACAGGTGTGGTTCCAAAACAAGCGATCGAAAGAGCGCCGTCTGAAGCAGCTGACCTCAATGGGGCGGGGCCCGTTTTTCGGGTCGTCCCGCAAGATGAGAGGGTTCCCCATGAACCTATCTCCGGGGGGGCTGGAGGAAGGCCCACCGGGGTTTCCTTACTTCGCGACAGCGGATGGCAAGTTCGAGTTTGGCTATGGCCCGCCGTTCCACCATGATGCGCCATTCTTCCATCCGCCGCCCGCAATGCCCTTCAATCAGCCAGGTTGGTAGACTTTCTGAAATAGACAAAGATAGATGGATGCATAAAACTATTTCAATATAAAATAATCTTTAAACATGCACCGTACATTTGTCAAGTCTAAGATTTAAATCGTTAGATTTGCCCTCACGTCGGACGACATCGCCGCGACATTGTTGAAACTGTCCTCGTCAACCAAGGATCAGTTTCTACAATGTCGCGGCGATGTCGTCCGACGTCGCCCGACATCGCCCGATGTCTCCGGGGACACATGTCGCTCGACAAATGTTCTTAGTGGGGACGAGGCTTTAAGTGTCAGAACGAAACAAAAACACGACCATTTTTTGAAGCGACAGGGTGAATCTACGATTGAAATCTTTGTTCCAAATGACCAAAGACGAGCAATTCTTGAACACCAGTAAACAGTTTCAAAGTCAAGCTCGATTTCAAATTCTTATTTCAAAGTGCTGCGCACGTATCTTGTTCCCAATTTTCGAATCAGGGCCAAGTTCAGCCATAATGGTTTGTTCAAACGAAACTCTGCAGACGCGAGTTTAAGAAGATGCGTGAATACTAGCAATTAACAATTTTATGTGTCTTTCGCGCGACTTTTTGATTATAGAACCGTTTTTGTATTGCTTATGTAATGTTATGTAGTAAATCATGGGAAATGATGTTATAATTGTTACAGTTATTGAATTAATCGAAATGGCACGAACTCTTTCATACATTTCTTATTTATTAAATATATTTTGCAAAAGTAATGTCACCATTATGCAGCCATTACATTCTCTAGGTGTCCATAAAACTGGAAATATTAATAATCAATCCCAAAATCTAACAACCCCATCAAACAATATACCAGGCGCTTAGTAACGGAAGCAGGTCGTTTCGCAGGCATGGAGACTCTTCCAGGCGGGGAGTTCCCCGAGCAGTTCCCGCCTCCAGACCACCTCGTGCTACCTCGGCCATCTTCGCCGGAGTTCACGTTCGGTGACGGGCCGCCCCCCTTGCACCCCGAGGGTCTGGTGTGGTAGCTCAAGCCGGAGCCGCGGGACTACCACGACTGATGCGGCTCGACAGGCTACAAAGTGGACTTTAGCAGTGTTATTCATTAACAGTTGCGATTGGTGAAGTTAAGAAAGACGTAGTGTTTATGTGATTTTAGTTTCTGTGAACGTTAAGGAGTCTCCCGCTTGCTTCAGGTTTGTTTTTCGATGTTATTGATGAAAGAACCAGTTTGTTTTCTGTTGCAGTGATTTGGTGCTATAAAGGGTAATTTGTCGATGTTTTCTGATCAAGGCAATTTGTTTTGAATCTGATGCGGTACCGATTGGCAGAAGTCTTAATATAACTTGTATGATTATGACGGCTGTTAATCGTCAGAATATTATTATTATATACCCAGACATGACCTTATCAAAAGACAGGTCTCTATAATCTGTGGAACATAAAACAACTTTTTTGTTTACCGGAAAACCTAGAAGAAAACATTATTAAGACTAATTCCGATTAGTTTCGCCTAGATCATGGAGAATAAATCTTTGCTTTATATCCTTTTAGTTAATACTTAATAATAATAATCAATATATTTGTGAATAAGCCAGGCACTGTGAATATTAAGAATATGTGTACAGATAGCTATTGTAATAGATAATTTATTAAGTGACATAGAAAGAATAATTTATTTACAATGGGTTACATAAGCATAATTTATATAAGAGTAATTTTGGTTCCTATACTAAGATAGACACACTTTGAGCATTTTTTTTGTATATTTATTATTAATTGATATCTTACCCGTTACTTAAGTACAATCTGTTAGAGTAATAATCTTAATATTGTAAATAATCGATCTGTACATATTAATGTATTGTATAAGTAATATGTACTTAATTAGGTACTTAATGTAAGTATCATTGTACTTTTAGCTAACCATTATAGTTTTGTTTTCACTACACAGTTATAAATTAATCACACATAAGAAGAAATTTAATAAATTTTGCAAAAATCTTGCAAAAATCGGTACAGATTTTTTCTTTTTTTGTCAATCAAATATTCAGAAACATAAGCACAATTTATAAAAAGAAATATAAAACCAGCGTTTTTAAAACTTTTAAACTGAAATACTGAAATTACTGTAGATTCGACCACAGGAGGAAAAACTTCCGACTTTGATTATAATTTGTAGCAAAATCCATTTTAATTTCACAAAGTCAAGATTTCTTACTTATAAATTAGCTTTTTCAAAAGAAACACTGTAAATAAAATACACGAGGTATTTTTCGAAAAGAATTTCCTTACATTTAAGAGAACATAAGTAAATACACCATTTCAATTATGTTTGGAGTCACGAGTAGTCTTATGTGTACATACATAAAACGTCTGAAAATATTACAGTATATTATCTTAAGATAAGACATGACTTAGGATATTAAATTGTAATATTTTTGGCAGAGAAATTGTCTCTAAAGTAAATGAAGAAGTTTATAGTAGAGTGTACCAAGTGAAGTAAACGCTGAAAACAAGAAAAGTCTATTTTATACCCTCATAGTTCTAATGTGCACCTACTCTAATTGTACGCATAGGTATCTGAGATCATGAGAGGTCTAATTAAAAGTGTCATTCATAATCTTTCTACAGTTATTCTTCAAAGTTTTTTACATGTCATATCACCAAAGATTTCAATCGTAGAGTCACCCTGCCGCGTCAAAAGATGGTCGCGTTTTTGTTTCGTTTTGAGACTTTTGACACACACGATGTCGTAGAGACTTGAATCGATTGTCATGGAAACGCTATTATTATTGTGTGAGCTCACTCATCTCAGTATGGAAACTTTTTCGCGCGACTTTAGAGGGCAAATCTAACGATTTAAATCTTTGGGCGGGACTTCTTCATTTGATTTCTCAATCATTGCAGTAAATATTTGTGGCTCCAATCATATTATAAGATGAGTTGACAGGATCACTAACATATGTATGTATGTACTTTAAACTAAGTGTTAATATTTGGTACATACTGTTGTCTATCTGTATTTAGCACATAAACAAAAGTATAATGGAATTGTCTGTAAGAATAAAATCTATTCGAAAATATAAAACGTTTTATTTACAGAACTCCTATCCTATCTACCATTTGGAATATCGCTTTACTTTAAAGTCTGTCCAAACTGCAATCATCATCCCAGCCTTTTCCCAACTATGTTGGGGTCGGCTTCCAGTCTAACCGGATGCAGCTGAATACCAGTATTGTACATGGAGCGACTGCTTAACTGACCTCCACAACCGAGTTACTGGGTAATACGATACCTCTTGGTAAGACTACCAAAATATTTACTACTGCGCGCGAACGTGAATGGCGAGCCTGGGTAATGCATGTTCCTTTGGGAATTTTTCAGAGCCGAAGTCTGGATTTCTGCTCGGTTGATGGCAAGAGACTCATAATAATGTTATCTATACAACGTGTAACGTTAAATGCGCAAAACATCTTAAGGGATCATTGTACTCATCATTATGAACAACTTTTACTATGGGAACAAACCGCGAAATTGCGAAAAAAAATCAGCAGCTGGATACCAGTATTTTACATGGAGTAACTGCCTACATGACCTCCACAACCCAGTTACTGGGCAACACGATATCTCTTGGTAAGACTGGTTGTCAGACTTTCGGGCTTCTGACTACCCGTGACGACTGTCAGAGATCTACAATGATATCCGGGACCAACAGCTTAACATACTTTCCGAGGGGAACGGAGGGGTCTCGGTATTTAATGGATGGTTACCCATCCATGGACCGACCATAGAAAGCGTTGCTTAACCTTTAAGATCGATCCGTGCGGCTGTTATTATTTAACCACCGGCCCCTTATACCTAAAAGTCTGCAACATACACTTATTAAATAAATTTGACAGGTGATATAAATGAATCAAGTTTGTATCATTAAGTTTATTACCTACAGTTTATTTGACATACAAATTGAGTGTAAATTATACCCGATCACTGACCGACCACTGAGTGTTAAGTGAAAAGGTTTGTATTTATTTATGAGAGCATTTAAATTATATGATGGGCACACGTGGCTTATGATAACAGCTGCAAGGGTCGGTCGAAGGATAAGCTACGCTTGCTACAGCTAGTTCGTGGATGGGTGACGATCCATTCCTTATTGAGACCCTTCGTGCCTCGGAAAGTACGTTAAGCTATCGGTCCGGTCATTCGTAGATCTTTGACAGCTGACAGTCGTTCCGAGTAGTCAGAAGCCCCAAAAGGGACACCAACGTGGGGGGTCTGACCAAGGGGTAACGTGTAACCCAGTAACTTGGTTTTGTAGGCCAGAGCAGTCACTCCATGTAAAATCCGACCCCAACATAGTTGGGAAAAGGCTAGGCTGATTGTTTGTTTAAATACTGCTTTGTTTGATAAAAAGTGTTAGATTGATATAAGGTATTTTGATGGCATCCTAAGTAAATACTGCCCATATGAAACTCATTCATGATGAATGAAAGGCAAGACCTGGTTCCTAAATGCTGAAATAGGTCAATTGACTTACTGGATATTCCTAACGACTTTAAAAAAGGCAAGACCTGGTTCCTAAATGCTGAAATAGGTCAATTGACTTACCTACTGGATATTCCTAACGACTTTTAAAAAAAAACACTTTTAAAGAAAAGAGTGTAGGTACAGTCTGGCCAAAACGTCTAGAAACGGAACTAATTTTTAATCTTTGTCAGTGTTGTCTCAGTTCGTGTTTTATCAGGCAAAAAATGTGCATGAAAACGATTAGATTGATTTAAAATTAATAAGACTAATTAAAGTTCTGTCAGAAAAATGGGTTTTAAAGTTAAAATTTTATAATGTATGGCTAGTGGCGCCCCCATTTTTGGTCAAGCTGTACTATGTTTTATAGTCAGATTTAATAGTAATAGTGATATGAAACTAATTTTCTGGTAAGTATACCTAACCTACCTACCCCTGCCAAAGCGTACCATATTTTTCATTGCTTCTAAGTCCCAATTTTATCAATGAAACAACGCAATCAGCACTATATCTAAACTGCGGTCAAGAGCTGACACTGATAACTCTTTTAACACGGTTTAGATGTGGTAATCGCGTTCAGTTTCATTGATGAAATTCGTCCATAAGGTCCTACATACACTTACGAGAAATCTAGTTTCATACTACTTATATTATAAAATCTGCGCCGAATATGATCTGGTTTACTGGCATGATAATATTATAGTATTATAGGTATTTCTTAGTTCGTTTCTACATTCTGTGACAAAATCATTATAATTTTAATGAAAACGTAGACCAAAACCGAATAACAGTCTTATCTTTTATTCTGTACTACGGCGTAAAAATACGCTAATACAGATAACCCTAGGAAATATTAACACATATTTACTACTTTTGAAAACACAGTAGGTAAGCTCGGAAGGAAATGAGGTCTAGAAATAATCAGTGCAAAATATTTTAAATAATGCCTCAGCGGTAAAGAATTTTCAAATACAGAATTGCAGCGGCGCCATCAGGTGGGGGAAAATAAAACGAGAGTATAAATTGTAGGTACTGACGGAGTATTTTATGGATGGGTACTTACTTCTGTCTCCTAATGGAAACTAGGACTGTTTAAGATTCCTGCCACAAAAGTCTGTATCTCAAAAGGATAAACGGAAGCCGTATAGAATCACTCGTGTGTCCGCGTCTGTCCGTCTGTCACAGCCAATTCGCTCCGAATCTAATGGACCGATTAAGTTGAAATTTGGTACACATATGTATTTCTTTGACCCAAACACGGACGTGTAAATAAATGAATTTTGAATATGGGAGTCACTTTTGGGGGCAAATAAGAAAATAAAAATAAAAAATAAAGTTTTGCAAACTGTACCGTGTAACATTCAAATGATAGATTTTTTTCAATAATTTTCTAATAAATTGTTTTAAAGTTATTTAAGAAAATAGACGAAAATTGATCTTTTCCCCCTTATCTCCGAAACTACTGAGTATAAAATTATGAAAAATATTCAGAATATACAGATTACAGGAAAAGTTAATAAGAAGTCGTAAAATAACGCATGGCAAATCTCTCAATATTATGCGTTTAAACTTACATTTGCAGTTGTAATGTATGGGGAGATCATGTTTTCCAACTACAAAATAATGTTGTTTATTCTTGAGATTTAAATTTATTCATCCCAACTACGGAACTTCATTGTGCGTGATCCGACACGCACTTGACCCGTTTTTCTTTACCGGAATGCCTCAGTGGTCTTCTGGTCACAAGCGCTACTGCCGAGCATGAGGTCCTGGGTTCGATTCCGAGGTCGGCCAAAGTGTTTTTGGGTTTTTCCATCAGGAATTTCTCAGTAGCAGCCCGGAGTCTGGATTTGTTCCCGGTTGATGACAATTGCCTCGCCCCCTGTTACATAGGACTAAAACATAACTGGCGAAATGTGGGTGTACTATAAGCGCCTTTGTCGGCTAACCCTTTGAGGATTACTGGCGGTTACCATTTCTTCTACCCAATTACAACCACTTTTAATAACGTTGCAGCCTGTACAACACAGTAAACATTCCATTTCATTATCTCACGTAATACTAGCTACTCCTTTCAAAAGTGGAATCGTGTGGAATCTACCCAGTACTACAAATGTGGGTGTACTATAAGGTGCACCTCTGCCTAACCCTTCGGGGATTATAGGCGGTTACTATTTCTTCCACCCAATTATAACCACTTTTAATAACGTTGCCGCCAGTATAACACAATAAACATTCCATTTCATTCTCTCACGTAATACTAGCTACTCCTATCAAAAGTGGAATCGTGTGTAATCTACCCGGTACCAGAAAAGTGGGTGTACTCGTGATAATTGGGTGGAAGAAATAGTAACCGCCTATAATCCTCGAAGGGTTAGGCAAAGGTGCACCTCGTACATCCACATTTCTGGTACTGGGTAGATTCCACACGATTCCACTTTTGATAGGAGTAGCTACTAGTATTACGTGAGAGAATGAAATGGAATGTTTGTTGTGTTGTACTGGCGGCAACGTTATTAAAAGTGGTTATAATTGGGTGGAAGAAATAGTAACCGCCTATAATCCTCGAAGGGTTAGGCAAAGGTGCACCTCGTACATCCACATTTCTGGTACTGGGTAGATTCCACACGATTCCACTTTTGATAGGAGTAGCTACTAGTATTACGTGAGAGAATGAAATGGAATGTTTGTTGTGTTGTACTGGCGGCAACGTTATTAAAAGTGGTTATAATTGGGTGGAAGAAATAGTAACCGCCTATAATCCTCGACCCTTCAAGGATTACAGGCGGTTACTATTTCTTCCACCCAATTATATTAACTTTTAATAACGTTGCAGCCAGTACAACACACTGTACATTCCATTTCATTCTTTCACGTTATACTAGTTACTATGCTAGCTATTCGTATAAAACGTGGAATCGTGTGGAATCTACCCAGTACTAGATATAACCACACCGAGGTAAGCACCCTCCATACAGTCCTATCTACCATTCGCACATAAAGGAAGATTGGAATTTGCGCGGGGGCTCGTTTGTACGACTGTGCTCGTTTGAACCAGGCGCGCGTTCGCACGACCGAATTAATCCACGACCGCGGAGCATCGGGTCGTAATTGGAACCGTTGTGTTTGCTTCATCCGAGCCTATTATCTCACAGGATTGGAACAGGGTTAGGTTCTGATTATTAGGTAGGTGGATTGGTAATGCTAATTTTCGGTATTGAATTTTGGGTACCTACATTGGAAGTTTTAATGGAATTGTGTTTGGAAATGTTTGTTGATAATTTTAGGACTTCCCTTATGGCATCTGTCCGCCGACGATTAGCGAGAACCGAGTAGAGCTAGCAACTAAAAAACCAGCCAAGGGCGTGCCGGACTATGCACACTGAAGGGTTCCGTAATTGAAAAGAGTTGATCCCAAAAACAAACTTAACATTGAAGTTGAAAAATATATTTTTCTCTCCTATTGATATACGTTAAGGTCAATTCTCCAACTGCAAATTTAAGTTTGTAATCCAAACAAAATATTCTTTTAGGTGATAAAATTACAAATTAACGATTTTCGGACTTTTTCCTTTAAGGCTCTTACAAACAGAGGCGATATCGCGTCGCGACGCGATATTTTTCTACGGATATAATATCGAAATATCGCGTCGCGACCGCGATATCGCCTCTGTCTGTAAGAGCCTTTACTTGTGTTGTGAGAATTCGCTTCTTGCGAAACATGATTCTAGATCAACGGGAAGTACCCTATAGGTTTTGATTTACTTGCGAGTATCAAAATATGATGTCGCACAAATGACCGCATCTTTTTATTAACCGACTTCCAAAAGGAGGAGGTTCTCAATTCGTCGGAACCTTTTTTTTTTTTTTTTTTTTTTTATGTATGTTCCCCGATTACTCGAAAATGGCTAGACCGATTTGGATTTTTCTTTTTTTGTTCGAAAGGGTATACGTCCCAAGTGGTCCCATGATCATCAAGTCAGGATCTGATGATGGGATCCCATGGAAATCGAGGGAAACCCTCAAATTTTATGGGCACACCTATATCAATTTCGGTATTTTTTATAGTAACTCGTGCATTTGCTCTCGGTAAGTACCATTTGGTGAGCTGGAACTGATGATAAAGACCACAGAGGGCCATCGGAAATACTCAATTATATCTAAGTATATAACAGGTTGCGATTCGATTACTTTAATATGGTTTATGCTCGTCAAAATAATGGTAATGGTGACTTCACCATGAGCTCCATTTCTCCTGGTTCTTACTAGGAGAACTCCTCAACAATTAACGGCCCTGCATCGGGAAAAGCAACATTTTGTAAAACGTGGTGAGCAGTTGACATTGGGTTATTGTAACTTAGATAAATTACAAACTGAACCACTAAAAAGTGAAAAATAAAAACTTTTTTACAAAAACAAAAACCGACTTCCAAAAAAAAACACTACAAAGTGAAAAATAACTTTAATTTCGGAAGTCGGTGGCAATAAACTAAAATACAGATCCAAAGATACCGACTTCCGAAATTAAAGTTATTTTTCACTTTGTAGTGTTTTTTTTTTGGAAATCGGTTTTTGTTTTTGCGTTGACATAGAAGCTTGATTTTTTTAGAGATTTGATATTTATTTCAGCTTGATACCTCGACGCGTTCCTGAGAAAAAGGGTCTTGACAGAGTGACAGACAGACAGACTAATACTGACTTAAATTCAGTTAACTATTTAAAGTACAACCTTTACCTTCTTCATTCTCCCTAATTTACTAACGAAACACGTTTCAAAATAAACGCTACTTAATAGTGTGTGGGCCCTTCAGTGTCGTACTTCTAGCTATAGTACAGTATAAGTACCTACAGCTGACCACGGGTGAGTGTGACCAATGCAGATTGATTGAACATCGGCCGGGCCCCGCTGTCGCTACCTACTCGACTCGAATCAATAGATGCCGTATGAGCGAGTAGGTGGGTACAGTACGACAACGTTCAAAGTACCTTCGTTTATCTTCGGAGAACCGACATAATAATAACAACAAGTAACATAGTTATAAGCTATATTTACTAACACAAGTTTTGTTTTATACTTTATATATGTTAGTTTGTAAGGTCTATGGGCCATTGTAGCCTGAAAATAAATTTCATTTATTTATAATAGCGAATAAAATGTGACTATCGACCAATAGAAATTAATTTCTATTCCCATCTAACCCCAACTATGTTTGGGGTCGGCTTTCAATCTTACCGGATGCAGCTGAATACCAGTATTTTACATGGAGCGACTGCCTATCTGACCTCCACAACCCAGTAACTGGGTAGGTAATAACGATACTGATTATGACTGGTTGTCAGACTATCGGGCTTCTCCCGTAAAGACTGTCTAAGATCCACGAATGAAAGCCGGGACCAACGGCTTAACGTGCTTTCCAAGGCACGGAGGAATTCGGTATGTAAAGATGGTCACCTATCTACGGACCAATCCCGGCAAGCGTAGTTTAACCTGATAGATCGACCCGTGCGGCTGTTATTACTTAGCCACGAGCTCCCTTATTGGACCAGTCACATATATGTCGGCAAAGTTCGGTTTATGCGGAAATAAACGATGTAACCTTTGAACTTTGTCGTACTGTATAAATCTGTAAGTAGTGAATGTGAGTGTTTTGTAATGCTATGTAAGTAATTAATAATGGAGGTTTATGAGATCGTCTTTTTGCAAGCGCGACAGTATTTGTGTGGACTAGAGTCTGATTGGGTCCCACGCCACAAACGGACGCCAAAAGTGCCGTTTTTGGCGTGAACTGCTAAGGCTTCCACCTAGGAGGTTTAGTGTTGATTTTTTTATACAAAACTTTGTACAACATCTGACTAAAAATGTGTGCATAGGAAATTTCAAAATGTTCCATATCTCCAGACTTATGATTTTTTTCTCAATGGTGGCTAGTTGGCGACATACTCGCCTATACTACCACCTACTACTACTACTATATTATGAAAAACACATGCATGTACTGTCTTCAAAGACGTTATTGGATGATTTCTTAGTTTTAAAGCTATTTGTTACGAATATTTAATTGGCATTTCAGAAATACTGTGAGAGGGATAAGTGTTGTTAACTTTTTACCTGAACTTGATGAGTTTTATATTTTCTCTATAAATTATGTGCATGTGTATTTAATATTGTGTCTTTAATATTTTTAACTCATTTTAAACCATTTTAATTAAAGAAATAAATAAATACGTAGCAGTAGTTACATTCAAATTACTTATTAGGTAAATGGTTGGGTCGATCTCCATAGGCATTTTTTTTCGTGTCGGGCTGGATAAACCCATTTTAAAATCGAAAAACGTTTTCAAAATATTTTTTTATATGCAGTTCGGTGTCTAATCTACGTGATACAAGGCTAATATTATGAAAAAGTTCATTTTAAATATTTAAAAAAAAATCTTAAACCTTAAAATCCTGATCGCTCTGGGTTGGCCCAACTCCCGATTGAATGAAAAAAATATTCCTTAACTTTTTAATGAGAAGGTTCATATGAAACAACTTATTTAGATTACATAACAAATAGTTAATCTTCACAGTAATAAAATATTTTTAGTTATATTAACAATACTTTTGCCACAATTTGAATTTAAAATCGTGACCGGGCATTTTATCTCATTGCTCTGCGCTGAGGTAAAACATCGCGCTCATCCATAGTTACGCGTTATAGACACTCTATTCCGATACCGAGGGGCAACGCCAGCAGTGGTCTAACCGCCGAAGAGGATACCTGTGTGCCACGTTCCCGCTTTCCAACATTACGAAGGTTAGTTTATGATTGCTCTGGATTTGGTTCTCGAATTTTATGATTGCTATGGCACGTTATTTAAATTAAATAGTAAGCTTGTGAATGTGTTTGTTATGTGAATTAAGTGATCGTTATGATGCTTTTTATGAGACGTAATCACAACTTTCTACTGCTTTTAAATTCGGCTATATTTATGATTTTGTGACTTTTTCTGATCGCTATGGCTGTGACTGCTCTGTCCAAAAAGACCAGAGCGATGATATTTTGCATTAATTGTACGTTATAAATCTATTTTAAGTAGTAGTACCGGACTGTAACAATGACAAACAATGAACTATGCATGTAACCTTTAATTTATAACCTTTCCTGGGTTTCTTTGGGTAACCTAAACCCATAAACAGATTTTGACGTATTTTACCTTGATGATATTATTATATTGACATTTAGCAAACCACAACTGTAACCCTTTCTTCTCTAAAATTTAATGGCAACTATTGTTGCAGATTGAAATCATGCCTCGAAAAAAATTATCTATTGGAGAAAAACGTCTTAGGAAGAAATTGGCAAAGTTCTGGGTGGAAACGTTGCACACAACCACGAGACGACCGCTTTCTAGTGACTCAGGCGCTGAGGAACCGCAAATTCAAAACAAACATACACCTCAAAAGCAAACATAGACCTCAAAAGAAACTTGAAGAGGTACGAGGAGCACAATTTAGGCTATGGATAGTGAGGAGGAGGTTTTTAGCGCTTGATATACGCATTCGACAACCACCACGGGCCCCAAAGTTACTCCAGGAGCACCGGATTGCTCGACTGAGGTTCACTAGAAATTGTCTATCTTGGACACTAGGTAACTGGTGTAGCGTACTCTTCTCCGATGAGGCTCGAATTTGTCTAAATGGTGAAGACCAACGTCGGCGAGTATTACGAAGACCAGGAGAACGCTATGCCGACGTGTGTTTTGAAGAAATCACCCCTTATGGTGGAAGGTTCGTTATGTTTTGGGCGGGAGTAACTTCTAGCTATCGTACAGAGATAGCATTAATTGAAAATGTACCTGTGTGTGACCTTTTTCTAAAATAATACATTTCTCTTACATATAATCTCGTTACAAGTACACTGAATATGACTGAAAACTTTATTATTTATTTATTTGTTTAGGTTTTTTTTTTGTTTTTTAGTGTTAGTTATGCCAAGAAATCTATTACAATTTCTATTCTATTATGCATGATGTAATTAATTTATTATTAATGTGATGTAATTATTTATGATTTCTATTACCTATCTAGTGGCACTCATTATCATATTTTTTTTTTTGTTAATATGCGGATAATGTAGTGGGCTGCAATATTGTTATTATTTTGTTTTAATTTTTCCTTTGTTCCAACACATATTGTAGCTGTTTATTGTTCCTGACTAAAATAAAATAAAAAATAAAATAAAACGGCTAAATAAATAATATTTTATCAATATTATTTTTTTTGTTTCACTGATTTCACCATTTATGATCGCTCTGTCACCAATTATGATTGCTCTGGTCGCGAAATTTTTTCAACTTAAATATTTCCATAATTGTTTGTGTAAATTGAGGGCCAATAGTAAAAATGTTCTATTTGAACATCATTCTTTTTAATCAGATACATAATTACCATTAAATATCAATATCTGAAAAGCACCAGAGCGATCACACGAATACGCCCGTTTTGGAGATCGACCCGGTTATAGATTGCTAAAATATCAATTATCTATTGTGATACTTTAGTAAAAAAAAAAATCAACCATCAGAAAGTTCGAAGTCTTATTTGTGAAGAATAACAAATTTTTCTTTCTTTTTTTTCTAAACGCCCAACAACTTCAGAAACTCATCGATGCCGCATCAATAATTAGGAACATCAAACATAGTAAGGAAATTGACCCTCGGACTCCAAACGAACAGTAAACACAATACTTCTACTCGTAACTGTCCATTAATTAGTACTATTGTTAAGGGTAACATCACACCCCCTACTTTATGTATATAGAGCACGCTATACCACCCACTTTAGAAAATGTAGACATTAGAAACTAGAGGTATTGTTGGAAGCGTCTTAATCGTCCGCTGGTTTATAGGATTTGTGACGTTACATCAAATTGAATAATGGCGTCCTGTAGAGGACATACCTACCTAACGACCTACACAATTTTTTTTTCCAATGATGCCGTGTTGGGTATCGAATGAAAGTGCTTAATTAGCACATTTCAAAAATATATATGTTACCCGCAATCTGTATAATACAGGTATTCTATATAATACCTAGGCAATGTACAGAATACCTACCTGGAGCGTCCAGGCAATGTATGAAATATTATGAATATTAATGTCCGTTACATACTTTGCCTAGGTAATGTATACAATTCCCAGGCATTGTATAGACTACCTGCTGGTCCACCGCCAATGTGTAAAGTAAATAGATTTTGGTCTGTATTTATCAATGTTAGGTGCTTTTTGTCTCCGACCAGCCGTTTTGGTTAGGATAGAATAGGTGCAAAAACTGTCACAGAACCGATTTAGCCAACCCCAACTCCACGTGGTACTTGTTTGCCCTATCTCATCCAAGAGTGTTTAGAGCCGCAGGTGCGTAGGGAGAGCAGCCTCTGTCCGCGGCAATAAGGCGAGCATAGGTGCTAGCGGCAGGCTATGCACCTGCAATAATACAATGTCTTTACAACAGCTTGTTTTGTTCGGAGTTGATAAAGTTCGTCATCTGTTTTTTGTAAGGGATTAAATATAATGACTACCAAAAAAATTAAATGCTCACCAAAATGGACAAATACTCACCAAATCTGCGTCGACTTGCTGACGAAAACCCTAACCCTAGACGGTCGACGTCAGGGGCACCCCGAGGTTTGGTTGGTTAGGTTCCTTTAAACCCTGCAGATACAAATAGGGGCCCCGCGAAGCGGGGCTCCGTCAACCTGCTGTCAGTTTTCTAAAGTTATAATTTCACTATAAAATGGTTTTCATTTTGGTGAGCATTTATATTTTTTGGTAGTAAAATAGGTACATTTCTGGTAAGCGTTTTTTAAACACAAGCCTTTTTGTAAGACTACAGCTAGTCTAATAGCGACCACAATAGTATGTTACAGACATTGCCGGCTGCGCATTCGGTACTGTATAGAATACCTAGGCAAAGTATAAAATAAATAATATTTCATACATTACCTGAACGTTTTAGGTATTCTATACATTGCCTAGGTATTGTATAGAATACCGGATTATACAGATTGCCGGTAACATCTATATTGTTAGCTAAAAAAAATTTAAAGGAAAACAAAAAAAAATTAAACGGCTCTGCAAATACTTTATCACGAAATTATAAACCCAAAATAATTTTAATAAAAAGTATGTTCAAAAACTAAAACCCGACTACTGAAAAATCACGCCCTAAAAAGTATGAAAGAAAATTTTCTTATCTGAAAGTAAACGACAGACATATTAAAAATCCGGAGTCACACGTCATGTTAGGACATACTTAAATCGAACAGATTACGTGTGACTCCGGATTTTTAATTTGTCTGTCTTTTTGTTTCAGATGAGAACATTTTCTTGTTTCATACTTTTTAGAGCATGATTGTTCAGTAGTCGGGTTTTAGTTTTTGAACTTACTTTTTTCCTTTTGAGGTACGGATCCCTAAAAAGGTTCATGAATGGGAAAATATTTCAAATTCCATCGTGTTTAAACGCCCCAAGTCTTCGGTCAGTGGTGGTTTTACGTTTAATCAGATAAGGCGACATTTGACAGGCACACTATTACACTTACATTATTACACTTGTTTACTATTTATTTCGGCCATAAAAGTTATTAAGTTTGCTCGAGTTTATGATGAGTTTCGCTACTGTATAGTTTGTTTGTTTCAAGTAATAATCATAAAGATTATTATTACAGATAGAAGTGATGGATTGTTTTACTGTGTGGTGTTAGATTTTTTGTTATAGAAAAGTGTTAATGTGGTTTTTAATTTGGTAATTCTATAATATATAATGAATAATATTAATTGCCAATTTGTACTGAAAAATTGAAATTCGTTTTTTTTTTAATTTAACATATTTATTTAATCAAAATAATTACCATTATTATCTACACATTGCTGCCATCTTATTAAGGAATGTCATTTATGCTTTTGCGATAGAACTCTCGTGATCTAGATTCGACAAACTGTGTGAAAGCATTTTGTATTTTGTATTTTTGTGCATTTTGTTGAGAAGAAAACTTTTTATCACATAAAAAATTGTCCAAATCACGAAAAAAATGGTAGTCCGTTGGAGCAAGGTCTGGCTATCAAAGTTTCCATCACGAAAGCGTTTAAACCAAAATCGCACGGTGCGTTCATTAGCAGTCCCCTCTCCAAACGCAACATTGATATTGCGAGCTGTTTCTGCCGCGTTAGTTCCGCGTCGGAACTCGTATTCAAAAATAACTGGAATTTTCGAAGTATCCATCTTTCTTGTCTAAGCTGAATAAAAAAAACAACTGAAAGTCGATAATCGAATGTTGCACATTTTTTAAAAGAAGGACTTCATAGGTACCGCATAGGTACCATGTGAAAAAAGTTTCACTCAAAAATATCAAACCATGAAGGTTCTATGTCAATTCGAAGTACCTACAAGTACATACAATAAAACGGCAATTTCATACTTTAACCCATACTACAGTATAATGTTTATATAGACTCTATAAAATATAAACTAATCCTATTATTATTATAAATGTGAAAATTTGTGGAGATGTTGGGATGTTTGTTACTCAATCACGGAAAAACGGGTGAACGGATTTGTATGTTTGGCACACAGATAGTTTATAACCTGGATTAACACATACAATACTTTTATGTCGGTAGTAGGTTCCCATGGGATGATTTCCGACATCCACGCGGGCGAAGCTGCGGGCAACGGGTAGTACAGTTATATTACTAAGAACTAGGATACAAATGTGAGTCGACGGCTAAAACTATGAACTCCTGATTCCAAACTAGGTTAAAACCTGTATGTTGGGAATCAGAGAAGTTTTTGGAAATCGTTGTATGTAACAACTTTTATGTTTAACTAGCAGAGCTCCGCGGTTTCACCCGCGTAAGTTTTGAACCCGTAGGAATATTCCAGATTATAATCTATCTCTGTGTCAAATTTCATTAAGATCCGTTCAGCCGTTCTGGCGTGATTGAGTAACAAACAAACAACCAATCTATCCATCCATTCATCCATCCAAACTTTCGCATCTATAAATAGTAGTAAGAATTCCCACAGATTTTTATAGAAGATATCTTAGATAAGTTACATTTCAAACACGTATCCGATTTACCTAAGTGATAAATGATTTATCTATCTATCTATCTAAGTTTAGTACTGTTTGGCTAAATGCAGAACTTCATAAAAAGACTCACTAACTGTCATTAAAGAGGACATAAATTATGTGTCAAGATTCCACTCTGAGTTATCAACCCTGCAACCAAACTTTTTAACTATCATCTTTTCACTACGGCATTAAAATTAAATTAAGTAAACCTTGATCTCTCATTATCATCTACCTAGCCTTTTCCCAACTATAATGGGTTCAGCTTCCAGTCTAACCGAATGCAGCTAAATGCCAGTATTTTACATGGAGTGACTATCTATCTAGAAAGAAAGAAAACATTGGCTTTCTTTTGACTATTGTCTCCCTTTTGTTGTTAAGTTTTTTTTAGCTGTAAGTCTTCCATGCTGAAATAAATAAATAAATAAAAAATAAAATGTTTCTTCTGCACAAACTTTTGGAGTCAAAACTGATCACGAATTTAAGGCAGCTGTACTAGTAGGTAGTAAATGTTTGGTATAATTTACAATCACATACTTTTGAATCACTTCTGACGCGAACTCCGTTCATTAGTAGGTATTGAATTTCTGATTTTGACCATCTACTTTTGCTGTTGACTGTACACACAGTATGAAATAGTATCAAAACCGAGTTACTGGGTAACACGACCTCAATCTCTAATGATCGTAACGGATAAGATTCACCCAAAATAAACCATCCGAAAATCCGCGCGGTATTATCCTCTCTGTATAAGCGCCCGCTCCCTAGCTCACACGTGCTCACGCTGACATTTGCGTGTGCGCACACCATCGCTCACCGTGTGATCTCGCCGCCACACCGCACTGCACGCTTCCTACCGATTTACCTAAATGTCACCTTACTCGTATATACAATTTACTGGTTTTTAACCACATTATAGAAGATTAAAAATTATTGGTAAAATTATGGAAGTTTTTCCTATGGAGTTCCCACGGAATATTGCTAATCATAAATATTGGTTTGTAACTTTGTTAGTTAGTGGTAGATACTAATTCGCATAAGCATAATCAGCCTATAACATTCCCACTGCTGGGGCACAGGACTCGAGGAGTGGGCTGTAATCCACCACGCGGGCCCAGTGCGGGTTGTTAGATGTCACATGTCTTCAAATTTTAGGTTCTAGGACATGCCGGTTTCCTCACGATGTTTTCCTTCACCGTTTTGAGAGCAGTAGTGATGAAAAAATTTACACAAAGTAAAGCGCCTGTCAGGGTTCGAACCTATGATCGACAAGCTATGGGTGACCATCTTTCCCTCTTTACATGCCGACACCCCTCCGTGCCTCGTCGGAAAGCATGTTAAGCCGTTGGTCCCGGCTGTCATTCTTGAATCTTTGACTGTCGTTACGGTCGTCAGAAGAACGAAAGTCTGACAACCAGTCTTACCAAGGGGTATCGTACTACCCAGTTACTGGGTTGTGGTGGTCAGATAGGTAGTCACTCCGTGTAAAATTCTGGTATTCAGCTGCATCCGGTTAGACTGAAAGCCGACCCCAATATAGTTGGGAAAAGGCTAGGTCTGCCTAGGCATGATGATGACGTAGAACTTTTGGGATTTAAACACACACCTCTACCCTTTGGCGAATATTTTTATTAAATGTGTGCTTTTTATGGTGCCGTACCCGAATGGTGCCAAACGGAACCAAGCCGCTGTCCGTCTGTTTGTCAGTGAGCATGAGTTGCAATTTTCACAGATTTTGTATTTCTATATTGCCGCTATAACAACAAATAATAATAAAAATAAAATCAATCTGCCTAGCCTTTTCCCAACTATGTTGGGGTTTGCTTCCAGTCTAACCGGATGCAGCTGAATACCAGTATTTTACATAGAGCGACTGCCTGTCTGACCTCCACAACCCAGTTACTGGGTAATACGATACCCCTTGGTAAGACTGGTTGTCAGACTTTCGGGCTTCTGACGACCCGTAACGACTGTCAAAGATTCACGAATGACAGCCGGGACCAACGCCTTAACGTGCTTTCCGAGGCACGGAGGAATCTCGCTATGTAAAGATGGTCACCCATCCACGGACCAACCCCGGCAATCGTAGCTTAACCTGACCGCTCGACCCGTGCGGCTGTTATTACTTAGCCACGAGCTCCTCTAATAATAAAAATAAAATAAAGTTAAAAATTAAAGGAGGTCTAAATACAAGAAACGTGTTTTTGTTAGATATTGTAACTCTTCGTGTCCTTCGTGTTTTTAATTAGCTTTAACTGGGTTTCCAAATATTGTCTATGTAATGTTTACCACACAAGAATAAGCCACCATTATCTAAAAGATAAGTAGTGCAGAACCTTTAATATTATTGCATTAATCTACTTATTCTCATAATCCCTGTAATTCTTTGTGGATAAGGCTTAAACTGTATGTGGTCATACTGAAGACCTTCAGTACAGACCATCAAACAGAACAACTTTTTCCATGGGACCAACATCGTAATCGCGAATATTAATAATCTGCTGTCTCATACATTTGGGTCGCGTAGGTATTGAAGTTTTGTATGGAACAGTTGTTAATCTTTCGCAATTAAGATGTTGTTCCCATGGAGAAAGTTGTTCGGTTTGATGGATCTTTATCACATATGACGATAGGCAGTAGTTATCAACACCATGTCGTGTGCTACATGATAAGTAGGTTATGAAGAATAGTTGCTGACATGTTTAGCTAGGGGGGACATTTTATGAGACTTGAGGATTATCATCTAATCATAAAAGTTCATTATAACGAGTAACGACCTTACTTGAGCTGTACAAAAAGCTGTCAGCCGTGAGTGTAATTATGAAGCGTGGGTTTTGTATGAAATATCCTCTTTTTTCGAACGCGTTCTTGGTCATCGAAATAATTAAGGTAATTGCGCAGTAGTAGCCCGCGAAATTCAAATTTTCTTACGTTTTTTGCAATTTTTAGGTCAGTGTCAGGTTGTATGTATCTTGATCAAAATTATATCAGACGAATCGGCACGAAGAGAGATGTATTGATGATTTTTATGGTTAAAATGATGTAAATACATATTTGCTATTGCGCATCATAATATATTTTATTAGGCAGAAACTACAGAACGCCACCTCTCACTATCCTTACCACAGATTAATACAGATGGGACACTCCGCAGTTTAGGTATGAAGCTACAAGTACGCGGCCGGCCCCGTCCGCGGGGCTAATTCAGTAGGTCAGAAGGTATAAGAGTTACGCGATAGAAAGAGAGGCAACTTGTAGTTGAATATAACTGTAGGTAATAAGCGTTGTGCGACCTGAATTGCACTTCATTGCGTCGTAGCAAGAGTCACTTTTTATTTAAATGATTTTGCGGAGTGTCCCATCTGTTTCGGTCGGCTGGGGCACGATCAGTACCCGCAGTCGTCCTGGGACAATCTCCCAACGTTGTTGACGTATGTTCCTTGCTTCTTGCTGGCGACACACGTCACCACGCACCCCTGAATGCGTATGGGTACGACAACCCAACTAGGACCTCGGGAGACTGGAGCGATGAAATGAAACGCAGAATTCTTGACTTGACTTGTCCTCAGATTTCGGCTCCTATTCTGAGTTGTTGCCTCTTCGGTGGCTGTGGTCGGACTGACGACTGTTCGAAAACTAGCCCGGCTTATATACCGCGTTTTCTTACCCTAGCGAGGTCCGCGATTTTTGAGCCCATTTTAAAGTTAATTTTCCCTAAGCCGAAATCTTTGGAGCCTTTATTTTAATTAATTCTTAACATTTACCTTTTACAATTTTATGTTAAAACCTTGCTTATTTAGTCCTTAATTATTTACAATAATAATATTAGACCTATCTATCAATAATAAAAAAATCCTAGAACAAAAACATACAAAAAATGCAAGTTGGTGAATTCTCATTATACAGATTCCCTTATATCTTCTAAACTAGTTGACCGATTTACATGAACTAAAAAGAAAAACTAGTTTTATAACTAAATCTAACTTTTAAAATGAAAATTATCAAAATATATACATAAACAAAAAAGTATGTTTTCAAGTTACGTAATTATACTCTAATACTAAACTTTATCACAAAATTCTCTTGCAATTTTAACTTTAATCAGTCTTATTAGATTAGAATATGTAATTATCATTAATTCCAAGTAGTTTAAACTAATTTATAATAAGAAAAAGACAATAAACAAATTTCTTTAAAATCTAACTAGATTCTAGTTTGACTCATAACTGTACCGAACTAGTGGCGGGGGCGGTACCCCCGCTACTTGCGCTTACGTGCACCAGATAGGGTCTCGTCGCCGACATTCTCCCCCTCGTGCGTCGCACCATCCTCTTGACTCGGCGATACTCCCGGCACCAACACCACCACTCTCGAACTGGGTCTTCTCAGCACTCCCCCTCGTGTCTCGACGTCGACGATCCTGGTCCGCCCATCTGGTCCTGGATACACCCGCTGGATTCTGCCGCGTGGCCAGGTGCATCTTGGTAGGCTGTGGTCGACGATCAGCACGATGTCTCCAACTTGCAGGTCGGTGGAGCTGCTTCTGCCCGTCGTTTTTCTTGGCAGGAGGGTGGGCAGGTATTCTCGCAGCCAACGTTGCCAGAAGTGATCGGCAAGTCGCTGCGTGGCCTTCCAGGTGTGCCTGCCCACTAGCTCGTCGTCTTGAAAGCTCCCAATACTTGTTGCGCCGCAGGATCGCCCGAGGAGGAAGTGATTTGGGGTTAGAGCTTCCTCCTCAAGGCAGTCGGAGAGGTGAGTGAGAGGCCTCGAGTTTACTATGTGCTCGGCCTCTAGGAGGAGGGTGTGGAGTACCTCCTCTCGCGGATGCTTCTCGTTGAGTGTGGCGTCTAGTGCGGTTTTTATGGATCGCACCAAACGCTCCCATGCGCCGCCCATGTTTGGCGCACCAGGAGGGATGAACTTCCACTGCACGCCGATCTTCTCTGCTTCTGTGATGAGGTCTTCTTGCTTCATTTCTTCTTTTAGTTCTTTGCTCGCGCCGACGAAATTGGTCCCGTTGTCAGTGTAGATTATCTTCGGCATTCCCCTTCTTGCGGCGAATCTTCTTAGTGCCATGATCATGCTGTCCGTGGAGAGTGAGGGAGTGAGCTCAATGTGCACAGCCCGTGTTGTTAGGCATGTGAATAGGGCTCCCCACCTTTTTTCATGGCGTCTTGCTACGGTGACAGTCATCGGGCCGAAATAGTCTATGCCAGTGCAAGTAAAAGGAGGGTTACTATGCATCAGCCGTTCAGCAGGTAAGTTGCCCGTTGGTAATTCTTGTGGTCTTGCTTTCTTCGTTTTGCACCACTGACATTGGTGCTGAACTGCCTTAATTGCTGACCGTAGTCCCAATACCCAGAAGCGTTGCCTTATTTCGTTCATAACCGTCGCGTGATTTGCGTGATTGAAGCGGCAGTGGAATTCTTCTATGATGAGTCGTGTTGTCTTGTCCTTGCTGTCGAGCACGACGGGTCGCTTGTAGTCTCTTGTTACGCCCTGTATCGCGTCGATTCTTCCCTTCAATCGCAGGAACCCTTCTTCTAGTACCACGTCGAGTTTCTTCAACTTGCTGCTGCCTCCCAACTGTTTTCCTTGCTGTAGACATTTGATGTCTTCTCTGAAGCTTCTTTCTTGACTTCTTTTCAGCAGGAGAGTTTCAGCTTGTTCCAGTATGCTTGCGTCTATTGGTACGTAGTTCCTTTCTATTTTCTTCGAAGACTGCTGTCGCCCCTTTTCTATCTTCGTCTTCTTCCCTTTTGTTCTTCTCCAGGTGGGATCTTCTTTGCTGACGTTGACCTTTTCCTTTGGTCTGCAGAGTTGTATGAACTGCAGTACTCTTGCTGTGGCTCGCCAAAGTCTTTTCCACGACGAAAACCTCTCAGGATCTGGTGATGGATATGTAGAACTTGTTGTCGCCACGACGTCTGATGACTTTTCCTCGCCGGTGGTTTCTTTCTTGAACGTTCTTGCAGCAGGCCAGTGAATTTCTTCTCTTTTCAGGAAGTCTGGTCCGGTGTACCATCGGTGATTGCAATCGAAGTCTTCTGGCACGTCGCGCGTCGCGTCATCAGCAGGGTTCTGTGCTGTAGGTACCCATCTCCAATCTTGAGGTTTGGTTAGATCTTCTATCTCTGCCAATCGATGAGCCACGAATGTCTTGAAGGTTCTCGGGTCTGTCTTGATCCAAGAAAGTACGATGCTGGAGTCTGTCCAAAATGTTTTCTTCTCCACCTTCAGATCCATTTCTTCTTCTACTGAATGCGCCAATCTGCTTCCTAGGAGGGCCGCTTGTAACTCGAGTCTCGGGATTGATACTGGCTTCAAGGGAGTGACTCTTACTTTAGCCGCCACCAGGCCGACGTGGTAAGTCCCATCTTGCTCTTCTGTCCTCCAATAGACTGTAGCTGCATACGCCGTCTCGCTTGCATCTGTGAAGGTGTGCAGCTCCCCCTCGGTGCGATGTGGTGCCAGGCATCGTGGAATCTGAAGATCTTGAAGTAATTTCATCTTCTTTAGGTAGGTTTTCCATGCTTCGTACTCCTTTTCTTCTATTTCTTCATCCCAACCGACGCCGCTTCTCCATATGTTTTGCAGCAGCTTCTTGCCTTGGACGAGAACTGGTGATGCCAACCCAAGTGGGTCGAAGGTTGACATTACGGCGCTGGTGACTTCTCTCTTCGTAGGCACCTGGAGTCCCCTGGCTATTTCTTCTGGCGTGTTCCGAAGGTTTGCCCTGAAGCCGATGGAGTCCCTTTCTGTGAACCAGCGTAGTCCCAATGTCTTCTCTTCTTTCTCGCCAAGGTCTACTTCTGTCTTGTCGATCGTTTCAGTCTTCATATCTTGCAGCAGCTCAGGTTGATTTGATGCCCATCCCCTGAGTTCGAAGCCCGCCTTCTTGTGTATGAAGTCTACCTGCGCTGTTACTCTTCTGAAGTCTTCTTCTGAATGAAAGCTGTGTAAGTAGTCGTCCATGTAATGGTTCAGCTCGACTGCTCGTACTGCCTCTGGATACTGTTCGATGTAGTCCGCTGCATTTCTGTTCTTCACGTAGATTGCTGTGCTCGGAGATGATGTTGCGCCGAAGATAACTGACGTCATCCTATACTTCTTCGGTGACACGTCGCGATGATCTCCGCGCCACAGGAACCTCACGCTATCCCTGTCTTCTGGTCTGATGCGAACTTGCAGGAACATTTCTTTTATATCGGCAGCCACGGCTAAAGGTCCTCGACGAAACCTGAGTAGAACGCTGAAGAGTGACTGCAGTAGATCTGGACCCGGTAGCAGAGCGTCGTTGAGGCTTCTTCCTTTTGACTTGGCTGCAGCGTCGAAGACGATCCTTATCTTCTTCTTCAATGGATGAACCACGGAGAAGTGAGGGAGGTACCATAACTTCTTGGAGTCTTCTTGTCCATCAGGTGCTTCTTCTGCATACTTGCTGTCGATTAGATGCTGGATTTGCTTGTTGTATTCCGCCTTCAACTGAGGATCCTTGTCTATCTTCCTCTCGATGTTGATCAATCGGTTCTTGGCAGATGTGTAGCTCTCTGGCATCTGTTCTTCTTCGTTCTTCCACAGAAGTCCAGTTTCAAATCGACCATCTTCAAGTCTTCTGCAGGTCTTCTCCAGGATGGTGAGTGCTCTTCCTTCTGAGTCCGTAGTGGGTCTTCTAGGTTGCACCCCGAGTGCTTCGATTGCGAAGTGATCCTTGATGGCTTGATGCATTTCTTCTTCAGGCGTGCTGACATGTAGACATGTGTTCAGGAAGTGTACGGGTCTTGCGCCTCCGAAGTCTGACCCATGGAGCACCCAACCAAGTCCTGTTCTTGAAGCGACTGGTTCCCCTGGTTTCCCTCTTCTTACTTCTTGAGTCACGATCAGCTCCCAGTTGTCTTGACCGATGAGCAGCTGTGGTGACTCCCCTTCGTAATAAAGAGAGTCGGCGATCTTCTTTAAGTGTTGACACTCTTGTATTCTCTTCTTGTCTAGGAACTGTGGTGCAAGCTTCAACTCGTCGATAGTCCGGACTCTCTTCAGGGTCTTCTTGTCTTCTTGATGAACCCCTTTCACCGTAAGGTCCAGCTTCTGAGAGTTCTTCTTTTTAATCAGTCTGCCTCCCACTGTTTCTATGATGAGTTCTTCTTTGCTTCCTTGTGCGCCGACTTCTTCTGCAATCTTCTCATCCAGAAGTGATACTGTAGACCCTTCATCCATGAGGGCCAATATCTTCTTTGATCCTTTTGACCCAAAGACTTCTACTGGAACTATCTTCAGGTATGCTCTTGCACTGTTGACTGCATTTACTGATGCTGTGATGCTTGCTACTTCTTGTGGTGTCTCCTTTTTGTCGTCTCCCGAGGTCCTTTCTTCTGACTGGACGTGCAGCAAATGATGATGCCACCTTTTGCATTCCTTGCATGGTGGTTTTCTGCAGCTCTCCTTCCTGTGCTTCCCTTGAAGACATTTGAAGCAGATGTGACTCTTCTTGACCATTGCCCACCGATCTTGAACTGACGCCTTCTGGAACTTCTGACATTCGACGAGATAGTGTTCACCCTCACATATAGGGCAAGTCTTCTCTGAGTGTCTTGAATCCTTTTCTCTGAAGTCCTTTTCTTTGGCTGAATGCGTTGCTTGTCGATGAGTCCTCTTGAAGCCGCTCTTCTCTTCTGAAGTTGCGAAGGCTCCACACTTGTCTGCTTCTATGTTCAGGAACTTGGATACCAGCGTCAGGTTGGAGAACTCGCCTTCTTCTGATGCTGCAGTGAAGTCGTACCATCGGAACTTGAGAACCGTCGGCATCTTCTCTATTATTTGCTTCACCATTTCAGGTGAATGCAGGTACTGTGGTTTCTTCAATCCTTTTATTGCTGCTACGCTGTTGTTGATCTGGCTTGCGAAAACGCAAATGTCCCGTGGATTTTCTGATATCTTCGGTAATGTCTTCAGCTTGTCCAGTTCTGCCAGTACCAGCGCATCAGGTCTTCCATATCTTCTTCTGAGGGCCTGCATGACTTCCAACGGAGAAGCTTCGGAGTACAGCAGGCTCTTGATAGCTTCTCTTGCGTTGCCCTTCAGTGCTCTTCTTAGTCGAGCCATATTCTGGACTTCGTTGAACATCGGTGCTGTATCTTCGTAGACAACCTTGAACGCCAACCATTCGCTGCTGTTGCCGTCGAAGTAGGGTAACTCGTGGATGTACTTCGGCTGTGCTGCTGGTCCTCCTCTTGTGGTAAAGGCTTCTTTCAATGCTGACGCCAACGCTTGAATTTCGATTGTAGCCCCTTTCGTTGAAGAGTTCTCTTCAGGCTTCACCGTGTGTGGCTCTTCTGGAAGGAGATGACCTCGCTGCTGTGGTTGTTCCATGTTGCCATCTTCTAATACGGATGACTGGATCCAGTTCTGCACCTGTGCTGTTCTGTCTTCCTGGTCTTCGTCCACGGAGTCCTCATCTTCATATTGTGCCATCTCCAATCTGACACGGGCTAGCTTCGCCGCAGCCTGTGCTTGCTTCAGTTCCAGGCGTGCTACTTCTTCTCTGGCTTCCAGCTCGCGTCTTCTGGCTGAGGAGCTCGTAGTCTTCGTTGACCTGGCGCGACGACTGACCCCCTTCGGTTTTAGGGTCGTGTCTGTAGCACGAGGGCCCTCTTCCGGGTCATCTTCTGGGGTCTTCTTTGTCGTCTCCTTTCTTGCGGCATCTTCTTTCTTCTGTCCATTCTTCTCGGACGCCGCCGTGGTTGCAGTCTCGACCGTACTTTCCGTCGCCGTGGTCCCCTCTGTAGCCGTTGTACCCGAAGAAGTGTTCGTGCCCGTTGATGCTGTAGTTTCCGATGCCGCTGACGCTGTCGCTGACGTGACCCCTTTTGACCCTGATGCTTCCTTCGTCGCGTCTGCTACGGTAGGACGGGACGAGGGCCGTGAGGGGGCATCCTTCTGCGACCTGGTTACTCGACCCGGTTGCATTTTGCAGTCTTCTGAATCTTCTGATCTTCTGGGCTCTTCTGACTTCCTCTTCTTGCAGGGATCCCTGGTTCGAAGGACCAACTGTTTCGGTCGGCTGGGGCACGATCAGTACCCGCAGTCGTCCTGGGACAATCTCCCAACGTTGTTGACGTATGTTCCTTGCTTCTTGCTGGCGACACACGTCACCACGCACCCCTGAATGCGTATGGGTACGACAACCCAACTAGGACCTCGGGAGACTGGAGCGATGAAATGAAACGCAGAATTCTTGACTTGACTTGTCCTCAGATTTCGGCTCCTATTCTGAGTTGTTGCCTCTTCGGTGGCTGTGGTCGGACTGACGACTGTTCGAAAACTAGCCCGGCTTATATACCGCGTTTTCTTACCCTAGCGAGGTCCGCGATTTTTGAGCCCATTTTAAAGTTAATTTTCCCTAAGCCGAAATCTTTGGAGCCTTTATTTTAATTAATTCTTAACATTTACCTTTTACAATTTTATGTTAAAACCTTGCTTATTTAGTCCTTAATTATTTACAATAATAATATTAGACCTATCTATCAATAATAAAAAAATCCTAGAACAAAAACATACAAAAAATGCAAGTTGGTGAATTCTCATTATACAGATTCCCTTATATCTTCTAAACTAGTTGACCGATTTACATGAACTAAAAAGAAAAACTAGTTTTATAACTAAATCTAACTTTTAAAATGAAAATTATCAAAATATATACATAAACAAAAAAGTATGTTTTCAAGTTACGTAATTATACTCTAATACTAAACTTTATCACAAAATTCTCTTGCAATTTTAACTTTAATCAGTCTTATTAGATTAGAATATGTAATTATCATTAATTCCAAGTAGTTTAAACTAATTTATAATAAGAAAAAGACAATAAACAAATTTCTTTAAAATCTAACTAGATTCTAGTTTGACTCATAACTGTACCGAACTAGTGGCGGGGGCGGTACCCCCGCTACTTGCGCTTACGTGCACCAGATAGGGTCTCGTCGCCGACACCATCTGTATTAATCTGTGTCTTACCTAATCCTTTTGCTCATAGATAGATAGGGAGTAATTTACAGTACCTGGTCAACCGATCTCTGCTCGGGTAAACATAGAGAAAACGAATTTTCCCACTTATGAGACCTAGCTAGATCGATTTTCACCACCGTAAAACTCTATATTGCAACTTTCATCGAAATCGTTAGAGCCGTTTTAGAGAACGTGTTTACAAATATATAACTCGCTCATTTAAGGCGGAGATTTCTTAAAAACGGTCAAAAAGGTGGTTTTTTAAAGCTGTGTATCTCATAAACCGTAAATAATTTTGACAAATAAAAAAATATGATATTTTCAAGGCCTTTTCGCATACAGTGATGGAACTCAAAACATAATTAAACATACTTTAATACACCAAAAAAATCTTCAAACATACCTTTTAATAATCTTTAAAAGCTGTTTATCCTTTCATTAACAATTATAATTATAATTAAAATCAAAATCAAAATCAAAATCAAAAGTCCTTTATTCAAATTAGGCTGAGAATCAGCACTTTTTGAACGTCAAAATTACAGTAAGACAGTCCCCACAAAACGCCCGCCCTTCACCACTTCCTAGTAAAAATATACCATAAGATGTCAAAAGCCAAACTGCATCCAGTGATGGATTGTTTATTATTAAATAGTTAATTTCTAATTTTATAAGATTTTATTTGCACTTTTACGATATAATTCCGGTGCGTGTGATAGTCTTCTATCTCGTGCGTCAAACTAGACAGCCATATCGCCATTTCACTTACACGCCGAGCTAAACCACGCTTGGATGCAGTGCCTTAATAGTTTATGATATATTATATGCAGTAGGTAATCACTCACTATCACGCATTACCCACATTCTTTACCCGTTT